>CM049567.1:26057505-26657505 GCA_027123335.1 Amphiprion clarkii | reverse complement strand
ATTTGTTCTAGTGCCTTAAAAAATACACAATAACTCCAAGAAAACAGGTGTGCCAGTAGACAAGCATCAATTCACTGAAGAAAACTTGAAAGTGCGTTACTAATGTTGCAACAGACAGTAAAAGCATGGCTTCCAGTCACTTCACATGACACTAGAAGCTGGCAAATGTTGCCAATTTGTCTTCTCTTGTCAGAGTGATCCACTCACCACCCCTTTGAATTCCTTTAACTGCATGACTTTGCATAAGTGACACCTAATTGAATATTAATGGCTTCTGATGGTATTTGATTATCTGTTTTTCATTTGGAAAGATTATACAAATGAGCCTCATTTGCATGTCAGCATCCAGGAAATGAAATGAAGTGTGTCTGCCAGATTTCTTCTTCTAACACTACCAAGCACAGCTTCTTTAATCTCATGAATTCAGGATTAGTTTCATATTTTCGTGTGACGCTCCAGTTTTGTGCAAGGAGGTCATTCACACCGGCAGAGAGCTTTTGTTTTGCTCTAGTAGGTGAAGACAATAGATATAATGAAGTTTCAATCAGCTTTGTTATTATTCCTCTAAGCTTCACTGGGCTTTGGTATTTGTCAGATGGCATCCGTTCTCATGCAGGGCAGGTATGCAGGCAGATGGTAACACTGGAAGGATGATGAAGGGTTTAGTCTCATTCAGTCAGTATGAAGTAAATGGAAGAAATGAAAAGCCCATAATAGGAGTGGAGTGTAGAATTACTGTCCTGTCTGGCTCCCAGGCAACAGCTTTATCTTCACAGCAATTTACAGTAATCCAGGGTGGCTGTGAGGGTCTGCCTTAGGCCGCTGTTAGCTGCTGCAAAATGACATGTGAGTATACGAAGTAAATAAAAGGGTAAAAAAAAAAGAAATCTGGAACAAGGCCTAATCATCACTTTAAGTCACATATTATATATTTAGATGGCAACTATAACTCAACTGAAGGGCACTGTGCACTCCTCTGCTGCAGCCATCGTACATATGTCAAAGATAATAGTCTGTCTCCAACACAGAGTGGAAAGACAAAACAGGAAGGACATTTTATTTAGCAAGGAATGATTTAAGATTTACCCTTCAAAAGTCTGGCAAGCCTCCTCAGGACTTCTGCTTTCACAGTGGCGCAAACTGAAATGGTCCCGAGAATTTTAAACACCGACTTGATAAATCATATTATGTTATCCTGAATACAATATTGACGTTTATTTCCCTCATAGGCTCAAGGTGTACCTGCTTGTCAGTGTTAGTGTCCACCCTTCATACCGGCAGATCAATCCTAAGTGAGATTCTGCTGAAGTAGCTCTTGATTTTGATTGAATTTTGAGCATAGAGTCTTACTTTCGATTCTTATTCCAATCAATTTTGCCGTGTGTGCCATTGATCTGATAAACATGAGTGGCAGTGGCAAGTGCAGAGTCTTGCCAAGTTGATATTGAATCAGAAGTGAGTGAGGAATGTCCATAAGTATTGAGCGACTGCTCAGGCAAGTCGGTAAATAATCCTCAGATGTACGTCTGTAAGTGAAGTTATGAAGACGCTGGTCAGGAGACTCTCCCACTTGCCTATTTCTATGTGCAGGATCCTTTTTCTATTGAATGAGCTTTAAAATTTTAAACATGGTTTAAACATCTCTGCAAAGCACAGAAATTATCCACAAAAGTAATATTCACATGCAGAGGAGCTGCACAACAGGCTCGGCACAGCTAATGCTGCCAGTGAACTCACATTCTTTACTGAAGTCATTTTCTCTTCCTCACTGTCTGCCTCGCTTTCTCCCACTCAGCAAGCATTCTGAGGATCTATTTCTTATTAGAATTCACCCCAGAAATCATGTTGGGCCAGCGTGCTCCTGCAGCTCCAGACTCTATTAAATGCCTCATTCAATTTTATAATATAGTTTTTATTTGACATTAAGGGCTTTACAAAAGGCTGTGGAATTATTAGTGAGAGAGAGAGAGAGAGAATGCTATTATACATTTTGATATACTGTCTCTCCTCTCCTGCAAGTTTCCAGTGAATCTTTTCCAAGCCTCAACCTACACAAATTGGCTTCAGGAGTTGTTCAGTGTATATTTTTTTATATAATCCTCACACAAATCTTATACAGCTCTGAAGATTCCTTATTAAGCACGAGAGCATGAAATGTACAGCATGCGTTCGCATTGCAAAATCCCCACAATCCCAAATTCTTTTTACCCAACTGATGGACTGGACTGTGAGAACAGGAAGTCGTAATTGTGTTGAGCATCGTATAGTCCAGACTGCTGCTGGATCTAGTTTGAGTGAAAAGGAAGTGTTTTGTACTGTAAAATTGCTGTATGGTTGCAGTGTGATTGCATCAATCACACCACACTCCGTTTCACTTTCTGATGTATCAGGGAAAACGCAGACACCCACATTCTGACACATATACGTGTTAGTATAGTGAGCAAATTATTCCACGTAATTCCTTATATGCTGTACATTGCTTGGAGATCATTTCCTCCACTGCTCTCTTGATCACTCAGCCTTTGAATTCATGCTAATGTTGCAGACTGTATTCAGTATCATTAAATTGCTTTCACACCACAAACACATGGCACCAGAGTTTACTTAGAAGCAGAGTGAGGTTCTTTTGGTTGGGACCAATTAAAAAACATCTCGTCCTTTGGTTGTTGTGTTCTCACTGATTCATGCCCATGCGGTTTTATGCATTGACTGGCTGCCTACTGCTTGGACAGCTTTGGTGAGGCCATCCTGCCTTCTTTCGCGCTGCATTGACCCATGTGGGGAAATTACATTCCGATGACGAGTCATTCAGCATGTGTTCAGTCACCTTCTCTGGTGCCACAAAGAACTCACCAGGAAATTACTGATTATGAGATTATCAGTTAACACTGTGACTGAGACTGAGCAGACAGAAATGGCAAAAAAAATTATCTGTTTTACACATAATACTAGTGAGAAGGAGGATAGCTTTCGTACGTATACATTCAGCACCTCTGTTTAAACCACTTCTCACTTTCTGATTGATCAAGAGAAATGTCAAGCATACTACATAATTTGCTAACATAAAATAATAATTAATGTAGTTCATGATTATAATGTTTGATAAATAAATCATTGAAGTTTTTCATGTCCAGTCAACTATGTTACTTTTGTCAACTATGACACCATGCTGTAAACTAAGTTACCATTATGTTTATGAAAAAATATATATATTTAATTATTTCCTAAACTGTAAGTAAAAAACTTAGAAACATAGTAGCTGTGAAATATGTAGCTCCGTATAATTTAATCTAGAAATGATCATGAATCTACGGAGTTTTGAGAGTAAATATGTAGACCGTGAACTGCATTCTGTGAAATTAGGGGTTTTAATGCAAAAAAAAGTGCATTTTCTTTATTAATTGGGGATTATAATTGAAAATGTAGGTAAGTGGACACATTCTTCCAAGAACAATGGTTTGTTTAAATATCTAACATTTACTCAAAGTTCAAACTTTACAGTTTGTGTCCGTAACATAGTTGACCAAATAATCAGTCAACATCTCAGTTTTTTAAATAAATATCTGAAATCAGTTATGCCTGAGCGCAGCAATTGCTGAAAACACAATATTTCAGGAATACTTTGTAAGGAAAACTAAGAATGTATTGGAAAAAAAAAATTCCTGAATTTTTCAAACTCAAAAAGTCCCGCAATCATATATTGACCCAGCCACAGAACACTTCTCTGAGATTTGAAGAGATGATGCTAGATGCTATGCCATTAGTGGCCAATAAAAATTTTAGAAAAAGATCACGGAACCAAAACCACAGTTATAGTATGAATTCTGGTTAAAACTGTCAGAGTTATACAAGAGAGGAGATAAAAGGTTAAGTGTGTTTTAGCTGCACACAATTAAATGACTGTGCAGCTTGAAAATAAGAAAGCAGCATGTTTCAGTGGTTTCAGTTTTCCTCAGGCAGCATCAGATAAAACATGCTGCTGCTGCTGCTTCTGTACTTGTAGTCAAAGAAAAGAGACAAACACTTGTTTGTTTATGATTCTCAGTGCAGTCAGATATTTTTTTCTCATTTCGATGCTCTTTTCCCTCTGTGGCCTGTGGCCTGTTGAAAGCATTGTTTTTCCCTTATGGAGTACTGAGCTGACAGTTTTTACATTGTGTTTTTGTGTTTTATGTATGTTGGAATTGCTTTTCCTTCACTGGCCCTTTCTATAAGAGTTTCTTTGCATAAGATATCCAATTTGGGGAAGTTTCCTTTATCCAACTTCAAGACTACATAGATTACATGTAAATAAATGTATACATACAGTTGTTACATACACATTCGTTGTTTAAGGTCATGCCCAAATTTGCCATTACAGGATGGTAGCAACAGAGGTTTCTGTGGGAGACGATAACTGTGGCGTTTGTGGAATTTTAACATGAACAATAAAGTTGCAACACAGCAAAGAAAACCTTAAAAGCATGATGTGGGCTTTTTAATTTTTTTTTTACGTACACCAAATACTTAAAAACATTTTTTATGTAGGTCTAATAAGAGTCAAGGAAATTAAGCATTCCACAAAACCAACAACCAAAGAACAAGTAAAGGCTGCAAAAAAATTCAATGAGCGTGGTAACTGCCAGGATTCTGGCTCTCATTAAATATGCAAGTTTCCTTTTGGCTTTAAACAAAGTCATTTGATTTAATGATTTGCGTGGAAAACTTGCAACACTTTACGGCTAATAGCAAGGTTTTAATGATGTATTACTCTGCTCCAACTTCCAAGTCCTTTCTGGACTTAAACAAAGGCAATAACTGGATCATTGAAAGTTATTTGATGTATCACAGCATTGGGGAACAAATTATAAACTGGGAGCGAATATAAAACACTGCTCCTTTCTAATGTAATCTCATTTTTCTTCAATTTCAGTTGATATTTTGTTTTTATTTCTCCCTGTTGCTTCTAGCCACTTTGCTGCTTGCATGTTGTTCCTCACTTTCTACATAATCTTGGTGACAACACTTTTAAGGAGCATTTGAGAATAGCTTAATAGACCCCTGTGAACCCACATAATTAATGCAGTTTTGATATCTCTAATATTGTTGGGCATGTTGAGATGTTGTTTTATTTCCCCGGGTGTGTGCTTTTTTTCCTCTTCTTCTTTTTTGCAGTTTGACTTTATGACTTACACCAAATGTTCTCTTATTGGCAAACATTTCTTAATTGGGAGAGAGCAATCTGGCTCACAAGGCTGTAGGGGAGGAGGGATTATATCAAGAGTTCCAAAATTCCATGTCTTCTTATCAAGGCTTAATAGTTTAATGAAAAAAAATTGCAGACCACTCGTCCAAGTGGCATAGTTAATATGTCACAGTGGTAAACAGCACTTTGTGGGTTTGATTCCAGCTGGGACAAGCATTCCAGGCTTTCTTGGCTGTCAGACTGACAATAGACACTGCAACATTTACTGGAATGCGAAGTGGAGAAATGCCTCTACAAAAAAAACATTTGTTTTGCATAATTATTTTCATCACCATTTCCATCTGTTGTGTACTTCCCTGGACTGGCATGTGGGTAGCAGATGAGTGACAGCGGGTGTCGAACAGTTCAATCAGAGGAGCAAAATGCTGCTACAACAACAGCATTTGGTGCTGTAGAACTGCTGTTACTGTTGACCTGTTGAACATCTGCTGTGTCACAGCAATCATGGATAATTTTCTCCCTCAAAATGTAAATCACAAAATGTTTCCCCCATTAAATGTCAGCTCTCTAAATAATGTATACCAGTGGTAGTGTCATCATGTTTTATGCCTACTACACACTGACACTGTCCATCTTTAGAACATTTTACAGCTCTTTGGTAGTAATTAGGCATCAAGAAATATTAGAATATATACCCACAAGACAGAATGAAAATGTCGAGAATGTTGCAACTCATTAACAGTATTCTTCAGGGGGAACAAGCTTTGATTAGATTGTTCATTCCTTCAAGGCAAATCCAGCTCAACAAAGGCATTCTGGTATGTCTATGAAACAGTCATCCTCCTCCCTCATCCTCCCTCATCCTCCCTCTCCCCCTCCTTCCTCCTATTCCTCTCTCCACCTTCCTGCTCTGTCCAGCTGCTGTTCATCACCAATCACTCATCAACGGAACTCCGGGCAGCTGTGGTGCAGCACACCTGCTGATCATCTCCACCATAAAAGCCGGCCTCACACTCCACACCCTGCCAGATAGTAAACTCTGCTCACGCAGTCAGTTGTCTCGCCCTGCACTTTGCTAAAGTTCTCCATTACAAAAAGCCTTGCCTTGACTAGCCCTGTTTTCCTGTTTAGCTCTGCTGACCCAGCTGCCTGGTTCCACCTGCTCTGCCCCCCTCCATCTCCTGCACTCTGGATCCAGCCCTGACCAGACCTCCCTCCCTCACCTTGGACCTGCTGCCTGCTCTTGGATCTCCTACTCGTCATGGAGGGTCTCTGCCTGCCGTCCCCCCCCTCAGCTCTGGAAAACACTCCGCCTGTCGCCCCCCTGGAACGAGGCTCTCCTGCCTGCTCTCCGTCACCAACCTACCCCCACCACGGAGGACGCCAACCGGGCCGCCGGTTCCTGGTACAGTCACCCCCCACCCTCCCCATTTAGTTCAGTTACTCCAGACATCAGTTTTCCACCCCGTCCAGCACTCCCTTAACCTCTGTTTTAAACAATAAAACCCACCTTTGTTCTTGCCTCAGTCCCTCGTCTGTGTGCTCTCTGCTCAGGTTCACCCCCCCACGCTGTGACACATATTTTCACACATGAATACAGCTCGCTGTTCTTTTGATGGACAATTATGGGAATAACAATAGGATTTCATATCTTACTGCTTTAGATTAACTATAATACCTCTATTTGAACTCTAGTTACAATACAGAGAAATGATCAAACTATAGGGTCAAATGTATTTTTCTGTTATGCACAACTGATGGTTCTTTTTGAAAGAATGTACGGAGATTAAATGATTTGGCAAATTGAATGTGAATCTGTTATGACTAGACAAATGATACAATCTGTTTACAAAGCAAAACTGGGATGAGCAGATGACCAGACACTGGGCCAATTAGAAGAAACTGGTGTTCTGACATTGCGAATGAACAAATGGAACATCATCATAGGAACTTGATGGATGTATAGCCAGTCAAAGATGAATAGCTCTGGGGTTTTAGAGTTTTAGACAATTCAGCTCTGTCTGTGCAATTATGCTTTGAGTCATTGTGAACTGATTTCATGTAGAGAAGAAACAATAATAATGGATGCAAAGCACCACTAATAAATTGGATAGAAAATACATTCCTTGGGCCGGGAAGAGTGAAGCCTTGTTATGATCCATTTCAACTTTTCTGACACATCATATCAAGTCAGATTCATTGTCATTCATCAGCAGAACCTATTCTTGTCTTGTCTGTACAGGAAAAACTTTCATTTTCTTCACTGCTTTCTTCTTGAGGAGGGTAATTCAGTGTTGGAACTGCATAGTGTTGAGGGAAAACCTCATTCTTCAATCAGTGAGCAGTGAGCAAAGTGGCGATGAATACTTGGACCATGAATACTAAATGACAGGTAATTAAAGGATACCTGAGGAATATTACCTTGGCCAGCTCACCTGAGCAGAGATCCAAGCTATTAGGCCGAGAGGGAGCAAAGACAGAAAGTGAGAGACTGAGGCAGACCTGAGTGATGGATGCTTTCTGAATCAGTCATTTAGGTTGAGAAGCTGACATTTGATTAAGTCTGCCCTAGATTTCATAGATAAGAAGTCATGTTGTATTATATGTACTTCAGTGGAAAGTCAGACTTATTAGTTTCATGAGTTTGAAAAGATTCAGACACTCTAATGTTGTTGTTCAGGTTCAGGGATGTCAGTCTGCTACATCTCACAAGGCAATATTATAATCATTACGCTGTAATAAGTACAAAAAATGTCTTACATCTATAGTACCAGTCCCGATTTGGACACCTACTCATTCAAAGGGTTTTTTTGTTTGTTTTGGTTTTTTGAGTGTGCTTTCAACAAGCATCATGAGGTCATCATTGGAAATGCTTTTCTGATTGTCTTATAGGAGTTTCCACATATGCTAAACCTTATTCCTTCACTCTTTGATTCATATCATGTACATGTATTCACTCATTAATTCATTTGTTACATAACTTAGTGTACTAGTAATATATTTAGCTCTGATTAAGCCCATGTCATCTTAACCTTTTAATTATATTTTTTCTCACCAACCAATCCCATGTATAAATATGGAATCTAACTTCATGGAAAAGCATTGCATAACTGTGCTAATAACTGGGTTTTACTGAGATTGCCTGGTGATTTGCATTTTAAGTCAAATATGTGTTTTAATACCGTGCACTGAAGCCAGACCTGTCTTTTTACCTCCAACAAATTCCCCATATCTGTGAGGTAGTGCTGTCTGAAAAGTCCAGGTAACAAATCACAACGAGCCTCTTGAGAGTACACCCATTGACTTTTTGAGGTGTCTCACTGATATAACCTTGACATTAATGGGAGGTTTTCACTTTCTCAATTCTTATGGGGCTCACTACAATCTGTTAGAGAGGTGACTGAGTTCCCTCCTGGGCCGCCTCTGAAGTTTGAACCCTGGCAATAACCTTGTCTGGATGGGTTAGAAGGATGTAGTAGTCCATCCTTCTCACTATCCTCTTGATGTTTACCAAACCCTCTCCACCCTTCACAGAGCCCACATTTGCCAGCCCTCCAGAGAGCATCACACCAATTACTCCATGTGTATCTTGATTGAATAATAGGTCTTTTAATTGTCTTGTCTTTCACAATTATGTCAAAGCTGTAACCTTTAATTAAGTGTCTGCCAATTATTTTATTCCATTTTTTTTTTGGAGTGGATGAAAGTAATTACTGTCACCTTGCAATGTATGAGAAGTAATTAATCCTTTCTGATTTCACCAAATCCCCCCCTTTTTTTTGGTCATTAGTTGGCCTTTTAATCCTCAAAAGATTATGAAGCCAGTTAATTACAGAAAATGGAAGCACCTACTTCTTGTTGTTTGTGCAGCATCAGCACACACAGGTTTTTATTTTTTTCCTTCTCTTAGAAAAATATCTACCACTTACAACAGAAAACAGAGAGCGTGTACTTCAGACTGGAGGTGAGGGGTAACAGGTCCGCTGAAAACATCCAGTCGCATTTTGAGAAATGTAGGCTTCAGCATTTTTGGAGCTTGACCCATAAAAAGTCCAGATATTTCAGTATCTGCTAATTTCATTTTTGACAATTCTAGCACCTCTTTTTGTTTTTCGTGAACAACAGCAACAGCAAGTAAGTGGTTAATCCAAGAAACGATGCGATAGAGTGTGTATAATATCTGATGTCAAACAAATGCTGGGAAAATCAACTCAACACAAGCAACACCACAATATGGCAAAAGACAGTGATGTGTTTGGGCACATAAATTGCATGCTGGATGGGATGCAGTGTGTGTCCTCTTTCAAAACCATTTATCATACAAGCCCAGGTGGGTTGCGGACCCAGAATATGGGCCATTGTTGTAGGCCATAGAAAAACCTTGGATGTCTGGGGGATCCCACCCCCAACCCAGGAGCTCTGTGTGGCTACTATGTGAACACTCCAGCCCAGACCCAAACATGCATATTGTGCAGGTATGAAAGGACACTATAATCCATCCCCATAGGTGCCAGCACCCCCCTCTAACCTCTATTCATCCCTGGCTGTGTTTGCATCTCTCCAGAGTGCCTTTAACAGTGTGCAGTGCCATGCTGCTTTACATGACTTAAAACGTGATGGAGAGCTGACATTGTCTTTCTCTGTGGTCAGAACATGTGCTGCCCAACATGTGGCCGGTTTGTTATCTCATCCGAAGCGCACACAGACGGCTCTAAATCAGTTTCTTTCTCTCATTTGGTATGGAGAACGCTGCTTTTTATCATTTCACATGTGTGCCGCTTGCAAAAATAGAATACAGGCAGGGAGGATTGGAGTCGTCTATAAGCCTGCAGTCCTGGCCTAAATAAATACTGTCATTGACATTGAGATTCACATCCTGCCGCCCAACCAACAGTTGGCTGTTCCCTCATAAAATGAAAGTAGTATTTATGCTGTGTTTTTTAGCCCCCCTGTTTTGTTGGTTTTTTTTGTTTTTCCATTCACTCCCCTCCCTGTCACTTCAGCCGCCTGGCTTTCTCTGTGATGAATCTCAATTATGCCAAGGTCACCTTTCATTGCGGTGATCTCTCTCCCACTTTATTGGAACTGGCAGTACTTCCACACTATCATGGCCATGCTTATTGACAGCAACTTCCTCCTCCAAAACAAAACTGGCAAATAAATAAATAAATAAATAAAAATAAAGGAAAAAATAACACTGTGGAAAAGTTACATTGCCTGTTATTCTGGCGGACAGAATTGGCATGTCTACTTCAGGCTCTGCCTAATGGTTTGTAATCATTCTCTCTTTGTGCTATCCAGAATGTGGGTGGAGGTGTTTCGGGGGCAGCTTATTCATATGCTGGTTTTACCACTGTAATACACACTGTGAAGAGACCCTTCTCAGTCAACTGTGTGAAAATACCCAGCACGTATTCAAAATTTACAATACTTTGAGTCAGATTGTTGTATGTAGAATAACAAATATGATGTAGCTAATGCCCGTCGTTTCATCTGTTTTGTCAAAGGTATTATCAAAATCATTTGTTGTTTTCCACGGTAACCATGACTACTACTGTATGATGGTACTTGTGAGGTCACACTTCAATGTCTTGAATAGCCTAAATGAATGACATGAGAGCACATAGACTAATTTGTTTGTGCATAAACAAGATTTGGAGTGTGTGTGTGGGTAGATGGCACCGAGATGACATCCACCATTCACATTTGATGAGGATGCTAACACATGTAATTGTTGTTTCAGTGCAGCATCTGTTGCTAAGGGAAAATAGGATGGGTGGGGTGAGGGCTTGCAGGGAGATAGTTAGCCTCACAATTGACAGCGACACGTTCGTAAGCGCGAGTGTTGAGCGTGTTAGCTGAACCAACAGGCCTTTGATGGCTCTCTGATATAACTCGTTAAACAAGCGTCGGACCGTTTATCTCTGTGATGTATCTTATTTGTCCGCTCTCTGCTGCCCACACATCCTCGCGAAGCTGTTTTTCTTCAAAGGCATCAGATCTTAATGGGGCTACAGATACAAAGCTGTGTAGTCTCATTCTCTTCATAACTTGGCCATTCTTAGCATACTTGGATCTCTGGAAAAACTCTTCAGATGTGAACACAGTGATTCGCTTTATATCAACTGATTTTATGAAGTAAATTGGACAGTTCTAATAGCAATGTGCAGTTTGCTAAGAGAATCAGTGATCACTCATTCGTAGTCTCAGCGACTGCTAAACATGAATGATGGTGGCCACATGGTGATGTTTTGGACACTGATGCCATCTCTGGTCATTCCAGTTTAATGGCTGTCTGAAGCTTCTTTAACAAAAGAAGGCTGTAGAAAAGCAGCAACTGTTTTGAGTTGGGCCCATACAATATCCTGGAAGTTAACTTCATATGTACCAGCTACAACTGAAGAAATGGATTAGTTGTCTGTATTTTCTCCATTAAATAAAATTTTAAAAAAGAAAAAAGAAAAGCTCTGTGCGTGATGTGGATTGATACAGGACTTGTGACAGGGAAACTTCACCTTCATGATTTCCTTCATAATTCCATCACTTGATGGTGCTGAGCTTTTAAAATAGAACATCTTCACACTTAGGCAGATGTACTCATTCCAAGACAAACTGCATTTGGTCTATGCATATAGCTATAAAAAAAAAAGTCACATTACTGCCAATGACACGGCGAAAAGATGGAGTTGTCATTTATTGTCAAACAATCGATTTCAGGTTTCATTATGTAGTGCAAACTGTCCCTGGGAAAAACATGCCACTGTCTCTCTAGATGCCAAATATGCCCAAACCTCTCATGTCTAGATGAAGGGCGAGTTGTAGGCAGAGTGAGTTTGCATCTCCTATCTTCCCCCCAATAAAAAAGTCAGATACCCCATGAGAGACGCAGTCTGCCAGACTGATCATGGAGCTGCTGCTTTATCCAGAGAAAAACTGGGCTCTAAGAAGTTTGTGACAAAGTAGTTTTGGTATTTTATGATGTGGTTTCAGCCTGACACTGTGCAAAGAGCTGGTCGCTTCCCTGAGGATTACCTACCCTTAAGGGTGGTATATGTCTCATATGCCAAAGCTTCCTGTTTGAGAATATGTTTTTGCTATTCTTAGCGGGAGTAGAGTGAGGCAAGGTTTGGGTGGAAGACATGAGTCACTGCCAATGTTTCTGTTTTGTTTTTTTTTTTTGCTTGTTTTTTAGATTTTGTCAAATCGTAAAGAAAAAAGTCCCACAACCCCAATTTAAAATATGCATAGTGTTGATTTTGTTAGGTTTCGCAACAGAAGCATTTACAGAGTCTGCGTGACAAGATGTGGCTTGTGCCATTTTAGCAGACAACTGTAATCACATGGCAGGTGAGCCTAACTAAAGGACGACGGTGTTTATGGCAGTGTGCCATCCACGCTGGTAGTAAACATACACACACAGCATCCCGAGAACATGAAAAAGCGGGATGCGGCTTGCTTGCAAACACTTTGATCGCCTTTCATTCACTCCCGCCTCTCATCTCTTTGGGCTTTTGGGGAAATGTACTGTTTAATCCACCGTATGTCGCAGAAGTTTATACAAGGTACTCCACAGAGTTTGGGGGCTCACACTAGGCGGGGGAGGTAGGAAAAAAAGCATACATTTACACGGTTGAGTGGTGTAATCTTCATGAAATACCGGTAAATAGGGAAAGGAAGCCTAGTGTAGCCGTAGATTAATGTGGCTATCAAATGGCCTGGGACAAAGAAGGGGATGGCTAATGAGCTGGAAAAGGCAGGGCTGTTCACCGCGTTAAATGATACTGTAGCACCATCTCCCCACTGGCCGCCGCACTGCCATGTTCACACATTCTGATGTTGCTAACAGCAATCTAGGACAAATATTGGAAAATGTCATTTAAGCGAGAACCATGAGGACGTGTTTGATATTTTAAAGATGGCTTCATCAAAGGCAGATTTCTGCAACACAAATACGGCTCTCTAATTTCCCTCTCCCCCATATGCCTGATTTTCCTCCCTGCCCAATTTCTGAGGTCATTTACTGGCAACTTCGTCTTCATCCACAAAAATTGCTTTCAGATTTGGTCTATTCTCTCTCCCTCTCTCTGTCCCCTCATCTCTCTTTCTATTCTTCCCTTTAAGTCCATTTCCCTCTGACTGTCCCTTTCTCTTTTTCTGTTTGCCTCTTTCCTTTAGCCATGATACAATGAAAAATAGGGCTCTCTCCCTTGTCTATCTTTTTGCTGTGGTATCATCTCAGGCATGCTTGTAACCTCCCATGACTGTCGCCTAGGTGACAGGAAGAGCAAGATGAACTCCTGGGCTTAGATAAATTTCTTGGTCTGGCCCACGTAGGCTGTATAAATTTTTGATGTTCTTACTGCCTCACAGACACTTTTCAGGCATTGTTTCATGTTTTATTTAGGTCTGTGTTAGAGCTAGGTTAAAGCTGCCCTGAAAGAGTCTGGTGGCATGGAGGAAATATCACATCGAGGGTAACAGTGGCCTTTTATCAAGACTTAAAGAGAGACAGAAGGAGAGGAAATAAGGCTTGTATGGTTTCAAATTTGTCCATGCTCTCATAGCCATAACATTATCTGCTGAAATGTCACATCTGAAACGGCGCAGTCTCAGCGGCAATTAGAAGAACTGTGCAAAACTTGCAACAGTTTTCCATTAAAGAATGCAGGGAGAAAAAAAACCCCTCTATCTCTATTTTGTGAGTGCAGTCACACACGCTAGTGTGCTTTAACCGCTTCAGGCGTCGACATATTTATCTTACTTGAGCCAAGTGACAGTTTGTCTCCGCAGCCATTTCATTTTACACGCCGCCACGAAAAAGAGGGGAAAAAAACTGAATTAATCAAATGTGGAAGGGGATAGGGGAAGGAATGGGGGTTGGGACTATGTGCTAGCAGTGGAGTGGGGGGAGTGAAGGGGGCACTATATCCCCCAGTGATGCTGTGAATCAGAAGGGATGGGTAAATAAATAAATGTGTTATGTATGACCAAGCACACAGACAGGGCTCTGGGGCTCCTTGCTGGTCCAGCTGCGATGCACTCAGACAAGTGAATAAATCAGCACACAATTAGGGCCTGTAATTTCATTTATGGTACCTACGAGCGCTCCAGTGGCAGATTCTGGCAGATGTCATTTCTAGCCAATTGATTTTGCTGCTGTCCTGAGGCCCGAGCAGTCATGGCCCCTCTATCCGAATTACAAATGGATGGCAAACACGAGCCAAATGGCTGTCCAGGCAATTTCTGCATGATAGGACTAGAATAACGTAAGAGACCACACTGACACTGAAGGAACAAAGACATAAATAGACATGCACAGCACTGGCTGCACAGTAGTAAACATACTGTAAATGTATCAATGTAAGAACACAGTAACGTTTATGGATATATTTACCCATAAAAACATATCTTCAGTCAAACATTAGTCATGAATTGAAGGCGCATCCTGTGAGTCTTTATTAGTAAATCCGATTCTGTTTAGCACCCAGTATTCAATGGTGAATGCACTTTAAATTATCCCTCAGCAAAAGCAGTGAAATTGTTTCTAAGCTGTCGTGAAATCTGTAAGTGTCTTGGGTTTATGTATCTGTGATGTTTTCAATCAATCTTTTTTGGTCATTGCACACTTTCATATACAACGAAATTTCATTGAGCTGCCTGCCAATGACAGCTCCGGCTGCTGCTCAGTGCTGCGCGCAACTTTCTTGAGGAAAAAAGAAAAAGGACATGTTGGGATCTGGGTAGGGATTGCAGAGGGTAAAAGAAAAAAAAGGCTCATTGTACCAAATGAAACCTCCAATGTTGGGAAATTCAATATGAGAAGGAACCTAAAAAAAACAAACAGGCAAAGCATGACGTTAGACAAGGATAGTTGGGATAAGGATGTGGGGAGGTGGAGGGGGGGAGCACCGCACATTTATTCAGTTCCTGTGCAGCAATTTCAGTTCCAGTACCATTTTCTGGATAGAGGGTGCAGTATCTAAAAAAAAACATCCAAACTGGAAGAGAAAAAAGTTGTTCTCTGAAAAGGAAATCCTCCAAAAATGAGTGTCATCCCCGCAAAGTGAGGCAAAGTGTGGGAAAATGTTAAAAGTCACAGTATAATCCGTCATGGGGAGAGTTTGGCTGCTTTGACGGTGAAAGAGAAAGCTAAAGCAGACATGCGGTGGTCGGAGCGTCTCCAGCGGGGGAGTCCTTCTCTGTGCTGCCGGTGCTCCCAGCGCTCCTCCGGGCCGGAACACAAATGTTGAAATGTTGGGATTGTGGGAGAAACTTTAAGACTTTATTCAAAAGCAATACCCAGAAAAAGCTGCAACAGGGTGTGTTTTATTTTTATTACAATATGTGTGTATTTATAAGCACATTTTTAAATTTAAAAACACATACATAAAAAAATGCAGTGTTTTTAGGGGGTCCGTAATGGATTAATGGCAGCTCAATTTATTTTCATTCATTAATTTTTCATTTTCATATTATAACTGGTGATATAAACTAACCTGAAGGCTAACGGTGCCTCCACATCTTACCAAGCTAGCCTAAATGAATTAGCTCTACAGTGGTTACTGTCAACAGAAAGCTACTCAACTGTTATAAACATGATAAAATTTTTAGAAAATCAAAAAACTTACCAGACCAGGGCGTTTATTAGAAGCAGGAATAGCGGCTAAAGCGTGTGGAAAAACCTGTGCGCCAAGTTTTCTTCAGCCCGCTAAGAAGTAACCATTTTGACATTTTCAAAAACTGAATCACCAGTTATTAACCTCACCATGTTTTTAGACTGTGGGAGGAAGCTGCATAGCCCAGTGAAAATCCACACATGCACAGGGAGAACATGCAAACTCGATGCAGAAAGACCCTAGGCCCAGATTTGAACCTAAGATCCCATATAAGCAAACCTATTTGGTAATAAAACTGATTCTGATTTGAACATTTTGTGGCTTATGAATTAAAAATATTGTGAAATAGAATTGTTTTCTTTCAAGTCTCCTTGCTTTCTCTTCGACAAATTTGTATACGTCTCTAAAAAGGGTAATATGCACAGCTTGCAACTTTGATATACCTATTTTAGGAAATCCTCCAGAGATAAATTAAATGGGTTACCTCATGAAATGGTTAAAGACTAATACATGTACACTTTCACCTATGTTACATGACAGCATGTGTTTAATATTCACTACAGTGTGCAGGAAAATTATGTGTGAAAACAAGAGGTCACTCAATAATTTTACATTTACATTAACTTTCTTTAAGTGTTTAATTATAGTTTTATTGTGAATGTTATCATACATATTTACATTGATACGTTCACCAATCTAAAATAACTCACATATGACAGAATTAAATGCAGAAAAAATTGTCTTGATAAGTTTTATACTTAAATGTCAGTTAAGACAGCGAGAAGACAATTTCACACAGACTGCACTAAATCATGCTGTCCCCACATGAATGGAAGGCAGTCGCTTACAATTGTTCTGCAATTTGAGCAAAACTCCACTGTTATATGATCTCTCTCCCTATGTTTTCTTGCCCCCTTCTTTTTTTTTTTTTTTAGCAAAATTACTTTTGTACAGTTTGCCCATGATAAAAAGGGCCAACAAGAAGGGAAGTATTCATAGTGTTTGAGTCTCTTGTCTGACATTGCTGCTTCTCGATTTTCTGCTGAAATCCAGTGAAAAAGGCAATTGAACTGCTTTTTTTCAAAACCAGCCAGGTTTTGGTTGGCTCTTCATCGAGTTCTAGCAAGACTCTAAAAGCCATATGTTTTTTGTTTTGTTTTGTTTTTTCCCCTCCACACAGCCCTTTTAAACTCTACACCTGTGAAGACTGATACTCAGGAAGAAAGAACTTCATGGAAATGAAAACAACAGGCCTGTGGAAACAGTGTGCCTCAAACACCAGAGAGAAATATATAGTACAAAGCAATGACATTGATGCAAAGAAGTGCCCTGCTGAGTATGGTTCTGCCATGGAGAGAGAATTTGAGACTGTAAGTCAGGAGAGGATATTAAATATAGGGTTCTGTGTTTAATAATGTACACAGGGCAGCGTCGTAGCACTGGGGAGTGGCATTTAGAGTTGGTGGAAAGAGGAGATGAGGTTAACCACCCACAGGGGTTCTGTCCACAGCAGGGAAATGAAGCTGTGTTGGCTGGGTCAAGAAGACTTGCTCAGTATACCTGGGGTGATTGCAGAGGTATCCATCAGTGTACTGACATTATATACATGCATCTGATACACTGTCTGATTTCTGATGAAATGAAGGCTCACTAACCTCAACACATACACTGTGGACCATTATGAATGCCCCCTGGGTTACTGGTTAAAAAATGGCATGAGACAAAATATGCCGCACTTCCATCCATCCGTTATCTATACACCACGTAATTTTCATTAGGGTCGTGGGGGGCTGGAGTCTCTTCTAACTGACTTAGAGTGAAGAAGGGGACACCCTGGACAGGTCAGCAGTCTATCACAGGGTTACATATACAGACAAACAATCACACATGCATTCACACCTTCGGACAATTTAGAGTTACAAATTAACCTCAGCATGTTTTTGGACGGTGGGATGAAGCTGGAGTACCCAGAGAAAACCCATGCATGCGCAGAGAGAACATGCAAACTCAATGCAGAAAGATCCGGGAAGGCTGGGAAGCGAATCGGGGATCTGCAAGGTGAAAGTGCTAACCACCAAACCACTGTGCAGCCCTTATGCCGCACTTCAAAATGTTAAAACGTCAAAGATAGACTGATGTTTTCTCTTGACTGAGGTTCATGTCTGAAATGTCTGTATAGACTTTTACAGCCCAATTCAGATCTAAGTTCTGTTCATCACATTCAAGAATTCTGCTCATACAAATCTGAACTGGCATGTGATTTGCCCTTCAGTGTTGGAACAGGAGAGTCATTGAGAAAGTAAAGCTGGAGATGAAGCTGAGGTCTGACAATGTAGTGAGACAGAATGTGCAGTGCATCATGGATTCAGTGGTGCAAAACTCTACCTGCAGGCAGCAGAAAATGTGTGGTTTTAGTGGTACTGAGTAACTTAGAAATAAAATGAATAAAAAATAAACTCATGGCTTAAAAATCCTCCATTGCTGCGCTTACCAATCATTGTTTTATAATGTAAAGTCTGTGGCTGAAATTATGTTTAAATTGCACTAGGCTTGAGAGGCAGCTATGTGGGGATAGCACCACATTATGGCCTGAGATGAAACAGTTGGCACAAATATGATGCCAAGTGGGCTGACTGTCTGTTTGCCAAGTACTGTTGTCAAATATGCTTGTGGGTGGCAAAAGTTAGGATCTCTTTTAAAGAGGAGGGCAAATGCAGTCACCATGAACAAAGTGGATTATTTGCTGCAGCACAGATTTGAATGTCTAATTTTTAATCAAAAACTGGAGATTAAAATGCCTCAGCACTGAACAGCTGATATAAAATAAGTGCAGCTTTAATATAGATAAATCTTCTGGAAAAATTGTTAACCTCTCTTCTGACAACTACTTTTTTGTTTCTCATACATTTGATTTGTTTTTGAAGGTATATTGTACAACAAAAATAAGTTTGGTAACTCTATAGCAACTATGCTCAAGTACAGACAAAAGCATCTCAAACACCCTCTCTGAGAAGATTAAAACACGACCCTTTCACAAGTTCTTCCTGCAATTTGTGAGGGTGATGAGTTCCACCTCATCTGATATTAGAAAAAATTGCAGACTAAAACTTGGATTTTTAATATTGAAAAATAAAAAAATATGAAAAAATGTTGGTTGTCTTGCTAGCTATTTATGCATGAATTGCTTTTACTCCAAAGCTTGGTGTTGCATTTACCTTGCTAGCTATAATAACACATTATTAATCAAGTTAGCTTTCAAAACAAAATACTAAACTTACAGAAATAAACCCACATATGTCTCCCAGAATATTGGTTCGATTGATTGTTGTATACACGGTCCACCTTTAAAGAGAGTTTATGGAAAAACTTGGCATTTTGGGGGGATGTTGTTAGCTTGCTAACAAACTTGGCTGTTCTAGCAATGTCGACTGTGAAATAGCTAATGTAATATTTGTAGATACAAAGAAGCTAAAGTCTCTCCAATACCCTGGAAGTCCAGTCTTCATTTGATATATGTTTAAACTAATGTGTAATTAACTAATTAATTCCAAATTAAAGACCTAAATAGTTACGAGGCTAGCAGAGATGCTAAGAAGAGGCGTCATCTATGCTGGTTGTTTGGTGGGGACCTATTGTGAATACATGTCAATAATGTAACTATGTTGAATCAAAGAACTGGTTATCTTTACAGTAGTTCTCTTAATATTTAATAATAATCCAGGCTATTTCTTCATTTACATATGGAAGCTTAATAAATGAGACCATGGACTCATTTATTAATCTTCCATATGTAAATACTGCTGAGTAAGATCCTGGGATGACAGCAATATATAGAATAATGTAGAAATATTAATTTACATAATTCTACATTCATTTCTCAAAAGCCCATGATAAAAAATAATAATAATAATGAAGAGGTCTGATACAAGCAAAGTACATGTAACTACATACAAACAGCATCTTTTATCCCTTCTGCCTCTTGTGACGTAACCAAGCGGTATAAATGACAAGGACATGGCAGCTGCACCATTGTCACTGCTGCAGCAGGAATTGGCAAATTTATTAACTAATCATATTGTCATAATTTCCATTCCCATGTCTCAGTGGTTGGTTTAATGTTTGAACTGGTCTATGTGTGGGGAAATTACAAATAAAGTGGGTCATCTGGGTTACCATAATTTGAACATTTGCTTGCTAACAAAAATATATTAACTAAATATTAAACCTGTCATGTGCATCAATGTTTGAATGACCAGTCTGTTTAAAAAATCAGCTCATGTTAACATTGTGTACTGTTTTATGTCCCTATTGGACAGTAGCAGGTAGCAGCCTCTGTTGCCTAAGACCCTAGGTCCTTGGTGTGTTACATCACCTGAAAGCCCTTCTCTGTTTCTGTTCTGAAGGTTTCAACAAAAACTGTGATGATGCATTTCCTGCGGGGCATGGCTGTGCACTGTTTCATGCTGCTGAGGCTACAAAATCTGCAGTGATATTGAATATGTGACCAGAAACCAGATGGATTCTTTGACCTTCAAAGCAAATCAACTCTACAATGATGAATTATCTGGTTGTTCAGCATTGACCCAGAATGTTTGCTTTGTCCTTCCCAAAATAGTCCCAACAGTAAGTGTGAACAAGGGTGAATGTTCCAGTGGTATTGCAATGCCTACTCAACTGCTCATAACAAACAGCATTGATTCTACACGCTGTGTTGATCAAACCCCTGTTGAATCATGACAGGAGGCTTGAAGCTTCGCCATTAGACTCATGTTACGGTGTAGACCATCTCCTAAGCAAGCTCTGGTGGATCTGGCGGAGTTAGGTTTCAAACAGAGTGGGAATTCTGTTCCCAGCAAGGCGGGTGGAGTGGCGCCTATGTGATACTGCAACCTTTTAATGGAAGCTTATCAGCTATAGCCAATGCCCTGTAAGGAGTCTGTGTAATACTGCTGTTTGCTCACAATCAGCACTGTGTTTAATAAATGTGGATGAATATTAACTAATCTTTTGATCTCGCTTTCATTAGGCCACCCCATGAGAAGTGGATTCTCCTCGACAAATTAAGCCCCCCTCCATCCCTGCCCACAACCCTGCATCTTATACTCATGAGGGAAATGAGCAAGGACACAAACGGTCTTATTTAAAGATAACTGGTAAACTGCTTTAATTAGGCCTTGTTTTCAAAGTACCCAACTTACTTTGGGAGGGACGTTATTATGTTCTCTCTCTGTGAGGGTAGAACCGTGGTTGTCAGACTGTGATTTTCGTTCCATTTACACAAACACAGCTTCATACACACTTACAGGAAGCAGTTTCTACACTGTGCCAGATTTACTCCTGTAGTATTTTAGAATGTGTCATGTCGGACAGGATTACTCCTGCCATTGGGACTACTATTTCATTCATTGATGACATGTGCCCAATTATTAAGTCTTCCACACAAGCTGAAATGCTTCCCAGCCCACCTACGTGTCATCATAAACAAGCTATTGCATCACTACTTACAGGATGATCAATGATTTTTCCCTAAAGGCCAATAATGCACCACATTGTTAGTTAACTCAGGCACTGTAGTGTGGTGTGTGTATTACCTTAGTGTCACATATATCCTCTGACATAAAGCGTACGGTCTGCTGACTGAGGCGAGATGTACTGTAGGAGAATTCAGTCAGTCAATTCCCATCTGGTTACATCAACAGCCCTCTCAGCCACACATGCACCATGGGAGATTCTGATTAGTCAATAACATGCCAGTGATTCCAGTGCTGCAGTTATTCCACATTCTGTTTTCTATCAAAGAAATATAAGGACACATTTAGGTCATAACTAATCAACTTATATTCTCCTGCCTCATTATAGTATACCCTTAGCTCATAAACAAAGGACTGAAAACATGTTCACCTGTTCACTCCCCCCATTAGGTCCGCATAATGCCTACTAATTATGTTTGCTCATCTATAAGCCTTAATTATGCTGGGAGCTGATAATTAGCTGGGCGAGAATAGGTGCATATGTTTCTTCACTATCAACCTGGCAGGAATAATGACTATTTTCATCTCTAAGGAGACCCAGGACTCTCTATGTAAGAACATTATAACTGCATTAGCATAGCATAACATTACTAGTTTTTACCCATTTGAATACTGTGTTGTATTGCAGGACATAAAGAAACAGCCATGCAAGACAACACTCATGCTACATGCTGCTATACTGGGAGGCATATAAATCACATCGTGCATTTTTAGCCAAGATCCATCAACCATTGATACATATATAATCTTTTAAGTACTGATTGGCTTTTCACATGCAAGCATCTAGGTTAGCCAGCAACTTGTGGGAGGCTGGAGGGATGAAGAAAAAAGGTAACTTATTCACTCACCCCAGTGCATAGTGCTCAAAAACAAGCAATCAAGCAGAACAAAAATGAGTACACCATTGGAATATCAATAAATCGAGGATTGTTCACGAAGAGATGGAAAAGCAACTTCATTACAATACAGAACTGGAAAAATAAAAAAGGCAGGACTCTGATCTGTGGTATCAGAAGTATATGAAAACATTTTCATGATCAGAAACGAGGCCAAATACTCACACTGGGATTAGACATACAGGTATTTCAGGAAAACGTGCTACTTAAGCAAAACTGCAGCGTAATTAACAACAAAATATACTTACAGTCAAAAATAAGTAAGCTTCATGATAAACTGTAAGCAGCATAGTACTTCAGAGTGTAAAATGTGTTCTTCATACTTTTGGGTAATTACTCCGCCAAGGAATACGGCGGAGTCATGTGACGATCGGCATACGTTTGTCCTTCTGTGAATCTATGAATTCGTCTGTCTGTGCACATGACTCAAATACGGACAAACGGATTTGGAAGAAATTTTTAGGGAAGGTCAGAAATGACACAAGGACCACCTCATTAAATGTTGGCAGCGATGCGGTTTATAGTCTGGATCCACGGGTTTATGAAGGAGATAGCAGCACAGCTGAACTGTAACTATGACAGCAAGTGAACGCTACATGTAAAATCTTAATCTCAGAAATTCAAACCATTGTTGTGAAATAAATGCAGTAGTAAGAAATGGAGTTGGAGTATAAAGTGAAAGGACATACATGTGAAATGCAGTTACAGTAAGTGAAAAGGCAGGCATTAATATTAGGTCTACTGCATAAAACTCTGATTGGCTTCACACCCACCACCAAGTTGACCGCCACACCCCTTATCACCCTCCCCACTGTTACCTAATCACATAGACAGCTTCAGTCTCCGAAACTCCAAGTGGACCTTAATTGTAGGGAGAGACACAAACGGGCTTATTACACAGGGAGATATCTTTTTTATATATACTGTTCTGTACATTACTTGCCTGGAATATTTTATTATTTTGTTTGTCTAAAAGGGGCTGCCATCTCCTTTGATGGTCTGTGTATGAGGAAAAACACTCAAGAAGGACTCATGAGTTTGAGTTAATTGAATGGCTGCAATAAATGTGCTTTCTTGATTGTGTATAAGAAACCGTGGCTGGGGAGAGCTAAATATTCTGGTATATTCTATGTGAAGCTCCGCTCTACCTCTGGGAAGCCACAGCTGAGTGAAACGATGCAGATTCTGTTGGGGGGAATTTTCCAGACCATCTACAATGCATCTACAGACTCAACTGAAGGAACAATTGACAGCCGACTGGAGTTCGTGTGCATGCTTTGTGTGCGCACACACACACACACACACACACACACACACACACACACACACACACACACACACACACACACACACACACACACACACACACACACACACACACACACACACACATGTGCACACCCTCCCACTCTAATGTCTCTCCCTCAGTCGGACACACGTTGACACCATCATATATGCAGTCCACAGCCTACTGAGTGGCATTTTCCCCTGGTCCCTCGCTGCTAAGGGTTCCCTGGCAAAGAGGAGGCTCCTCCAGGGTCAGCACCTCGGGGACAGGCAAGTTTGCTGGCCAGAGCTCCACAGCTTAGATGGAGGTCATTATGGAGGGATAGGGGTGAGGTTCGGGGGGAGGTAGAGGGATGAGATGGGACAGCAATGCTTAAAGTGAAAGGGTACGCGGCAGAAATGCCAGCAGACAACACTGGCAAATGAAATGACAACAAATGTCATCCAGCCGAGGCTCAATCAGTCCCTTTCTGCTGTTTATGTGCTAACACAGTGGGGCTACTGTAAAAATACTGTTGCGTATCCCACAGAGGAGTTACTACCAACATGTAAAGGTCAGAAAAACTAATTGAATAACCCTAAATAATGCAGTCAGGCTTGATCAGTTGTTTTTCAGTGCAAAGCTTGTCTCCACACTTCCCCTTTCTGTCTTTTTTCACAGGGCTTAAGCCAAAGTTGCTAAACCAGATAAGTCTAGATCTTTGAATCTGCCCATTGAGATTTGACTCAAACTATGAGATTATTGCCTCCATTTGCTTCATATTGTACCATAGGAACATGTGATGATGTTGCTGTTGCACACAGTTTTACTTGGGGTAATTCCAAAAAATTTTAAGCATGTACCTCATATCTTATTCTGACTGCTGTCCTGAGGACCCTGTGGCTAAACAGGTTTGAAGAGCCTTCGATTGTTTTCCCTTGTGCTCAGCTAACTGTCCAGGTGACTATTTTCTGAATCCTCTCCTATGCAGTGACACGTGAAAATTTAGCATACATTAGACACTGCCTTTGCTTCCCTTCTCCATGCCCTAAAGGGAGAACCACTACCATAAACTGTGAAAAGCTCTTTACCAGATTACACCAACAAAAGCACTCATCCTCATTTGCACCTCATTTGTACATTGCCATGCAAAAGTGACAGCATGTTTTGCTTTTTTTATTTCTTTCCTAGCGATTGCAAGTGAGCGTGTGTTCTTGAAACGCACAGGTCAAAAACAACAGCATTGTATTTGCTCTCAAGACACACACAGACACATACACCAGAGACAAAGACTTCAGAAATGCAACATCAAGCTGTTGTTACACACGATATTTATTTCATAATCATTTTTGCTGTATACTTTGTGATCCATGTGTGTTCAACATGTAGCCTTTCATCTCTGGATAATTGAGCGAGGGCGGTGTTATACCCAGATACAACTGGACAGAACACATTTTTACCAAGTAACGCGGTGGAGTTATGTGAAAATCGGCATACGTTTGTCTGTTTGTCCATACGCAACATTGCTTAAAAACGGACTAATGGATTTGGATGAAATTTTCAGGGAAGGTCAGAAATGACATAAGGACCAAGTGATTAGATTTTGGCAGTGATGCAGCTTATAGTCTGGATCCACATATTTGTTAAAGATTTCTGTATCATTGTGAGATAGCGGCACGGCGTCACTGTAACTATGACTACAAGTGAAGACTACATCAGCTGCCTGCTGGCGATCACATGATTGCGATCCTACTACAAATCTACTGCTTTGGACTTATCAGTCTGTAATCATGCAATGGCTGAGCAGCCTTGGCAGAGTGCTTTTCTTGTTTTCCTTGCTATGGTTGGCTGTTTGATCTCTAGTTTGCACTTTCCATATGTCACAGTGACAAGTGAATCCCAACACCTTACATGACACCCCCACCATCATCCGTGTGTGCAAAGTATTCTGTCCATCAAGGTCTGCTGTGGCATGAAAGTCCAAACTACATCAGTTATTCTCAGCCACCAAAATGTATCTGTAATTCGATGTTGAGTGTAATACATTTCAGTAATGTTCTATGTCTGCTGGCAAGGCTAATTTTGCCTAATATTGCGAGTTCATAGAAAGAAACACTGAAAGCTTCCTAAAAGCTTCTTTTGCAAACCAACAAAAGACTGGGACATACCATGAGGGCAGACAGGCCAGCACATGTTCATGTTTATAAAAGCTAATGTGACATTAACAAGGGTCATATGGATGTAACATGATGTCAGCTGTGTTGTTTTACATTTGAGCGCAACATTTGTCGTCTCAACATTCATCTAAATTGTCTTGAAGAGCGGGTTGATCTCTCTAGTAAAGTGATCAATTTGTTTCACGCCAGCAGCCAACCCAAACTTTTCTATTATTTGGCACTAAAGATTAACAGAATGTTGGCTGAGAAACTCAGATGTGAAAGACACAAAAAAAATGAAAACATGCTTTCATATTGTTTGCCTAATCTACTTGTAACGCTGCTTACATTAGTCTTTATAGAATTCTGATTGAGAGACTGCAACTCATCAAAAATTCAGAATATATATTACATACACTACTGTTCAAAAGTTTGGAGTCACCCAGGCAATTTCATGTTTTCCATGAAAACTCCCACTTTTATCCATGTGTTAACATAATTGCACAAGGGTTTTCTAATCATCAATTAGCCTTTCAACAGCATTAACTAACACAATGTAGCATTAGAACACAGGAGTGATGGTTGCTGGAAATGTTCCTCTGTACCCCTATGGCGATATTCCATTAAAAATCAGCCGTTTCCAGCGAGAATAGTCATTTAGCACATTAACCATGTCTAGACTGTATTTATCATTCATTTAATGTTATTTTCATTGAAAAAATATGCTTTTCTATCAAAAATAAGGACATTTCCAAATGACCCCAAACTTTTGATAGTAGCGTATGTCAAACCTTGTCTATACTGGCTCACACTTCCTTTAAGAGTTTATTTTAAAATACCCATTGCAAGTGTTTATACTAACCTTGCCATAGCTCAGACAACACATTTAACAATTTTAAAATCAGGTGCCAAAATAATAACTTATTCTGATGTTCCTGATGTTTAACGGGAATTTTAAGCATAAGCTAAATTTCAGCCCCCCTCCCTCCTCCTCACATCGACCTATTGCTGCAAAGGTGAGACCTTTCTGAACTGCAACCACATAAAGACCTTCCACACATACTCAGTCATCCAAAGATCCCACCTCAAGCCAGCACACATTGCAAAGCATTAACCCCTCCTTGTCCAAACAACAAACCATTTTCGCTGTTCTACTGCATTTTCTAATACATGCTCTGTAGGCCACCTCCGAATACACAAGACCCCCCATCTTTGTTGACACGTTAACTTAAAGTCAGAGCGTCTTTGATCAGCCGGATCAAATCTCAGAAGGGAATGTCATTAAAAGTGACATTCTGAATGCCAACGAACCCTCGCAACAGGGAGGATTTTCCACGCAGTGTGAAGTCGTAAGCTCATAAAAGACATACACCAGTGATTCAAACATGTAGCCCAAGCCCACTATTATATTACAGAACTCTCCCTCTCTTCTGTTTCTCTCCCCTCTCTCCTCTATCACCCCATGCCCTCACTCCTTTTCTCTCTTACATATGCTTCCTTTCTTTCACTGCTGGTTGAACATGCGCTTTGCTGGATGACTTTCAAAGCTCTTGTTCGACTTTCTTATATTTATGCGAATTGGAATGCAAATATTGAGGTTCCATTTTAAGCCGATGGTTTAAGGAGAGGGTGTGGGGATGAATGACAGTGTATTGACAACCATGTCTCACTACTCAAAAAGCATCAGAGTTGGGGGGGGGTTTCCAGGGATGAGGAGTTGACAGTGTTAGCAAAGGACGACCAATATGTTCCCTCTCATCTCGACTGAATAGCATTTCACACTGTGCTATTTTTTGCTTCAATTGCACACTGTAAGCTCGAGTAGGGAGCAAAGGTGTGTATGTGCTGAGGCTAACAGTGGGCTCTTTTGCAGAAGGTGTAGTGTTCAGTCTGTGCACACCAGCCTAATCTCTTGAGTCACAGAGGAGCACAGAGCAGGGGTTGCAATGAACTGAATAAGCCGTAGAGCCTGCATTGATCAAATGACTTGCCTAGCTAAGACCTCAGAACACACTCATACCTGGGAGATGAGACTACTCTATAGTTACAGTATGTGTAATGAATACCAAGGTATATTCTGTTTGATTTCAGCAAAGATGAGGACATGCCAGACCATGGCACTGAATAAGTTGACTTCCACATTGCCTTCAAGGCCAAAGGAGGCAATTTGTGAGGTTGTGAAATCTTTTATCACTTTTAGAGTAAAAGTCCGTGTAAGAAGGGGAAGAGGAAGCATGCATGAAGGATGCAGGCCATTTACATGATGTAAGTATATCAATTACAAACTCCCCTTTAACCTATGCCGATATATTAAATCAACAAACATGAACACCGACCGACTGCAAGCAGTGGACCACATACGATAGTTTTTGTCACTAGAATATACAGTATATACAGTCGTGGAAAAAATCATTAGACCACCCTTGTTTTCTTCATTTTTTTTTGCTCATTTTAATGCCTGGTACAACTAAAGGCACATTTCTTTAGACAAATATAATGATAACAACAAAAATAGATCATAAGAGTTTGATTTAAGAGCTGATATCTAGCCATTTTCCATGGTTTTCTTGATAAGGACCAAAATCACTTAACTTACATCAAAACCTATGGTATTGTACTGCCAAAAACAGTGCTTTTAGACATTCCATGTTTTCTTTTCTGTCTGTTTTAGTCACATGATACACACAGGCGTTAGTACTTGATTGCATAACCATTGTTTTTTAAAAATTTCTTTTTAATTGCATTCTCCCTATTCCACCCAGACTGAAACAACCCCAGATCATCACTGATCCACTCCCATGTTTTACTGTAGGGGCAGGCAGTCTGGTTTGTAGCTTCTCCAGGCTTCCTCCTAACCAGGAAGTTGGCTGGAGTGGGCATCACCTGAAAACTGCATTCATCACTGAAGAGTACCTTAGCCCAATCAACAGTCCAATCCTTGTGATCCCCAGCAAAGAGCAACTGGGCTTTCCTCTGAATTTCGTTGATGAAGGGCTTCTTCTGTGCCCTGTGTGACTTCAGACCAGCTCAAGAAGTTGGTTTTGAACTGTCCTTGCCGAACAAGTCAGTGCCCACTGTCCCTGGAGGTCTGACGACGATTCCTGACATAGGAATGGATGAGTGCACGCTCATCTCGTGGAGTAGAAAGACGTTTCCCTGCCACGACCAGCTAGCAGTTTGATAGTATCAACATGTGAACACTACATCAGCTGCCTGATGATCACATGATTGCGATCCAACTACAAATCGACTGTTGCAGACTTATCTAGACTTATCCGTTGGTAATGGCGCTACTACCCGCCACCTATTTTAACATTTTATGTGCATGTGTGAAAGCGGGGTTTAATTTTTCTTTCTTTTCTCTTTGTTTTTTTCTTTTTGTGAGAGTATTTAATTTAACTACACTGTCACGTGACTATTTATTTTGTTAGGTACTATTCTCTCTGTGTGGTTTATGGTTTGTTTGTCACCTGACTGCACTTTATTAATTATTTTATGTTATCAGTGAATTTTGCTTAATTTCTAAGTTAGTGTTTATTTGTCAATTTTTAACTGAATGTTTCCGTTTTGACAAGTTGTTTCCTTTTCTTTGGTTTAATGTGTTAATAGTTTTGTTCCGTTCTTGTAGTTATTTTCTTTAAATTGGTAATTGATTTAAGAATAACCCTGCTAATGAGTGTTCCCTTTTCCCTGTGATTTGCAGAAGCTGCGGGCCTACGGTGGTGGAGACTGGTGTCTTCGGGTGGTGGGAACCCCTTCCTGTGTGGTGGGCTGCTCATCCCCTGGTTGTTGGTTTTTTTGGATTTCTTCACTAAGGTGTGTGTGTGTGTGTGTGTGTGTGTGTGTGTGTGTGTGTGTGTGTGTGTGTGTGTGTGTGTGTGTGTGTGTGTGTGTGTGTGTGTGTGTGTGTGTGTGTGTGTGTGTGTGTGTGTGTGTGTGTGTGCGTGTGTTCACGTGTGAGTGGGGTGATTTTTCCTGGGCTCCCTTGCGACGCCCGTTGGTCCAAACCCCCACCAGAGAGCCCCAGCTCTGATTTGGCCCCAAAAACCTTCATGTAACAATCCTGTGTGAATGTTTTTTTTTAATGTTTATTAAACTGAGTATCTTTCATATTGTTAAATAAAGTTTTTATCTTTTTGTTTTCACTGGAACCACGTCTCCTGCCTCATCAGTAGAACAAAGCTGAGTTGCATTCTCGTTATCAGTTGCTACAATTCCCTGGGTGAAAGTCCCAGTGTGGCGTTGTAAGTCAAAACTATTATAATTACTAAAATAATGAAAAAAGGCTGCATCACACAGCATGTCTTCATATGTAAACAGAAGCAGTGTATGTTTGCCTTGCATGCTTGGTTTTCTGACAGATATTTTCAGACTAGCTGTAACCTTTGGATATAAAGAGTATTTTTTCATTCTTTGTGCATGTTTCCCTGCTGGGTGTGGCTCACTTTATGTCTTACCTGGAATAAAGTTGTCAAACAATCCAATATGGGATGTAGAGTAGACCATCAAAAATATAGTTGCTTGGCTAAGGAATAAAGTTGAGAAGAGGCCTATCTATTAAGCCGCCAACTGTCTAAACTGGACATGAGTCCATCTTAGGAGAAAGCGCATTTGGGACAGCTGTAGGCCCAAGACCTGGATTTATTTCCCATATTATTCTTGAGTTTTACAACCTCTTTACAATTTGCAAATGTTTGTCTAAGTAATGTTGTCTAATTATTTCATAGCTTTTAGTTTTGTTATCCAATATTTCTTTGCCATCACCATTAGTTTTGTGATTGAACAATCTGAAGATTACAAATGTTTTTCAGTCTGCTTCTCCAAGGCTTTCTAGTCCTGAAGACAACATTCTCCTTCTTCTGTCATTTTTCTGTGCAGCCATTTCTCTCTCTTTAGGCTCGGCACTGAACTCCATCAGCCTCAAAGGCCTCATAAGTGTGCTTTCTTTCTGATGATAGAAGCCACAGCAGTGATTCTTTGCCTAATGACATGGCATGCCATGTAGTTTTTTGTAATGGCCTGTGGGGTGGTGGATGGGCGGAAAGTCTGTTTGTTCAGAAGTCAAAGCTGTTAAAAACCTGCGGGTAAAGCCAGCAGTATAAAAAGGGTTAATGGATACTGTGGAGAAATGAGTCATGGAGTGAAATATAGAGATCAAAAAGAAAGGATGGGAGAGCTTGTGAGGCTTAAGTATGAACACACATCACATCACAGCTACGGTAGTAGAGGCTTACATACAGTATAGTCATCCGATACTGGAACACCACCATGCACCATTGGCTAGACATGTCCAATAACACCCCAGTAATTATGGATTTGTACAGGTCTTTGGTTTTGGAAAGTGTTTTCCAAAGTTATGCAGGGTTCACACTTCACTAATAAATACAGTCCACATTCACAGCTTCTGTGCTGTGAAGATGACTTCCCCTGCAAATGAAAGGTTAATTGTATTTTGTAAGAACTGGTCTTTAATGACAAAATATGTCCAGACTCCTTGCTCTGTAGTAGATAATAATGTATTAAAGTGCTGCCTAATTAAATTCCAAACATTACTGGACACAGGGCTGTACAGTGGTGTAGTGGTTAGCACGTTCGCCTTGCAGCTAGAAGATCCCTGGTTCACGTCCCAGCTCGGACCTGGGATCTTTCTGCATGGAGTTTGCATGTTCTCCCTGTGCATGCGTGGGTTTTCTCCGGGTACTCCAGCTTCCTCCCACAGTCCAAAAATATGCTGAGGTTAATTGATGATTCTATATTGCCCATAGGTGTGAATGTGTGAGTGATTGTTTGTCTTTGTATGTGGCCCTGCGACAGACTGGCGACCTGTCTAGGGTGTCCCCTGCCTTCGCCCGAGTCAGCTGGGATAGGCTCCAGCCCCCCCCCCCGCGACCCTAGTGAGGATTAAGCGGTGTATAGATAATGGATGGATGGACATTACTGGACACATTGCAAAGTAGAGGAGTGCTGGGCAGAGTAGCTGCAGAACACCACAAACTCAAGGTTTGCTATGAAGTAGAATCAAGTTTCTGACCTGGTCACAACAGAAAATTGACATTACAAGTTACATAAACAGACTCATTGGATGTAGGACATTGGCTGCTCATGTCTGATGGCTTTCTTGTCACATTTCACAATCTGCTTGCTCCAGTTTGTAAAATCCACTTCACTGCAGGAAACAACTTCCACCCCAGCAACCTAACACACTGAAAGTTTTGCAGAAGATTTGGATTATGCCATAAGACAGTCCTGCAGTTTTTCAGTGTATTGTCTATTTTTATTGACAGTGCTTGGCTCCCTGCATGCACCAAAGCAATTCCACTCTTCACTATTTTGAGGAAACAATGAAGCCACATCTTTCACTTAGCTCCACCCAAGACAACTGTAATTGGTTTAAATTAGTGGTGGGACACCACAAAAAATTAATCTAATTAATTACAGGCTTTGTAATTAATTAATCACAATTAATTGCAGTTTTGTCAAATAGCAATATTTGACACAATAAATGAAGTTTTTTGAATTCAAATAAAATTGTGGTTGACAGTTGAATCAATGAATAGACATATACGTGTTTATAATTTAAAATTAGCATGTCATGCTAACGACCACCATTAGCATACGAGGGCTCGGTGAAACTCGCATTTCAACGACCCCCTTTGTCACTCCCTGGCTCCCAACGACCATCGTTGAGGAGCCAGACGGGCCTTGGCAATGGTCGTCGGAACACAAATGCATCCTATAAATGAATCAGAGGGGGCCATTGCAGTGCCTGACTGTACATTATAAAATAAAAATAATGTTAGACAAAAAAAATACAGCACTGTATTGTACACAGTACAGTATGTAAATATTTACACCACGTCCGCATCAATTCTTTCAGCCTGGTCAGACCTCAGGACCTCATCAACATCACTAGCTATGTTTTCTCTGGAAAGAAAGACCTAGGGTGTCTGATCCAGCCCTGACATGCATCAACAGAAACATCACCACATGCCAAGACAACTGATTGCAAGACATTTTCCCAAAGTATGGCTGCTGCTCATATACCTTCCACCTCCATGTAGAGAAGAATTCTTCTATAGCATTCAGAAAGGGAGAATATGGTGGCAGAAAAACCACAATAACTTGAGGGTTCATATTGAAACATTCCCAAATCAATAGTCCTCTGTGAAAACTAACATTGTCCCAGACAACAACAAAAACCGTGTATTCTTGCCAAATGCCCTGTTTGCACCCGTGTCAGTAGACCCTCACCAAGTCCATCTAGGAAAGTCACCAAATGCTGGGTGTTCTATGGGCCCAGAACTGCATGACGGTCAATTACTCCCAGATTGCTTATTGCAGCAGAGGGTTACGTTGCCCCACGCTGACCTGGACGTTGACTACAGCCTGTTGTCCAATGATGTTCCTCCCTCTTCTCCTCGTCTTGGCCAGCTTGAAACCAGCCTCATCCACATAGATGTATTCATGTGTATCATCAGAATCCAACTGAAAAACTCTCTGGAACAAACACACACAAAACACAGAAAAAGTCAGTCATGTACACTTTCTGTAATTTTACCAGCACTTGTGAACCAGAATTATACATTAGATTATTTACAGTATTCTCAAAACATTTCTGACTGCTTGTATTGTTCCAGTATAGACATGTCACTGAGGTGACAAACAACATTTACATACCATGTAAAGTGGTCCAGGACCGGGTGCATGGGCAGGTCCAGGTTCTGGTTCTGGTCCAGGTTCTGGTCCTGGTTCTGACCGTGGTCTAGGTCGTCCACGTCCTCTTCTTCCAACATGACCTCTTGCTCCCCTGACATTCATTCTGAACAGCTAATTCTGCTTCCCAGCAGGTTTTATAGTATGCAGTTCATTGGAAAAAGTGTTTTCAGCTTTGACCTGCTGTGTCTTAATTGTGACAGCAGTGTTGGAACAGTGTCCCAATTCTGCTTCCTAGGGTTCACTTTTTGAAAAATGTGTGCTATGAGTGAAAGGTGTGTTCAAATGACAAAAAATGTGTTCAGTCTTTTGCAAAAAGAGTGCAAGAGTTTTGGAAACTGTGTGCAAACCATGAATAGTGTCCAAAATTTGGACAGCAGAGTCCTGTTTTTGAGAAATGTGTGCAGTCAGTTGGTGGCTGTGTGCAGTGAATGGAATTTAGTGTCTTATCAATTGAGAAAAACTATAAACACTGATTTTGACTGAGCTGGACAGCTTCAGAAATTCATAGTCAGGCTCCTGATTACTTTCTTACAGCTTTTGTTTTACTCACACATGTAAGTGCTGCATTGAATCTGAATTACATTGTCAACCCTGCATCAAAAGTCACAAGAGGGTATGTGCTTTTATTTATCAAGTTGCTGCTTTTGTTCAGCTTTCTGGGACAAAAGGAACACAGCCACTTGTAGTAGATCAAGCCACATTAGTAGAAGTCACAGTATGGTCTTTTTGTATGGCCTCAGGCAAATAAATTGAAGACCTTATGTTTCTAGATCTCAGACAATAAACCTAGTGAAGTGATATACCTGTTAACTTTCCTAAATTCTACATCTAAGATGCTCAATGTTATTAAACAGCATAAGGGAAAATAAAGGTGACATCCAAGCACAGTAAATCCAGAACGTTACAGATATGATCAGAAATGCAGTCTGTTGATAAACAGTTGCTTTGGGGGAAAAAACAGCAATAAAAGAAGAACAAAATTAGTTACAGGAGCCAAAGTAACTTGTTTCTTGGTTCCAAGACAAAAGTCTTACTTCCACTCAAAACACACCATTTTCTCCTTTAGAGATGATGTCACTCAGGATCTACTCAGATATCAGACACACAGAGCCGAGAGCATCCATGGTAGTTAACAAGACCCTCATCACAAAGAATTTATGACTATCCACTTACAGAACATTACATTGAAATGTATGGGAGACTTCTGTATGTCAGAGTTACATATGTCCTGCCGCTCACCCCAAAAAGACAATCATTACATTGCAACAACCCAAATGGGAAACATCACACTGATGGTGTTGTTGCACTCACACATATGCCTCTGCAGAGTATAAGTATAACCAACGGGGTAAATGTTTTTTAAATCTTATTGTGGGGCAAAGTTACCAAACTTTGAAGCACTTTTTTTTTCCATCTGATTTTACTGGTCATTCTGTACATCCTTTAACGTGTTGATTAGGTCACGCGATTTGGTATCCGTACATAATGTACACATGCACAACACACGCCTGTGCTTGGCGCAAGGTCATTTTGTTTCTGGGTACATCTATACTAAATGGCCACATTTTATGTTGCCATGATTTCTGTCACACATTTTTTTCAAGATTTCAACTGTCAGAAATGATACAACGACTGAGCAGCCTTGGCGGATTACAACACTCTCTGAGACCTTTTCTTGTTTAACATATGGGTAACAGTTGATACCACAAAAAGTTTATGTTTTTGTTAATCACTGAATAAATAAAAAAATCTACTAATGCAAGAAGAAAAGTCAAGGGATCACCAATGTTATCAAAATCTGTTGTCTGGGAATCCTGAGTTACCAGAGCCTGTCGATCTAGTAGACATGTTTCATGGGATAGGTGAAAACGTGTTGGTGGCACCAGAATGAAAGCAAAGCAATAGTGAAAATCAATGGGATTCAACCTCAGACGAGTATGAATGACAGTTTCATGGCAATCCATCTGATTGCTGGTAAGATATGTTTTTCTGTAACAAAACTGTATCTGTTTGGTAGCAATACAGAAAAAGTGTTATATTCAGGTTACGACTGTAGTTTGTAAAATACTTTATATAATGTGTCCCAGTAGTTGCAGTTGTAGTAGGCTCCTCAACGTTACTTTTAACCGCTTAATTTCATCATCAAAATTAGACTCACACAAGGCTTGTAGTCAGCACACATTTTAGTCTTTGTTTTTGAGTGCCAAATGAATGTGGTTTATTGTAGGTCGTTAGCACTTGTTTGTATTGCAAGATGACATTTTTCTATGCTGGGTAGAGAGCTGTGAAGACACCGTTTCCTGTCAGCCTGCAGCACTTCTTACACTGACTCAAGGCCATGATGAAAGGTCAGTGGCAGGCTCTCAGAGGCAAGGGTGAGGGGAGGAAAAACACACGAATCAAGCTTTATAGACCGTAGGCTGTGTGACCACACACAGATTTAATAACAGTCCACCAGGCACAAAGGCAGCATGGCCGTGAGGGGAGGAGAGAGAAGAAAGGAATAAACACACACGCTCATGATTACTCATGGTTATTTTTCATACCGAGACTCACAACATCCTAAATCGTGTTATTTTAGTTCCCACAAAGCTCCCTACTTGCTCTGCTGCTGGGCTGTGATGCTGATGTGAACAAATTAAAGGAGCGATCTATGACCTCTTTATTTGTCATTTTGTTGTGCTCATTACCGTTGTGTTTCTGAATAGATCATCGAGCTGTCAAAATCCATTCATAACTTCACACTTCGTATTTGTTTGGCTACATACTGATTTTTTTTTTTTTTTAAATGTTTGGAAACACACGAGTTTGAATCACTGTGATGTAATAACAAGACATCCATCCATCCATCCATTATCTATACACCGCTTAATCCTCATGAGGGTCACGGGGGGCTGGAGTCTATCCCAGCTGACTTAGGGTGAAGACAGGGGACATCCTGGACAGGTCACCAGTCTATCACAGGGCTACACATAGAGACAAACAAGCACACTCACATTCACACCCATAGACAATTTAGAACCACCTGTTTACCTCAACATGTTTTTGGACTGTGAGAAGAAGCCGAAGAATCTGGAGAAAACTCACGCATGCACAGGGAGAACATGCAAACTCCATCCAGAAGATCCCGAGAAGGCCGGGACGCGAACCAGGGATCTTCTAGCTCAGGAGTCAGTAACTGGTGGACCGTGGTCTAGATCCAGGTGCCGACACCGTCTTATATGGACCCAGACCTGTAATCAGTAAATTGTAATGGGATTTTAAAGTTGATGGGTTGCTTCTATTTTACCAGCGCAATTTTTCCAGTGTTTACGGCATTGGTTTATCAGCTCAGGAAACACACAGACCAATTACATACGAGAACAGCCTTCCCACGTGACGCTACTCAGCCAATGAAGTCTCTGCATTGCAGGCGCTAAACATCGCAGCTTTGCATTCAGAGAACAGTTGAGAGGTGAGAGACAGACTAGAGGAAGACAGACAAAAGAGAAAAATAAATAAAGCAATTCCAAGAGAAAAATAGCCCGACACATAATGACCATGTTTGGCTCAACATACAACTGTGAGGCAGCCTTCTCAACTATGAACATAATCAAAACTAAATATTGTTCCAGACTGACCATCCATCCATCCATCCATTATCTATACACCGCTTAATCCTCACTAGGGTCGCGGGGGGAGCTGGAGCCTATCCCAGCTGACTCGGGCGAAGGCAGGGGACACCCTAGACAGGTCGCCAGTCTGTCGCAGGGCTACATATAGGGACACACAAGCACTCACACATTCACACCTACGGGCAATTTAGAATAATCAATTAACCTTAGCATGTTTTTGGACTGTGGGAGGAAGCCGGAGTACCCGGAGAAAACCCACGCATGCACAGGGAGAACATGCAAACTCCATGCAGAAAGATCCCAGGTCCGAGCTGGGACGTGAACCAGGGACCTTCTCGCTGCAAGGCGAAAGCGCTAACCACTACGCCACTGTACAGCCTCCAGACTGACCAATGAGCTCCAAATGTATTTGAGAATGACCCTGACACCATTCAGGCCACGATTCAAAATACTGGCAGGAGAAGCTGCAGCTCAGTGCTCTGCAGCAGGGAATATGAGGGGAGTAATTTCAGACAGGAAAAAAAATGCAAAAGTGTTCAACTGTTGAAATTTTTGAGATTTTGCTATTGTTCAAGATGGATATGAGTTGATTCAGGTTATTCAGTCATTATTTTTTCAAGTTCTGCACTTTATTTTAAGATGTACATTTACAACAAAAGTTATTTGTTCATAAATGTTGTCAGAATGTTTTTGAACCATATTGAATTTATTTGATTTGACGGTCAGTTATTGATTATAAGCAGATACTAATAAACTACTAGGTTACATTAACATACACTATATTGCCAAAAGTATTGGCTCAGCCATCCAAATAATGAGAATCAGGTGTTCCAATCACTTCCATGCCCACAGGTGTACAAAATCCAGCACCTAGGCATGGAGACTGCTTTTACAAACATTTGTGAAAAAATGGCTCGCTCTCAGGAGCTCAGTGGATTCCAGCGTGGAACTGTGATAGGATGCCACCTGTGCAACAAATCCAGTCGTGACATTTCCTGGCTCCTAAATATTCCACAGTCAACTGTCAGCTGTATTATCAGAAAGTGGAAGTGTGTGGGAACGACAGCAACTCAGCCACCAAGTGGTAGGCCACGTAAACTGACAGAGCGGGGTCAGCGGATGCTGAGGCACATAGTGCCAAGAGGTGGCCAACTTTCTGCAGAGTCAATGGCTACAGACCTTCAAACTTCATGTGGCCTTCAGATTAGCTCAAGAACAGTGCTTCAGCAGAGAGCTTCATGGAATGGATTTCCATGGCCCAGCAGCTGCATCCAAGCCATACATCACCAAGTGCAATGCAAAGCGTGGGATGCAGTGGTGTAAAGCAGCCACCACTGGACTCTAGAACAGTGGAGACGCCTTCTCTGGAGTGACCAATCACGCTTCTCCATCTGGCAATCTGATGGATTCCCCCTCCCTCACCTGTAGTGAGTTTTAGCCTGAGTGGCATGGGTCTTTATTTGTTAATATAACCTGTTTAATTGAGATCAGCCTACCATGTGCTCTGTATGCTCTCACTCTTGGGTTCAAATCCCCCCGTACCGTGACAGTCTGGACTTAAAAATCCAAGTATGTATTTCAATATTTGAGGAAATAACATCAATGATTGCTCTATTTGCAAATATGCATTGTGCAATGCGATCCCCCCCCCCCCCCCTCCAAAAAAATAAATCATTTAATCATGGCTTCCTTGAAAAGGTACTATTATAAGGCACAAACATGACTCTGAATATTTATTAGTTTTGGATTGAACGTCTTTATTTATTTTCTTACTTCACATGATTTCAACAAAGATCCAATGAATTTTAATTTGCTTATTCACTGTTTCACACTGACAAGTTGTTCAATCAGTATTACATTTTCACTCTTCCCCACTCTCCCTACCTTTTTAATTTTGCATTTGATCCTTGTAGCTGTTCTGCACACTTTCTTTCAGACACTTCACACACAGAACAGAAAGCCTCCCAGCCTTCTGTTTATGAATCCGCTGGCAAGAGTGCACAATGATTGCCAGAAGTGCTACAAATGACATTGCTACTTCCATGAACGCTCTAAATGCTGTTATCGAACACGTAATTTCTTTCATCAAATAGCTAAATTACTCCAAAATGTCAGAAACTCATCATAGATTTGGGCAAGGTGGAATGTGGTCCCTCTGCAGCTGTAATGCACTACAAACGAAACTGTTATGGAGTTTTACAGGTTCTAATAAGAATCATATCATCCTGTTGTTTTCAGACAGAAAAGGAAAAAAAAGGTTTTTTGCCTGCAATTGGAATGAAACCTTTGAGGAGCGCAGTGCTTCTCCTCTTTTATTTGCTTTCTTCTTCAAAGCAGCTGGATGTTTACAACGCACTCCAATAAGAGCTACACATCCACGAAACCCCTTGCCACAGATGCTTTCATGCCATTACCTCTCACTGCTGAGACATCAGCGGCAGAGGAAGGTTAATCCTGGCTTCAACAAGGCTCCTCTCTCTGCTTTTCTTTGACACTCCATCAGGCCATCTCACGCCTTATCTCTTTCACATCATGGAATAGGAAATATGATTGAGAAATATGTGGCATGTGAAATACTTTTAAAACTTTGAGCTTGCAGTGACAGAAGTAGTAGTGCTGAAGTAGTGTACATACAGTACAAGTTACAGCACAATTAGGAAGCATATGTGAATCTTAGCATTTTGAGATTGTTTTACAATGTGAAGTGCTTCACAAATAAAATCTGTTATTATTATTACTCTGCCAAGGAACGCAGCAGTTATGTGACAATCGGCATTGGTTTGTCTGTCTGTCTGTTAGCAACATTGCTCAAAAACAGACTAATAGATTGGATGAAACTTTCAGGGAAGGTCAGAAATGACACAAGGACCAAGTGATTAGATTTTGGCAGTGATGCAGCTTATAGTCTGGATCCACAGATTTGTTAAACATGTCTGTATCATTGTGAGATAGCGGCACAGCATCACTGTAACTATGACTAGAAGTAAACACTACGTCAGCTGCCTGCTGACGATCACACGAATGCGATTCTACTACAAATTGACCATTGCAGACTTATCGGGACTTACCGGTCAGAAATGATACAAGGAACAATTGATTAAATTGTGGAGGTGTTTCTGAGTCCCATCAATTCCCGACCTCCGCTACATATTTAGGTGACACGATTCGGTATCTGTACACATGCATACTTTACACCTGTGCTCAGCGGGTTCATCTATATTAAATGGCTCCATTCTATGTTGCCGTGATTTCTGATCATCAATAACTAATAAACAAATGCTGCATTTCTACAAAAAAGAAATGCTGCATTTCAGACAATGCTATATGGGCCTTGGCAGAGAACTGCGCTCTCTGAGTGCTTTTCTAGTTATCATATATTTTTTTATGATTTACTCCACTATATTGATACCTATAATGTTGCATGAAGAGCACATGTGAGTTTGACTTACTTTTTAACCACTGGACAGTTCATTTGATTATCTGATTTTCATTTAAAATTTCAATTTGTAACATATATGATAAATACAGTGGAAAAATTGTCATATAAAAAGTAGAAAATTTGCCTCTTATTCCTAAATCGTGAACGCATGATAGTAAGGCATATTTAGTGGGTTTGCTGAACGTCCACCAGTTTACTAAATCAGCTGGGCACCATGAAACAGTGTATAAGTCACTCCATGTGTTATCACTACACATTTTTCATGTGTCATTTGACGCTATATAATCTCCATGAATGACACCCTTCCCCTGACCTTAACCCTACTATTTTTATGTGTTATTTTAACACTGTAAAATGACATACAAAAAGCACTTGAGGTGCTATAGGAACTGTAAATTATTTAGTTTATCTTCTGTGATCTGGTCTTTCTGTTTCTTGTCATAAATTCTTCTCTTGACTGTTTACTAGAAGACATGTTCATCCTAAAGAGTATTTTTGGATTGTTACTTTGCTTTCTTCTGAAAATACAAACAGCTTTCCAAGAATCCTAAGGTAGCCAAGTGTCCATTTATTTTGCAGTTTGGGCACTTAATGCTAAAAGGGCTTGCATAGTTCTTTCAGATTCCAAAAAGTGCACAAAGAAAACATAACAGTCAAACATACAGTGAAACATCAGACAATAGGTCACAATAAACGGAAAATAGGTCACAATAAAAGGGCATTACAAAAAGTACACAAAGGAGTTAAGGGTGAATGGTCAGAAGACTGGTGCACTTTCAGCCACTGTTTAAGGTGAGTTTTGAAGGCTGTTTTTTGTGTCACAACTTTATCTTCTTTTTTATTTGAACAATTACCTCACAACCCCTCACATTTTTCCTGTGACCCTTTTAGGACACCTGACCCTGAGGTTGGGAACGACACAATAACAATCCCTTACTGTATACACAGTAGTTTAATTCAGGCCAAATAATTCCTTTGCTACTATTGTGCTGATGACACCATTTTGATTTTATGATTTTATTTCAGTGGGATTTTGAATGACTCTTTTTTTCATTAACACATTTGTACATTTAGTTACACAAAAGATGTGAACTCTCCGTTTCCAGTAATGGCTCCCAGCCTCAAATACATGTGGTACTTTTTTATAGTGCAGGCATTAATGAACAGCTCTGTCCATCAAGCTAAATATGGACAAAGCTGCTTTTTAAGCCACAGTCTCTGAAGCATTGGGCAATTACGGACACCTGTTATTGAGTTAATTGCCCAATTAACTCATCCATCATTAAAATAAAATAGGTCACCTAAATTAGTGCATATTTACACCAACCTATGGGATGAGAGTATGAAGTGCACAGGTGTTTTCATATTATGGACATGTATCAGCAGAGCATGAGTAATGACATGTTCCATCTGTTCGAACATTTTTTAAAGAACCTAATTGAGGAGATCAATAAATTAAATCAAATTAGATCTCTAATGGAACTCACGTGCTGTGCAACTTCAACCAGCTTCAAAGACTGTTAGCACTTTCACCAGTGTAACCTTGATAGAAAATAAAAGGAATTAGGAGTGCTACTGTCTCTTTCATGCTCTGCCAGGCGACACAGCACTCTGTCAGAGAGTAGAAAGGAAACGACAGAAAGGCAGACGGTGTGCCAACAAGGTGAGGTTTCTTGTCCCCGGCTAATTGCCTGTGGAAATTTACAGTGTTTTTAAAAATTACATATTTTGAGAAGAAACGACATATGCGGATCTGTCGCTGAAGGACCCCATCTGCACAAGCATGGATGTGATGCACAGAGGAATGCAGTCAGAAAAAAAAGAAGAAAACAAGGAAACAAGACGCAGTTTAAATGCTGATTGTAATAATCACAAAATTTTGTGATGTGAGTAAAAGGAACAGCTTTTTTATTTCCCCAGTGTTCAACAAGCAGAAAATGTCTTTTCCTTTATCTTACGCTAATGTGACAAACAGTGTGCTTTGTGGTTCCTGCCAAAGACATCAAATGTCTCTTTTGATATAAATTGGGTGGTGTGAGACTTGCTGGGAGAATGGGAGAGCAAGAGGAACATGTCGAGGGAAAAGAGATGAGCCTTCAGAGAAGACTGTTTATCAGAGCCAGTTGTTTACACTTGACAAACTGTAATCATAATAATCATAATCATAATCTGCAAAGGGCATTCTAAGCAGTCAGGGTATCTCTCTGCTGCTCCTGAGCCGTGCTTCAGTTTGGATTCATCTATTTAAGAAAAAGAAAAAATGTCTTTACCAGGAAGCGAGGAGATAGTGATGTTGCAGGTGCTTGGTGAGGGGATGTAAATACAAAGAAAACAAACAACTAAAAGTAACGAGTAAAACACTGAGGAATTATTATTCGATAAACACATGCACAATACTAAATCATAACTTTCAGTTTCCAGGCAGTAACTGTCTCACTCCAGTTCCATGCGTTTCCATGCATGTCCTCGTCTGTGGTAATAACATAACAGCTCCCCCCAGTGTTAGGAGGGAGACACTCCAAGCCTTCAAACTAGTGCAAAGAAAAAAAAAACCTGAAAAACTGAGAGAAAATGAAATCGAGGACACTGCATCTCAAGCTTTCATTTGCCCCATATATTAATTTTTAATTTCAGGAATTGTTTGGAGTCATAAAGTACAAATTTGGATTTTCTTGTTGTGCAAAAAAACACATATCGCTCAGAAAAACATATTTCTCTCAATGTTTGTAAATTAATTCTATGTTTCTATAATAGTACGTGGAGTGAATCCTACTTTAAAATTCATGCCATTCCACCATTTAATTTCCTCCACACATCTGAAGACCTTAGAGCACAGTGTAGACAGCACGAGCAGCTTGTAAATACACTAAAAGACTGAGCTCTGCTTGTCTTATTTTTTGATTCTGGTGCTCTGTTTTTCTCCTGACAGTTTTTGGGAGCCTCTTCTGGGATGAGGTATGTTCTGCATTTTCAGATGGGCTATGTATTGTTGTGCCAAGCTCTCCCACAATGATGTATCATTGCTTGAATTATCCCCATATCACGAAAAAATGTTTTCTCCTATCAGACCTTAGGCAGACAAAAATGGGAATTTTATAATGGAAAAAAACATGAGATTAATATCAATCTTGATGTAAACATTATGGAACGTTCTATGGGAAGGATGCATGGTACAGTGGAGAAAACCACTGTATTTCTGGGGCTGGATGTATATGTAAAATCAAATCATTTTTAAAGTAATGTCTATGCAAGAGCTTCGAGTCCTGTAATTGTACACAAGTCCCAATATAATGTCATGCAGACTGTAAAATGAGATCACTGAAAAGGGCAACTCAAGATATTAAAAATTCTAATAGAAATAGAATTTGCAGTTGAAATCAATAACATTAGTCTGGGTTAGACGTCCCAGCCATATGAAAATGACTTCGTTTTCTCCTCTGCCCTCAGTATCACTTCTCTATCTCAAAATAAAATACTCCATCACTCCCTGAAATCAAAATTTTCTTGGCTTCCCAAGCCCTACCAAAAAATTAATTCACAATTTTATCCTTTTTAATCTGGCTTCATGAAGCCATAAAAGAAAAAGGAGAGAAAAAAAATCTCAGGTGTAATATAAAACCAAATGCATTAGTTGACAGGGCACTGATGAATGTGACACCCATCACAGGGTGCGAAGTAGGGGGGAATTGATCTCTTTCCATTTGGAGCATTTTTTCCCTCTTTCTTCTTTTGAGCGAGTCAGCATTAGGCGCCGCTGCCTGCCCCCATTACAAATGCATTAGTATGCTCTGTATTACCCATGTCCGCTATTCCCAAATGCAGCCCCCAAAGTCAACTGAAGGTTGTCGGCGGCTCATGTAAATGAAGCCTGATTGTAATAGTTCTAAGTGGATTCCGCCCACACAATCCTGTCACATTCACTCATTGTTATCCCTTGGATGCTTGAACTCTCAAACAGCATCTGAAGTGCAATTTGAAGTCCATCAAAAACAAACAAACAAACAAAAAAAACCCCAGTGCTCATCAAATACCAACTGGACAGCAGTGAAATGCCGACGCTGAAACCAAGCATGCAGCAGTTATGTGACTGAGTTAATGGCACAGCACAGTTAATTTTTAGGGCCCCTGTGAAAATGATCTTCTGCTGTTCATTCGCCACTGCCCGCATGGCCCCTGTAGCCATTTTCTGCCTGGCTGCCCTTAATTCTGATCTGCAGCCACCTAGCTCATAGAGTACAGCGAGGTACAGAGGCAAAATATTCCCAAGGTGGTCACTGAGAAACCACAGATAGAGAGGGATTGATATTGTAGATCGAAGAAATTGCAAAAGTTTTATGTAGAATGTACGATGACAGAGAAACTAAATCCAACCCAAAACAAGCTTTGATGGTTGATTTTTTTGTCCTTACGCCATGAGAAGGCTTTGATTTCATTTCATTTCTCTCATTTTCAAAAATGTGTCTTTTTCATATAAGACCAACACTTTGAAATGTTGGAAGATTGACAAAAGCAGCAACAACATCCATTTGTTCATATGCATTAAATCAGTGGTTCCCAACCTGTTTGGCTTGGAGCCCCCCCTATAAGCTGCACCCCAGCCCCAGCTTATTATGCTCTCTCTGGGGTTTTATGGGGTTTTTTATATGCTGGACAACACATCATGAGCAAAAAAGGCAGTTAACACCACTGCTGAACATTTCCACATTGAAACTGCATTTTCATGATAATACTCCTAAAAACATATATTCAGATTTTCAGGGTTTCATATAACAAACCAAAGAACCATTCCTGTCAGATTGCAGGGTGGGTGTTCTATATCATTGATCTTCTTCAGAAACAGTTTCTGGCTCTAACATGCATGTGCGGCTGAATTAAACCGAAATGACAAAGTCCCATTGTGTAGTGTAGAGTAGTTTACAGCGTTTGAACAAAGTCAAAGCTGAGATGGTGAGCTTGAGCTGCAGCAAGGGTTGATGAAGACAGAGGAAGGGACTTCACAGATCCACACATTCTAGAGGAGACAACAGCATAGAGTTACATCTTAGCCATTTTTCGGTGGGAGGTATTATTTTCATGGGAGAAAAACATGTATGCTTCATATGTAGAGAGTTAAAGGCTGTTTTATCAGTGAACATCATTGTTTTCAGGTAAAAGAAGATAAATTGTGTCTGCACAAAAACACCATCACTGGGTTGTTCACAAGCTCAGAAGTACAGTTGTTCTCTTTCTATAAGGCTGTTCTGCTATTACAACAATAAACACACTGTAATTATTAGAGTAGACTCAGTTTGCAATGAGGATATGTTATTGCTTCTTGAGCTGGCCCAAGACCGTTAAGTAAACCTGCAACCAGCAGTATAGACTACAGTACATGTCTATTGTTATATCTTGGAGTTGAGTTCCTCAAACAACATACAGCATTATAAATAGTATTTTTAAATGATTACATATAGACCAAAAAATGCTTTTTGTCCCTTTCTCATTCTGCTTCTTCTCTCCACACAGGATGATCAGAAGTGTCATAACCCTTGGGGAAGGCCAGGGCTTTGCTGTTAAGGGATTATTCAAGCTCAGGGAATAATGACCCACTTATCTCTCCCAGTCTCTTTGCAGAGGCTCCTCTTGGGCCCTGTCAGGTCTGGGCCCTCCACTTTGGATGGATATATCAACGGAGATCCCTCCCTCACCATTACATGCTCTTCCTCATCTCATTTCCCCCACTTTATACCCTTTTCGAGCTGATAATACCTCACTGTAGAAACCATAAAAAGAGGGAAAGTTATCTCATTTTCACCTGAGGTCATTTTGGGGGGATGGACTTTCTTTCTGTCTTTTTTATAATAATGACACTAAACTTTGTTTCCCTCCATCTGTGGTCTTGTTCTCTTTCTTTGCCCCGCTTGCTGTCTTTTACTCTCTTTTTCTCAGGCACATATTCACTATATCTTTCTTTCTCTGTTACTCTCTATGGTGGGTTGCGATGATAGGCTTCACCTGTGAGCAGTGGTCCAATTTTAATTCCTTTTATTCCTACTAGTCCAGCCACCGCACATCTGTAAATGCATGCAGCGATATTGTCCATTCAGTGTCAACTGGAGTTAATTACCGATTGACTTCCTCACCTCTTCCATACACTTATGATTGTCTTTGTGTGGGAATTATCTCATTGTGAAACGCCACTACGGAAAAAGGGTCCTAATGTCAATTGGTTACGTAGGTAGGACAGAACAGTTTTGAATCTGGTAATTTCATTGCAATATTTCCATGTGTAACACGATGTAATTAATATATTGCTGCTGCTGACACACTCAAGTGGTTCCAAAAATGTGTCTGGTACCAATACATTTGGATTGGCCATCTAATTTGTACTCTCATTTGTGGTTGTGGCTTGTAATTACTACGTCTACAAGACTCCTGTTCGGGTCTGCTGCTTAAGCAATGTTTTAAAATCAGACAGACAGCAGAGTGAAAGCTGAAGAAAATGCCAAGTTCTCCACAACTGTTTCTTACAGCCTTTTCTTCTGCTGGAAATTTTCCAGGAATAAAGGAGCCTTTTCAAAAACTCCAGAACCTGTCAGTGTAAAGTGTCAGTAGTTGACATCACTCATTTATTCATCAGTCCCATCAGAGCACCAAAACATTGTTAGAATTAGCAGCAGTGTTGGTCTTAACTGGGTAACGACTAGTAGACAATCACCTGATACAAAGTGAACCAGATCCATTTGCACTTTATTGGCGTTACAGCCACCTCTTGTCTTCCATGGTTTAACTGCCATATCCTGAATAACACAGCTGACATATTGGCAGCAGCTCCTACCAAGTCCAGCTGTGCAGTCGCAGTGGGCTCCTAACACAACTCCATCATTTCTGATCACCGCCCATGGCTTCAGGTGAGCATCCTTCAGTCGGTGGGAACATTTCACTTGGAATAAATCAAATCATCACACTTGTGTGATTACTGCAACTTAAGAAAATATAGGTGATACCATACATACAACATAGAGACGAAATACACACAAGTTAGCACAGCAGTTACATACCATGATGCTCATTGCACACGCTAATGGTAGTGAAGTGCTAGTGCAATGAGCATCATGTTCTGTCTCCTGAACATGGCAGAATGTAAAGGTGTAAAGGTTGAGATGGGGAATAGGCTCATAGCTCATCTGACCTTCATGTAAATTTATGGACTTAACTGTCTGTCACAGATCTGCCATTAATATAACCTATTATCTGCCACAACCACTATATTTCCACCAACTGCTGAATAACAACATGACACTCTGCATAACCTTAAGCATAATCATAGTTTCCTTGGCCTTACCTTTATTGTAACTGACACACACACGGACACATAGACACACACTCAGACACACACAGAGTTACACCGATCAGCCACAACATTATGACCACTCACAGGTGAAGTGAATAACATTAATCAAATTGGTGCTATGTGCTGTTGTGCTGGAAAACCTTGGATTTTGGTGTTCTGCAACGCATCTGCCAGACTGTCAAGCTGAAAGCACTGTCATGTGACCACGTAGTGGCCCGCTGAAGCTCAAGCGCTGTCATGTAACAATGTTGTGACCGCCCACCATGTGTGCGATTTTCAGATGTGGCCAATGTTCCCTCTAATTTTTCCTGAGTCTGAGCAAACACACAAACTCCCTGAGTGTCCCTTGGACCACTGTGAGCAACATCAGACGTGTGCACTGTGGTCACACCAGCATCGCATCCATTCAAGTTACATGGTTCATTAAAAGAATCAAATTACAGCATTTACATTTCTGTTAAAACACTTTGTCAACAGGAGCCAGTTGAAGGCTGCAGTAATTTTAGTGACACTACAATGTATAAGAGTGAATTTATTGAATATTTGTCTCTCTTTACTGTTGCAGCGGTTTTGAAAATTGCAGACGGACCCTGTTCACTCCATAGACACCAATGTTATTCCTGTAGCTTGAAAGACAGCTACTTTTGATAAAACTGGGCTTGTAGCACATTGTCTGCCTTGCAACAATGGGAAAGAGGCACCGTTTATGTTTTGACAACCTATATCTAATGAGTTATTGATGCTGGAAGTCCCAATCTGTGAATATCTTTCCAACTTTACTGAACTTGGGGCCACTACCACCTAAGGAGTGATATATTTAATTTAGAAAAAAGCATTTAGCCATACTTAAAGCTTTAAGTGCTTTATTAACACGGAACTAAAAATTTTGTATTGTTTTATTATCACAGGTTCTGTCTGAAAAGAGGTGGCATCATTTTAAACAGTGAAATCAAACGAACAAAATGTAATGACCAACCAGTGAGCAATACTGGATTCTGCAAAAACATAAACAACTTTTTTTTAAACCTAAATCTTATCTCAACACAGTTAATGTATTAACTTATTTTTGTGTGTATGCATGTATTTATTGATTTATTTAGTACTGTTAACATATCAGAGTTCTGAGTGAGTTTTTCTTAAGATAGGCAAAGGCCATTTATTGATTACATATAGGCGATTAAATGTTTATTAAAAACTAAAAAGCATTTTAAAAAAAACAACTTAGGCATTTATTGAGTCACTAAAATACTGTAGAGTACAGACCACATCAGCATGATTATAAGCATCCTCTGGTAAATTAACAACCAGATACTGATGTCTCTCACCATATGGACTTCAGGAGATGACTGGGAGATGATAAACTGTGACCTACTGGTTGGATTCTCTCTGTTCTCATGTTTCTTACATGTTTGTCCCCTGACAGCCGGGTCCTAATGTTTTTTGAGCAACACACCATACTATGACGTTTTTACAATGATGGTTCTACTATGGAACCAGCTTGACATGTTCAGGTGTTCTTTGTGTGAAAACTCAGAGATTTCAGGTATCAGAAGATGGTTTTCAATTTTCTTTGTTAACTTGCTGCTTCAATTTTAAACTAAATTTCCTTGACTAACCCAGCCCTCTGGACTTCCAGGAAGCTGTGTTCCTATTGGCTGTCCAGGTGGCTGCTTGGTGTTATCAGGAACACCTGAGCAGCTCAGTGTTATCAGGAACACCTGAGCAGCTCAGTGTCTTCCTGTTTTATTTAGCTGCAGACAAACATTTCCTCTGTTTCTCTTCACCACTGAACCGGGTTTGGCTCCGTTGCTTTAGTTTGTTCTTTAGGCGTTGGCTTGCAGCTTCCAGCAGTAAAATCATCTTTAATGTGTTTCTTGGTGTGTTTTAGGGCTTTGTACTGGATAGTTGTCTTGGTACATGTGGTTCTTTAGCCACAGTTAGCACATGGGGCTAATGTGTGCAGTGATTAGTGGATTTGGTGCAGGTGAGTTGTGTCTTTATCTTGGCTGTAGTGAGTCTTCAGAGGTTTTTGGTCAGACACAGTCTGTATTCTTGTTTGAGAACCAACGTTGGTTGTCCAGAAGGTAAGAGTTCCTGTCCTGATTCTCTGTTCTCAGAGGTTCTCTGGTAGGCTGCAGGAGACTTTAGCGTTTGGGTTGTGCTAGTTTGGTTTTTGTATGGTTTCATTTGGACGACTATCTTGAGGCCCCTCCATGTGGTTTAGTGAGGTTTTCTGGAACAGTTCTACAAAGCAACCTGCAGCAGAAGAGACTTTGAGAGTTTTTAGGAAGTTCTGGAGAGTAGACTTTAGAGCAGCAGAAACATTTGTCAGCAGTTTGAGCAAGAGAAGGTGAGCTTCAGAGTAGAAATGAGACGGAAACCTTCTTGACCCGTGTGGTGAGGTCCTGTACCAAGAGTTTGAGCAGGTTGTGAAGAGTCTGTAGTTCTTTGGTCTGAAAGCACAAGAAGAGTCGACTCATTAAAGGAGAAAACAGGAGATATTGTTGGTTCTTCTGTCGCTGTGCAGTTTCCAGTTTCCTTAGACTGAATATCAAGTTTATATTTTAAATGATTTCCCATGTGAGTCCCAGAAGACTTCAATAAACTCCCTCCATCCCCTGGACACAACAGATTTTATTACCATGTTAAATGGTTTTTTTTGTTTTTTTTTTAAAAATGTTTTTGAGTTTTAATCATAGTTTTAGCATAGTTTTTTTTTCTTTGCTTGTTTAGTTTTGTCATCTGTGTAAAAGGTGCTAAACAAATAAAGTTGAATTGATAAACTGAATAATTGACTACCTCATGATTATGACAACAGAAGTATTTTCATTGTGACTTAAGGGTTTATTTCATTTTTAAGGTTGGGGTTAAAATCTTGACAGAAAAAGAAGATTAAAGAAATAAACTACATAACAAAAAGCAATTAAATCAAAGGGGAAAAAAATACAATTAAACTTTTATAAGTTTTATTAAAAATATTTAAGAAATTTAAGATGTAATTTTTTAATTAAATGTTTTGTTTTTTTAAAGGTTTAATAATCTAATTAAATGTTTTGCATTTTTTAAAATGTTTAATATTCTTGTTTAATTTTGTTTTAAATTTTTAATTATGGAAAATATTTTATCTGTAATGTTTAATATTTGTATTTTAAAGATTTTGTTTAATTTCATAATGACATGTATTGTATCTTGTTCAATTATCTAATTCAATATTTTGTCTGTTTAATAGAGTTAAACATTAAATACAATTAAATTATATATACATATACCACCTTTTAATGTTTAGTTTTCTTTTTAAATGCTTCATTGTATTTTCTGTTTAATTCCCATTTGAAGTTTTATTGTCTTTAAAATGTAATTTTCTAATTAAACATTTAATTTTTTAATTAAATGTTTTGTCTTTCTAAGGGTTTAATAATCTTATTAAATGCTTTGCATTTTAAATGTTTAACATTCTTCTTGTTTAATTGTATTTTTTAAACGTTTAGTTATGGAAAATACTTTATCTGTAATTTCTAATATTTGTATTTTAAAGATTTTGTTTAATTTCATAATGACATGTATTGTATCTTGTCGAATTATCTCATTCAATATTTTGTCTGTTTAATATAATTTAATGTAATTTAATGTTTAACTCTATTAAACAGACAAAATATTGAATGAGATAATTCGACAAGATACAATACATGTCATTATGAAATTAAACAAAATCTTTAAAATACAAATATTAGAAATTACAGATAAAGTATTTTCCATAATTAAACGTTTAAAAAATACAATTAAACAAGAAGAATGTTAAACATTTTAAAAAATGCAAAGCATTCAATCAGATTATTAAACCCTTAGAAAGACATGGGCGCCTGTATAGCTCAACGGGTTAAGCAAGTGACCCATGTGCAGGAGCTGGTCCCTGACGCAGCATCCCGGGTTTGAGTCCCGCTCACGGCCCCTTGCTGCAAGTCTTCCCCTGAGTCTTCTCCCCCGTTTCCTGTCTGTCTCTCACTACACCTATCCAATAAAAGGCCAGAAAAGACAAAACATTTAATTAAATGTTTAATTAGAAAATTACATCTTAAAGACAATAAAACTTTAAATAGGAATTACACAGAAAATACAGTGAAGCATTTAAAAAGAAAACTAAACATTAAAATGTGGTAAAACATTTAAAAAGAAAAACCTTAACGATTTAATCGAAACATTAAATATTGGGAAAGAAAAAGAAACTCAAACAAGCCGATAAAACATTTGAAAAAACAATTAAACATTAAAAAGACAAAACATTTGGAAATCAAATCGGACATTAGAAAAGAATAAAAGGCGAGAAAAGAGCAAAACTAAACGTTTAAGAAGAATCAAACTAAAGATGAAACATTTCAAAAGACACCAGTTAAACTTTAGAAGATCAAATTAAACAGAAGAGACAATAAAATGATCAAAAAGAGCAAAAACAGATAAAGGTATTAAAGCGTTTTCTAGTCTTACACGAAAACATCAAGTTGTTTCTTCAAACGTTTCCTCTTTCTATGTTCTTGGTTTGATTGTGGATAGATTTACTAAGAACTCATTTCAGAAAACTGCTTTCCAGATAAAGTCTACTAGTAGTTGAAGGCATTTATCAAACTAATGTTACCTTCTGATCTCCACAAACTTTACTGTTCAGTGAAGAGAATCAAAGTATCATTCTCATTGGGCATTACTGATAGAGGGCATAAGCATCCTGTTGGGGTCTGAATTAAATGCTGAACTGATAAGACACGCACATGAGGCATTAGTGTACTTTGTTGGAGGTGTGCAGTCACTGTATGGGAAAGAGCACATGACATTCAATGTTCATTCACTTCTGCATTGAAGCAAAAGTGTTGTGCACTGGGGTCCACTGTGGGCTCACTCAGCCTTTATGTTTGAAGATTTCAATGGGCATCTCCTGAAACAAGTAAAAAGTAGTCAAGCTGTACCACAACAGATATGCAAACGAGTGGCGTTATCCCGTGCTTTTCCCCATTTAGCAAAGCTATTCCTAACAAATGCACCTGCAGTTGTTAAAGATTTCTGTAATGAAATGAGAAACGTGAAGCAGCATGTCAAGAAGTTTAAGAAGTTTACTGAGGTGACTGCCCTTGGTCCACCAAACATAGGATTAATAGCTCTGGGTGACCAAGCTGCTCGCCACACACTGAGAGAGGTTCCCACAAACTCTGTGGTGAGTTACTACAGGAGAATTGGTGTAAACGGAGAAGTTGTTCATGGCCATATGTACAGCAAAACAAAACAAAGAAACAACTCTGTTGAGTCTCACACTTTATTGACATGGATGATCAGGCTATAAATGCATCTCAGGTAATTAGACCATGTATGTATATTCAATGTCCACAGTCCAACTCGATTTTATGTCGACTACTGAACACATATTACTGTAAGTGAATGAATGCTACCTAAATGTGTCACTTAAGATTGTCACTTAAAAGGAAACATTTCTATTACCAGTGTAAATAAACTGAAACAGCACATATAAAAGTGATGACCAAACTTTCATTTATTCTCATGAGACATTATGTAATGCATGTCAGTAAATCAAAAGTGACAATGTGCAAGATTGAAGTTTTACTGATGGTTGTCCAACTCATATAAATTTGACATTACACATATCTACTAAGGATGCTGTATGTGGAATTGCTGTCATATATTGTTCTTTTAAGTTCCCAAATTATATAAGTTTCATATTGTACAAACTTACGAAGGATCTTATATCCGGTTTGACTGTCACATGCAATACTTACAAGTTCCAGATAAAACAGATAGAAACTTTATAAAATGTATCTATATCTTTTCCATATGGGCAGTGAACAACTACTCTAACAATGAAAAACTGCGTGAAACATGATTAAAAAAAGATCAAGTTTCAGTTTTTTTCATGCATGAATTTGAGGAGTCTCATAGTTGTCGACACAGATGAGATGCTTTAATCAGATTCGAGATACCTGCTTCATGTATACCACAATTCACTGAATCAGCCCCCCACTGCAAGTGCAGAAATAATTTTCTTTAAGCAAACTGAAATGGACATGAAAATAGGTGGATGGGGTTTTGCCATTGTCAAAGAATTGAGTGAACCAACCCTCACCGTCAACACTGCTAAGTTTTGGACAGCAAATATTCACACAAGAACTCACTGACTGGTTGGATTAGAGAAAGATGTTTCTTGTGCAAGGTTTCCTGACATTTATACAAACTGGTGTAGAAGGCTTGTAACTATTCAAAAAATGTAGACAGGTGTGAGAGAGTGGAGAACATAGTGTGGCAGTCGAGATCAATACATTGTGTGAAATGAAGAAGTGAAATTACAGGGATAGTTCGGGATTTTTGACATGAATCTCTATGGCATCCCTATCATTAGTAACGTACACTCTCACTGTCTTACCCCCAACAGTGTCCCGTGAGCCGAGTTCTGGTCCGGTTCTGGTCGCGGGGAAAGTAGTCCGGCAGGTTTCCAGGGTCACTTAAATAAAACGTATTTCTTCTAAAAACAGCATGTGTTCAAAAGAGTGATTTATTTGCATCACAAAACCCATTTCCACAAAAAAGTCACACCACATAATCACTTGGCACTACTTCCTGTCCCGTCGTATCAATGCGCGCTGCCGTAAGCCCACCCCGCGGCGTACATGTGTTGACTCCAGCTGTGGCTCCAGCTTCCACCTCCACCTCTCTGTCCACCCTCTCTCTCTCTGCCCGTTGTAATGCAATCTCGCGCATTTCCTCATCGGTGTACTCGGGTTCATAAAGATATCCCATTGGCTGTGTGCTTCTATCAATGTTTTCCTCTTCGCTCTCGTAGTCAGACATGGTAGCCTATCGTTCTGATCGCCCTGAGTAATAAGCAAAGTGAAACAGGTAGCCTTTAAAAAAAAGCATTTCAGACCAGTTTTAGTTTTCAGTCTAATATTATAATGGATAGCCCAATAACTGTATTGTTGTGTGGCTTGTTGTCTTGTTGCATGAATAAAACTCTAAGCCACTGCTTACTAAATGCTCTGCTGTTTGGAAGATAGAATGGAACACCCCGTTCTCATTCCCAAGGCATCAAATACTGCTGTTTTGTCAAAACTCCAAGTGCACAAGTGCCCTTTTGTCATCAGTGCCACCCACTTTAATAATCAATGGCGATACGTAAGAGTTTTTCCGCTTTAAAACAGAACTGTCACCCAGGTTCTTGTAATGACACAAGCAGTGTTAGGTTTAAAATCAGGTTAAAGTACATCCTTCCAACACAAGCCACATGCCCCAGAGCACAGCGACAACACCAGGAGAGAGGATTTGTCCTCTCTGCAGGTATCTCTGGCTGTGAAACTGCACATTTCTGATCTGCAGTTACTGCTCTGACCAAACCCACTCTCACTCTGACATCAGCAACACAAGCATTCAGGAAGTGCTGGGCCGGCCTCCTCCCAAACACTAGTCCTGCATGATGAACCAGAACAAAGGAACAAAGAAGGGTAAGTATGAACAAAGGAACAAACAATTCAACAACATTTGACCTGTAACTTAATAAAGGACAACTGAAACTAATTATGGCTGTGTGTTTTCCTTTAACCCTCCATCTGATGGATGTAAACTGTAACATATTATTAACACAAACAAACCCGGGATAGTATGCACTGGATTGTTACCTTAGCATGGCTAAATTAAAGCAAAACACACAGAAGGATGTTTTGTATTGTGTAATGTGTAAGATGAAAGTATTAAGGGACAAGTGGTGAGGTGAAATGAGAGCTCTCACCCACTTTGTCACTCCAAGTATTAAATTTATTATGAGACAAGGCAAGGTAAAAGTACACTGCATGACAAATTAGATAGATTGATAGAGAGGATGAGTGGAAAAGGTGATCATGATTCATACTGAAATATGGATCCAGACCTGATCTCTAGCCCTCTCTTTCTCCCTATTTCAGATTTATCATCAATAAATGTTTCAAGGCTTTTCAATTAACCCTTAAAAAAAAAAAAAAAACATACTCCTGGTTTTTCAACCATGCATTTTCATTGTGATCAACTGCTGACTGTTGACTGAGGAGTGGCATACTGCAGGAACAAGTCTAACAATTTAGAAGGTAGGTTAGCTATTCTTGGTTTAGTGGTGGGAAGGTTTTGATGAGTGAACAGGACAGCTCATCAAAAGTAACCAGACTCACACATTTGCAGAGGATCTTTCACTTTTCAGAAAGGTGTTTGGTGCATTGAATGCTTCTACTTCTCATGTGCAATTGGTTGTGTACAGAGAGAGATACTCAGGAAATCATACAGAAAAATAATATGTTTAAAATCAGGACTTTACAGACTAACCAGATCTATCAATAAATGCTGATTTCGATTGAATGTTACAACTATTTAAATTTGAACACTTTTCTTTTACATCCATGTCAATGCTGTGTCTTATAATTAATCATTAATCAAAGATTGCCAGAATGCAAAACAAAAAAAATTAACAATAGCATTCCTTTGTTTTTCTAGAAGTCACTAAAATGTACTATGTTCAGTTCTACAGTCTAATAAAAGTTTGATTTACAAAACCTTCCCATTATCTGACTGCCTGAGAGGAGAATCAAATGTCAAAAAACAGAGTTAAATTCCATTTGTTTTCCTTGTACAAGCCCAGGCACTCTTCCGCAGCTGGCACTGAGAGCGCTGACACCTATCACCTAACCTAATAACATTCTGCACCACATACATCATCATTTGATTTGATTTGGGATCTGATTTATTTATTTGTTTAGCGCTGAGACCCCACTGTCATTATTTTCCCTTGTAAATAATTCAATAAAAATGTCAACCACCGTCCTGCTCTACATTAATATTATGTGTAATAGAGATAGTGGGAGGAAGCAGGTGTATACAGGTATGATGCGGAGAAGCAGATATATAAACACTCAGTCACATTACGATAGATAGTTTTATGACTAGCTGAAATAATATAGCCAAGTTGTACAATAAGTACAGGTAACATACTTTAAGTTTTGATTTGATTTGCCAGGCATGCAAATGTCACCTCGGCACATCATATCAGTGCACTGATGCAGAGAGCAGTGCTAATGCATTAGAGTTCATAGCAAACTTGTACAGCTTTTACATGCAGTTTTCTGTTGCCTTTATTGTTCTGTTGTCAATCTCAGTTTCATGTACTGAACATTAAACGTGTTTCATTTCAGGGTACATTTCCCCACCAGCATTGACCTACTCAAATAGGAAGGAGACAGAAAAGGAAACTTCATTCGGCATGAAAGCTGTGATAATCAGTATTTTTTTGTTGTCTTGCATATTTTTGTATCAGGTCTGGTTTAGTTTTTCCCCTCCAGTTTTGTTTCCTGCTCTTCCTTGAGTTTAGTTTGTTTTTGTGATGGAATAAATTTCTTAGAACCATCCGTTTGTCTCTTATCTGTGTCTGCACCTAGGTTCTCTGATTCCCCTCCGTAACAATGAATGACTTAAATGACAAAATAATGCAAAACATGTCGGCAGTGTAGGACACAGAAGGAAGAAGAAAAACACGCGGCGAGCACATTACTGCTCAGTTGTTTTATGATTTCCAACGGATAAAATCTGCAAAAAATTTGTGACAAATCATGGTAACATAGAATGTGGCCATTTAATATAGATGTACATACAAAATAACCTTGTACTGAGGACAGGTGTGTTATGCATGTGCACATTATGTGTGAATACCAAATCACATGACTTAAATTTAGTGGGTGGAATTGATGGGACTCAGAAACACCCCCAAATTTAATCAACTGTTCTTTGTATCATTTCGGACGGAAAAGTCCCGGTAAGTCAGCAACAGTGGATTTGTAGTAGGATTGCAATCATGTGATCATCAGCAGGCAGCTGACCTAGTGTTCACTTGTCATAGTTGCAGTGATGCCATGCCGCTATATCGCAATGATACAGAAATCTTTAGCAAATCTGTGGATCCAGACTATAAGCCACATCACTGCCAAAATCTAACCTGCTTGCCAAAATCTAATGACCTGCTTGTTCTGTCCTTATCATCTCTGAAAGTTTCATCCAAATCTGTTAGCCAATTTTTGAATAACGTTGCTGATAGAAACAGATGGACGAGCATATGCTGATTGTCATAAGTAATTATCACCCAATTAGTTCATTGCTGATGTTGATACTGAATGCCTCCCTATGGAAAATGTTCCAACAAGACAAGTTCCCCCATCATGTTTTTTTTAGGGGCACCATCACTGCATCTTGGGCTTGTCACCGCCCAAAATGATTGTCATTGGTTGGAAAAAAAATACAAACCAGAGCATTTTTTCCACCTTACAGCAGAATTTTGATGTTATGCAGTCAGACCATTCCCCAGCACTGATGTTCCTCTTTGGAGGTACGTAGGTCTGACTGTGTTAGTCTGACTGTAATAAGTAACTGAGGGATATCGGGATTGTTGGGTACTGACTAAAGACCTGCCTGTCCTGTTATTCAGTTTGGTCAGATGGCCAACTCTAAAAAGCTTTCTGTTCATTTCAGACTTTCACTTTCACAATTACTGAGGCGTATAAAAGCAAATAGGATGCATCTGACTACAATTTAGAGCCACAACAAGGGGTCTGAATGCTTTTGTGAATGAAAGTTTTCACCCTTTTACATGTTTTGTGTTTGTCATTATCGTTAACTGAGTCTAGTTTGATGAGAAAGCATCAATTATATCAATTTTAAATGAAATCCAAAACATTACACTATAAAGTGTGCAAAAAATGTAAGGAACCTGAATACCTTCAAGTGCCTGTCCATAAATCAGGTATATTACACTTCTTTTTGAGTGTTAGAGATGTTGAAATCATGAACACACCAAGCAATCATATATTCTGTTCTGTGCAAACTGTACCTTTTTACAGGTGTACCTTGTTCTGTACTTTAACCTCCCCTACTATGATTTAACAGTATTTTCCTACCATCTCTCTTGAGGTCATTGGGGGGTGCTGTGTATGAGATGTCTGTTTGGTTGCTGTGAGCTAACACAGTCCTGCTGCACATGAGACCTGAGATAATCAATACTCTGTCAGACATACTTAAAGCACCTCTGTGTTAAAGTAGCAGCAGGGTGGGTCTCCAGTGTCTTGGACAGAGATGAGCCTCCAACCCGGCGGTCCCCAAGAGCTCCCTTCTAAAGACAAGGGTCGCCATCATCCACTTCTAATCTTCTCTGGCTTCAGAGCCGTGTCCAGAAAAAAAAATAAAGAAATAAAATAAATGGCATTTGTACTCAGGGGCCCTCACACTTGTAGAGGTGGCTGCAGCACAATAATTGCAGGCATAGTGGTAGGTGAAGAGGAATATGACAATCTGAGATGGCAAATTGATTTTCACTTAGCATGGAGCACATGTTTTTACATTACACATTTCAGAGGGAGAGGAAGTCTCAGTTTCTTTTCTGAGGATGTGAATTTGCATTTATCTATTGGACTGCAAACCCTGTAATTTGACATTTAAATTGGCAAAAACAATCTCCTAATCAGATTTTTATCTTAAGTGATCAGATGAAAGCATGAGTCCTGCTGTAAATGTTAAACTGTATACCCAAGGATTGCTAGTAAATCCCCAACACAGAGCATTCTCATTTCAATCCATAAAGCAGCATCAGGATTTTCCATCTCTTTAGCATGGATAGAGCCTGTTTCATTCAAACCTCTCATCTCAGTTTTTCTATAAGCGCACATGCCTCATTATTGGGTTTCATCTCCTGCCATATTTTTCTCCTATGGGAAATCCATTGTTTCAGTATAAAAAGCATCTCATTTCACTCTCTGATTTGTTTACTTGGCTAATGGGACTGCAGTGTCCTTTGTTGAGCCTTTGCAGAGCGTGACAGAGCTTTGCTGTATTGAGTAGAGAGTTTGGTGAGGAGAGAAGCAGGATCTCCCTATTTGATATCAGGGAGCCTTTCATGCTAGATTTAATGACTCTTCGCCGGCTGACATAATTGCACTTTCAGATTTTTAATAAGAATTTTAACATAATAAGAGAGTAATGTGCAGTGTCGTGAACACCACTTTTCACAAATGCTTTCTTTTTTAACTACGATAATAATAGTAATTACAAAGATAATATGCTCTAATTGCCAGGAGGGGATAAATTACTTTTTCCCCCTAATCCCATATCTGCTAGCAGCCTTCTCCTGCTCCCATTGTTTGGTCTTGCAACAGGTTGCATCATACATTAAAGGAATATTTGAACATACAAACAAGCTGTTGGTCTTACACAGTATCAGAAATGATGACACTCATAAAAAATATTTATGATTTACATCAGCCAGTGATAGACCACACCAGGAAGATGATTGGCTGTCCCACGCACATCACTGACTGTAAATCCTTCAAAGGTGATAATCCACATAAAGTGAACTGTTATATTTCTATGACTTATTTGCCATCACAGTATATAGCCTTGAGCTGTTTTTGTTTACTCATGCGCTTTATGTCCTGCACTGTGGAAAATGTGAAGGGAAACAGGTGCCACCATATTGTTGCTGTCAGGTAAGGTCCATGTAACACTAGTTAACTTTTAGTTGAAGTGGAGGTGCTTAACTTTCCTCAGGGGGTTGCGGAAATTCTGCAATCCTTACATTGTTGAAACGCTTTCAGAGGCAACTAAACTCAAAACAAGACAAGTTTACAGTCATTCGAGGCTCAGCAGTGCTTGGAGTTAAATGCTAATATCAGCGTGGTAGCATGCTCACAAAAACAGTACTAAAATGTGGAGAGATTAGGTAACATATCCCCTTCACCACATTAGTTGGGCATGTAGGAGGCCTAACATTTGCTAGTTAATACCTTAAAACAAAATACAACTGGTGCTGAAATAAATTTTGTCACTTCTGCATGTATTTATTCACCAAAGTTTTTGACAAATTTGTATACAATACTAGTCAAAAGTTTGGATACACCTTCTCATTCAATGCTTTTTATTTATTTGTATTATTTTCTACATTGTAGATTAATACTGAAGATTAACTTTTTTTTGTTTACAGCATAATCCCACATGTATTCTTTTCTAGTTTTGACGTCTTCAGTATTAATCTACTATGTAGAAAATTATTAAATAAAAACCATTGAATGAGAAGGTGTGTCCAAACTTTTGACTGGTAGATCTATTTATATTGCCTATTTAAAACAATAGCTTTTGAGTCAGCTGATACGTTTTTTACATCATGTTTTTTCATGAAATGGTGCATAAAAATGCACGGAGGAAGTGCCAAGATTCATAGACAATTTGGGTCTGTGAACATGCAGAAACAACCATATGAACAGGATAGTCAATGCGAGGCATACTGACTAGATCCAAAAAGAGTTAGAACTAGGAAAGCTCCAGGATAAACTAAAAGCTAGGGGAAAAGATAAGACTTCTATTTTAATTTGAAGTGGCCAATGGTGGGACCAGATTTAATGTGTTACAGGAGACTGTTACAGAGCCTGGGTGTGGTAACTGAGTAATCCTGTCGCCTTTACTTTTGATTCATGAGTGGGGGACCGAGTGAGATGACCTAAGTGGCCAAAGGGCAGAAAACAGAGTTACCATATTGTTAATGTGTTAAGGAGCAAAACCATTAAGGACACTGAAAACAAATGGTAAAATTTTGAACTCAGATCTGTATTTTACTGGAAGCTAATGCAAATGAGCCAGAACTGGGGTGATGCGCTGTCTTTTCTTCTCTTTGCTTTTATTCCTTTTTTCCTGCAGAGGTTCACCAAAGTTATTATGATCCATCCTGAGGGAAATATGAATATGTACTGAATTTACAATACATTCCAGACATTTCACTAAAAACCACAAAGATGATCCTCATGGTTGTCCTTAAGGAACTGGTACATCTAACATCCATCCATCCATCGATCCACTATCTATACACCGCTTGATCCTCATTAGGGTCGCCGGGGGGCTGGAGCCTATCCCAGCTGACTCGGGCGAAGGCAGGGGACACCCTAGACAGGTCGCCAGTCTGTCGCAGGGCTACATATATAGACAAACAAGCACTCTCACATTCACACCTACAGGCAATTTAGAATAATCAATTAACCTCAGCATATTTTTGGACTGTGGGAGGAAGCCGGAGTACCCGGAGAAAACCCACACATGCACAGGGAGAACATGCAAACTCCATGCAGAAAGATCCCGGGAAAGCCGGGACGCGAACCAGGGATCTTCTCACTGCAAGGCGAAAGTGCTAACCACTACGCTCTGTGCGGTACATCTAACAGCAGTTCAGATATTAAAGTCTGGACCAAAGTTCCTAAAAATCAGAATGAGATACTGAATGAGTTCTCCAAATGCCAGCAGTTATACAACCAAACTGCGGCATCAACAACATTGTGCTGTAGTTCAGTGAATGATGCTGCCAGCTTGGCAGATGCACAGCTCTCCTTGGCCAGCTTTAGCAGAAAGCAGCACTGCTTGAGCTGTTGTCAGAGCAGAAAACACCTCTCCCCTGCATCTCTCACTGAGTCCTTGGGCCATCACAGGGTGAAATGCCCATTGTTTTGTTTATACAATATCAGAGGTGCCGGCGCCTTAATCTCAATAAAGAGGGCCATTGGACTGAATTATCTGTATGATTGCCCTTTAGAACTGCTGTCAATGCTATTCTCCTTATCCGGCTTCTCAAAGCCTCTCTCCCAGCAAGAAGTCTATGTGAGGGGAATACAATGCAGGCAGTTCAGACACCACAAAAGGGCATTGCATTAGAAAGCCATACCTCTGCTGTGTGACCTTTGGCTATGCTGGGGAGGTCAGTTGAATCCCCATGGACACCCAGTCAGCTCCAGTCAAGGGAACAGAATAGATTCTAAATCTGTGATTCAAGGTGCACACGTCAGTAAGCACCCAGGCAAATGGCAGTTTATTGTTTTCCCTACTTACACTTTTGAATGTTTGCTGTGGGTGGTGAGACATTGTTTGATAAATGCATGTGGAAAAAATGCATGAAGCTGTGCCTCACACCTGGATGTGACTGAGCTATGAATCCATGTAAACATGGTGGAGAATGTCCCTTTGTTAGTCTATGCTGAGATTGATTTATTCCTGTTTTGCCTCTATTCTGGGCAGTCTCACGGCTAACAGAATGTTTCACTGATTCTGTGTATCCAGTACAATTTATGTGGCAGTCCTGTAGAGACTGCAAATCAGTACTTATCTGATTAAGGGTGTCCAATCACTTCAAGATGCTGACAGTCATTTAGAAGCCACAGGCCTCATTTGAACATTGTTCTCTCAATGAACTGTGGATCAGTTCTTTTCTGAAGTCCTGCATCTTCGCCTCTAGGTGTGTCCAAGCAAAGAAAAAGTTGTACCTAATTGCATGAAAAAAAATAATGTTGTTTCCAAACCACTGAGTCATCGTGGGCTGAGAAGATACGCCAAAGGCCTTGGAGAGATGAAGAGGGGCGACTGTAATGGCCTAAAATGGGATCATTTTGGCTGAGGTTTTTTTTTCTCTCTCGGTGGAATGAGATAAGATTTCTAAAAGTCTAGTACAGAATGCTATCTTCAGTAACACAGTTAAAATATATGGCATTTCAAAATGCACCTCTGTTGGACCTTGCCGTGCTTAGTTATATTGTACTGTTTGACCTTTCTGCATTCATTGGTGCTATTCTGTTCATTGGCCTGGTTAAAATTGTATCATTAATCTATGGATTGATTCTACTTTTTATAAGATATCAGCTAAATAAGATAAAGATATTGCTGTCAGTGAGAAAATATCATCAGATCGTCAGAAGTAGTTCCACAGATGTCTTTGCTCAGAACTGCTACTGGCAACATTATCATCATTAACAGCATCATTATCATTAACATATTTCTTTTTTCTGCTTTTTTGTGCAAATCAACAAATTCCAAAACAGCATACTTCATTAAACAAGTTAACAAATCACGATTAAGTATCTAACAAAGATGAGCTGTTGATCTGCTTCAAAGTTTTTTAAGTTTGATTTTCCATCCCTGTTTTTTTTTGTTGTTGTTGTTCCCCATTCTTCAAATGTGGCTATTCAGTCCATCACAGTTAAACTAAAACCACTTAGCTGCTGGCCATATGGTATCAAACAGTTGACTAGTACATTGTTCCTGTTGACATAATTGCTGCTGGGTTTTTTTTTGTTGTTGTTGTTTGCTTCTTCTTTTTTTTTGTCCATCTTCAAAGAACGTAACAATTTCCCTGTATCACCATCATCTGAGCTCCTGCTGGCATCTGTGTTCCAACAAGTCACCCACAGTTAAGCTCAGTGCACAGTGAGGTGTTTTGTCTAGTGCTGCAGCACAAATGGGCCACAAATGCTACCACTTGTCTCTAATTGTTGGCTCCCAGCAACATGGAGCTACAGATAGAGATTTCTAGCCAGCTGCTACAAAGGCAGCTTCACCATCACATTGAGCTTTTGCCCATCTTTGATGCACTTCTCGAGCACTGATCTCAGTTCCTGCAAATATCTTTGGACTGTGACAAATTGTTAAAAAAAAAAAAAGTGTAATATAATCCATGCTGTTCATTGTTCAGGCTGGTAAATTGTTTGGCTGTCCGAATACAGTTCTCCACTCCAATAGCAGAGTGAGCAGCACTGATGCCTCCAGGCAGTGAGGAAGAGACTTAACTTATATCAGTCAGACTTTGCCAGCAGTTGTTTTGCAATGAAGACTGTTGACACTGGCAGTAGCTGGCTGCAGGATACAGAGAGTGTTCACAAGCGTGTGGGGCAGCACACAACTATTTAAATTAGGTCTGGTAGAAATAGCTGAAAAACTGCATCGGAAAAAATATTGAATTTCAGTCAATATCAATGATAACTGATCATTTTTTATTAAAAACATTCACCAGTTTACTTATAAATGTACCCACTTCATTTATCAAACACACAAGCATTAATATTTCTGTGGCTGCACTGTTATGATCCTGCTCCAGCCCCTGCCCTTCTTTCTCCTTCCTTCTCTTTTCTTCCTTCTCCCTTCTTCTTCCTGTCTTTGTCATCTTTCTCTTTTGTATTTCTCTCCTCCATTCTCCCCCTTGGTCTCCTTCTTCCTCCTGTTCTCTCTGTATCTGTCTGTTTTGATCTGTCTCCCTTTGGCTTCCTCTGTTTGTCATCTCTCTCCTTGTCTCTCTCATCCCATGTTTCCTCTCTGTCCTTGTCTGGTCCCTCTGGCTCCCTCTGTCTGTCTGCACCTGTTGATCTGTCTTTCTACCTGTCTCACTCACCTGCCTGCTCTCCTGATTAGTTATGTGGATCACCTGCACTGATCAGTCCATTGACCTCACCTGTCTGCCATTACACCTCCACTATTTAAACTGTGCTCATTCACTCATTCCTCGTTGGACCATAGAGTCAGTTTCTCCCCACCAAGTCTGCTACCTCCTGTCTGCTTCATCCCCTTGGACTCTCCTGCTTCCCCCATCCTGGATTTCCTCTACTTGGATTCTGTTTTGCTCCAACATGTTCATGGATATTTCCCAGCCTTCTGTCTGCCAGTTTTGTTCCCCGACTAGCTTCTGGATTCCCCTGCTTTGCCCCCGTAGTTCTGTTTCCCCTGGATTTGTAAGTACATTGTTTTGTTGTCTGGTTTAGTTTATCCCTGTTTGGTTTTTGTAGTTGAGCTTTGGGTTTTTGTAGGTCTAGTTATGTAGTTCATTCTAGTCTTAGATTTGGTTTAGTTTATCTCCTGGTTTGTTCTCTCTTTTCTGCATTAGTTTAGTTAGTTTTGTTAAAATAAAGACCTGTTTTTGTTGCCACCTGTCTGTCATATCTGTGCCTGTGCCTGGGTTCACCACCCGGACTTAGTTCTTTCTGTCCTGAGCTGTGCAGCTGCTGTACCAAGTTGCACCAAGACAGAGGATGCTTTCTGAGGGGAGAGACCAGCCTATTTCAGCTTCCTAAGGAAGAAAGGGTCTTTGTTGAGCCTTCTTTACTACGTGAGCTGTGTTCAGGGACCAGGTCAGGTCAGATGCAATGTGGATGTCCAGGAACTTGATGTTGTCAATACACTCGACCGCTTTCCCTTGAATAAAGAGAGGAGCATGTTCTGTCCTCCTGGACCTCCTGTAGTCCACTATGACCTCCTTGGTCTTACTGGTGTTCAGACAAAATAACACAGCCCTGCATATTCATGTTTACACACACACACACACACACACACACACACACACACACACACACACACACACACACACACACACACACACACACACACACACACACACACACACACACACACACACACACACACACACACACACACACACACACACACACACACACAGTATGTTGTGTGCTCCTATGATCATTCACTAAAATGTATAGTATTAATCTAAATATAAGCAAACACCAGTTGCCTACAGATATGACAATTCTAACGTGGTCATGAAATGAATACCAGAAACAACAGTAATGAACACCAGATTATAGTGAATGTCCAATGTCTAAGACAAGCAACCACTAGGTGGGCAAACTGGCAAAGTTAGGTAACTGATGGACAAATCAGTCTGGATTAATAGTACTTTCAGCTAATTTAAAGTTTGGCTGAAATCAGGGAACCAAACACACTTTCAACATAATCTATACGGTCTTTTCCTATGTTCTATTTTTGGTTCATTTAAGTTGAAAGGAAGTGGGACTTTAAAAAGGTTGTTAAAGGGTCCCACATTAAGTAAGTGGTCTGACTGTGTGGGTCGAGTCCAACAATTTGTTGAAATGTGTTACCTGTTTTGCTATGTCAGTGAATACAGTAAAAACTAAATGAATGCTGGTTATTTAAATATAACAACGTGATTGTGAGAACACTATGACAACAAGTTTATTCTTAGAATGGCCAAAAAGTTTAAAAAGTGGAGGTTTATTAAGTCAAAGGGACATTAATAGATTTCATTCTGGATGAATGCCAAGTGTATAGTGATTAGCTCTCTGGTCTAAATATTCACAAGAACATTTATCAAAATACCTCTCCATGGTAAAGTTTCGAACGTAAACGATCTTCTTCAGACAAAAAAAACTTTTTCACGTGTGGGCAATATTTTCCAGATGATGTCTCATGTATTTATTTATCAAGCACCTATAACTCAGAAATGCTTATCATTACTGGAAACAATATGCTGGGGACCAGGGAGCACTGAAAGGGACAGAAAGAGACTAAACAGACTGGTCAGGAGGGCCGGTTCTGTCCTGGACTGTTCCCTGGACTCCATAGAGGAGATGGGTGAGAGGAGGATGTTGGCAAAGCTCACATCCATTATGGACAATTCCTCTCACCCACTGCATGACACTGTGGGGTCTTTCAGCAGCTCCTTCAGCAGCAGACTGAGACATCCACCCTGCAAGAAAGAACGCTATCGCAGGTCCTTTATTCCATCTGCTATAAGACTTTACAACATCAGCATCACTGGCTGATGTTAACATAAACTGGACTATATCATTACCACCCCAAACCATAAAATTTGCACAGACGTTATTGCACTGCACATCTTTGCACTTTTAAAACTTTATTTTTATTTTTCTGTTAAGCCACTTTATCCTCATCTCTCACCTCTGTATATTTTGTAAATATTATTACTGTTGTTCTATTATTATTCTATTCTTATCACTATGTCTACTGTTACATAAGCTGCTGTAACAATGTAAATTTCCCCTGGCGTGGGGAGAAATAAAGAACTTTATCTTTATCTTATCTTATTACACAGACCCAGTTGACATTTTCAGTATCAAATTGCCCCATGGTCTTTGACACTGTTGCTGGATATTGATATACACATATTTTTGTATATATAGCATTTTTAAAAATATTCTCTCCTCTTCAGTGCATTCCATTACACAGCTAAGATTCCCTGCCTCAACTGTTGACCTCTCTGCTGAGCAGCTGTTTGCACAGAATCAAAGGCAGAGAGGATTTTAATTAATCTCTTTCAAAAGCAGTTATGGGGTTAGACTGGGGTTAGGAAGGACAGTGCCAAGAAAGGCAACTTACTATTCCATCCAGTACACCTAGTCGTTGTTTGCCAGTTTCAGTTGAAGATTTAAAGTGAGTCAAGGTCCAAAGGAAAATTATTGGATATTACTAAACACTTAGGACTACTGTACAGTATACTTGCAGCTCCTGTTGGCAGTGGAAACAATTTAAAGCTGTGTTGATCAGTATGTTCGACTAATAGGAGGCACTGCAATGAACTACAAAACAAGATAAGTGCACATTCTCAACATTTTACAATCTTGTAGTCAAATGTCGTTCAACTACAAAATTATAAAAGATTGCTCCATTTTGGTCACCGCCATCTCCAAAATACCCAATTTATGCAAAAACAGCAACACAAATTAAACTTGATTCAAGATAATTATAATTAAATCTACTTGGAAATTACAGAAAAAGACATCTCCCCTGTAATTTTTGATGGTGCTTTAAAGTTTCACCATTATGAAAATGTCGATCTGGACATCCATGGGTACACTGCAAACAAAAAGGACAAACATTACTTAAAAACGGAATAACGGATTTAGAGGAAATTTTCATGGAAGACCAGAAGTGACACAAGGACGAACTGATTAAACTTTAGCAGTGATGTGGCTTATAGTCTGGATTCACAGATTTGTCGAAGATTTCTGTATCGTTGCGAGATAGTGGCACTATAACTATGGCAACAAGTGAACACTACGTCAGCTGACTGTTGATGATCACATGGTTGTGATCCTACTGCAAATTGATCACTGTGGACTTATCGGAAATAATACAAAGAACAATTGATTAAATTGTGGGGGTGTTTCTGAGTCCCAACAATTCCCACCACCCGCTACATATTTAGGTCACATGATTCGGTATCCATACATAACGTACACATGCAGAACACACACCTGTGCTCAGCACGTCATTTTGTTTGTGGGTACATCTATATTAAATGGCCACATTCTATGTTGCCATGATTCCTGATCATCAATAACTAATAAACAAATGCTGTAGTTCTAAAAAAAAAAAAAAATGCTGCATTTCTGACAATGTCATATGGAGGAGCTTTGACAGAGTACTGCACTCTGAGTGCTTTTCTTGTTTAGCTATGGTAAAACCAGTGAACAGTGTGGAGTTATTTGTGGACCAGAATGTGTTTTACTTTATTGTGTACTTAAATGCTTATTGATATTTTGTTTTGAATGTGTTTTATGTTTTATTTAGTCATCAATTGTACCACCAAGAAACTTACTTTCATAAACTCAATTTGCATATGAGTTCTCAGGAATATTTTTAGGAAAACAAAACCATCATACACAACTTACCTTTGCGTTGCGTGTTTTGATGCCAAAAAGAATAGAGACTGAAAAACGGGATATATCTACAGCATCTATACTGGAGGCATAAGAAGGAGACACGGTTCAGATTTAATGCTTTGGAACAGAAATTGTGTGCTACATGAGAGAGACAAAACCCATATGTATGTGAGCATACATCCGTATGTATAAGCGAGAGTTTTAATTAAGTGCACAGCGTGTGTGTGTTTATCTGAGTGTTAGCCAAAGTGGGCTGATATGATGCAGGAGAGGTCCTGCTGGGGGTCGGCAGCCAGGGAAAACATCTGGTCTTCATCAGGCGCGATGAGGCACAGAGGCCGAGTGCAGGCTGCCAGATGGTGGACAGGTCTCTACACAATAGGGAAAGCCCACTCTCTCCAGCACCAGCACCGTTACCATGCACATATAGTGAAAATCAGAGAATATGGCAGATATACATACACATATATGCACATCAATTATGGTATTGCTACTTAGTTTGGCTATTTTCTACAATAGGAAAAGCAAGTGGCACTAAAATGATCCAAACCCATGTGACACAAGTCAGGCTGTAACCCATTCAGCTGAATTATAAGCAATGATAGCTTTAAATAAAGTGAAGAGGCTTTATTTTTATGGTCATGCAAAGCCAGTAATGATGCAAAGGAAAGATATTTTTGACAATTCTCTTCTTTCTAAGCTCAGTCTCCTTCAAAATGCCATTCTAATTTGCTTTACTAAAAACTACTGTACCCAACTGCCTCCCAGTACAGCAGGAACTCGCTAATCAGCTTGACTGATGGCCAGTCAGAAATCCCCAGCATCATGGGGGTCACAGGATTAACACACTGTTTAGCAATTGTGCTGAATGTTGCAGAGCTGAACTTTAAACTGCAGGCCAATCTACTCATGGTCTTCAGCCTTTATCAATTGATTTGACATCCAGGTCATCACAGCTTTGAGATTCCGAAGCCGTATAGAGCTATTGCACAGTCCAACAGTTGAAAGTCTTTTTTTTTAATGTCCACAAGTCATTTTCAGTCAATCTTTCAAACAGTCAGAATTTGACTGAATTCTGCATTTGGACTTGGACTTTAGTCACTCAGTCACATCAGAATTAAATTATTAAAACAGCCCAAACTGAAATCTCTAATTTACAAAAGCATTATTTAATGCTTGTGGCTCTCAGTTGTGGTCAGGAGGATCCTGTTTTCTTTAATTATGCTCGAGATCTGTCAGTAATTCAAATTTACATGTGACAAACTGAATTGACTAGACATATGAGTTATGATCCAAAAATGCAAAGTTCATGTCAGGACAAAACCGAGACCATGAAGTCCAAGGAACTCTCTGTATACCTTCATTATAAAACTGTGGTGAGGCATCAATCAAGGCAAGGTTATAAAACCTTTTCTAAAGCTCTTAGTATTCTCTGAAATACAGAAACTACCTCCTCACAGAGTTGGGCAAACTGAGTAAGTGAGCAAGAAGGGGCTTGTTTAGGGAGGTGACCAAGTACCTAACCCCATCAGTCAAGCCTTTATAGAGGAGCAGCTACATGGACACCAAATCCACATGGAAGCCTGCTTGAAGTTTGCCAAACAATATCTGAAGGATTCCAAAAACACAAGGAGAAAGATTCTTTGATCTGATGAGACAAAACACTGAACTCATTGGGCAGAATTGCAAGCCCTTAGTTTTCCATGCTGTACCATGGAACATGGTGGACACAGCATCCTGTTATGGGGCTCCTCAGCAGCAGGAACAGGGAGATGGGTCAGAATTAAAGGGAGGATGAAAGGAGTCAAATTCAGAGAGGTCTTTGAAGAAAAAAAGATTCAGAAGACATGTGAACTCACACAAAGGTAACGGATCATAATTTGGCACATCAGTGATCAACGAATCTGATAGGCAGAACAATGCCAGAGTAACACCATTCTAGGCCTTATGTAGTGTCTGTGGAAAGACCTGATGATGGCAGGTGTTAGCCACTGCTTTTAATTACTTTGGGACAGCTTTTCCACTCAGATTTTCTTTGCTTCTGATTGTTTTATTAAGTAATTGTGCTGTAGAGTTGTTACTGCTTGTTGTGTGAAGCGAGTATTTTTTTTTAAATTTAATTTGTTTGGTTCAGGGGAGGGGAGTGCTTTTTTGTTTGAATAACTTCAAAAACTTAACTGGTTTCTAATATGCGTGACATTAGAAACCAGACCAATGTGGGGCACACAGATAGTTCAACAGCTCAACCGGTTGCGTGGACGACCCATGAACAAGGGCTATAGTCCCTGATGCAAAGGCCTGGGTTTGATTCCAGCTCATGGCCCTTTACTGCAGGTCCTTCCTCCCCAAAAACAAAAAGAAACCAGACCAATCTGACAATGCTTAAGAGGATCTGTTAAAAACTGTTCAAAAGTTTGGGATCACTTAGAAATGTCTTTATTTTTGAAAGAAAAGCATTTTTTTTCAATGAAGACAACATTAAATTGATCAGAAATACAGTCCAGACATTGTTAATGTGGTAAATGACTATTCTCGCTGGAAACAGCTGATTTTTAATGGAATATCTCCATAAGGGTACAGAGGAACATTTCCATCAATCATCATTCCTGTGTTCTAATGCTACATTTTGTTAGCTAAAGGTGTTGAAAGGCTCATTGATGATTAGAAAAACTGTTAGCACATGAATAAAAGTGTGAGTTTTCATGGAAATCATGAAATTGTCTGGGTGACCCCAAACTTTTGAATGGTAGTATATATGTAAAGCTTTTAGATACATACCCAAAACTCAAACATGTATAATTGCTTCCAAAAGGGGTGGATTAAGTGTCAGAATATATTAGTAAATGAAAGAATTTTTCTTTAAATAAATTCACAAACATTTCTGAAAGCGTGTCTTTGCTTTGTTATTATGGGTTACTGACTGCAGACTTCATCACAAGCTATCTTTATTCTTACAAACAAAAACGCCACTGTCACTGTGACAGTTACAATTCAGACATCAAGAGCTACCTGGGATACAAACTGTGCTGGAGGCTGTAGAGTTTATCTCCAATTAGCCTTCCTGAGCCTGATTGAGTTTTCCTTCTTTTAAAAGTCTCTGACAATCGTCACATACAGTATCTCTGATGTCTAATCCACCAGCACCATCGACTCCCTGCACTAGTTCAGCTGTGTGCTATTAGGTTGTCGGCTGGGTGAGCATCACCTGTCAACAACCACTGAGTGTTCGCCTGATTCTCTCAGCCTCCCGCCACATTTTAAGTTTGTGCTGCTGTGAAGTGATTGATGACAGGTCAGCCACCAACGGCCTCGCAAAATTTCCTATTCTTCCACAGGGAAATTGCTCATTTTTTCACAAGTCTATTTCAATTTTTGTTACACAGCAACGTGCTTAGTTTATGCATTATACTGACACCTGGACACAGAATTGTGATAAATTACACCACACGGACAAAGGAGAAATATATTAATTTGTATTTATATTAACTTTATTGCTTTTTTCTCTTGGATGGACTGTCAGTGAGGGTATTGTTGCAAGGTAATATAAAAGTAAGCAGACGTGACACACTGGTTTAGATAGTCACCTCACTCCCCCTCTACACAACTAAAACTACCACTGTGACATTGTTGAAGGTTTTTTCTTTAAAGTCCCCCTTCCTTTTTAAAATACAGAAATGGTATCCTATTCGCTGTGGTGCAGGCTTCAAAGACGCTATTTGTCATCATACAGATTTATGCTGTCATTCAGGGACATTTATATCACTTTAAGCTCTTTGGGTGTTCCAGCTCTGGTGCTGGGCAGACAATCCCACAGAGACCCAAGCTTCTCTCTGTTTCATTTTCCTCCTTTTTGTATTCCTCCCCTCCACTAGCGAGGAGTGAAACTGTAATGATTGTTACTGCTTGAAAGGGCACATGTTGTAACAACAGTAAAACAAAATGGGATCTGGTTGGGTGAGTGTGACTCAGATTTTACCTAGAGAGGCCGTCTTTTGGTGATTATCTTGTGACAGGTTGAGCAAAAACAGAGCAAGTGTCATTTCAAGTTCTGATACCAGCACACATGAATTCATCAGTTCAGACTAACAAGCACATCAGAGAACATTTTGCCTTTTGATTACTCAGGTAGCATCTTGAGGGACAAACAGTTGCATGTGTGAATGTACCCTGACAGCTACAACACCTGTCGTTTTTTAGATCCAGCCAACATGCTGTAAATTATCATTCCTCCAGCATAGGAGGAAAAAGAATGCTTTGGACATCCAGTGGTTGAAGCTTCCACAGGATCCAAACATACAGTAAGCATATTGATGCCTGATCTGAAAGGATCCTGAGCCCCTATCCTACTGATGCTCTGATGGTGCCAAATCAATTTCTGACAGCCTGCCAGTAGTGTTCTTGTCATTCACACCCACCTCACGAATACTAGAAAACATGGCAAGCAGAACTGCTGAATTTTCATGGAGTGGATGGGGACGTACAAAGAAGCAGGGAGGACTTTATACTGCAGATTTCCATTTTATATGTTCCACTGTATTCTGCTGAAATGTAAAGTATTTTCAGTGTTTCCCCAGGCTGACTGCTTTAGGGTTCATCCGCTATCCAGTTCTCATTAAAGTTCTCACAGAAATTATGGCGTAGTGGCCAAACCACATTACTACAAGTTCTATGGTGTTCATCAGGCATCAGAAATCCTGCAAAATTACTCAGTATATATTAACAGAATGTTATCCATTTGGTTCAAAAGAATGTGCACAGTTGTATTAATATTTAATTTTATCCATTTCATGTGTGGGAAGCCAATAAGACGTCAGCAGGAGGAACTGTCAGTTGTGCATGTTCTCTGGGATGAAGGGAAATCTATGCACATTCTCTGTGGACCTACAGTTGCAGAACCATGCAGAACATCCAGGTATCTGATGGAACAAGTTGGCAGATCTTTTCACCATATGTTGCACTGGGCAACTTTCACTTCAGATGAATGAGACGTCATCATCTAATATGGTACCCAGTCTCCTTAAAACATCCACAAGTCCATCTTCTGCTAATGGCATGAAACTGTGAAAATTTTGTCTGACGTAATGCAGTGAATTGTTGACATCTACTATGGCCCTCCACCTTTAGGGGAAATGAGGCTCCTATTCTCTGTCCTGCTCACCTGACATTAGCATAGCATAGCATTGCCACAGCTACCTCTTGCTGCAGATATTGGTTCACTCATTCACAAAAAATGTTGTTTGCTCTCTGGATTTAGCATTAGAAAAGAGATTCTACATGGTTGGATTACAGCCACAGGGTAATGTTACATGTCTGTTGCTGCTTTCATGTTGGCAGTTTGTTTCAACTGTTTGTTGCTGCTTGTTGTCTAACTCTAGTTATAATTTGTTGAGGATTTTTATTCATAAATCCTGTTCATCCATGAACATATAATGTCACTTACAGATACAAAACACTACTGAATGGAAGGTGCTTCGAATTACTAGTATGACAACAAGTAAAGCTGCTAAATTAACTATTGAACTGGAGATATTTTAGGCAGTGGATCAAACTTCTATAAAACAGGAGCTTCAGTTTGTGATTCCACAGATGCTGCAGGTTATTGAAGGAGCACAGAAGCATTGAAAGAGTGATTTTAATTATTCGACTATTACTTAGTCTTGTTTTTTAGTTTTTATCAGTGTGAAAAGTGCCCAGTGGCAATCAGAGGACCCCCTTACCTAATGCTCCAGTGTTGTTATGCTGAAGTCTTACATAGACTCTATATGCAATATATGAGATTTCATGGAGGCAAGCCAAGGCAATCAACTCAGCTATGCACACTTTGCACACACATCACCAAGGCTAATATCGCTAACAATAAGGCCACTCAACCAAGCACATAACAACTATGCACTGCAACAGAATCCACATAGCAGACTCGCGTCTTTCAAACCAACACACACACACTCAAGCCTGACACGTACACACTTATGTTGCTATACAACTTTTCACCTTATTCACAGTAGATCTATCACAGTTCAGTCACAGCAAACAAAGGCTAGAGATCATGAAGGTCATGAAAATAACTTGACCACAGAGGCCTTGGCTGAGCTTTTTGTTGTTGCTGTCCTGGTATCCAAAAACAAGGAGAGATGATATCCTCTTTAATCCATAGTCTAACAAATGGCACTGGATCAGATTCTTTCAGAGGGGGTTTATTTATGTCCACTAACAAAAGTAAAAACAGACTCTTTTTTCTGCTGTGGATGGTTATGTCATTTATAGCAGACAATAAATTCTCCCTCATTCACCACAGTCTCTCCATTGTGTTTCCTGCAGTTTCCAGTCTCTAAACAGCACCACAGCCTCCCTGGCTGATTTCTCTAGCAATTTAGATAGGCTGTGTACATCTTGTTCGCCATGCAAAGTCAATGCCTCCTGCTCCTGTGGCCAATAGGATGTCTGGGCAAGGCTTGACTCTAGTAAATACTTGGTTAGATTGGCAACCATCAGTTCCTAAAAGTGAGGCTTGTTTATTTCCCCCCTGCCTTCTGTCAGCATCACATCTTTAAAAAAGGCCTGATGAGACACAGTTTTCAGCTGTCTCCACTGATTTCACACCAGATGTCTTCATGGTTGTCAAAACATTGATAGTTTGTTGGATGTTAAGACTTGAACCCACAAGTGTCACCTCTCTTCTCTGCAGATTGAGAGATAGATTGTGAACTTCACATGACAGCCAAATCTTCCACAGATCCTGAGCTGGTTAGGTGTTTGTGAGGTCCTTTGTATTTTTTGCCTCTCAATATAAGTGCACAATGTGTCCTCAATGGGTGTTTTAAAATGGAGTGTTAGTGCAGTGAAATATAACCACAGAGCTTTTGCTGTAAAAAAATATGGAAGCCCATCTGATGGTGACACTTTGACCAATTTCCAGTATTTGCATGTTGATCTGCTGCTTCCTGAAGCAATCTGGCGTTCCTGGTTGACTGGTGATAGAGTGAGCATAACTTTGAAATAAAGACCTCAAAGTGATTACAGCCAGCTACTTCTCTAAGAGTATCTTTGAGTGCCAGTTTTAATCTGTGTGCCAGGCAGTGTACACACTGCACGTTTGGAAAGTAGTTTGTTGAGTTTGGCAATTAGTTCACTCACTTTCCCTGGGAGAACTACAGCCCCATCAGTGGTTAATGTTTATGAGATGCGTCTTCAAAAACCCATCAGTTATTCCTGTACTTTCATTCAGCATCTGCCCCATCTGTAAGTTCCACTAAGTCCAGGAAAAATAACTTTATCACCCTTGCCACTGACACCACATTTTGCATAAATGATTAGATAGGAATACCCATAAACAGAACGTTCATTAGTTGTGATGCTTACCCCTCATTGCATTTCTTTCACACAGGAGACAAATATGGAGTACACTACCTTTGCAATGTAGCCGATTATTTCTGTGCAGGCAGGGTCAGATTTGGGGATATTGCCAACTTTAATGCCATTAAGCTCCTGCAAAACTGGGGGGATGTGAGGGTTTAGAGGTTTTTATATGAGACCCTTTCCTTGCCATGCTGTATGCTGTTCTGAATGAGATTGTTGTCTTCTGGAGTAAGTCAGGTTGTAAATCAATGAAGCTGTTTAGGAGGGTTTCTTTTCTTTTTCTTTTTTTTTTTACCTCGGCCATTTTCATTGACCTTGTGTGGGCTTGAGTGCTCCTATGTTCGTAGATGTTTTTTGTAGCCTCCTTCCATCAGGACCACTAAACCCTCTTTTCGACCAGGGTGGAGCCCGTTCGGAGTTGGAGCCGGCGCCCGACTTGGCGCCGGTTTTTTGTGTTTCGACCACCGGAGCTGCGGCTCCAGGCTCCAAAAACTGGGGCCGTTTCGGGCACCAACTCGTTGCTGGGCCAGAGGTGGCCAGAGTTGAGAGCCGAGCACGTCACGGGCAGGGGACGGGGTTACGGTGACCGACGATCAACAGCGGAAACACAGAACTTATTGCGCTTGTTTAACCGCTAAGTAATCAATGCAAGCGTAGTCGAAGCTAAGTAGCTAAGCTAACGCTAGCACGTTTACTGTTAAGTATCCAAATGTCTTTGACAATTACCTTGCTTCTCAAACGTGATCGCCGGGCATTGGAACGGCGACGCCGATGGGTAACCCCTAACAGAAGGTTTTGCTGTTTGACGATGGCAGGGTACAGTAGCAAAGCCATGAACACCACTCCAATGAAGTCCTCCATTGTTGTTGTGTGGGTTTCCGTGCAGTGCGAACGCTGTTGAACGGCTACGTACGCAGTGACGTACACACGTTTTGTGGTGGCGCAACGACGCTGCTCCAACTTTGCTCCTTCCGAATGGAAACACAAACCCGTTCTGGGGCGGCACGAGATTTGAACCAAAAAAGCACTGGCTCTCAACTTTGAACCAACCTAGCACCTGGTGCTCTTTGGTCGAAAGCCCCTATAACTTTACCATTGATCCCTTCCTGTGTATATCAGGATCTTTTTCTGATAGCTCAGTGCTTTCCTACTCTGTACAACAACCTATCTTTTCAGCCTTGATGTCAAGCCATTGGTCTTTCCATATGCCCACCTGCTTTGTTTTCCAACCTGCCATCATGCCACTTATTCTAGGAGAAGGAGGAGGAGCTCTTAGCTTCAACTTGATCTTATTCTGGGGAGTGACTGGGTGAGAGAGGAGCTCCTCAACTCAACGGTGCTTGTAGCTACAGAGACACCAACATTAGTTGAAGGTATCTCCACTACATTTTTGCTGTTAAAAAGATCTTAGGAGTGAATCCAAAAGTATCAGTTATGATACTTTGCTTTCTCTTCGAAATATTTTCTTGATTTTACGGAGTCTGTTTTTTTTGTAATCATGATGTTCAAGCAGGAACAAAAATACTTTGTCAGGTGATTATATGAGTCTTTTGCGGATGGTTTGCAACTGCTCCAACCCATATTCAGAAACAACCAGGCATTCAATGGTAATAAACAGTTGGGTCTAAAAGTATTTGGATAGTGACAGAATTATCATAATTTTGTCTCTGTACACCATGACAATAGATTTAAAATGAAGCCATTGTAGCAAAAATGTAGAAATTGTCTCGCACGGGAGCACCAAAAATAGATACATGTGTAGCAAAATTGTTGCAGAAATTAGCCTCGTGTGACTGCATCAAACAATGTAGATAAAAGTGTCGGCTGCAACACACCTAATGGTAGAAACTACACTTTATGATTTAAAATTGCACTCATTAATTCAGGGGCACCATTCTCGGCTTGTTGGAAAAAATTGTCAATTTTGACTAAGTCTCAAAGAGACTTTGATGAAAAAGAAATTGATCAGTCTCATTATGAAAGTCATAAACTCTGATTTCACTGACCTCCAATTCCCAAAACAAAGAAATACACGGTAGAACCGATGATAATTATAACCAAACATTTATTAATTAATACTACGAACAAACAATAAACAAGAACAGACAGCGAATAAATGAATGAATAAATGCAGATAAACTAATGAACTGTGATCGTCACTGGAAGCAGTTGGTAGAAAAGGTGATGAATTTATAATTACTTTGAAAACTGGAAAACCAATTGTCATTTGTAAATTCACTCCTTTAGCAGAAGGAAAGTGATACTTGCAGTGCTTTGTAGTAGTGAGAGGGATGCCACTGCAGGATGCGGAGCAGTGATGTTCTGCTGGCTGAGTTGGTTCAGGAACGCAGACACAAGGAGGCACTTTGGCAGGTTTGCATTGCAAAAGTCTGCCGAAGTAAAAATGTTATCAAGGAAACATTTGCACTGTTGTAGCTCTTAAGTAATTCTCAAGCTCAATTTCATTCTTCTATGAGCCATTTTTCTTCAAGCCCCTTGTTACAAGCCCAAATTGAATTTTTCTAAAAGCCATTTTCTTACAAGCCAAACCAAGCCAAGTTCCATTCCAGTGACTTTTTGTAATAGAAAGCTTTGGAGCCAAATTCGAATCAGCATCTAACCAATCATGGATTTGTTCCTCCCAAGGGGTGGAGTTGAGCTTCACTGTCCAGGAGAGAAGAGAGGTCAGATACCTTTATAACTTACCCTTGGTTCATTTCTTAAACGTACAAATCTAATTATTCAATATTTATGATGATCACAGATCTGAAATATCATTGAATAAGTGATTAGAATGACACAATACACAATAAGTTTATCTCATACGGTTCCTGGGATAATAATAAAATGTGTAAACATAAGAATAAACTTAAAGACTGTAGACTTTAGGCTACATTGAAGTTAACCATAACATAGCTAAAATACAAGCATAGCACAAGCCAAGTAAAACATTAACAATATAAAGTTCTGAACATTAACTTCTTTCAAACTGATTTTTCTCTAAACGATAAAAAAAACAAAACACTGTGAGGCCAAAGTGTGACTGTTAGAATAATGTAAAACTACTAAACGTCCTGTTTAACCCTTATAGAACTGTCAGAGCCAGCGGCAGATTTCAAAAAGTCTTGCAGAGATAAGGTTGCTCTCGGCGACTACAGTGAGCACTGACCGGCCGCTCATAGCCGTCTAACCTGGACGCTCACATCTCCATTACTGTTGCCATTTGAGGCTGGTTCGTGATGTTTCAAACAGACAAAGGTAAGTCATGACCCTTCTGTCACTGTAGAAACGTCAAGAGTCAGCTTTTATTTTTAAAACATTTTTTTCTTCCCTTTAAAACCTTTTCCATTTTGATGAGAGGATACTTTGGATAGAGCATCTCTTGTAAAGGACAAAAACAGAATATGCAGCTGCTGCACCACAATGTCATGTTTAACAGCATGAAAGACACTCTTGTTGGAATGATTTGTTTTACAGTTTGCTTAAAATACATCATTGACCTCAGCTTTGGCAGAAAAAGAAACTCAGGCTTGTTTGTCTCTACTAGCAGCATGATAACTACAGAGTTTTAGAGAGAAAATGTTAATTCTACAAGAAAGAAAATGCTCAGTGCTGTTTAAATATTGTCACAGGATGCATTAGTAGCCACCGTGTGCCTCCATCACCCCAAGAAATAAAAGTCATACTTGATTTACCTGACAAGGGCTCTTTGAGCTCTCCTTGATGGATCTGCTGCTGCAGTGAGATGCAACATTGAAATGTTTCTACCTGCCTACCATTTTAAAAAACGCCCCACCACGCCCCTACACCCCTCCCTTTTTTTGCCCGAGGTCTCCTCTCTATTCGGGTGGTGTCTCAGTGTCTGGCAGTTGTTCAGCTCCGCTTGGTGCTCAATCTTATTAGAAGGCGGAAGGTGGTTCAGAAGGTGTACAGTGACACTGACAGACCCCAACCACTTATTTCCCCCAGTGCCGCTTTTCTGTCTTTCGATACACACACACACAGGAGTGCACACTTCACATATCCACAGACAATGTCAGCATACAGCTAACACGCCACACATGCAGAGTCAAGTTGACATTTCCTCAAGGTTGTGTGTAATGGCTGATTGCTTGCATACAGGAGAATCATTGTTGGCATGTTGCAGAAACACTTGTGATTTGCAGCAGATCAGTCATCTGTAATACAATTCAAATCTATTACATCTGAACCCAGTGGCTCTCGGGCCTGTGACCTTGGCTATATGCTTCTCCAGAGGCTCCTTTTCAAAATAAGTGCTGTTGACTTGTTGGTCATTTGATTTGTTGGTGGCATCTGTCTTGAATGTGAATGTGGCCTCAAATGCTGGCAGTGTTTTTCAAGGTTATTGTCTGTCTTTGGGTTTTATATTTCCCTCCCAGATTTAGGCCATTTATAGGAGGATAAGCGTAATAGCTATGTCATTCCAGCTAGAGTAATACAGCACATTAGCACATTAATTATTGCCAAAGCTCAGGGATATCAGTAGTCAATGGATGAATGAAAAGGAAGGCAAGAGTGTGCTAAATAAAGAGGTATTGTGAGGAGGGCTGCAAACTGCTAATGCCACCAGTGATGGCAGTAAGGCCATGCAGCAGTGACAGTCCAGTCACATTTCTTGCACCCCCTGGCTATTCTATGCATTCAGCCAGCTGATGCTTTAATCCAGCACCTCCCTATCTCTGAAGATCCAGCGATGGGTTGTCCTGCTATAATTGTGTTTTATCGATTCTGGTTTTGGTGTGATGCCGAGATATCTTCTGTAAATGGAGCTGCACAGATACAGTGGGTTTACCTGTATAAATATTTTATTGAAAAAAGTTAGCCATGGGTATTACATCCCCCAGTCGTCCCCCTACAGTGCCACAGCTATTGATAGTGCCAGCTTGCAGGCTAATGTGGACCTGGGTTCAGGAGAGGCCGGCTCCAGTTGAGCTGAAGAGAAAATTTACACCAGCTTACTGTTGATGTGTTATTGAATTTTTCTCTAAATATATGTCATATCCCCAGTTCAGCACTTAAATGGCAGACAGACAGGCTGCTATGCTAATTCTGGCGCCAAGTACAAAGGTCCTAAACAGGGACAATGTGATGAAATCTGTTTCCAAACAGCTCTGAATTTAATGGCACAGTCCTCCCAGGTTTGAAAGAGAGATGAAGCAGTGGGCTGCTTTGAGCTTCAAGTTCCCTTACTGACCGTCGATACAGACAACAAAGCAACTCATCCTCCACTCAGCCTCTCCAGACATGAATTACAAATACTATCTATCCAAAGCTACCCCATCCTCTTTTTTTACACAAATTTTTTTCCCTGGAGTCTTTTGCTTCTTTTTTTTGTTCTTTAAAGCTTTTGGAAGGGGGGCATGTGCTGCTGCTCGCTGCATGCTCGTCTGTGTGTAAGGCCGTCTCATCTGTCAACCTGTTGGCAGCACAGGGGGCCTTGTGAATGAAATGAAGTGTGGAGCCGCCTTTCACCAGGTCCCTAGATTGCTTTTGGACACAGAACCACCCACAGTACTCTCCATCTCTATCTACATCTTCGGGGCATCTACAAAGTGCCCTCTGCCCAGCGGGAGTGACAGAGAGTAATAAGAAAACAGCTTAAGAGGCAGGTGCTCAGGAGCTTTCATCTTTGCTTATTGTGTGTATTTTGTGTGTGTCGGTGTGAGCGTCTGCACTGATGTCTCAGGTGATGTCTCCACAATGAAGTGAATGGACTGCTGTGACATCGCAGATCATTAATAATGAATTGAAGTTTGGGCTCTCAGATGCCAAGCGGATGTCCAGTCAACAACTGAGAAGGCTTTGACCCAGAAACTCCCTCAACCACAAACATATTGGCCTAACTGCCCATCAGCTGCTGTTACCTCACCCACCCAGAAACATCTCCTGACTCCCTCACATTTGCTCATCTTTTAAGAAAACACAGCAGTGCACTGAGTTGTGATCATCCATTAGGCATGCTCATTCTGGTACAAAACAAAGATTTTTCCAACAGAATAATGTTCCCATTGTTGTTCCTTGATTCATGGCTAATGTTTTGATGCAATATACATTAAATCTTTGTCTTGCTCACAAAATATGTGTGTTGTTTTTTTTGGCCTTGTGGCATTTTTGTTTTGCTTTTGTCTTTCCACCCCTTTGTTTTCTTCCTTACAGCTACATGATGCAAGTATTTCTACACTGGTAATCATTTGTGATTTTCAGCGGTTATTGTTGAGTTATCCAAGCACCATCACCTCACGTCAAAAAACGGTTTCATTATGTTTGTTTTGGCTGTATTTTGTCCCACCCTTTTCCCTGCAGCTGAATGCGTGCAGCCCAGTTTGAAAAATGAAATCTGGCCTGCTTGGACTGAGGTGGTTTGCACCGTGGGACATCCTGGGCCGGGGTCAGGCTGTGTAGTCAGGGGGAAAGGTGGTGCAGTAGCATGAATTAACACCTGAGCCCTGAAAGGCTGGAATGCACTGTACCCTGCTGCAATCAGAGGAAGAAAGTGAGGTTAGCATCTGGATACACAGCGCCTGGCCATTGGACCACAGGGATAACACAGCAGCGTTAACGTGAAAGTGTGTACACCAGTATGTGAGGATGCACATCGTACCTCAGTCACATACCTCTAAAGGAGCCCCTGAAAAACAGTGAATTTGCCTCGCCCGTTTGTCCTGTTTGTTTCTTTGCTCGTTATTTTTGTTTTTCTCCACTGACTTCATTTCTGCATCTCCCAGAAAAATCTTTCATTATGTTCATTTTGATGCGGCCGATATGTCTAATTCTCCACTGAGTCATTTCAGCATGGATTATGTTACTCAGGGGTTCCTTTGTATCAACACTTGCTATTGGATGGAATTGGTGTCTGGTTAATAGACTATAGGAGTTAACATGGGGTAGGCCCTGTTGTTATCAAGTGTTTCATATTCGTAGGAGTAAGTGCTGCAGGAAGTAATAGACTTGGTGGTTGCTATCGGTCCCTGGGGCTGCAGGAGGCAATCATCTAACTAAATGAGAGCGAGACACAGAGACAGAGAGACAGAGAGCGAGACGGGCTTCCCTCTGGAAAGACTATTGATGGCTGACAAATCACTGCTTTTGATGTACATTTCAAAGTGTGCCCTAACATCTACATTCTTTTATTTATTCAGAGTTATTTATTTATTTGCTGCATCATGCCATAGATTTACTACAGGTTTGGATTATGATCAGAGCTTGTAGAATCAAACTGAACCCCAGGCCGTTAGGCACAGTGCACCCGCTTGGCCTTGTCATTAGGCAGGAATATTAGCCAGAGTACGCTCGAGAACTAATTACCAAGCTGTCTCGCTCATGCGCCCCTCACCCCTCCACTCCTACTCACCAAGGAAATGAAGGGCTGCAAGCAAAGTGCATGTGGATGGGAGAGACAGCAGGGCTAAAGAGGGACTGGAGTGAAGTCATCTTGACATGATAAACACAGAGACAGAGCTGAATTTATCAGACATGACAAGACTGTGTTGTAAATTGCAACAGGCCTCAGCCCATTTACATCAAGTGATTGAAGAAAGCGTCCTTCCTACACACATACTGCAGCCGGCATGATGTGGGTGTCAGTGTGTGTGTAAGTGGACGGGCCTTATTGACCTTTCGCTCTCTTAGACAACTGATGTTTAAAATCCACAGCTTTGCAGCCCATAATAGAATACAATTACAGTGACCCTGGGGTTCTGCCAAGAAAATGAAGGTTGCATTTCTGCATTTTGTTATGTTTCCTGCATTTGCAGCATGTTCCTGTGTCTGCTGGTGTTTTCTGTATTCGCAGCATGTTTCTGTATTTGCTTGTGTTTTATACACTACCGTTCAAAAGTTTGGGGTCACTTAGAAATGCCCTTATTTTGAAAGAACAGCAGTTTTTTTCAATGAAGATAACACTAAATTAATCAGAAATACAGTCTAGACATTGTTAATGTGGTAAATGACTATTCCAGCTGAAAATGGTTGATTTTTAATGGAATATCTCCATAGAGGTACAGAGGAACATTTCCAGCAACCATCACTCCTGTGTTCTAATGTTACATTGTGTTAGCTGATCGTGTTGAAATGCTAATTGATGATTAGAAAACCTTTGTGCAATTATGTTAGGACATGAATAAAAATGTGAGTTTTCAAGGAAAATATGAAATTGTCTGAGTGACCTCAAACTTTGGAACAATAATATATGCAGAGTTCCCTTTGCTTTGCTGTATTTGACTTAATTTGATTGTGTTATGTCAGTTTCTACCTATTTTCTTTAGCTATATTGAGATGAGCTGTCTGGGCCACCGAATAGAATAGAATAGAATAGAATAGAATAGAATAGAATAGAATAGAATAGAATAGAATAGAATAGAATAGAATAGAATAGAATAGAATAGAATAGAATAGAATAGAATAGAATAGAGGGTGTTTTACTTAAGAAAATCTGTTCTTTGCAATACTTAACCAAACAGCCCAACAGCAGTCTAACTCTGGGGGGGATAAGTGCTGCACTCACATTGAACATTCCACAAGAGTAATGTGAATTGATTAAATCCCCAGTGATTTCTCAGCATGGTGTGTGTGTTGGTGTGTCTGTGTGAGTGGTATACAGTATCGCTATGGGCAAAAGCCCTGATTCATGAGACAGTAGACTGAGAGTTGGTGCAGTTCAAAAAAAGCAAGCATCCTTGTGGATTTAGAGGCATGGCTGAATATCACATGGCCAGATATTATTCCCCAGACCATTTATTACCCTGTCCGCCTTCCATCTCATCTATTATTCATTACACAATCATTTAGCTAAGTGCAGTGATTACTTAAATGTTTAATTCTGCCATAATCAATATTGGCCCGAGACTTTCAGGTGGACACAGTTTTTCTAGCATTAAAGTCCCATCACCTATTGAGTCAATCAGGTTAAATTGCACATGGTTACAGTAATCACCCCCATTAAAAAGGTCCTTTTATCAATGGCAGTGGAGACATGTGTTATGATAATTGTTAATTTCTGCCTTTGCCACTCAGGTTATCAGAGTCAGTGTTAGTGCTTTTCTATGAGGGCAGTACAACAGGACAATGGCCTGTTCTGAAGTTGGCTGGTTGAAATGTTCCTGCTCAACTCTATGAATGGCTGCCTAGTCAGTCAAGGAAGAGAAATTCACTTATAATAAAAGAAATGTTGCACTCCCACAAAATGATATAATGAACATTGTGGTTGCCTTATGAAAGGGATTTTTCATTTTAACGATGACTGTGTTGAGAAGAGGTCTATCAAAAAGATATAAAGTGAATTATCTTGATGCATCAACCCACGTATCGCCCACTCGACCATCCATTCTCCCTTCAAGAATCTTAGACAATCAAATCAGATAGCAACTGCAACACACAGCTGGAATGTGACATTCACATTCGTGCTGTATTCACATAGATGTGGATGCCATAAACATGCACTTGCCACCTGAATTGTGTGTGTCAGTGTCAAAGTCTGGCTTATAGCACCTTAATCATATCATCCATATGTAAGCAGTGGTGATATTGTATTCCCTTTGCATCACTTATTCTCGCTGATAATCCGACCTCAATGAAGGAGACCGGTATGTGGAATGAAATACGGCTTTATGTCGTTGTCCCTGAGCTCACTGGTGGCATGGATTTATCACACAGGATTGAAATTTCTCTCCTTGTCCTCTCTGAAGGCTTTGCCGCGTGCCCAAAGCATTTTAGCCGAACATCATACTACAAGGGAAATTATGTTCACCTTAATCAGTTGAACTTTGACAGAAGAGGCGTTGAGTTGTCTAGGCCTGTAAGCATATCAGGTAGTTATCAGTTAAGTATTTGAGGTAGGACGTTCATTTTCTTTTGTAAGTTAACCACACTGATCTTTTATTGGCCTATCCATGTTTGTCTTACCTGAGGAAGGACATTTCTATTTATGACAGGGAGATACCTGTTGGTGGAGAGCTTTTGCATTTTGGTTGCTTTAAACAAATCTTTTCGCTTTCCCGTGTTGTTCAGAAAGTCCTTATGCCTGATAAGATTACAGAGACATATTTCAGACCACTGGGCTTTATGTTTGGTGGTGTGTCTCTACCTCACCAATCACTACATTACAGCCACTGACAGGTGATATGGAAAACACTGATCACATTACAATGTATCGTTCTGCTTAAACCTTGGCTTCTGGCATTCCTGTGGATGCTGCACGACGTATACCTTCCATTTAAGCATTCTGGCAGACCAAGAACACCCCAGTCATGGCTATAACATGAGAACTCTGATGGATCTGAGCAGTTTTAGCAGCATGGGTAGGACCTACACAGTGTTTGATAGGTGGTTTTAATGTTGTCAGCATTCGCCTGACGACTGAATGTGATTTCTTCTCTGGTGGTGGGTACAGTTTATACTGCAGGGGATCTCTGTGCTGCTCTATAAGTTCTTGATCTTATACACACACACATATATATATGTGTGTGTGTATATATATGTGTATATATATATATATATATATATATATATATATGTGTATATATATATATATATATATATATATATATATATATATATATATATATATATATATATATATATATATATATATATATACACACACACACACAGTGTTTCTTCTAGGAGTTTTTTCTGCAGCAGTGGCAGGCTCCCTGCTCCCTGACATGACGACACTTTCAAGGCCGCGCTCTCGCAATTAATTAACATCGTATTAACCCCTCAAACAGCAGATACTGAGCAAGCTAGTTATATGTACTTTACCTTAGTACTCGCGAGAACCCCACACAGTGCAAGACTGCTGTGAAGGTGGAGACAAGCAGCGGTGGAGTATTTGTGACGATTTAAACCAAAAAAACGAAATTTGAAGCAGCGGCGGCTGGGAGTGAATGTACGTAGAGGAAGCATTCAGAGAGTGCAGTACTCTGCCAAGGCTGCTTCGTCGTTGTATCACTTCTGACGACTGAAATTTTGAGAAAATTCTTGGCAGAAATCACAGCACCATAGAATGTGCCCATTTATTATACAGTCATGGGAAAAATTATCAGATCACTCTTGTTTTGTTCAATTTCTTGTTCATTTTAATGTCTGGTACAACTAAAGGGTCATTTGTTTGGACAAATATAATGATAACAAAAATAGCTCATAACAGTTTAATTTCAGAGCTGATATCAAGCCATTTCCCATGCTTTTCTTGATAACAACCAAAATCGCTTAAGTTCTTACATCAATATCTATGGCATTGTACTGCCAAAAACAGTGCTTTTAGGCATTCCATGTTTTCTTTTCTGTCTGTTTTAGTCACATGATCCACACAGGAGTTAGTACTTCATTGTATAACCATTGTTTTGATGACTGCATCCATGCGTCTTGGCTGCTCTCCACCAGCTTCTGACATTATTCTGCTGTAACAGCAGCCCATTCCTGTTACAGAAATTGAAACAAATTTGCTTTGATTTTGGGGTTATGGTTCTCCATTTTGCATTTGATGATTTTTCACAGGAGCCAAGGCATGTTTCCAATGTTCTGGTTCTGCATCCAGGCTTTAACTGACCTTGCTGTGTGGAAAGGGGAATTGTCTTGTTGGAAAATCCAGTCATTCAAGACAGGAAAGAGTTTTCCATCTGATGAAAGAAGACTGTTTTCAAGAGTAGCCCTGTACATGACCTGGTTCATTCTCCCTGTTCCACCCAGACTGAAACTACCCCAGATCATCACTGATCCACCCCCATGTTTTACTGTAGGGGCAGACAGTCTGGTCTGTAGGCTTCTCCAGGATTCCTCCTAACCAGTAAGTTGTCTGGAGTGGGCATCAACTGAAAACTGGATTCATCACTGAAGAGAACCTTAGCCCAATCATCAACACTCCAATCCTTGTGATCCCAGCAGAGAGTAACCGGTCTTCCCTGTGCCATTTGTTGATGAAGGGCTTCTTCTGTGCCCTCTGTGACTTCAGACCAGTTTCAAAAAGCCAGTTTTGAACTGTCCTTGCTGAACAAGTCACATTTCTCCACAGTGCCCACTCATTTTTAAGGTCCCTGGAGGTCTGACAATGATTCCTGACACAGGAACAGATGAGTGCACAGTCATCTCATAGGTTAGAAAGACACTTCCTACTGTGACCAGCTAGTAATTTGGTAGTTCCATGTTGGGCTTGTTTTTTCTTGGTGTAATGAACAGCTGTCTTGGAGATCTTCAGTTTTTTCACTACCTGTCTCTCACTCATGCCAATTTCCAGCAGTGCCAAGATGGCTGCCTTTGTGGCGTCACATAATTCTTTTGTTTTAGGTATTATGTGACAGCTGACAATGTCTGAGTTGTGCTACAGCTTCAATGTGAGCAGGAAACCACTTCAGGCCGTTGCATGTACAGTGCTGCTTATGACATGATATGGCCTCATTTATACCCTGGGAATACAATGAAGCTTAAGCATGTCAAATAGGACGTAAAGTATTATGTAATCAGCTGCATTTTTTATTATGTTTATTGTATTCTTCTTTTTCCATGACTGTAGATGTACCCACAAACAAAATGACCTTGCGCTGAGCACAGGTGTGTGTTGTGCATGTGTACGTTATGTACGGATAACGAATCGCATGACCTAAATATGTAGCGGGTGGCGGGAACTGATGAAACTCAGAAACACCCCACAATTTAATCAATCGTTCCTTGTATCATTTCCGATGGATAAGTCCCAATAAGTTCGCAGCAGTGGATTCATAGTCGGATCGCAATCATGTGATCAGCAGCAGGCAGTTCATGCAGTGTTCACTTGTAGTCATAGTTACAATGATGCCTTGCCACTATCTCTCAATGATACAGGAATCTTTAACAAATCCATGGATCCAAACTATAAGCCGCATCACTGCCAAAATCTAATCAATTGATCCTCATGTCATTTTTGACATTCTCTGAAAATTTCATCCAAATCCGTTAGTTTGTTTTTGAGTAATGTGTATACACACATTTACTGTACTGCAGGAAAATTCATTTAGTTTAATGCAGTTATCCAGGACTATTTTTGAACTTCTTCATGCCAACTAGTGAAAAAGAAATGCCTTTTTAACCCTTCAGATGGCATATAAAGGAAATCAAGACTTGTAGATCACTTCCAGTGTTCGATCTGTGAGACTGACTCAAATGTTCTTACAGACATACAGTAATGTACTACCTTTAACAAGGTGTCCTGTCATACTAATTAGCAAACAGCTTCAGGCTTTTCAGTTTAGGATACAATAACTTTGTGAGCTTACGCAGGAGATGAAGTTTGAATTTTGAGCCATTTTTCCTTCAGCAATGACAGTGTCAAACTGTCCGGGGAGGACAGTTGCAGGTTGTGTCTGAGGCTCTCCAAAAACACAACAGCCTGAATGGTTGGATTTTTGGATGCCTCCAAGGCCAAGGTAGCATCCTTAAATCATGCCAGAAATGTCACTCACAGTCTCGGTGTTCAGGTTACTCAAGTAGATCTCCACCCCCTTTCGAAGAGCTCTGATGTCCTTGAACTAACTGCTAAGTCCAGCACTGTATTGAGTGAGTTCCAGTATGTCTCCACAGTTGTGTTCAGTTTGGATGCTGTGCAACTAAGTCCATCAACAGTGCAAATGGCTGCAACTATGTTTGCACCTCTGTCAGTCAGATATACCTGCTGCCCCTCGTGCCAATAGTCAAAACACAGTTTTCCCTGTCAAAATGGTAAAAGGCAAGGAGAGGAGGCAAAACTAAAAATGGCATCCTATCCCTCAGGGCTGTTCATATAAAATACTAGTGAAGCTTTAAGGTGGTCCCCACTGTGCTCATGTTGGCTAATTTGTCTTGCTCTAAACAATCTGATGTGAACGATGTGACCATCCTACCAGCATCCTTTATGGTTGACATGGAAGCTGTAGGTGCAGTTATGAAGAGCAGTAAACTTTTTTACACTTTTTTCAGATTGTCTGTTTGCATTTTTACCGTCTCTACTTCTGAAGAGTGTAGTTAAGTTGCATAGTTATCTCGAATGATGACACCACCTTTGCTGACTGAGTGATTGTTAAACTGTGTGCTGAACAAAACAAAAATATTTGGTGCGATTTAGAATCGTGAGTAATTTTTTTAATTTTTTTTATTTTGGCACCACCAAACAGTCTCTGTAAAGACACAGCAGATGGTCTAATCTCTCCACCCTGCACCCTAGTCTCACTGAATATATGCAGAATGTGTACAAAGCAATACAGAAAACGCCATTTTCACCAGAACTGGTTTACTTTTCTGCAAACAAAACTACATGCAATCTGAACGATTTAAGAAATGCTACAGTCACATACAAATTCTAAACATAATGGCGTTAATGAACACACTACACAGTGTTTCATTGCCCTCCCTGCTGCCTCTCCACTAGTGCCCAATGTCAGAATACAGTTTTATCCTTCAAAATAGTAAAAAGCAGAGAGAGACGCCAAAGCTAAAATTGGCATCATGCTTGAAACACTTCAAACAAAAATCTCAACAGTTTGGGCTGATTTCTCTGTAACCTAATAACTGAGGAGAAGGGAGACCAATAGTTTTATTACAGATTTATATCGAAGCTTTTCAGGGAAAAAAAGTCTCTGCCTCACTTGATCACTGAGACAATCAGTGTTTTCAAAGGCAAAATTGACTAAGAACATATATGAACTGGTACAAATATTACTTTCCCCTTAAGTAAAGAAGAGTGTCTGCATCCTTAGCACAAACACTGCACATTAATGAAAGTCATGTTGAGGGATATTACCCTAAAAGAAAGGCTTCTAAAGAAGCTCTTTGTCCGTTATGTCAAATAGCTTGACCACAATTAAAATGTCTGTGAAAGCAGCTTCACATGCATGAATTTTAATGATTAAATCAGACAACAAATCTTACACCATGCTCACTTGTATGCAATTATAAACTAGTGTGGGTTGAACTGCAGGAAACATTCAAACTGTGGTGTCAAGAAAGGAACAGAGATAGAAATAATGGCTCTGTGATGTAGACCCGAGCTCCATTAGAAAACAGCATTAATTCCCAGTAGCATCTGCAGGCCCAGCTGTATGTGCAGACCACTGAGAACTTCAACCTTTTATCAATATGAATACAAAATGTAAGCATATATTTGTGTGCATGTGAGCATGTCTAGAGGAGTTTTCAGCGAGGCGGTAATGAATGTCTCTCTGGTGGATCAGCATGTAAACACTGGAGGAGAGTGAACTCTGGCAACAGCCATTCCCATTTGGCTCAATTAGGCCCGAAACTGAGACAATCAATGGTGCTGGCCTTTCTGCCGGCCCGCCTGTTGGCGACGGCGCCGCACTCAGTAAAACAAAATGGGAATAATCAAAGTCCATAATTAGTTGGCCTAAGAGGGTGCAGGAGTACGTTCCTACACAGCTATAACCGGGCAACAGTGCAGTGACAGTGGCGGCAATGACTGTACATGGAGATGAATGTGCATAGCCTCAAGGAAAAAGGACAAACAAAACACAGTGTGAGCTCCGTGCCATATAGAGATCCCACTGTTGCACTGAGAGAAAGGCTGTACCACATACGTTCTTACACAGACCCAAAACTCTGCTTGGCGACAAATGAAACACCAAGGGAGATGTTGGAGTGTGATGAAAAAGTAACAGTGATGATTTCTTTTTCTTTTTTTTTTTCTTTTTTTTGATCAGGAGGATCAGTCAGTTGGGCAAGGGACAAATATAACTGTGGGAAGGAAAGGGAGACAGAGAGCAAGAAGCAGAGTCAAGATAAAGATGAGATGTAAAAGGAAAGAAAAGTACATACAGCATATAGTAAGGATGTCCTTTAAAGTGGTGGCGGCCTGGGGATTTGAAAGCTAACAGGGGAGGGAATGCAAAGGAAACGTTATGAAAAATGTCCTTATGGTTTTTAATCATAGGAGTAAAAAAATTAAAAATATTGTATTCAACATTACAAAAGTAACTTTGTGCAAAAAAATATATGTGAAAATGCATCCAGAAGAGCATTTCCTCTTTCAGTGACAGATGTATTGCACAAATTTTGATCAACCTGTCAAAAATGAACACTGTTTAAGGAGGTTATCCCTCACACTATGATTTCATTGGCACCCCAGATTCTTCCTCGTCTGACCAACAGAAAACCTACCCAGGAATCTGTCTGATTCTTAGACCTTGTGAGCATTTACAACCCCATCTTCATTCCAGATCTGGACCATATACAGCACCTAACCTTTGCTCTAAACCTGCACCATTTAAAGCCTATGGATTAACTTATTATGCACAATGCAAGAACACAAAAATACAGAAAAGCATATTCAATAACATTCAATTTTTTACAAATTCATCTTGTTTTTTTTTTTTTTTTGGTTGTTTGTTTGTTTGTTTTAAGCCAAAGCAGCTGGTGTGAGGTGTAGGTCATGGGATGAGTCAATGCCAGAGAACATAACCAATGTAAATGCATTGGTTATAATGGTTATGTTTTATATGAGATATGAGCAAGCAAATGTTTCAACCTTTATATTTAAAATAATGTTACCAGCCTCCATCCTAAGGGTGCCTGGGCCAGTAGCATGGTTGCTTCACAATTCTAAGAAACTGTGGAGCAGTAAGGAACATAAACAGTTTTATTCTGCCACTAAGGACAGTACGCTTCCTTTTACTGGTCCTGGCACTTGGGTGACACCTACTGTCACAAAAGGGTTATGACAGTGACATTTTGACATACTAATCTGATTGAAAAAACAATTAATAAAATCTCTCTAAAACAATGTATTACTGTGTTTCATTTTTTAAGGGGGGGTGTCTGTTTTTCTATGATACTTTTAATAGAGGCTTTTTCCCATCCTCTACAATAACAAATGACCTTAAAGCCTCAATATTCTTTTCCACCAACTGGGTACAGCTAAAGAAGCGTCAATATATTGCCACTTCACTAAGTTGTTAAGTCTTGTGTTTAGGCAATAGTTTCTCCTTTCAAATAGTCCTTCAGCCTTCAGGTCTGGGTTGGTGCTAGTTATTTAGCAACTATTGTCAGCTATGAAGTCCATGATTAAGTGGTTTATTAGCAGCTTGTTGCTGCCTGAAACATGGTTGACGTGGTGGAACTGAGCCTCTGTAATAATTTTCCCTTCTGCTGTGATTACTTTTGATTCAATAAGAAAATTAGTATGTGCAAGGCCCTGCCCTGGAGTGGTGTCTGCACCTGGACCCCACTCGGCCTCAGGTTTTCAGTACTCCTCCTATATCCTGCTCCCTGTGCTGACTGATTAGACCGGTACACCACCCCTGTGCTCTGATGAACTTGTGGCTGTCATCACTGCACCTGCCGAAAAGCTTGGTCAAACTGTCACTGTGTGGCTCTGATTTAGAGTGAGCAGCTCGCCTTTGTGTCTCTTGTTTGTATGTTTTCTGGCATCTGGACAGATTGTGGCAGTGCATAGAAACTTTGTCTGTTGCAGACACTCAATTGAAACACTTGTTTGTCAGTGGACGCTGGGCCAGGTCGTAAGGTTATATTACAAGTAGAATTTGTTACACTGGCTGTACAGTGGTGTAGTGGTTAGCGCTTTCGCCTTGCAGCGAGAAGGTCCCTGGTTCACGTCCCAGCTCGGACCTGGGATCTTTCTGCATGGAGTTGGCATGTTCTCCCTGTGCATGCGTGGGTTTTCTCCAGGTACTCCGGCTACCTCCCACAGTCCAAAAACATGCTAAGGTTAATTGATTATTCTAAATTGCCCGTAGGTGTGAATGTGTGAGTGCTTGTGTGTCCCTATATGTAGCCCTGCGACAGACTGGCGACCTGTCCAGGGTGTCCCCTGCCTTCGCCCGAGTCAGCTGGGATAGGCTCCAGCCCCCCCGCGACCCTAGTGAGGATTAAGCGGTGTATAGATAATGGATGGATGGAATTTGTTACACTGCATTTTAAGTATGAAGACACCAGGTGGGTGTAGTAAGAAGTGAGATTAATGTTAGCGAGGTATGTCGTCAATGCTGATGAGTTTTTGGTGTGGCCAGTGATCCTAGGTGAGTCTTATTTATTCTAGCTAAATCACTATATTAACATGCGCTGCACAACTAACCTGCTCCAGAGGAGGTTCTCTTCATATTCTGGAATTTAAGTGCTGAGGGAGCCTGCATGCATTGAGTTTGTGAAGCAGAAAATGCATTAATATATAGTTTTATGTTTGGTCCTGAATAGCCGTCTAGACCGTTACACTGTTGGTATTACAGCAAATACGAGACAGATTAAGATATTTATATTTGTAGAGTGGCGTCATGTGATCGTCAGCAGGCAGCTGATGTAGTGTTCACTTGTAGTCATAGTTACAGTGACGGTGTGCCGCTATCTCGCAATGATACAGACATCTTTAACAAATCTGTAGATCCAGACTGTAAGTTACATCACTGCCAAAATCTAATCACTTGGTCCTTGTGTCATTTCTGACGTTCCTTGAAAATTTCATCCAAATCCGTTATTCCGTTTTTAATAGACAGACAGACAAGACACACAGACAAACTGACGCTGATCGTCACATGCCTATCAGTTATAGTACCTTTGATTTTGCATAATGTAAAATGTTCGATTTGAACTCTTTGCTATTGCAGTATGACCTAACAATGGCCCACATAGTTTCCAGTTGCTCCCATCTAAAAGTTTGTCCTGCCATTATATTATATTTTTTAAAATTTCCTGATTTAGGTTGATGTTGAACTTGCCCGCTTCCTGCAGACTTTGGCACTGAGTAAAACAATGGCCATTGGATTGTGCTGTTGCAATGGGAATGAGGAGGGGGAAGGTGATGCTGGCGCAGGCCAGGGTCACCTTACCCCTGGTACTCTCACAGAAGGTGGCTGGCCTTAATGATGATTTCTGTGAAAGTGGTTGCCAAGTTGAAGTTGGATAAGGGTGAGGTGTGTTTTTATGTGTACATCAGGCGAGTGTTAGAAGCCTTGGTATCTGGCCCCAGATCAGAAAGATAGATTGGCACACAATATCCTTCCAATCCGTGCAATCCCACACGTCCACACTCTGGCAAACAGAAGTGTAATTATGTGCACACACAAATACACACACATGCAAGAAATACATTTTATTTTTGCAATTTATTAACAAAATTTGAATGTACTGCAAATTGGACATATGGATGCATTTAGATGTTAAAGTTTAGCCAACATTCGCTCCCTGGAAATATTTCAGTGTAAAGTTCCTCTAGATATATAGACACAGTGAAAAATGAATTTCTCCACAAGACGTGTCACTCATGAGTTTTTGTCAAATATTGTTAAGCTACTTAAACGACTATGGTTTGGATCAGTGTTAGTGTAATTTTAACCTACAGCAATGGCAACAAAGTGATGTTTATATGTTCTAATGTTTAATCTGTTGGTATTAATGAAGCATTTTGGCAGTTTTCCATTTGCAGTACAAGTGAATATGTAGTACAAAGGAGGCTCATCAGTCTTCAGTTATACAGATGCTGTACCTGTAAAAGTGTTCACTCACCTTGAAAGTTTTGCTTTTCAACGTTAATCATGATCAATAAACGTTTTTGGCAAGAATTTACAGAAAAAGACTCTTTCATCTCAAAGTAGAACTATATTTAAGTAATGATAATTAGTTAAAAATATAAAATGCAAAATATGTGATTGTGTAAGTATTCGCCATCATCAGTATTTAGAATACACCATTGTCCACAATTACAATACTGAGTCTCAGTCAGCCCTACACATTTGAACACAGAAATGTTGTCCCATTCTTCTTTGCAAAATTTCTGAAGCTCTGCCAGGTTGCAAAGGGATTGTGAGTAAACAGGCCTTTTCAAGCACAGCCACAAATTCTCAACTGAATTAGACTCTAAGCTCTGACTCGGCCACTCCAGAACATTCATCTTATTGTCTTCAACCACTTCTGTGTAGTTTTGGCTGTATGCTTCAGGTCATGGTCTCAGTGAAAAATGAATCTTTTCCACTCTCACATGAAGCCTTGACTGATGAAGAACCAACAGCAACAGTTGTTTTATGCACAGTCTCATTCATCTCAGCCACTGAAGCTTGTGGCTCCTTCAGAGGAGTCGTTGTTGTCTCTCAGTTTTCGAGGACGGCCTGCTGCTCATGTGTCATTTTACCTCCATGTCTTATTGATGGATTTGACTGCACTTCAACTGATATTCACAGACTTGGACATTTCCTTGTGTTCGTCTTGTATTCGTTTTGGGTTTTTGTTTTGTTTTTTTAACAGAAATGCTTGTAGTGTTCTTTTGTCTTCATCTTCTTTGTAGAAGTTTGTATTCATTTTGACATGAAAGAGAATTATTTGGTCACGTAACAAAATTACATTTTGACCTGATGGTGATGCTGTATGAAAATCTGGTGGCTGACAGTGTTGGTTAGTTTCAATCAATGCCAAATGTCAGCCAAATGAAATTCAGTAGTTTTGGACATGCTATCACAACTTTCATCCTCTGGGAGCCATGAATTTATTTGTACAAAAATTCCTGGCCAGATTGACCTACCTTCACCCTGGGTCGGCTGAGATGAGCTCCAGCGACCCTAATGAGGACTGAGCGGTGTGGATCATGGATGGATAGATGACTAATCAAGCATGGCTGCCTTCCTCATAGCCACGCAGCTGAAATTCTTTTAGCCTTCTCAGTTAAAAATGAATGATTTCCTACTCATTTTACATTAAAAAAAAAATTAAATTAAAAACCTGAAGCTGAGGCAAACTTTTCAGCATCTCAGACCAAAACATGTCACCACACCTCCCCTCTGCTTTTGCATTTTATTTACAACCAGACAGACTGTGTACACAAGAGACAACAAAAAATAACCTAGTCCCCACCATTAGCTCACACATTGTAAAATACATTGAATGACTAGCCAGTTTTTGTCAACTTAAACCCACTGTTATCCTTGGGGTCAATTTGACCCCATTCAATGTTTATCATTCAAAAAATAACAGTTTACGTTTGTTTGGGGGGGGGGGGGGGGGGGGGGGGTGCTATTTCATGACTTTTCCTGATTTGATGGAGACAACTGACTAAACATAAAATTATGATGATATTTTTTCAATGTGCTGAACACATATTGCACACATTGATGTTCCTCTGAGGTGAATTCGACCGCAAGCTGTTTTAGCTGTGAAACTTGTCTGTCTGTGTGTGACCTAACATCCCCACACCTGCAGGTGCAGAGTTGATACTTTTGAGTTGATACATAACAGGCTGGTGAGGAAAACAACTACTCCCATGAGAACTTTGATTCTTCTCGTGGTGTGGGCATGCAAGAAACAACTTGACTTGTGAACTCCTGCCAAAATGAGGAAGCCAATGCAGGCTTGCGAGCTGATCACATCCAAGTCTTTCCAATTACACATGCCTCCCCTCTAAAATGATCATGTCAAGTACAGTATTTTCAGTTGATGGTGATTTGAAGAGCTCGAACAATGACTTTTTGTCTTCAACATGGCAGACTTTGTGTCACTCTTAGCAGCACATCTACCTTCTTATTGAAGTGAGTAGAGGGACCATAATTTTCAGTTTATTGGTGCTAACAGGACATAGGGGAGGGGGGAACAATATTCTCATGAGAATTTTCCCACACCATGTGCATGAAGTGTGTGTGTGTGTGTGCGTGCGTGCGTGCGTGCGTGCGTGCGTGCGTGCGTGCGTGCGTGCGTGCGTGCGTGCGTGCGTGCGTGCGTGCGTGCGTGTGTGTGTGAGACCTACTGTACTCACACCTGCCCAGGTAGAACTGATATTTCCCGCACTGCGGAAGGCAGGGTATTCCCACAAGGACATTGGTAGTTCAAGCAAAATAAGGAAGGAGCAAATATTTCAAAGCTTGCAGGGCAGCCCTTTATCCAAGTCATTCCTCATTTTGCTCTGTGTTTACTGCAATCTCCATGCTCTCTCACTTAAAAATGTCCTCTGGCAAAAGGTTTACTGTCAAGGATGTTTTGGAACAGCTCTTTCCCTGATTTTGAGGCAGTCTCATCTGATGAGAATGAGAGTGTTGACCCTCCTGTTGTCTCTCAACCACCAGCAGACACGATCTCTTCCAAAAATGGAAATATGGTCCCTTTCCCCACTTCAACAGCAGGGTAGATTTAGCGCTACTATTATTATCAAAATGGTTCCAGGCCCCACCAGATATGCAATCAGCCATGTTGAAGACATCAAGTCATCATTAGAGCACTTCATGACACCTTCTATACTGTTTTTACTGTTATACTTCCAAAGGGTTTACACAGGTAAACAGCCAGCCAAACTCCTTTTCAAGAGCCAGGAAAATGAGCATCTTGCTCCTTTATTATCTTCAGCAACATTGAATTGGAGTGAAACTAAAGAGGAAAACAGAAAAAAAAATACTCTCAGCACACTGCTTTATGAGTAACAGGCAAATACAAACAATTTAAGCATTCGTCAGCACTGTGAGCCGCCAAGTCTATAATAGGTAAGTTAGAATTCAGTGACAAGTAAGACAAGTATGTGTACTGTACAATGGAACTGCTATTTTTACAGGCCTAACAAAGTAAACTCTGAAAAGGTCCACAAAGTCAACATCGATGACCGCATGATTAATGAACATTAAACTCTTAGTCATTGCCTCCTGAGGGATAAACAGGCAGGATTGATCTGGATCAGACAGCAGAAAACACAGATGCCATTATGACTTCTCCACAGCTTACTAATCTACTTCCTGTTTCCTGATATTTTGCATGGTAGTGTCCATAGGTGGAGAGAAAAAAGCAAAGGATAGAGACTGTTACACAGAGCTGAAATGAGACAAATGCACTTACATTAGGTAAATGACCTAAATAAAATAATTTGTTTTAAAAATTTTGTATTTCTTAGGGCCACGGCTAAATACAGTATTGTACTGTATTGTGCTCAGTCTACTTGTAGTGGATGATTTAATTTTCTGCTAAAGACATCATTACTCAATTATATCTTTACATAACAGATTGCAGCTATATTAATGCTAAATATGGTGTATTGCACCTTTTAGGTTTAAGGTAGCAGGCCAGTTTGCTTCCCTCATAGCCGATCTGAGCATCATGGGTGACATTAGACTATTATTGCTTGCAGCATCGATTGCTCCCAACTCTTTGTAACAAAATCTTTATGCAGGCATCCCACATGTTCTACGACATTCATGACCTTATCACTGAAGACATTCCTTGGCCCTGTGTCCTTTAGAAGAGTTGTCAGCAGGCTGTGCTATGATGTGCAGGAAACTGCAAAAAATGGCAGCATTTTTAGGACAGCATCCTATCTCTTTATCCAAGCTTACTGTCGAAATTTCCACATTGCTTTGGCCTAATTCAACCAGCTGTGGGAATTTTTTTTTTTACTCTCAAATGTGACACATCTCTACCCTCTCCCTATCCACGGTGTGGTTCTGTTCAGCAGTCACCTGAGAGTGTTGACTTTTAGTTGGCTTCTTATTTCTTTATTCATGTGACTGTAGTGTCTGCACGATATAAATAATTCAAGACATAAACATGATTATGCATATATTTATTTTTATTCTCTGGGATCACCGCCTGTTTTTGGTTTTAAATATACCCATACCCAAACAAAAACAATTGCATGCCTTCATCTACTGTGCTGTGGTACAAAGGTGCTGAAAGAGGAAGAGTATTGAAATCAAAATGGACAAGCCTTGCATCCCAAGCATGGATCTGTGGGGATAATAGACCCACCGAATGCAGAGCAGTGAGCAATACGGTTCTGCACCACATAAATAGACATGGAGCGTGCACCGTGGCCCAATAACAACAAGGGCATCTGTGCATGTATGACTGTCATTCAGTAGCAATTGAAAACTGATCATTTGAAATAATGCTGAAACACAGATGTACTTTTTGTTGGGTGTAGTTAAACAGTAAAACAGCACAAAGTGAATTTGCCTTGACCCCCTCTCCAGCATGTCTGGGAGGGTGCTTTAGGACAGGACCGGACAGATAAAGCATGTTGTTTTCCACACTCTCACATTCCTTTGTCTCCCCATTGGCATGAATAATGAAGGGCATTCACTTTGTTTATCTTTCAATTCAATATTTACTCCTTGTCAGATGCATTTGGGGGCTTTTCATCATGACTGTTCTCCAAGCACAATATTTCCCTCCATGGTATTCGTCCTTCCTGTTAATGTTTGATGAGCATCACAATAAAGGGTTGGGGTGAGGTGGGGAGGGTCTACCTGTGCCACGCTTGTCTTTTTTATTCCACCCACTATTGATGTTTATAGCACCTTCCACAACACCACGCTTCCTCCTCAGGGATTCCTCCCTTTTCCGGGACTCCCTTTTCTTTGTCTCCAGGTAAATTTAGGCAAGATTGGACTAGGCAAGGGAAAGTAGGTCATTGGCTATGATAATTCTATTGTATTGTTAGTGTGAAGGTTAAACATGATGCTGGTGCTTTCCCACCAGCAGCCTCAGCTGGCCAGACACTCTCGCTGTCTCTTTTCCCCTTTATTGCCTCCTCCTTAATTTGCTAAGGAAAATGTTTTCTCCACCTTGTGTTTTACAGACACTGGCAGCCAGATAAACACACGTTAATAACTTTGTTCTTGAAGACAATTTTTATTTTTCCTTTAATGGTTATTTCATGCAGTTTCTTTTATTCCTCTGCCTTCCTCTACTCCTGCTCTCCTGTCAGATAATTGTGTTTATGCTGTATGGTTATATCTTTATTTCTTTTGTTTGTTTGTTTGTTTTTATTTACACTTCACATAAGAAGAAGTACATCAAGAATGCATTTGTAGATAATATTTATCCACAGCACATGAATGCAAGAAAAATACCTAGAGTAGATCTAAATTTAGTGCATAATTAAAATAAAATATTACCTATTGACCATCACATACTGACACAAGTGTGTGTGTTTAATCATGCTGTAACAAGTGATTTTGGCTTGTGTCTGTGAGGTCAATTTTCTGACAAAAACTTCATCATGAAGACAAAGGAACAAATCTGAGACAAGGTTGTTGAAAAGTACCAATCAGAGGAGAAGGACAGAGGAACATTCAAGGCAATAAATGTCCCTCCAAGTATAGTAAGGTCAGACGTTAAAAACGGGGAAAATATGGCACAGCTGTAAATCTGCAAAGAGCAGCCGTTTGTGTGAGAAGGAAACTTCCAAGTTTCCTCAAACAAACAGTGGTAGTCAGAAGCTGGGACTGTGATAATGGCTGGGGGTGTGGATAATACAAACAATTAAAGGCCTGCCCTCCAAATACAGACTAAGGAAAGAACAAGGCCGGATAGATGACTAGCACCAGTTTTAACATGTGCTTGCCAGTTACACTTTTAGTAAGCAGTTACCGGTACTGTTAGTCAGCTCCTCAGTATTTCTGTTTTAGAAGAATATTTCAAATAAATATACCTGGTATGTTTAGCATTATTCAAACACTGTGATGCCTTTTGATTGATTCCTTCTGACCCACTTTGCTTTGATGACCTTTAATCCTGTCCAGCTGTTGTTGTTTAAAATTCCTGCAAAGGATGTAGTCACTTCGCAGCATACACTACCGTTTAAAAGTTTGGGGTCACCCAGACAATTTCATGTTTTCCATGAAAACTCACACTTTTTTTCATTTGCTAACATAACTGCAAAAGTGTCTTTTAATCATCAATTAGCCTTTCAACACAATTAGCAAACAATGTAGCATTAGAACACAGGAGTGATGGTTGCTGGAAATGTTCCTCTGTACCTCTATGGAGATATTCTATTAAAAATCAGCTGTTTCCAGCTAGAATAGTCATTTACTACATTAACAATGTATAGACTGTATTTCTGATTAATATTATCTTCATTGAAAAAAAATGCTTTTCTTTCAAAAATAAGGACATTTCAAAGTGGCCCCAAACTTTTGAACTGTAGTGTATGTCATCTCCACTACTACCTCAGAAATTTATACAGAGAAAGCCAACAAATCCAAAGTTTCCTTTAGTTTATTTTTATTTCGAGGTGCACTTGGCAACAGTGGTGAGAAAAAAACTGCCTATTACCAGGAAGAAACCTCCGGCAGAACCAGGCTCAGGAAGGGCAGCCATCTGCCTCAACCAGTTTGGAAGAAGAAGAAGAAGAATTCCTTTGTTGTCATTGTACCAGTACAATGAAATTTAAAAAGTGCAATCCTTAAGGTGCATAGGTACCAAGCATCGTAATAAATAACTAAAATCAAATAATAAAAAAACTAACATAAGAAACATACCACACTACATTCATACCACAAGTCATATCACATAACACTGTGTTCCTGTTATTGCACAGTTCCCTATCAGTGTGTGTGTGTGTGTGTGTGTCTAGTTTTTGTCCGTTGAGTGCAATTACGGCCCTGGTGTAAAAACAGTTTCTCTTCCTGCTTGTTCTTGCCTTTATTGTCCTGAAAGGCCTGCCAGAGGGCAACAGCTCAAAGAGTGAGATGGGTCCTTCAGTATTTTGTCTGCCTTCCTGAGACAGCAGGAACTGTACAGATCTTCCAGAGAGGGCAGAGGGCAGCCGATGATCTTCCCGGCTGTGATGATGACCCTCTGGAGCACTTTTTTGTCTCCAGCCGCACAGCTGGAGAACCATGCACACATGCAATATGTCAATATGCTCTCTATAGAGCAGCGGTAAAAGGACACTAACAGTTTTTGACTGAGGTGGTTGTTCCAGTTGGGGTGAGGGTGAAGAAGTTATGCTGTTGGTATCACAATGCAGTAATTTTAACAGGCAAATTGGGAGTGGACCAAAACAAGGCTTTGTATGAAAATATGAGCAAATATGCGTATTCAACAGAGAGAATCAGAAATACCAGCATCTAATATGACCCAGAATCTAATAAAGACCTGTTCCCTCTGCAGCTGAGGTAAAAACTCTGGGTACTGTTTGAACATATTGTACTATTTACGAAGGAGCTACATGGATTTACCACCAGCACCAACATTCTATGCTAACTCTATGTAATCTTAGATGTGCTCTGAGATAATGCCAACATAATGGTAAATACTGACTGCTAAACATTCAGAGAGAGTTTAGGTTATTCATCACATTCACCATCTTTAGCCTGGTTTGCACAGTACTAGCATTACCTGTGGACGTCCTGTGATTCAGAAATGACCTCTCTGCATCTGTGGGGCACACTTGCAAGTGAAGTGTGTGTGTGTTTTTTACTCAAATTTACTGACATTATCCACAGATATGATATTAAAAGGCTGCTACATATGACTGTTGAGCCTGCTGAAACTGCATGCAGCCATGCATATCATCCACTCCTAATCCTGTGAGATTTTGCTCTTCTGGTGGATTTGAGCTTCCTGTGAATGGGTCTCCATGGCATGTAACAATACAAGACTCGGAATTTGCACACAAAATGTTTCAGACTTTGAATTACAGTACAAATGGCACTGCAGCCTCAATAGCTGTTGCATGGGAAAGAGGCAGAAGAAAAGTGCGGCGAGAACAAAAATTACTCATAAAAATAGAAACATTGGCGGCCAGTTTTCAAGTAGGCTCTATTGTGATAATTCACCCACCAATTTAACCTTATAAATAACTACATTCTCATCTTAAAAAAAATACAAACTACATTCTGTGACACAATGACAAGAGTTTTCTCCTCAGCCATTGCCACTGGTTGGTGTGAAATGCATTATATCCACAAGTACAGACAAGTAAACATATTGGAAAACATCCTGACATGCATGTCCCTCATCTTCTGCCTTATGAAGTAATATATATTTTTACTGGTTAAATGATTGATGGCAAGTAATCAATTAACAGTTAATCATGAACGTCCCTAGTTTTAATTCCAGAATTCCAACAAAAAAACCCACTGAAGTACATTTTGTACTGTTTCGCATTGTTGCAGGGGCAACCCCATGTTGGCTGCATGGGGTTTCCAATGCACCTTTTCAGGGGCTGCTCATCCATAATTGAACGAACTAAGAAATCTGTGTTGCCCAAAGTCATCCCTGCCAGAGGCCGCTGTTCTCCGCTGGACGCCAGCAGCCGCCGTTCTCCACTGGCGTCCAGCGGCCGCCGTTCTCCACTGGACGCCAGCAGCACTGGCGTGTGCTTCGCCAACGGCCGGTCCCCAGGAGCCTGCATTCCCCCCTCCCTCCCCATGGCGACTTTCTGGCCTTAGTGGCAGTTAATTATTGAAACAATTGCTATTTCTGAATACAGACCTGTTTATTTCTGATCTGCCGTTCGCTCTGTGTATTCTCATTTGGGTTCAAATATTTCCCTCAAACCGTGACAAAACTGATTAGTTTGTGAAATTGACTTTTCAGGTAGCAAAAACTCAAATCCTTTTTTACTAGTCCAATGAGATTTTAGATACATCATCATTTTGCTCAAGTAAAGTTTTGTTCTATTGTTGGAAGGCCAATGGAGTTCACATTATAGCAAATAGGAAGGTGACTGTGGTCACAGCCTGTGTTTTATACCAGTTGAAACTGTAGGTTTCTACCATTTTCTGCAACTGCTATATGGAATTTCAGCAGAAAAATAATACCTTGTGAAACCACAGCTAAATGGTTATTGCTTTGTCTGACCATCCACCCTTTACACACATAAGACCATGTCTCCTCCTTTTATCACCAGCACAGTGATGAAGAAGGGGGTGAGGAGGGGTTTTGAAGCAGCACTCCACAGACATGTTGCACACAATTAGCCAGCTGCAGAGGGACCGTATGGCTGTCATGACTCCTGTTGTTCCGAGAAGAAGACAAGGGCTATTTCTGAAGGCAGCGTGCTCAGTAAACAGAGGTACACCACCACCATCACCCTTTCCACACACATACAGGCACTCAACTGTACACACACATGCATCCCTTAAGGAGCCCCACTCTGTTTAGTACACTCGAAGCCAACACTAAGCTGGGCAGTCACTAGCCAGCTGCTTAACAGTTCTGGTGTCCGGTTGTGTCACATTTGCAGTGTGGTGGCACTGGTTTGGAGTAGCCAGTTAATTGGTCTCAATAGCAGCTTTATATTAAATGGCCCATGGCAATTCAATCTCTCCATGCTTGTCCACTCCTCATGGAAGTAACTGTGGAAACTGCTGAGTATTCAGAGGCTGCTTATGTACTGTATATTACTGGATAGCCAAAGTCAAACTAATGGCTGGGAAGTGCATTGTGCTTCACAGTCACAACTGGGTTACTGGGATTCGGGACCCAGTTGAACTCAACTGGGTCCAAATATGATGTTCCAAATCCATCTCCATGGAAATTGGAAAAGAACACAGATGTACACAGAAAGGTTGAATTAGGTTAAAAAAAAAAAGTGAGAACACAGCAAAATGTGTCAAATTGTACATTCTTCAAAGCAGTCACTGTTTCCTTTGATAACAGTTTTGCACAATCTTGGCTTTCTCTCAGCCAGCTTTATGAACCACCTGAGCACTTGTTGGCTGCTTCTCATTACTCTGAGGTCCAACTCATTAAAAACTTTCTCACCTGGCTTTAGGTCAGATTATTGGAGGCCAGGTCATCTATGCAGCATTCTATCACTCTCCTTCTTGGTGAAATAGTCTCTGAACGGTCTGAAAAACAAATGATGGGGGGCAAGCAATTCTTTTCTTATCATTGGTCTTCCTCAGCAGTGGTTTCTGATCTGATTCACACAGTCTCCTTGGACTCAGCTACTTGAACTCGAGGAAGCTTTGATGTGTACTCTAATTTCATGCACTGTTGATTGGTGATTTCTGAAGATGGTAAATCTGATGAACTTGTCCACTGCAAAACAGGTAACTCTTGGTTTTCCTTTTCTGAGGTGGTAATCTTGAGGGCCGATCTCAGCACAGCATCAAACAGTATTTACAATTAAACTTTAAGAAATGTCCAAACTTCTAGATTGTCTGACCTTCATGTCCTAAAGCATTGATTGACTGTTGTTATATCTAACTTTTATCTAACTTATTTAACTTAGCTGAGCAGTTCTTTCTATAATATGGATTATACAGTGGTCTAACAGTGCTAAATGCTGTAAGCCAACACTGCCATGGCACAAGACAGCTGATGGTGTCACGCCCCCTCCCCAGTCCTTGCATCTGCCCCCATCTGACCTCCTGTGACCTCCTCTTTCCTTTCTACCTCTCTCTCTCCTTTGTTGCTCTCCCTCTTTATTTCTGCCTTTCCCTGTTCCTCCCTCTCCTGTCTCTCTCGCTCCACTCTGCAACTGATCAGCCGTCATCTCATCAGTAGAACTCTGGGCAGCTGCGACGTAGCACACCTGTCTCATCTCCTCACCTCCATAAAAGCCAGTTCCACACTCCACTCCCTGCCAGATTACTGCTATTCTGCTGACTGCACTGTCCTGCCTTCCATGCCATTCATGCCCCACCTGCAAGACTCCGGCACTCACCTCTGGAAGAGGCTATTCTGGTCCTGCCTGCCTCGGCCCTGTCTTCACTGCCCAGCCTCAGTTTCCCCCTGCTTCTTGCTCCAAAAGATCAGCTCCCACTTGGCCAGTTCCCAGACTGCCACTGCTGTTCCCTGCCGCTCACCTACCCCAGCGGTGAGCACCTCTGGACCACCTGTCTCCAGGAGCCTGTCCACCCCTCGCCCAGCCTGGTAACAGTGGCTACTTTGAGGAATAGAAAACTTAGACATATTTTTGATTATTTTATTTATTATGTTATTTTATATTTCTGATGTCTTCAGTGTTGTTTTATACTCTAAAAAAAAATAGCAAAACATTAGGACAACCCTTAAAATGCATAGTGGTGAGGTGTGTCCAAACTTTTGACTGGTACTTAATGGCTTTTCTCATAAAACAGCTAGCAACTTCCTTTCTTTATTTTGTTGGCACATTTCTACCATAGTAAATAAATGAAACAAGAAAAGCACTCAGAGAGCGCAGTACTCCGCCAAGGGTGCTTAGTTGTATCATTTCCGACGACTGAAATTTTGAAAAAATTGTGTCAGGAATCATGGCAACATAGAATGTGGCCACTGAATATAGATGCACCCACAAACAAAATGACCTTGCGTTGAGCACAGGCGTGTATTATGCATGTGTACAATATATATGGATACCGAGATACCGTGTGACCTAAATATGTAGTGGGCAGCAGGAATTGATGGGACCTGGAAACACCCCCACAATTTCATCAATTGTTCCTTGTATTATTTGTGATAGATAAGTCCACAACAATTGTCAGTTGGCAGCTGACGTAGTGTTCACTTGTAGTCATAGTTACAGTGATGCCATCATCTCACAATGATACACAAATCTTTAACAAATCCATGGACCCAGACTATAAGCCGCATCACTGCCAAAATCTAATCAGGTGGTCCTTGTGTCATTTCTGACCTTCCCTGAAAATTTCATCCAAATCAGTTTGTCCATTTTTAGTAATGTGGCTAACAGACGGATAAACGCGCGCCAATCATCACATAACTCTGCCGCTCCTTGGTGGAGTAATAAGAAGGTAGGAAAAAAAGGTCAGGGTGTGAACAAAGAAGGCACAGATCAGTATGCCACAATTAAAGAGTTTAGATGAGAGATACAAAGACATGTCTAACTGCTTTCATGGAGACTGGAGGATATCAATGGATACAACTAAACGCTCTACCCTCAAACAAACTATTCATATCCAGCACAGTAACACTAATCATACCACTGAATCTACACTTGAATGGCTTCTGACAACGAACATGAAAAGACTTTGACTCACTCAGCCAGAACTCAAAGTTAAATCCCTTTGAAAATCTCTAGAATAACTTAAGGACAGATTGTAACAGATGCCCCTCAACCCAGTTGAGTCAGCTTAAGCACATCTGCATCTTAAGATGAGAGAAAATTTCATAACTCTCGTGTAGATATGGATACCTGTGAGAAATGGGAGCTGGAAGTCACTGCCAACAAAATATCAACATTAATTAATTTAAAGGAATGTAAAAAAAATTCTTACTTTGTAATTGTTGTATCATTTTTGTTGAATTTTCAAAAAAAAAAAGCTCAAATGAATGTTCATTATTTAGCAACATTACAGGTTATTAGAGTAATTCTAAAGGATATAAAAAGTTAAATCTGTGCATAAAAGCCTCTGTTGGCACAGATTGTTCCACACAATTAGAACATCTACAGAGATTTTCATCCAGGCTTAGTTAAAACTGGAACAGATATGTGAATGCCTCTACATATGCATTTGTATGGGCATGGAATTTGTAATGTTTTCCTCTAAGTGCTGCCAAAGTGGTTCTTATTATCCCATGAATAAATACAGCCGAACATAAATCTCTCTCTCTCTCTCTCTCTCTTTCTCTCTCTTCCATCCCTTAGTTGAGATGTCAGTGCTGTCTCCGAAGACACTCAGGAAAGGCAATATGTGGTGTGACAGCCAGCCTGGGTCACAGCCCCCCATTTCAGCAAATGGGCATGACTTATTTGCAGGGTTGGGAGCTGTGGGGTGTGAGGGAAAGGCGATATTGACAGGATCATTTGCATGTCTGCCGAGTTGCAGGCAGGCGAGTGGCTGAACGGAAGCTACCAAGGAATAGATGGGATGTGATGGCTTATATAGCCCCCACCCCCACCAACCAGCCCCAACGGTCAGAGGTGCTATGAAAAATGATTATCTGTTGACTGCAAGATGGACCACAAGCAAGTGACTACTCTGATGTGACGCTTCTGTCCGTCCAGGAGGGGCTACTCTTTCTGTTGCTTTAACTCTACCAGGTTTTGTTGGAAAATTGGTGAACAATTTGTTTTCTATTTTTGGAAATGTCATCTTACTATTAAGTTGTTATTACCACAGACAGCCCCTAAACCACTTTGCAAATGAGAATAACAAAGGAAATGTCTGCATGTAGCATACATAATTTGTTTTCGTTTGGTGTAAAGCCAAAAGGCTCGTGTCCACTAGATGCAATTTTCCCGCACGGCAACGCATCGCATCTGAAAATCACACGGATGGTGGGCGGTCTCTAGCGGACCCCAACATGGTCACATGACAGCGCTGAGCAACAGCAGGCCGCTACGTGGTCACATGACCGAGCTTTCAGCTGGACACTCCGGCAGCCGAGTTAGATAGAAACAGCGGCTCGGCCGCAAACTTTCCCTTTTTATTTCAAAAACACTTCAGCGAAAAGTATTTCTGAAAGCATCTGAGGCGAGAAATAAGCTGTGCAGTTGTTGAATCCGTCCTCGTTTTAGGTCACCAACGGCTAGTTTAGAAGTTTGAGGACAGTTTCACGATGCGTGGAATCTCCGCACACCGCATCCAATTTGCATAAAGTAGAAGTCCAGTCTACTTTATGCAAATGAGCTGCAGCCCTCTCCGGGTAAACACACCGGATCACAGCGGGAAACGCACTGCAACCGGACCAGCATGCCACATGCGGCGCATTTCCAGCTGCGATCCGGTGTGTTTACCTGGAGAGGGCTGCAGCTCATTTACATTAAGTAGACCGGACTTTGGCGTGCGGAGATTCCACTCCGAGACTTTTACAGATTCTAGAAATACTAAATATTATTGGCCAGACAACAGAATGGATCGTGTTACAGCCCACATTGCAGCTTGTTGTATTCATGGGAGCATTGTTGTTCACACAAGTGAAGACTTATTTTCATTATGAGATCTTCTAAAGCGAAAATGAGATTGTCTAATTACAAGATAGGGTCTCTGTTTTGGGTTTTTTTCTTTTGTCAGTGCACCGTACTTCCATACAAATATGCTAACAGTGATAAGAAATGTGAGAAATGTGCATTCATTAATTATCATAGGTATTTAGTCTGTCATTTCTATGCCTATTTTTTATTATAGTATTATTGATGGTGAAAGATGCTGAATTACTGTGGTTTGCAGTTCTCAAAGAGTAAATGAATCAATCTATATCTGAACTGCTATACACCTGGATTTAGTGTTGAATGAGCACCACAAAGATGAAAATGAATGATATTGACTGGGTGACCGCTGCTATGTTGTCATATTGGCCTGTAAGTAAAGGCCCTTGAGAGGTACTGCAAACGGTGAGGACATTAAGCACCTCCAGGAAGCAGGAGACGCTCTTCAAGAGCTTCTCCAACATGTAGAGGGCTGAACCCCATCTAGCTGAAAGGTCAAGTGCCACAAAGAATGCAGGGCAGAAACTGTTTTCACATCAACACCTGTGTGTGTGTCTGACCTCTACAGTCTGCAGGACACACAGCCATAGGCTAGTCAGCCTTTTAATGGTTAATCGATAGAGACAAAATTCCCTGGCCTGTGTGTCTAGATATTTAGGGGCTGAACCAAAATAATAAGCCAGCATCTATCTGAGGAGGAAATGTCAATACTTGTGTACTTGGGTTCCATAATGATGGCAGCTGACTGGCAGTTATTTGGGGGGCTTTTTGGGCCAAACAGAAAAGAGAAAGAAAAGACACAGTAAAAAGGACAGAAAGAGGTTTTAAGATGGCTTCCTAAAGAGCTCAGAGTCTCAACATCTGGAGTGTAATATGTGGCAGATCATATCGCACCAAAAAAAAACACAGTGGTCGTTTTTCAATCCCTCCTTCTGCTCTGGTTTCTGCTCCAGCTTCTCTTCTTTTTTCTATAATACTGCAGGTTTATCCTCCTTATCTCCAACCTTTCTATATTTATCTGTACAGGGCTTTAGACTCTTTAATGGAGGTCACCTGCTTTTCCACAGTGGAGCATCTTTTAAAGGGACAGTTACAGCTTGCTGTGTCCCTTACCTTAAGGTCTTGAGTAATCCTTAAGTCCCCTGTTACCTTCCTGTGCAAGGAAATATATACTGTAAACTGACTCTAATACTATGTGCCACTATGCAAGATAAAACATTTTTTGGTTATATTTAAGAAAACAGCATCAGAAGCTACAAACATCTGTGTGGGTATCTTGTATAATCAATGTTCCTAACTTCCATATAGTTGGGGTTGCCACCCGTCCCTTAAAATATGGAATCATCCTTTATTTGAATTTGAAATCGAAATTGTTCCGTATTTTCATAAATGTCCCGTACATGTCTGTTACACACTCATCCAAACTGTATAATGAACAAAATAAAACACAGGAAATATTAACGGCAGCCAATTTCATCTTTATGGGACCTTTATGGCGAGGACCCGATGCGAGGTCCAGCGGAGCGGATAGACCTTCTCTGTGTGTCCGGTCCTGCCCGGTCCTGTGGTGGGTTGCCAGGTTACAGGCGCTGCTGCACCCATGCATTTAAAAATGTCTACACCCGAAATTCAACCACGTCCACAGAAGCAAAAACGTTTCCAAATGTACAGACGTGAGTGGGAAGACTGGAACCCCTGGCAGTGGGTACAAGCTGTGTTTTCTGTTGCTCATGGACTGGCTGAAGTAAGGCAGCATCAGGAGACCAACATGGAAGAAACATGAGAACAGAGAGAACCCAACCAGCAGGTCACAGTTTATCATCATCTAACCATCTCCTGAAGTTCATACTGTAAGGGACATCAGTATCTGGTTGTTAATTTACCAGAGGATGCTTATAATCCTACTGATGTGGTCCTAGACTCTACAGTATTTTAGTGACTCAATAAATGCCTAAGTTGTTTGATATTTTTTTTAATGCTTTTTAGTTTTTAATAAACATTTATTTAATAGCCTATATGTGATCAATAAATGGCTATATCTATAGAAAAACTCATTCAGAACTCTGATATGTTAACAGCACTAAATAAATCAATCAATAAATACATGCATACACACATAAATAAGTTAATACATTAATTGTGTTAAGATAAGATTTACATTTAGATGAAAGAAAAATGTTTAATTTCTTTGTCCAGTATTCTGCATCAGTTGTTTGTTTTTGCAGAATCCAGTATTGCTCACTGGTTGCTCATTACATTTTATTTGTCTGGTTTCACTGTTTAAAATGATGCCACTTATTTTCAGACAGAACCTGTGATAATAAAACAATACAAAATTCTTAGTTTTGTGTTAATAAAGAACTTAAACCTTTAAGTATGGCTAAATGCTTTTTTCAAAATTAAATATATCACTCCTTAGGTGGTAGTGGCTCCAAGTTCAGTAAAGTTGTAAAGATATTCACAGATTGGGACTTCCAGCATCAATAACTCATTAGATATAGGTTGTCAAAACATAAACAGTGCCTCTTTCCCATTGTTGCAAGGCAGACAATGTGCTACAAGCCCAGTTTTATCAAAGTAGCTGTCTTTCAAGCTACAGGAATAACATTGGTGTCTATGGAGTGAACAGGGTCCGTCTGCAATTTGCAAAACCGCTGCAACAGTAAAGAGAGACAAATATTCAATAACTTCACTCTTTGTAGTGTTACTAAAATCACTGCAGCCTTCAGCTGGCTCCTGTTGACACCAATGTTATTCCTGCAACTTGAAAGACAGCTACTTTTGATCAAACTGGGCTTGTAGCTCATTGTCCACCTTACAATGATGGGAAAGAGGCATCATTTATGTTTTGACAACATATATTTAATAAGTTATTGATACCGGAAGTCTGAATCTCTAAATGTCTTTCCAATTTCACTGAACTGTGGCCCCGAGGAGCCGTGGTGGGCATCCTTTATTTTCATTTCTGAAAGGTGGCAACCCTACATATAGTGTACAGCCACCACAGCATGTAATAATTCACATTTGTGGCCTCTATATAAGTGCTTTGTACTCACAATACTCACAAAGACAAAAATTTCCCAAGGCTCAAACGTTTGAGAGCCAACACAGCGCATTCATGAGGTTTTTCAGACGTTTCTGAAGTACCTCTACCTTGTTTTTTGCAGTGAGAAAAAACAGCAAAGACTGTCTATGGGGAGATGAGCACCCACCAAAACGATCCTTTATCGAGAGGTGTTTCCCTCTGATTACTTTTTAACTATAACTGTGACAGGGTCGTTTTTTTATGGACAATGCGTGTTTTATTCTTTTTATCTTAATCTGTTTGTTGTGATTTTTAGTGAGTTTTTATTGCATGGATTTTTACCTGACCGACCTTGAACGCCTCACAGGCAGGCCGCAATCAGCATCATTAGCAGCAGCTGTGGAGACGGCAGCTCTCACACTTTTTAAGCAGCAGCAAGGCCGCAGTACAGGAGAGAAGAGACGCGATGAAGGACAGACGCGAGGGCGAATGAGGGACGCCATGGAGCGGGCCGTAGCTGCGTGAGACCCGAGGGGAGGTTGGCAGGACGCCCACTCCGGGAGTCGACAGGACATCGACCGGGCGGCGGCACAGAGGGAAGGCGCAACATTGCGGGCTGGAGGAGACGGGAAGCCACGTGGGGTAAGTAGAGGGGTGTGTTCGTGATGCACCCCTCTTTTATTCATTTTAACCACGTATTTTATCAGTAGATTTTATTACTCAATTTCTTGTAAGGGATTTTTATTACTTATTCCTCGCCCATTGAGACACTTTTAGGCCAATCAGCTGACTGATCAGAAAGAGTGTCTCTGATGAAGCTCTGGTTGTTATGAACTTTTTTTTAGACGATCCCAGTCTAAACCTTGGAGGCCGTGGAGGGGCAGAGATGGGAAGAGGCCAGAGCCACTGCGAGAGACTTGGGGCTGGGATTTATAATTCTTTTTTATTAGAATAAACTGTTACACTTTAATTTGGGTTTGTGATTTTTAACCTGCTCACCCCTGATCCCCAGAACCTTATTTTTAACTGAGTCCTTGGCTCTTTTAATCCGAGGTGGCATTGTCTGCCTTTTATGTATTCTCTTATTTTCAATTAAATTTTAATTGTTCAATCTTGACATGGCCAGCACACATAGCCTTTTAAGAGATTTTACCATGACATTAATTTATTTATTTATACACTATTGTATTAATGTAGAAAATAATACAAACAAATAAAAAGCACTGAATGAGAAGGTGTGTCCAAACTTTTGACTGATCCTGGATCTGCTCTCCTAAGCTTCTTCACTCAGCATCAGCAAAACTTTTTCTCCTCTCCACTGTACATGCACAGCTTTCACTGCTGATTGGCTGTTACCCATGCTGGGGCTCTGCATGTAACCAATCAGATGGTGCTTTGGGTGGGACACGTTCGCCGTGGTATCCTTTTGATAAGCTTCTGCAGTGTCACAACATTTATTTCTGTCCAGAGTTGCATTCATTTTCTGCCAAGATCTTAAAGTGCTGTGCAAAGTCTTCTCCAGCACATCCCAAAGATTCTCAGTGGGGCTGAGTCCATGTGTGAAAATGATGTCTCATGCTCCCTAAACCACTCATTGTCAATGTGAACCCCATGAATCCTGGCATTGTCATCTCGGAATATGCCCGTGCCATCAGAGAAGAAAAACTCCATTGATGGAAAGACCTGATATTTTTTAGTATAAAGATTGTAGCCTCAGATCCTTGCTGTCAGTGATTGGCCACTGCACATTTTGCTCGTGTGTATTTTTGTTGACATTACTAACATCTGTCTCTTGTGCTTGCAGTTCTGCTGGCTGTGCTGCCTGGTTCTACCGTAGTCCTGCAATCTTAGTTGTCTTTGGAATTCCTTTACTCACCTCTGGATAAGGTCTTGAACCCTCCTGCCTGCTCAACTCTGCCCGGCCGCTTGTCGGACCCTCAGACCCCCGTCCTTTCTGCACTAGTGAGTTTAGTTTAGTTTTATTCCCTTCTTTTCCTTTCTTAGCCCTGGCTTGTTTTTTATTTAATAGTGTACGGAGCTCGATTCTTAGTTGGTACTCCTTCCCCTCTCAATTTGTTTGGTTCAGTTTGATATACTGCTTAGTCAATTACATCTGAACCTTGATTCCATTTCTGCCTGATCTGTGCTCTTTGGCTGGGTTCTCTCTCTGCAGCGTGATACCCTGCGACAGAAACAGTTACACTACCGTTCAAAAGGTTGGGGTCACTTAGAAATGTCCTTATTTTTGAAAGAAATGCATTTTTTTTTTTCAATGAAGATAACATTAAATTAATGATAAATCCAGTGTAGACATTGTTAATGTGGTAAATGACTACTGTAGCTGGAAACAGCTGATTTTTAATGGAATATCTCCATAGAGGTACAGAGGAACATTTCCAGCAACCATCACTCCTGTGTTCTAATACTACATTGTGTTAGCTAATGGTGTTGAAAGGCTCATTGATGATTAGAAAAACCTTGTGCAATTATGTTGGCACAGTACGGTAGTGTAGGTTCTGTTGGCAAGTTAAATTGTGTTGTTTTCATCACCTCAGACAGGTACTTTGTTTCATAGTAGCCATCCACAAGTAGGATCCTGAGCTCCATCACAGCTGCTGGGATATTTCGTTCATGAATTCCAAAATAGTTTTCTATAGAAGCAAATGTTTTATGAGGTTGTTCTGGTTCACGGGCTCACATCGCAATATATTGACGAAGGAAATATCATTCAAAATATGGCAACAAATAGCCTGCATCAGTAAAACCATATTTTATGTTACAATACATTACTGTAGTGAGGTACATTACAACACTTCAACCATTTGAAGACATTGAGCAGAAGCATTCATATATAAAAGATCTCCATAATCCAACACAAACAAAAAAGTTGCAGTGACAAGTTGCTTTTTTACACTAAAAGAAAAACAACTTGTTTCAAAAATAAAAACTCAGTTTTAGCCTCAGCTTCTTCACAAGATTCTCCACATGTGGCTTGAAAGTGAGGGAGTCATCAATCCAGACAGCCAGGTATTTATACACCTGAACCACCTCTATTTCATTTCCCTCAAGTGTGGACGCTGCGGGAATCATTTGTGGCCACTTCCTAGAGTTGGAAAACAACATCAGCTTAGTTTTGTCTGCATTGAAAACAAGTTTCAGCTGAAGTAATGAGTGCTGGACGGCAACAAAGGCTTTCTGCGGGGATTCAACAGCCTGAACAAGAGTTGATCCACAGCAGTAAAAAACTGTGTCGGCAGTATAAAAATGCAAATTAGTATCTGACACAGGTAAATAATTAGAAGGTTAATCCAGCCACATGTCTGTGCTGTTCAGCATCACACTATATCTGCTAATGCAGATATAGATAATTCCATTTAACAATCAACCTTGTTTGACGTGAAGTGTTCATGTTTATTCTTGTATGCTTTAGCACTATGTCAGATATTTGACACTATTCAGAATATAGTGATTAGGACTTGGATGTTGACATGAATACTGACTACAAATCCAGTAATTATCATAGCTCACAGAAAGACAAATTATTTGGTTAATTCAGTGCCTGTCTAGACTAAATCTGCACCAGTCAAATTACTAGTACTGATAGTCTCAGTCTATACAACAAATTTCAGCACCCTGGAGAAATCTAACCTAAAGGAAGCTATCATCTGAAAAATGTAAAAAATCAAACCTGCATTTCCATATTTTCCTAGTTACAGTTTTGACAAATTAAGTACAAAAGTCAGAAGAACCATAAACAACATACTATTTATACAGATTTTTGATAAGTATTCTCCTTTAGCTGGCCTCATGTTGCTGCTTGTGAAAAAGAATTCCAGATTACATCCTCTTGTTGCAATATTTAGAGTAGAGAACACACCTCCCTATTTGTTTTGGGCGCTGCTTTCTGAGCACCACAGAAGCTTCATTATGAGTGGCAGAGATTGTGCGGATCTTGTTTCGACCAGCTACCGTTTAGGCTGCTGGCTGTTCTAGACTGTCCTGTTTGATTTTTCCCAAGAGAGCACCTTATCTCACCAGCTTGATGTGTATCTGAACACTTGCCATCTCTTTGTCTATCAGCATTATCCTGCAGCAATATAGATGACATGCTCTCTGTGAAGAGCCTCTGAAGATTTGTTCAAAGGCCAGGATTGTCTTCAAAAAGCCTAAATAATGGACTCATTTGACTAAAGGCTTTTAATGCTCACTTATCCTTGAAAATGACAAATCGGCTGAGGATTAGACTCATTCTTAAAGAATTGCATGTTGGGGCCTTGCTTAAATATGCCATCCTCTTCCTTTCTCCCTTTTTTATTTTTTATTTTTACAGCCGTGTGAGGGTAGCAGGGGATTGGAGGTGTGTTGTCCTCATTTTCAGCAAACGATGCAGCTGCATGAACAAAGGATGAAGCGGAAATTATCAATGCAAAGTAGCATGAGACAATGGTGCTTGCGTATCACTCAAAACACAATTGAAGCACATGTGCACCCACATAAATACTATGTCCCTGTCTGTGCATGCACGCACAAAGGAATGCACTCCTTGAAAGACACACTGTTCCAGCCTACACACACATACACAGACTTTCTTACCAAGCCCATTGTTTCTCATTCAACCCAAGTTGTCCAATCAGGAAGACCATGCACAACTCTTTGCAGCACATTATTAGGATTGAAAGACGCTACTATCAGCTTTTGTATGCTACAACTGATACCTCTCTCACTTCAAAGTCCAAACAAAGAGTCTTGATCATGTCCAGGAGCCTGGGTTCTCTCTCTTTGGAGCAAAGAAAACAAGGCTGTACACTGCCATCTTGTGAGAGAAAGAAAGGCAAACTAACAAGCACCAGTCTTGAGCAAAAAATGGGAGATTTGCCTGCCTAATGACCATTGCAAATAGCTGCTGTTGAACATTTTTTTCTTTTAGTCTTAATAGCATTGTCTTTGTCACTGCTAAGTTGCTCAAATGTAGCCATGTGATTGGAAACACACACGCATGCACACGCACACACACACAGACACACACACATGCAAAGATTCATTCACTTAAGCACACAGACACACTCACAGGTGAGTCAGAAAATGTATTATCTGTTCGCATTTTACTGGAATAGAGGGTTTAAGCCTAGATCAAAGGCCCACTCAGAACTCTTTTGATGTGCATTAGCATGCTAATAGCTTGCTCTCTTTGTTACCCCTCTCATCTGCAAGAATGTCGAGGCTAATCTGTGTGATTCCTAATGATGGCAATGGGGTGATAAACACTGTGTGCCGTGTTTTCCCTTAAGTCTGTCGAGGTGGCAGTGGAGAATAAGTGCTTATCAGATTTCTGACTGGCCCAGACACTGAAAAGAGAGCAGCATTTTTCACTATGCCCTTTGTTGGATTTCTTTTTCTTCCTTAAGTTGTCTTTATTGTCTTCTTTTTTTGAAGAAGACAATAAAGTTCACAAGATCTGATGATGAATTTGGCGCAAAAAAAACACCATAGTTATGTCGAAAAAAAAATGCGATTTTTCAACATGTTGTAAAAACATGCCATATGATGAAATAATGTAAAGTAGGCCATGAGAAACATTCCAGAAAGGTTTTCTCTTAAAAAAAAAAATTATCATGAATTTTGGCGCAAAAAAAAAACGCCATAGTATACTATGGCACGAAATAATATATTCGTGAAAGGTCCCTGGTTCAGAAACGGGTCATCTTAAAGGTGACCAAAACATCATAGCATGGTGTGGCAGTTTCCATAGCGTAGAGGTTATCACATCCGCTTAACACGTAAAAGGTTCCTGGTTCGAAACCAGGTAGAAACATGCGTATTTATTGTCATTAAAACTTGTTAAAAAACAAGGAGGCCATGAAAAACACTCCAGAAAGGTTTTCTTTGAAAAAAAAATCATCATGAATTTTGCCGCAAAAAAACGCCATCCTATACTATGTCGAAAAAAAAAATTTGATTTTTCAACATGTAAAAACGTGCCATATGATGAAATAATGTAAAGGAGGCCGTGAAAAACACTCCAGAAAGGTTTTCTTTGAAAAAAAAAATCCATGAATTTTGGCGCAAAAAAAGCGCCATAGTATACTATGGCACGAAATAATATATACGTCAAAGGTCCCTGGTTCGGAAACTGGTCATCTTAAAGGTGACCAAAACTTCAAGGGATAGTGTGGCAGTTTCCATAGCGTAGTGGTCATCAGGTTCGCTTTACACATGAAAGGTCCCTGGTTCGAAACCACATGGGAACATATGGATTTTATGTCATCAAAATTTGATTAAAAAACGTCATAGTGTGTCGTCAAAAATGTCATAGTATGTCACCAAATATGTCAGTATCGTAAGTCATCTTAAAGGTGACCAAAACTTCATGGCATAGTGTGGTGGTTTCCCTAGCATAGTGGTTATCATGTTTGCTTAACACGCGAAAGGTTCCTGGTTAGAAACCAGGTGGAAATATGTTTATTTATTGTCATCAAAATTTGTTAAAAAACGTCGTAGTATAGTCCGTCGTTGAAAACATCACCAAAAATGTCATAGTGTGTCATCAAAATTTGATCAAAAACGTTTTAGTATAGTATGTCATCCAAAATATCACCAAAAAACGTCAGTATAGTAAGTCATTTTAAAGGTGACCAAGACATCATGGCGGTTTCAATAGTGTAGAGGTTATCATGTTCGTTTAACACACGAAAGGTCCCTGGTTTGAAACCAGATGGAAACATACCTATTATCAAAATTTTATAAAAAAATGTCATAATATAGTACGTCATCCAAAATATCACCAAAAACGTCATAGTATAGTATGTCGTCAAAAATTTGATAAAAAACGCCTTACTATACTATGTTGAAAAAAAATGAGATTTTTCAAACATGTTGTAAAAACGTGCCATATGATGAAATAATGTAAAGGAGGCTGTGAAAAACACTCCAGAAAGGTTTTCTTTGAAAAAAAAAAATCATCATGAATTTTGGCGCAAAAAAAACTGTCACAGTGCTGATGAGACAATGAGCTGCAGCTGCCCAGGTCTGGCAGCTGCAGCTAATTATTCATCCTCCACTATATAATCCGGCGCTGCACTGCACACAGCGACGGATCATTCTTCTCCTCCTCGTCCCGTCTCCATGTAGTGAGACGTACTCCTGATACTCAGCTGATGGAGCAGCCTGTTTCCCCCCTCGAGCCGCCCGCCAGATAGCAGGCGTGGACCCCTGCCGCTCTCTGGAGAGAGCGCGGACCTTCCCCCGTTGGACTGCTCCGATAGGCCGGCCCGCTCCCCGAGGGACACGGCATCGTCCCTGGCCGCTGCAGCCGCGCTCCCCCAGGTGCAGAGCGCTGGCGCGTGCCTCCCCCCTGCCGCCCCCCCGGAGCCCGCCTTCCCCCCCCCCCAGTTTGTGAGTTGATGGCCATAGCTGGCGTTAGTTGGTGTTTTTGTTAGTTTTTTTGTAATGAAACCCTGTTTCTGCCAGTCTGCCTCATGTCTGCTCTGTGTGCCTCATATTTGGGTTCTAAATCTCCTGCAAACCGTAACAAAAACGCCATAGTATACTATGTCGAAAAAACAATGCGATTTTTCAACATGTAAAAACGTGCCATATGATGAAATAATGTAAAGTAGGCCGTGAAAAACACTCCAGAAAGGTTCTCTTTAAAAAAAAAATATATATATCATCATGAATTTTGGCGCAAAAAAAAACGCCATAGTATACTATGTCGAGGAAAAAAAAGGGTTTTTTTCCAACGTTGTAAAAACGTGCCATATAATGAAATAATGTAAAGTAGGCCGTGAAAAACACTCCAGAAAGGTTTTCCTTGAAAAAAAATCATCATGAATTTTGGCGCAAAAAACGCTTTAGACACATTTCAGACGGCATACTAAGCTATGACGTTTTTGACACGTTTCGGACGACATACTAAACTATGACATTTTTTTCACTTATCGGATGACATACTAACCTATAACGTTTTTGACACGTTTCAGACGACATACTAACCTATGAAATTTTTGACACGTTTCGGACAACATACTAACCTATGAAATTTTTGACACGTTTCGGACAACATACTAACCTATGACATTTTTGACATGTTTCGGACGACATACTAACCTGTGAAATTCTTGACACGTTTCGGACGACATACTAAACTGAGGTTTTTGCTACATCTGTTTTTAATCTTGAATGAGAACCACACCGTATTCATAACAGAATTTCTTTTATTGTCCTTGAACATTGACAGTGATGTAGTGGAATATATCATTGCAAATGATTCCTGCATCATGAATGTAAATCTTTTTGGTTTTTATGACAGTAAACTGAATATATTTGGGTTTGACATTTTATAAACCAAAACAAGAAATGAATTAGTGGAGAAAACAATCAACAGATTAATGGACAAAGAAAATGTGTTTTCCAACATATATGGCTGAATTACTCCAACATTACAAGATACACACAATTTTAATTCAATTTTATTTATATAACGCCAATTGCAGGTCAAATTGTCTCAAGACGCTTTATTTTAATTTTTTTTTGTCATATTTAAAATATGACAAAAACCAAATAATAAATTGGATTAGTCAAGAGGTTTGAATTTCTTACTTTAAGAGACTAATGGACAATTAAAATAACTTTCTCCACTAAAACTAATAAACATGAGGTCAAATAGAAGGAAGAGATTTAAATACTGCAGGCCCACGATGACAAGAATAAAGTTTCTCAACAAAAACTAAATCTGCTGGTGGATTCCATTAAAGTCCTAATAAATGATAATAAAGTGTGATACTCAAGGTTTGTGGTGCTAAAAATCTCCAAGTAAAGATATCAAGTTGAACATCTGGATGGAGGCTGATAAAAGTTGACGTCCCTTCATTTCTCTGGAGCGACTCCATGGATTTTATGGATGGTGGTTAAAGACCTGCTCTTCTAGTGGTCTTCCTTCTAGTCGCTGTAAAAAGTCAGTCCATCCTGGCCGACTTCAACACCTCTTCATGACAAGTTGTTCTTCCTCGGAACTGGTGGAAACTCCAGAAACTCGGGAAAACCCGTGGACACTTGAAGAACTCGTGGAGACTCGAACAACTCGTCGGGCGGGGGAAGGTGTGGTGGGTGGTGGGGGGAGGTGGGGGAGTAGAGGGGGGAGGCCGCCACCCACCCCCCCACCTACTCTCTGCCCTGACTCCACCCAGACTCCGCCTTGTCTCCACCCATGTGGTCACACAGAAACTACGATGACAAAGGGACAACGAAATTATATTTTTTTAACTGATCTGTAGCTCAGTGAGTTTAAGGATTTGCCTGTGGAGCTGCAGGTTGCTGGTTCAAGACCAGACCCTTCTTAAATTTTCTCAAAATTCTGACAAAGACAAAGAAAGAAAAAGGCCAGTGGTGGGTCTTGAACCTGCAACCTTCCACTTGGTAGTCGACCTTTTATCCCCCTGAGCTACTCGCTCAGATACTAACTCTTTTTTTTTTGCATATTTATCATCTATTTTTTGTCGTTTTCGAGTTTTTTTTTTTTTTTTACTCAAGTCTCGACTCGACCGTTTTTCTCAGGAGGTTGGACTTCAGCCTTTGTGCTGGAGGGTGGAACCCTCAGTTCCAAGACTTTCCAAGCCTCCACACCTCCCGAGTCCTCAGGACCTGAGCTTTCACACAGTCTGAGGGCTGAAATTTTCTAAGTCCCACAGCAGTTCTCTGTTAGTTTGAACCTTCAGACAGTCTGAGGGCTGAAATCCTAAAAGTTCTTGAGTAGTTCTCTGTTAGTTTTGAACCTTTAGACAGTCTGTGGACTGAAGTTTTAAAAGTTTCTCGGTACTTCTCTTAGTTTGAACTTTGTGGTTAACAGAAGCCTTAAAACTTGTGACCATGAGTCTTGAGTTCACATTTAGATCATCCATCTGAGTTCTTCTCAGACCTTCACCTGTGGGTTTTTTAGAAATCCTCAACAAATTTTGATTCTCTTAACTGAACAGTAAAGTTTGTGGAGATCAGAAAGTAACAGTAGTTTGATCCATACCTTCAACTACTAGTAGACTTTATCTGGAAAGCAGTTTTCTGAAATGAGTTCTTAGTAAATCTGTCCACAATCAAACGAAGAACATAGAAAGAGGAAATGTTTGAAGAAACAACTTGATGTTTTCATTTCAGACAAGAAAACACTTTAAGACTTTTATCTGTTTTTGCTCTTTTTGATCCTTTTATTGTCTCTTCTGTTTAATTTGATCTAAAGTTTAACTGGTGTCTTTTCAAATGTTTTGTTTTAGTTTGATTCTTCTTAAATGTTTAGTTTTGCTCTTTTCTCACCTTCTCTTTTCTAATGTCTGATTTGATTTCAAAATGTTTTGTCTTTTTAATGTTTAATTGTTGTTTTTTCAAATGTTTTATCAGCTTGTTAGAAAAATTTCCTTTTCTTTCCCAATGTTTAATTTTTCCATTAAATCTTTAAGGCTTTTCTTTTAAAATATTTTACCACCTTTTAATGTTTAATTTTCTTTATAAATGCTTCATTGTATTTTCTGTTTATTCCTATTTAAAGTTTTATTGTCTTTAAGATTTAATTTTCTAATTAAACATTTAATTTTTTTAATTAAATGTTTTATCTTTTTAAAGGTTTAATAATCTAAGTAAATGTTTTGTATTTTTCTTAAAATGTTTAATATTGTTCTTTGATGGTATTTTTGAAATGTTTAATTATCTAAAATATTTCATCTTTAATGTTTATTTTTGTTTAAAAACATTTGTTTAATTGCATAATTACATGTTTTGTATCTTCTGTTTTATTATCTAATTATTTTGTCTGTTTATTCTAATTTAATTGTATTTAATGCTTAATTTTCTTTTTAAAAGTTTTATTGCATTAAATGTTTTTTCCTTTGATTTAATTGCTTTTTTTAATGTAGTTTATTTCTTTAATCTTTTTTTTCTGTCAAGATGTTAACCCCAACCTTCAAAATGAAACAAACCCTTAAATCACAATGAAAATACTTCTGTTGTCACAATCATGAGTTAGTCAATTATTCAGTTTATCAATTCAACTTTATTTGTTTAGCACCTTTCACACAGATGACAAAACTAAACAAAGAGAAAAAAACTAAAACTATGATTAAACCTCAAAAACATGTTTTTTTTTTTTTTAAAAAAAGATTTAACATGGTAATAAAATCTGTTGTGTCCAGGGGATGGAGGGAGTTTATTGAAGTCTTCTGGGGCTCACATGGTAAATCATTTAAAACATAAACTTGATATTCAGTCTAAGTAAACTGGAAACTGCAGAGCAACAGAAGAACCAACAATATCTCCTGTTTTCTCCTTTAATGAGTCAACTCTTCTTGTGCTTTCAGACCAAAGAACTACAGACTCTTCACGACCTGCTCAAACTCTTGGTACAGGACCTCACCACACGGGTCAAGAAGGTTTCCGTCTCATTTCTACTCTGAAGATCACCTTCTCCTGCTCAAACTGCTGACAAATGTTTCTGCTGCTCTAAAGTCTGCTCTCCAGAACTTCCTAAAAACTCTCAAAGTCTCTTCTGCTGCAGGTTGCTTTGTAGAACTGTTCCAGAAAACCTCACTGAACCACATGGAGGGGCCTCAAGATAGTCGTCCAAATGAAACCGTACAAAAACCAAACTAGCACAACCCAAACGCTAAAGTCTCCTGCAGCCTACCAGAGAACCTCTGAGAACAGAGAATCATGACAGGAACTCTTACCTTCTGGACAACCAACGCTGTTCACAAACAAGAATACAGAATGTGTCTGACCAAAAACCTCTGAAGACTCACTACAGCCAAGATAAAGACACAACGCAGCTGTACCAAATCCACTAATCACTGCACACATTAGCACCATGTGCTAACTGTGGCTAAAAAACCACATTTACCAAGACAACTATCCAGTACAAAGCCCTAAAACACATCAAGAAACACATTAAAGATGATTTTACTGCTGGAAGCTGCAAGCCAATGCCAAAAGAACAAACTACAGCAATGGAGCCAAACCCAGTTCAGTGGTGAAGCAGAGGAAATGTTTGTCTGCAACTAAATAAAGCAGGAAGACACTGAGCTGCTCAGGTGTTCCTGATAACACCAAGCAGCCACCTGGACAGCCAATAGGAACACAGCTTACTGCAAGTCCAGAGGGCTGGGTTAGTCAAGGAAATTTAGTTTAAAGTTGAAGCAGCAAGTGAACAAAGAAAGTTGAAAACCACCTTCTGATACCTGAAATCTCTGAGTTTTCACACAAAGAATGCCTGAACATGTCAAACTGGTTCCATAGTAGAACCCTCATTGTAAAAACATCATAGTATGGTGTGTTGCTCAAAAAACATTACAACCCGGCTGTCTAGGGTCGCCAAGGAGCAACACAAAAACAGGACAAACGCTGGTTTCCAGGGGGTTAGGAGGCTATTTATTTGAAAGAGGAAGTTTACAACAACACAAGATGTGAGCAGAAAAATCACAAAGTCTGTCTTTAGTTCAGCTGAAAATATTAGTTTCTGTCTTTTTTATTGGCCAAACTTTTCAGTAAGTAGATGAAGAATAATTAAAGCTCTCCTGTAGAAGTCCAACTTATTTTGGATCCTTGTGGAGAGTTTAATCTTAGAGTTTGTAAAGCTGTTGAGTTTTTGGAGTCACATGGATTGTTTTGACATTTAATATCAGAGTCCTGAAATAAAATTACAGTTGTGGATTTCTGTCATTTAGTCTGGACTAAACAAATAACAGCAGCATAAATCTCAAACATCATTATGAGGAGTCTGGATTGAGGTTTCTCACTTGATGTTTGACAAAACATGAAATTTAGGTTGGTTTAAAGGAATATTCCACCTTAAATCTTTGAATGTTGACCTAAAAGGTTGGTTTCAGAAAGTATTCCACCTACAAGGTCCTCAAACATCCACCTTAAAGGAACATTCCACCAAAAATCCTTGGACATGCACCTAAAATGTTGCTTTCACCGAGTATTCCATCCAAAATCCTCAGAGACCTGAGGGGCTGGTTAAAAGGAATATTCCACCTAAAACCTCAAATATAGACTCCAAAGGGTGGTTTAGAAAAAATCCTTCAATGTAGACCAAAAAAGTTAGTATGGAGGAATATTCCACCTGAAATGTAGACCTGAGAAGTTGGTTTGGAAGAATATACCATCCTAAACATCTTTAAATGTAGACTAAAAGACAGTTTGGAAAAAAATTCCACCTAAAATCCTCCAATGTAGACCTAAAAGGTGAGTTTAATGGTATATTCCACCTAAAATTCACTACTGTAGACCTTGGATGTTGGTCTGATGGTATATTCCACCCAACATCCTTGAGCATAAACTCAAAAAGTTCATTCAAAGGAATATTCCACCTAAAATCCTTCAATGTAGACCAAAAAATCTTGGTGTAAAGAAGTATTCCACCTTAAATGTAGACCTAAAGGATGGTTTGGAGTAATATTCTGCTCTAAAATCTTCCAATGTAGACCTAAAAGGTTGATCTGATGGTATATTCTACCCAACATCCTGGAACATTTACCTAAAAGGTTGGTTTAATGGTATATTCCCAGAAGAACCCTTGAACATTGAGCTTATTGGTATATTCCATCCAAAATACCAAGAAGTCAGTGTAAAGGAAATGTAGACCTAAAAGGATTATGTAAAGGAATATTTAAATGATTGTTTTCATTATTTAATAATCTGTTATCAGTCAGAACCCTGGTAAACTTATTTTCATCAGTTTTTTTTTGCGGAAGTCACAAATAAAGGAGCTCTTGGTTTTTCCTGGCGTTACTGAGTCCAAAGCTGCTGTTTCAACACAGACACGTTCACATGCATCTACAAACCTCTCAGCACTCAAACACCCACAGACAGGCGGCCGGCTGGGCCGAGGCTCGGCGGCGTCCTCAGATCCACGAGTCGGGGAGTCGCTGAACTTGTTGGTCCAGTTTTAAGGCCTCCGTGTGGTCCAGTAGAAGTCCACGTAGTTGGTGTTGGATTTGAACCGCAGCGACTGGCCGCCATCAGGTGGACCGGCTCGTCCTCGTAGGACTCCTCCTGTAGCCTTGAGGGGACCACAGGAACATTCAGTAGCTGTTGAAGTTCTTCCTGTCAGGCTCGTGGTAGAACGGCTCTGAAGTATCTTGTACTTGTCTTATCTGGAACAATCTAACAGCCTAAACTGTTAACAGCGGTGTAAAGAAGCAAACACACAGGCATAGATTAGGACTCAAACTAGATTTATTTTAGAAAACAAATCAGCTTAGAGGCATTTGTTCACACGTGGCTGAATAGGAGGCCGTCCAATCAGATTGGAGGTCTTCACTCTGTAGGTTGTTTGTTCGGTGAGACTCTTGGACCTCCATCAGCTGACGTGGATGCTTGATGATCTTCCTCTCTAGTGCCAGATGATTCATCCATGAATTCAGTAGCTACAGACTGAAATGAAGCTCATGCTGCCGTGATTGAATTCCGGTTCCAGATCAAACGTTCAGATCTCACCTTGAATGCAGCCGTCTGCTGTCTGATAGTTTTTCTCATTGTAGTCTTCAATAAAGTCTTTTTCCTCATGTCAGGATGTGGTGAGACTCTTTCTCAGTCTCTGCAGACGTCCCTCATTGTGCATCTCCAGAGAAGAAACAGAAAAACTGCTCACTGCTTCAGCATCAAACGCTCTCCAGCATTGAGAGTGTTTTAGGAATTCATTCATTGTGTTATGAACTTTGAAGGAGCAGAAACTTTACAGCTGCCAAAGATATGAGCTCCAATTCTGGATGTTTTAGGAAATGAAGTTCATCAAATGAACACTTGATTTTTGCTGATAACTCTCATTAAATTACTGAAGAAATCTAACATAAAAACCTGTAAACTCTCAGGCAGCTTTTGTTAAAGTTTATCTATAATTCTATCATCATGTTCTGGAACCAGGACTCTGCAGAAGTTCCTTCAATCAGATACTTGTGTGTTTCTATTTCAGGCTTCAGGTTTGAACGTACAGCAGAGGATTAGAAAGGAGTGATTTGAATATTTAAATCAGTCCAGTAAATGTCTGGAGTAAAAATGATTAAAATTTTGATTTAGATAGATTTGTGTCAAATAATATTGTAGAGTCTCACTTAAATATATCCAAATTAGTTCAGTGTATTTACATTTTATAGAATATTTGATTTCTTAATCTCAATACTGTAGAGTCTGACCCTAAATATTATAATAATGATGTCAATTTATATACTAAATAATATTGTAGTGCAGAGTCATAAACTTTAATCAGCTAAACTTACATAATAAATATCACTGTACAATCTTAACCTGAACATTCATATTATTGAGGTAAATTTACTTAAATCATGATATTCTGGAGTCTTAACTGGAATATTTCTAACATGAATCTTTTTGTATTGTGCTGATAAACAACAATAACCCAACTTTCAGATAATATTTATTGTCTGTGATTGTGAGACTAAATTCCTCCACATTCTGGAACTTTACATACAGCAGCTATAGGAATAAATAAAAATAGAATCTGTTCATTTCCATATTATACACATTTATTTAGTCTTAATATCTCAGACTGAATGGTAGCTGGCAGTAAAAACAAACTCATCTGCTGGACTGCATTTCCCAAAATGGAAACATGGACAGAATTTAACACTCATGTATCCATGGCAACGCTAAAGTTTCTGCTTCTTACCGAAGTTCACAACACAAGTAAAGATTTTAATATAAAACTACAGGGATGACTGCTGACCATAAGTATTCTGATCAATACTTCATGATCAATGTCAGGACAGATGTTACAATTCCAGCTGTTTCATTAGACTGCAGTTATTCACAGAGAAATTAAAACATCACATTCCTCATAAAAACTAGGTGGGACTTTTATTAAATAAAGTGTTGGTGTATAAACAGTGTAAAAAGTGCAAAGCAGCTCCATGAAATCAGGAGATGTGAGACTTCCACAGCATGGATCACCATCTGCTGTGTTGATTCATAGCTGTATGTCAGAATGAACTGAGCTAGAAAAGCTGCTTTGAGCTACAACATTACGGTCTGACAATCCAACACCATCACAGTTTTCATCTGGTTGTTTTGCTCCAACATGCTGTGAAGTTCACTTTTTACCTGAATCAATACAGAGATTCTATTTCCAACCAAGACTGGAATAAAAATTAGAATGTTATGAGGTTATTAATGCAGCTAAATCCTTTCAGATGGAGGATTTACTTCTAAGTTCTAATTCAAGTTTCAGTTGGAGCTCATTGCATTCACAAAGAAAAACAGCGAAACCTTCATAGAAAAATTTAATAAACCTACAGCTTCCTTGTTTGCTCATTGGTGGAGTTTGTTACTGAGCATCTGAACCTTAAATCCAGTGAGACGACCATCTTCAGTCCAGGCCAGTCAGAGAACTTCAAGACCTTCCATCAGCTGGACCAGATGTGGAATCATCTCCCTCTGAACATCTGGATGACAGGAGAAAAGACAGAAATCAAACACGGATCACAGAAATACAATTTATTCACTTTCATCATTTTATAAAAGTATCATGAACTTTATTAAAACTTACCATCAGTAATGAAAGTAAATGTTTTTATCTCGTGTTGAAGCTAAATTTAAAGTCGATTTTAATGACAGTTTATCCTGAGAGGAGTGAGAATGGAGCTTTTCTTTCCTTTTTAGAATATTCCCTCAAACTATTCTGTTTATTTTTGGCTTTAGAAGCATTTTTCTTTATTTATAAATTTTTAGATACCTCAGACTGATGTATTTTGCAGGTAATTTCATGTACAATGACAATAAAGATCTTCTATTATAACATATTTTGCTAAAACAAGAACTGAAACCTTCTCAACCATCTCTCAGTCTGTAAAATTCCAACTGTGACAAAGAATTATCTGATGTAGTTATTATTATAATCTTTACTGAACCAGCCCTGTAATTAATAAAAATCTGTATATGGATATGATTTTCTCTGATGGGACCACTATGGAAGCCGTAGTAACAATTAACTATCCTTTGAAGGGAAAGATTAGGTCTTCTTCAGGTGGATAAAAAAATGCTCTCCCTTAAAAAACAAAAAAAATGCATACAATAAAGTAAATCTCTTCTGCACTGCACACATACTCCACTTTTATATAACTCTGGATGTCAGAGTAAAGGCAGACAGATCCACCGATCAGCCACAACATTCTGACCACTGACAACTGAAGAGAACAACATCCGTCTTCTTGTTCTAATGCAACGTTCTGCTGGGAAACCTTGAAGTTCATGTGGATGTTTGACATGTACCACCAGCTAAACACTGCAGGACAAACAACCCCCTTGTCTCCATGGCAACAGCAGTCCTTGATGCCAGCTGCCACCCTCAGCAGGACAAACTAAAACTGCTCAGGAGTGGTCCGAGGAACACGACAGAGCTCAGCTGTTCACCTGGGTTCCACACTCCCCACATCCAGATCTGATGGAGCATCTGTGGGATGGTCCAGGATCAGCCTGGTCTAGGTAGGACCCACCCTGCAACCCACAGGACCCACAGAATCCACAGGATCCCCAGAGGTTCTGATGAACCACTGGGTCAGAGGAGTTTTAGCAGCATAAAGGGACCAACACAGTATTAGTCAGGTGGTCAGAATGTTATGCTGTTATATTGTCATGCTGATGATATGATCAGTCAATGTTACCATCAATTATAACGTCCACATTGATCAGGGAAAAAAAACAAACTATCAGTTCATTCAGAAACTGTGGGGTTAAACCTAAAAACACAGACCTCAACAGCAGTTTGTTTCAAAGCACAACACCAGCTGGTTTTCACTAAAGAAGCTTTCAGAGCAACAATTAAATGACAGTTTTGTTCTCATTCAGTTCACAGAGTCAGAGTCAGCCAAAATAATGTTTACACACATCAGGAAAAGAAAAACTTTTATAAATATTTCATTTGTATCAGTACTTCTATACATATAGATTCCCCTTTCTAAGTTTGAGCAAATCACGATAACTCTGTGACCTGTTGTACAATGTTTTCCCAACAGATGGCGCTACCCTCATGAATGGAGCATCAACAATTGACGTCTACAACACAACAGAAATGTCTGGAAGCCAGTGGCCTCCACTTTGAGCACCTCTTGTAATTGTAGAGGCCAAAGATAACTTTTATTAATCTCATGATGTCTGAATAAATTTGGTATTGAAATATTTATGCATGTTTTTCTTTTCCTGATGTGTGTCAACATTATTTTGGCTGACTCTGTATAATGGGTTTCTGACAGGTCAGCAGGCAACATCTTTTTATAATAATGACAAACATACCTGCATTCTACAGGAGTGATTTTCCTCATGTGCAGGTAAAGATGTGTGAGGAGCTTAGAGATGACAGGAGCAGGAGTCATCCTCACTAATTCAGCTTCCACCTAAAAACAGAAAGACCACAAACAAACACACTGATATACTCTCAAACGTTCAACCTCACAGCCTGAAAATATCTGTTAAGGAAGTGTTGCGTTTCTAAATTCTGCTGAAAGCATTGGCAGACATTCTCTTACAAGGTTGTGTAAAAAGCAGCCTGTCCTCTGAGCTACTGAGAAATCTTCCTGAACAAAGTTTCTACGTGTAAATCGGCTCAACAAAAACTAAAGCCTCAGTCAGAGATAACAGGTATCGCAAATTATAAACAATTTTCTTTGTTAACTCAGACTTTCTGCTTCAACCTCACATAGAAAGGGGAGTTTAACTCATCAGGTGACTGAAAATGAACAGCTTGTGCAGTTCTAGATCCAAAAGTAGGATGTTTCATCTCATGTTTTACTACAAATACATGCAATAATAAATAAATACAATGGCTGGTTGTTAGTTTATTCACTATTAATGTCACTTTATATACTGGATTGAACTTGAGCAGTGGAAGAGAAAAGGAATTTAATGAAATTATGGAGATTCAGAGAGGTAATGTTGTGCAATGTTAAGTTAAGCTCGGTTTAATTCAAACCAGCTGAATGTTAAACTTCAGTGCAGCTGAACGGGTCTTCAGTTAACCTGAAAGTAAAATAACTTTTTTAAAAGCTAAAATACACAGCAGAGAAATAGAGGTTGAGAAGGTCATTCTAATAATGAGGACAGCTGCAGCAGCAACTAACACAGGTGTTCAGCGGTAAGCTAGCCACCTGTGTTGATTAGCCCGCTAGCTAACTTAGCCGCTTAGCTAGCTAACGTGTCCGGACCAACTGCTCAAACACGACAAAACACAACTCTTCACAAGTCGCAGACTTAACGTACAACAAAACAACGCTACTGGTTAGAAGTATTTATCTTCTTACCGTGTTTTACTCCAAAAACAAGGTCAACAGCAGCCAGAGATGCTACCAGACGTGCCGACCATAGATATGTATAGATCAGTAGATCCGCTAGCGCGTTGTCTGACCAATCACTGCTCTCTGGCTCTTAGTCAGTCTGACCAATCACTGCTCTCTGGCTCCGCCCTCTGAGAATCTTGTTGTCGTTTGGCTCCACACTTGCTGATGACCACTTCCGGTCTCAGAAAATGAAAAAACTTACCTTTTTTCTTTTCTTTTACTGATTTTATTTTTTTGTTATTCTAAATAAAAAAAAGAAAATCAAAGCATTTTTAAAATTCCATGTATCCCTTTTGATCATGAAAAGGAAAAACGCCCTGTATTTCATTTTTTTTGTATTTTAAAACGAAAATCACATAGCCAGTCGTTTTTTGTTTTTCAATACCCGTTTCAGAACGGAAAATCCATCCATCCATTATCCATCCATTAGCTATACACCGCTTAATCCTCATTAGGGTCGTGGGGGGGGCTGGAGCCTATCCCAGCTAACTCGGGCGAAGGCAGGGGACACCCTAGACAGGTTGCCAGTCTGTCGCAGGGCTACATGTAGAGACAAACAATCACTCTCACATTCACACCTACGGGCAATTTAGAATGATCAATTAACCTCAGCATATTTTTGGACTGTGGGAGGAAGCCGGAGTACCCAGAGAAAACCCACGCATGCACAGGGAGAACATGCAAACTCCATGCAGAAAGATCCCGGGAAAGCCGGGACGCGAACCGGGGATCTTCTCGCTGCAAGGCGAAAGTGCTAACCACTACACCACTGTGCAGCCAGAATGGAAAATCCAATTGCCAAAATATACCCGGACCCTGTATGACAGCAAAAGGTGTTAATTAGATAGTTATAGATGAATGTGTGTGGATAAACCAAAATACTGGCTGACATGTTGCATGAAGACCTTTGGGGTGTTTTCAAGAGAAAGGTGAAGCAACACAACCCTCCAGCAAAGAACAGCTGAAAAAAAAGTTTTTGAAGAATGTCAGAACAACTCACACTAACATGGAAAGAAAGCACTGAAAGGTGTAATGATTTTTGTTGCATTGAGTTTCTACTGTGGTACATGCATTTTTTAAAATAGTAAATCTAAACTGTTAATTTTTAATTTGACAGCAGAACAAATACCTGCTGTTTAACTTAGAAATAATCTGATTCTTGTAAGGTGATGCGATTATGACTCATCTGACATTTAAGAAAAAACCTACACACTGTCTAGAATGCTTTACGATTAGTCTAAAGTTGCTTAAAAAGTGTACAAAAGAACACAAAGTTGTCCAAAATTATTTGAAACTCGTCTAAATTGGGTTGAAAACTATTTCAATGCTTTGAAACTTGTATAAAATGATTAAAAAGGTGTCCAACAGAACTAAAAAATTGCTCAAAATGACTGAAATCCTATCCAAAATTACTTTAAACTGTTTAAAATGCTTTGAAGCTTGCCCAAAATGACATAAAGAATGTGCCGAAGGACTCAAAATTGCACAAAATGACTCAAAACGTGTCCAAAATGTCTTAAAACATGTCTAGAATAAATTTAAAATATTTAAAAATGATTCAAAATTGTACAAAAAGACTCAAAATTGGCCAAAGTAACTTAAAACCTGTCATAAATGAGTTAAAAATCAGTTGAAAATGTTTTGAAACTTGTACAAAATCATTAAAAAGTTATCCATTCCTGTCCAAAATGACATACAAAATGTCTTGAAAGACTCAAAATTGTGCAAAATGTCTCAAAACATATCTGAAATGAATGAAAATTTGTCAAAAATTATTCAAAATTAGCTAAAATGACTGAAATCCTATCCAAAATGAGCTAAAACTGTTTAAAATGCTTTGAAACTTCCACCAACATGACTTAAAAATTGTCCTAAAGGACTCAAAATTGCAGAAAATGACTCGAAACTTGTCCTAAATGTCTTAAAACATGTCTAAAATGAATTAAAAACATTCAAAAATAACTAAAAATCGCACAAAAAGACTCAAAATTGCCCAAAGTAACTTAAAAACTCACCATAAATGAGTGAAAATCAGTTTAAACTGCTTTGAAACTTGCACAAAATGATTAAAAAGATATCCAATCCTGTCCAGAATGACACAAAAATGTCTGGATTAACTCAAAATGGTGCAAAATGACTCAAAATTGGTCTAAAATGAATGAAAGACTCAAAAATCATTGATAATTGGCAAAAATGACTGAAATCCTATTCAAAATGAGTTAGAACTGTTTAAAATGCTTTGAAACTTGTCCAGCATGACTTAAAAATTGTCGTAAAGGACTCAAAATTACAGAAAATGACTCGAAATTTGTCCAAAATGTCTTAAAAATTGTACAAAAAAACTCAAACTTGTCCAAAGCAACATAAAAACCCATCATAAATGAATGAAAATTACTTTAAAATGCTTTGCAACTTGCACAAAATCACTAAAAAGTTGTTCAATCCTATCCAAAATGACTCAAAAATCGTCCAAATTGATTTGTCCTATAGTTTAAAAACGATGTAGCAATGAAACAAAATGTAGAAATAGTTAAAATTCATCATTAACACAATATTTTAATGTTTTTTCTCAACTTTTTAAGTCATTTCCAGTTATTGTTGTATAATGTCTGCACTCTATTCTGAATAAAATCACTCAGATCACTTTAATTCTGGATCTCAGGTAACTCTCCTTGTTTTATTTTCACCCTCATCTGCCACGTTTTCGCCCGGCAGCTAAAGATGAAACTCCTGGGGTCCGTTTCACGAAGCAGGTTTAGTGAAAACTCTGAGTTTGTTAACCCTGAAATGAGGGAAACTCAGAGTTTTCGGTTTCACAAAGCGAGGTAACTTCAACTCTCGGTCAGTTACCGTAGTAACAGACTCTATGACTCTAACCTGGTCGGGACCAGGTTTTCCTCAGTAAACCTCGAGTTTCTCTCTGTCTCCGCCCTCTTTCAGTCACACAAGCCATTTCATTTCCTCATTCATTCAGTCAGCTGGCGAGTTTTGGCGGAGTCGAGTTCTGCCGTCTATAAATGTCATGTCCTTTTATGAACGATCCAGTAGATGAAGGAGCAGCATTACTGCAGAGAATTAAATATTCGTCAGGAGATTGTTTTCAGACCGCGCATAGATGTTTTGGCATTTCCGGACAGTTATCTTTGTGAACGGTACCGTTTCCCCTCGCAATCCATAACCTACATCCACAACCTAATCCGTCCTTACATTTGCAACATTACCAACCGCAGTCATTCTCTAACGTCCCAGCAGATGTGTGTTGCGCTGCGGTTCTTTGCAAATGGGAGTTTTTTATACAACGTCGGAGATGCAGAGCACCTCAGTAAGGCAACTGTATTCAGGACGGTCAGAAGAGTGTGTCTGGCCCTGAAACGACTTTTACCATCTTTGTCGTTTTCCCTGGACATAAACCTGTCAGAGCCATCAAGGCTCTGTGTGTGTGTGTGTGTGTGTGTGTGTGTGTGTGTGTGTGTGTGTGTGTGTATGTATGTATATATATATATATATATATATATATATATATATATATATATATATATATATATATATATGGCTGAGTAGAAGTCTGTGTTAGTTTAAATAGGCTTAATTATTTAACAGAACATGATATGGATGCAGACATTTAGGGTATGTGTGGGATAAAACCACAGCACAGTCAAACAGCCACTTAATATTTAGGCTACTTTACAATGTAAGCTCCTGCCACATGCGTTTCTCCTCCGCGGGATTGCACCTAAATGAAATAACTTAATAGGCTACTATTCAAACAGTTTTCCCCTGTAATATTATTGTGATTTAAACTTACACATTGACCCGGGCAGCAATGTTCTCCCACACCGTCTCCCTCTCTTTTGCAGCTGCAGGTGTTGCACTTCTTTCTAAAAACGTGTTCAAACTCGCTATATAAGCGCATTAAGATTTCCAATTCAAGCGGTGTAGTCCTCCGCTTCCCCGTTGCCATAGTGACTCGTCGAATCGGCGCTCCATTGATACTGGCTTTTCAGAGTTGTGGTGCACGCGCTTAACTCCGGGTGAAACTACTCTGAGTTGATTTAACCAACTGAAATCAGCCGTTGTGAAACCGAAAACTCAGAGTTTTCTATCTCAGAGTAGATCAACTCAGAGTTCAGGGTTGAACTCAGAGTTTGTTGAACCTGCTTCGTGAAACGGACCCCTGGTCCCGACCAGGTTAGAGTCATAGAGTCTGTTACTACGGTAACTGACCGAGAGTTGAAGTTACCTCGCTTTGTGAAACCGAAAACTCTGAGTTTCCCTCATTTCAGGGTTAACAAACTCAGAGTTTTCACTAAACCTGCTTCGTGAAACGGACCCCTGATGGCTCTTCTAGACCAGGTGGTTGTTTTCAAATGCTGCTCTCCACCAGACAAAGTGACAACAAAGCGAGTTCCAGGAGGCATAAATTACATAACCACACGCTGCACCTGTCTCTTTACAGAACAGCGAAGCTGCTCTGCTGCAGGAGGGTGTAGTACCGATAAACCACCAATAGGGGGCGGTGTTGTCTGTGCTTTGTTGGTTTCTTGGGATTTTTTTTTTTTTTTTAACCCTCCTGTTGTCTTCATTTACGGGCACTTCCCAAAATCTAATCAGTTGGTCCTTCTGTCATTTCAGATCTTCCCTGGAAATGTAATTCGTGTATGGTTCGCTCATTTGTTTTTCCGTTTCAAAATAAAATGAGAAGAAACAAATAATCGCTTTGTTTTTTCGTTTAAAAATTAAATTCGAAAAACAAAAAGTAGTGAAAGAAAAAAACGCTGCGGTTTTACAAATTTTAAGGTTTAAACAAAAGAAAACGCCTTTCCCATTTGGATGCTACAGGCAGAACCGGAAATCAAAGTCAGAACTCGTGGCGACTTGACTTCACTTCTCTGTCACAAACTCCGCACCACGTATTTTGAAAACAGCGAAGACATGTTTGTGGTCTCTAATTTTATCTCTGGATTCCATCGTTCCCTCTCATCGTTCATAAAAATACATGTTTTTTTATTGCGACCAGCACATTTCTTTTTATTGTTTGTAGATGATATTTACATGGATATAGACTTTATTAAGTAGTGATGCCGATGCTTTTTGGCGAGGTTTCTTTATCTAGTATCTTTATTTCGCACACAGCTGGTCGGGACGAATCTGAGGACAAAACATCTGGAGACGGAAACTATCACCAGTTAACCTGATCACCAGTTAAACTGGAACAGCGGCACCAATAGATGACCAGCATCCCGTCGTAAACTGTCGTCCACATCAGATCTGACTGTAAAACACACAAAAGTGAAAAGTAACATTCTACAGTTAATAAAGTATGGCAGTGAAAATAACGTGGTTGACAGAACAAATTCCAGCTCTCTACAAATCAGCATCGACACATGATTGATCTTCTTAAACTGTTCTCCTGCAGAACCTCCTGACTCTCATTATAGAACAATGTGGAGCTCCATGACTTCTGCGTGGGTTTTCCACTATTAAAGAGAATTAAATAGGAAAAGGGTTCGAGGACAGACATTCTAGATGTGTTCACGGGCCAGACCAGCTCTAATCTGTGCTTCCTCAGCGACTTCCGGTGTTGCTACAAAATAAAACAACAGCTGAATTTTGTATTTCGAGTTTAAAAAGCTAGAGCAAAAAATCAACACTGTGTTTTTTCATTAGTTAAATAATACATTTTTACATTTAGGTTTTAAAAACGGAAAAACAAAAAAATTGTGGTTTATTGGGTTTTTTTTTAGATTTCATGAAACGGAAAAACGAATGGGCGAACCATACACGGATTAAATTTCATCCATTAGTCCGTTTTTGAGTAATGTTGCTAACAGACAAACAGATGGATAGACAGACAGACAGACGGACATACATACGCCGATCATCACATAACTCCGCCACGTTCCTTGGCGGAGTAACTAGTCACAATAGAGGTGAGCATACAGTTTGTAAGTGAATGGGCCAACCACATTATTTTATGATAGTAGACTTGTGATTTTAACTTGAAATCAAAAGCAAAACTACTTATAAATCAGCCAGCATCAGTTGTTATCATCAGCTATGCCAGTCAGTGTATTTTGTCTTTTGCTCACATTGCAGAGAGGGCTCACAAAACAAGCAAATTCTTTGTGCTGTTTTACTCTGTTACCATAGAATCAGGCTGTCAGTTTAGGCCTTGTATTTTTAGTCAGTGTTGAATCCTCCTCCCTTCCTCCCTCTGTCCCCTAGGCAGTGTTGCGGGTGTAAAAAGCAGCCTGTTGAGCAGCCATCAGTCTGCTGGCATTTGATCAATGCCCAGGTCCCTTTGTGCTGCTAAGCGACAGATAAAAGAGACTGTTATCAGCGCCACAGCATCGGCTGCAGATAGCTACGTTGCAGTGGCAGAGCGGGCCAATGGAGCTGAGAAAGAAAAGAAGGGGAGGGGGGCAGACTTCAACAAAGTGTCGAAAGGAAGAATCAGGGAGGGAGGGAGGGATGAAGAGGAGGAGAAAGAGGGAGGACGGGGCAGCACATCGTGGGTCAACACCTTGATACAAGGTTTTACAGCTGTCACAAACCCTCTGGAGAGAAACACGGGATGGGAGGAGATGAGGGGATTGTCAGAGAATGAAAGTGTGGCCAAGATTACGGAGACAAATGTTGTAACAGCCACCCCGAAGCTGCAGGAGAGAGAATTGGACACTGCTGTTTGGTTGAACTGCGCTGTTGACAGTGACTGCAAAGAGCACACGGTCAAACAAGAGGCAGCAGGGATCCACAGCCGATACCAAGCAGAAACACATGCACACGTATTTCAGAAACAGCATGTGTGTGTATAAATATATGCACATACCTTCACATTGCAGAGCACTTATTCATCTAAGCCATGTCTACCTTGTTGTAACAAAAATGAATATGGCCTGAGTCACAGTTATCTTATCAAATCTCCTCTGCCAGCATTAACTGTCTGCAGTCCCATCAAACACTGCCCCCTCCTCTTTGAATAATCAATGTGGAACATTGATTGGTGTCTTTATAAGATCTTATTTCACAAAGATTTTGTTGACAATTTTGTCAACACCCCCTTCTGTTTGAAGGAGACAAATATATTCAATTTATGACACCACTTTGACTAAAGCGAACAGAAAACTTGTGTATACTTGTAAACAGCCTAATGGATTGAAGTGTCCAATTTTGCAAAGCGATGGATGGTGAGAATGAGCGACACTGAGGAATAAAACGGATTCTGAAGCAGTGCATGACAAGCAGAGTAATGACACGATGCTTGGAGGGCTTTCTTTTTTGATGTGGATTACTGGGAGCGACAAAGGAAACAATGGTATGACAAAAGGCTGACAAGACAGCAGATATCAACTGCTATTAAAGACCCTGAAGCACAGACAGAAATAGTTTTTCACTCCTGTAATTTACTAAGAATGGTAGGTGAGGAGGAAGTTGTGAAAATGGCTTCATAAGATGTCTGTTCATTTAAACAGACATGGAACTAACAGAGGAAATATAAAGACACAAAATCAGAGAAATCATATTTCTGGTGGTGGATTTTATCATCATGGGAATATGCCAGGGGCTCAGACACATTTTTGATGAACAATTATGTTTAGCACTAAATTCATAAGGAATACATTAGGTTTCCTTTTCCTCGTTGGATAAAATCAAATCCTAGTTTTGATGAGTTTGATGGGTTAAGCAATACCTGTTAAGTTCACACTATTTAAACCTTGCAAATACTCTATAATATAGCCATAATGTGTAATCGTTGTTAGTGGCTTTCTTAATCTAAAGCTGAATTCTGATTTTTAAGTTCATGTTAGCCTTCTGGTCCCTTCAGAGTAGGAAAGCCTTGGTTCGTTTTCTTCGTCTGTAAAATGCTCAGCCAGAAATCTTGGTGTCACTTCTGACCAGGCCCTTACTTCGGACCACATGTGAGATGTGATTCATCCCTGCTTTTTCCAGCAGAGAAATATTGCTCAGCTCAGGTCTGCTGTGTGTCATGCTGCGATGGATAAATCCTGCCTGGATCGCATGCAAATGGTCCAGAATGTGGCTGCTGAGCTCTTAATTAGGTCTTCAAAGAGGTCTCAAGTAATTCCATTCCTGATCTTTTTACAATGGCACCCTATCGAATTCAGAATTCCTTCTTGTGGTTACTTTTATAGCTCTGCATTGGATATTTACTTCAATGTTATGTCGCAACTGGGTCTCTGAGGCCTTCAGATCAGAGTCGGTTATTCTTCAGTCCAGATTCTAATCTAAAGACTGTGCCTTTCAAATGGTGGAACCTAAACTTTGGAACTCTCTGCTGCTCTGTGAAGCCTGTGGATACTTTTGAAAAGCAGGTCAAAGCCTGTCTTTTTAGACTTTGATAAGTGTTTTTCAAATTTCATTTATTATTACTTTTAATATTATTACTGTTTTATTGTGAAACATTTTGTGATGTAGAAATGTGCTATTTAAAATCTGTAGAAGCAGAAACATGAAGCAGGTAAAAGAGAAAATACTAAGTAAAGGATGCATACACTACTGTTCAAAAGTTTGGGGTCACTTAGAAATGTGACTATTCTAGCTGGAAACGGCTCACTTTTAATAGAATATCTACAGAATATCTACAGTTTGCTAATCGTGCTGAAAGGCTAATTGATGATTGGAAAACTTTGGTGCAATTATGTTAGCACAGGAACAAAAGTGTGAGTTCTCATGGAAAACATGAAATTGTCTGGGTGACCCCGAACTTTTGAACAGTAGTGTATGTAAAGCGGCATTCATCTAGTTGTTAGCTGATTTTCTTCTGTTTAAAGTAAAGGTTAAAACAGGAAACAGGACCAGTACAATAAGCATTAGGATGCTAAAACAGTCCCCAACAATATGAAATTGCTTGGGTGACCCCAGACTTTTGAATGGTAACCGCATCTATGCACAAGATACCCAGGTACACAAGATATGTGAATATTTCCATGTGACTTCTACTACCTAGTTACTTTTACTGCATTTATCTAACAGCTTGTTATGAAGTATTTTGTGCTGCTAAAAATTATGTACAGATACTTGAAATTCTGAATGCAAGATTTAAAATTAAATGGACCACTGTCAATACCAATATTCATGAAAACGTTCATGACGCACAATTTCTCTTCTCACTAACAATATTACTGAGCAAGTGGTGATAATTATACTGCTGCAGTTCAACACTATAATATTCCCTGTTGAAATTGCAAAGTAATTTTCTCAAATTTAGGTAGCATTTTGCCACTTGACAATGGGTGCAGTATGACAGTTCAGAGGGACTTGTTAGAGGACGAGGATGAAGTAGGAGGTAAGAACAAGGGTTTAGTGTATATGTGTGTTGACTGCTAGGTAGGAGTGTCTCTAATTGGTGAAAGTCTTTCTGCTCCATGTCAGACTCCCTGGAGGGGTGAATGCCTGGTGTCAGTAGGTACCATCACAGCCAGGAAATGTTGTCAGACTTTTGCAGATTCTTCTGCAGTCACTTGTCAGGAGGAGAAACCTGGACACAAAAGGAGACACAAGCATCTGCCTTTATAGAGCTTTTGTTTCTATGTTTTTGACTCCCTCTTGTCTTTGTCTCCCACTTTCCCTCCGTCTCTTATTGTTCCCTGTTTTCGTTCTTGTTGTCTGTTTTCTTCTGTGAATATTAAATGGCCTTGAATGTCTGTCAGCGGGGAGCCCACACTTGTGCGTGTCCATGAGTGTGCGGTTCACGATTCCGAATTGCTTTATTTGTCCCAATTACATGGACAACTATAGCGCAGTGTGTGACATTCACAGTGCATTCACAGACTTAATGAATTAAGACTAAGTGTAGACATAAACTGCACTCTCACTTCCCACCCTCCTCATTTGTGAAGATTCAGTGAATGGAAGCAGACTGAAAGCAGGACAGGGAGGGTTCAGAGATAATTTCACAAGCCTGTTTAATAGGACTCTTGTCAAAACGGTGTGCTTTTGTGTGTGGGTGTGTATTCCGCCCTTTCTGTCTATTGCATTGCAGTTCAGCCGTAAGATGATACACCCATCAAACAAGCAGAAGATTAAACTTACAGGAGGACAGCATCATTAACTGCTTATAGTTAAATGTTAATGGGCACACTGCTGTCTTTAAGCACAGAACTAGGAGGGTATAAAGGTGCAAGAGCAGAGAAAGGGTGACAAGAAGGAAAGAAAAAAAGGAAAGAAAAAAACAGTTTGCAATTTTTAACCTTTATTTATGCAGAGAGGGCTGACTGAGGGAGCCCACTCTTTTTCAGCAACCTTCAACTTCACATTGTGTGCTTCTGCTGACAGCCCCACTGCCTACAGGCATTTCATTGGTAGTTATAGAGGGAAGGAAGTGCAAATTTGTTCACTTACCCCAAATTCAAAACTTCTGACCTTCATAAGAGAATCATACTTACTCAGTTTCAGGTCACGTCTCAAAAATGTAAGCTATCAAGGAAAGTGGAGTTACGGTTAGGTCCTTCACTTACAACATTAAACTACATTAACGTAGGCATTCGGGGACAGTTGCAAGGTAATGGCAAATGCTATAACAACAAATGAAACAACAACACAACAACACAATGAGAAAAAAAGCAGTAAAGTCAGCAAACTGATTCAGAGAGGTCGGTTATGCTGCAAAACAGAATGTCTGCATATCATGAGTTTAATCCGATTTGCTTTGTGCAAATCTTCACTGCAATCTTCACATTTGAAACAAGACAAAGAGAGAGTGCAATAAAAAAAGTTACCGTTGCACCACTTGTTAACACCAGTGTGTGAATTTTTGAGGCCTTTTCTGTGTAACACAATAAGCATGCTAGTGGGAGACTGTCAAACCTTCAGCAGTGTCTGCTGCCTCACCTTCCAAACTCAGCTCCACCAATTCACCAGAGTTGCTCCATGCTGCAAATGTTCTTGTCCGTCTCTGTCTGTAAACAATAGCTTTTAGTGCCTGGCTGTAACTTGTGACATATAACCAATCAGATATTGTTGTGGGGAGGTCATTGCTTGAGACCACAGACTGACTGCAAAGAGAGAGAGAGCTTCGTCAGATTCGAAGTAGAGCATTCAATGTATTATGCTGTAATTGGTCGATAAAAATAACAACACTGACAATTAGAAAAATGCCAGATATCAGCCTCAATAATCGGTCAGGCTGATAATCGGTCAATATGTGGTGTGCACTTTGCAGATTACTCCCACCTGATCTGCTCCTTCAGATGCTGCAAATCAAGTTCTACTGTTGTTCCAATACACTGCATTTATATAGCCTTTCTAACCTTAAAAAGGTTCTTCAAAGTGGATTCTCTCTCTCTCTCTCTCTCTCTCTCTCTCTCTCTCTCTCTCTCTCTCACTCACATTCACACTCACACTCACACACAGCAGTGGCAACATTGCTGGGCAAGGTGAAAGTTGGAGTTCTGCATCGTGCCTCAGCACACTTCAGCAGGTGGGGTGGCTGGGGATCAAACTGTCAACTGATCGACAACGTGTTGTACCACCTGAGCCACAGCTGGCCCTTGGTTTACAGAAACTGATTATAAAAACTTTGGCTTCTGTTAGTGTTATGTTTGTGTCATGTTACACCTGTGAACCATGTTTACCTGAATAGAGGAGTTAAATGAACTGGATTAACTGAAAATATTCATACAGTGCTTAACAAATTTCTTCCACCCACTAGAAGGTTTTTGCCACCGCTGCCCTAAATTAACTGTATTGCTGATAACACAAAACATTTTTTAATGTTTCTGTAATGTTTAATCCACCAGTATGTGCAAGCTTTTTAATCTAAATGATATCTTTAATGTGAAAATATAATTGTTGTTGTTGTCCATGAATTTTCAAATTTACTGTTTTATAAAAAGGTAGAAAAAAAATAGAAAAGCACATTATTATTTTTTGATTGAGATGCCAAATTACACTTCTTTGCTTGCATTCCTGAACAAAAAAATTTGTTTCAGTGGTTTTCTGTTATTCTTGATTATTTTCTGACTTCACAGAGAATTCCAGTGTGCTGGCTCAAATCTGGGTATAAAAAAACATGAATTCAGTTTGAAATTCTTCACTCCTGTTCAAAATGGTGAAGCATAGGGAACTCACTGAGAAAGACAGTCTGAATTAAAGCACTTTATGATGCTGGATGGTCTTTGACACATAGGGTAAGACATAAGGTGTTCTCACAGTGTGGTCAAGTATGCCTTGGACTCCATTGCAGAGACTGGTACAAAATGCACCAAGAAGATGCTGAAAACGAAAGCTAAATGAAGCAGATGTCAGGCACTTCAAGATTTGAAGTACTAGAGACAGAAGGAAGACCACTGCTGCTGCTCAGGCAGCGATATGCTTCTAGATCAGAATCTGAGAAAGTCTCCAGAATGACTATAAGCAGAAGACTGAGGGAGCAAGGCTTAAAGGGAAGAATAGCTGCTAAGAAGACATTACTGAGGCCTGCAAACATCCAAAAATGCCAAAAATTTGTCAGGAAACGCAACCACTGGACTGTAGATGACTGGAAGAAGGTACTCTGGATGGATGAGTCCAAGTTTGAACTCTTTGGTCAGCATCGTTGTGTTGATGCTAGATTCATTGCACCCACAGTGAAACACGGTGGAGATTCCATTAAGAGTTCCATACGTAGAAGCGGCATGGGCAAATTAGTTACAATCAATTGTGTCATGAATAAGAAGGTCTACCACAACATTTTGGTGCATCATAGAATCCCTTCTGGATTGAACCTGATTGGTCACAGGTTCATATAGCAAGAAGACAATGACCACAAGCATACTTGAAAGCTGTGCAGAGACTACTGGACCAAGAAAAAGGAATGGAACTGATGGACTGGCAAAGTCCAGACTTGAATCTAACTGAACAAATCTGGGATTTATTGAATTCAAAACTATCCATCCATCCATCCATTATCCATACACCGCTTAATCCTCACTAGGGTCGCGAGGGGGGCTGGAGCCTATCCCAGCTGACTCGGGCGAAGGCAGGGGACACCCTAGACAGGTCACCAGTCTGTCGCAGGGCTACATATATAGACACACAAGCACTCTCACATTCACACCTACGGGCAATTTAGAATAATCAATTAACCTCAGCATATTTTTGGACTGTGGGAGGAAGCCGGAGTACCCGGAGAAAACCCACGCATGCACAGGGAGAACATGCAAACTCCATGCAGAAAGATCCCGGGAAAGCCGGGACGCGAACCAGGGATCTTCTCGCTGCAAAGCGAAAGTGCTAACCACTACGCCACTGTGCAGCCCCTGAATTCAAAACTAGACGGCAAAAAAATTTCACCCAAAGAAAGTCTCGGGGAAACACTAGAAATTATTTGGAACTCAATAACAAAAGAGACAGAGGAAAAGTACATAATAAACAATGGCAGCAAGAATGCAAGCTGTTATCAGAGCCAAAGAAGGTCATACAAAATATTAAGATTTTTGGTTAATACCGTATTGGCCCGAATATAAGATGATGTTTTTTGCATTGAAATAAGACTGAAAAAGTGGGGGTCGTCTTATATTCGGGGTCTAAACATTATACCCATTCACGACGCTAGATGGCGCCAGATATCATTGAAGCGAATGCTGAACTTGACTCCCCAGGCCAAAGCGAACCCCTGTCACGAAGAATAAAAATAAAAATAGCGGTAGCACGAAGAAGAAAAATAAAAAATAGCGGTAAGAAAGAAAAGAGAAGAAAATAATAGAAGAGATAACAGTTTATTTACATTTCAAAAACCATAAGCCATTCATTTACGAATGTGATTGCACTTTAGTTTACATATTTAAATGTTCAGATATTAAGATTTGAATGAGGCAAAATAACATGCTTTTTCTCTCAAATATATTGTTATAATCATTTGTTTCAGATGTACTGTAATTATTTTCTGTATAAAAATTAATTTGGTGTTCAAAAAGTCTTTTTTCAGACTTGAGTCTTGAAAAGGAGGGGGTCGTCTTATAATCAGGGCCGTCTTATATTCGGGCCAATACGGTATATGTGAATAAGGAGTATTTGGTTGTTCCAGTTTATTATTTGCCTAAAAAAATAGCGATACAACTTTTTAGTTTGAAACGAGTTTTTGACAGATTTCTAAAATATTTGTATTTTCTTGATTTTATGACAGGTAGTCTACTAAATGTCTTAAGTACTGTATATATTTTCCACTACTGAGGCTGGTCCTTAAGAGCATATTGCATGTGCACATAATGTATTAGGGCTGTTATAGATGATTTTAATCTCATGTGCTTCATAGTCTCTAGGGATACAGAATGTTAAGAGAATGAAAAATTAAAAGAAATGAGACAAAAGAGAATTGAATATACAGCATAGCTTCAAACTCTTTCTTTAGTCGAGTTAGACAGTCTGATACATTTACTGGTGACTAGCTGATTTTGAATACAGCAGGGAACAGCAGTGAAATTTGAAGCTTATTATTCAAATAAAATAGTTGCACTTCTTCATAGCATGTGGTCAGATTTTACACAAACGCAGATTATTATGGATTTTTCTTGCATTGCCAAGTTCTGTTTCCCAATTTCATAGTGTTGCAACCTCACAGACTATACACTGCTTTCCATTGGGCCTGTTTGGTGCTTGTTGGTGGGTCCGAAAGATCTGAAAGAAGAAAGACTGAAAAAAAGACATGTTGCAGAGAAAGTGTCAGATGTGTGTGTTCAGGGAGACAACTTTCTTAAACCTCCAAGTCTTGTGTGAAGAGGCCTTCAGGCTAAGAAAAACAAATCGGGGTGATGTGGGGTCAGGTTTTGTGTGTTCCTGTCTGCTGTTGGTGTGTGTGTGTGTGCGTGTGTGTGCGTGTGTGTGCGTGTGTGTGCGTGTGTGTGCGTGTGTGTGTGTGTGTGTGTGTGTGTGCATGTGCGTGTTAGCAGGCCACACATGAGGCAGCTGATGGCTAATAACATTGTCTGGGAGACTGACAGGCTTTATCGTGTGTTGGCGAGCTCCCATCCACCCCTTGTCCCCCATGTGACATGGCCTGTCACACCACTATGTCAAAGTGGTAGAGAGGCTTTAATACATGTGCATGCACAAACACACTCACAAGTACACACTCCATTTCAAGTTTGAGATCATGGAGAGAGAAAGAGGGAGTTTGGGGTGGAGGGGTGGGGGTGGGTTAAAGATGCTGAAAGCGATAAAGAGAGAAAGAGAGAAGAGGAAGAAAAGTGAAGTGCTGGATTTGTGAGGGCCATTTAGAAGAAAGAGCCACATCAAAAATGAGCTGTTTTCTATTCATGAACTGATCCACAAACCTGTGGTGTGAAGGGCAGAAGGTGCACAAATGCTTACTGACTTACAGGAATTCTTAATTCGGAGGTCTGATATTACAGTATCTCTCACATACGCAAGCATCAAAATACATCAGTGAGCCCTGCCATCCCCTCTATGCTTGCTTTTCTGTATTCCTGCCAAAAGTAATTCATGATTGCTGCTGGAGAAGCTTGTTGTATGTGTACATCTTAATGCTTCTGACAGCATAGCATTTTTATCCAAAAGAGCAACCCACCAAAAGTCAAGTGTTAACAACACTGTGTGCTTTTAAATCGCTCATTTTTAATGCCAGATAAATGTGGTGCAGCTCGAAAGAGGGCTTATTTCAAAAGACTTGGTTCATAAAGTGTGTTATATGCTAAAGGGCAAGAAGTTGATGTCACTATTTTAGATGAGTAGAATCCTTTTCTAGCAGCACTGGGAGCTTAGGCAGAAAGCTGCATGGTTTATAAGTAAACAAATGTCAAGCATAATGATTTTAGATGGAGGAAATATAGTATTCTGGGGCAACAAACTCGTTGCTGCAGGTCGAAAGCTTGCCTTAACATAGAAATAAAGTTCAGCTGAAGTTGGAGGGCTAGTGTTCACAGGAGGCAAATTACAGCAACAAACTAGGTCAAAGATATAGGTAGTTTTCCCTTTGATGTGGGCAGCAGCAAAAAAAAAGTTGACTTTCTTCACTAAATGGGATTTAATGGGTCTGCTATCACACCAAAGTGGATGTGAATAGAGATGAAATGGAGTCCATATCGTCTCAGGTGGGGAAAATGCCATTATGGTTCTGGGATGATGTCTGTGTATTGAATGTTACCTGCCCACTCTTAGCAAGCAGTAAATCCAGGTTGTGAACATACTATTGTAAGAAGAAAAACATGCAATCTTATTTTTTCATCAGTTGATTTAGTCAAGTGGTGAAGATTGTAGTCAATGGTGGTATTGTATTTTACTGTATAACACTAAAACCTACTTTACAGAAGACAACACTATAGAGCCACTCAATATGCTGATTGCATAATGCTTCATAACTGTCAAGGGCCCGGGGGAGTTGAACCCAGAGTGCAGGCACACAGGAGACGAACAGATTCAGAACCAAGAACTTTATTCAGTGAAACACAAGATACCAGCTGAGTGAACTAAAACAAACCAAACTCCATACAAAAATCAACGAATTTAACAAAACTCAAACAGAGCTCAAAACTCACTCAGAATAAATAACAAAACTGGCCACGACATGGGCTAAGAACTAAAACAAAGCACAACGGCCTGACTTACAACCAATAAGTCCAAACGGGGTGGCGGCAGAACGGTTCAGAAGCCACCAGTCAGAGGTGGCACACGCTGGGGCTGCAGACGTGCAGCGGAGAGCATGGAGCTGCAGACATGCAGCGGAGAGCATGGAGCTGCCGACGTGGAGCGGAGAGCATGAGGCTGCAGACATGCAGCGGAGAGCATGGAGCTGCAGACATGCAGCGGAGAGCATGGAGCTGCAGGAGTGCAGTGGAGAGCATGGAGCTGCAGACGTGCAGCGGAGAGCATGGAGCTGCAGACGTGCAGCGGAGAGCATGGGGCTGCAGACATGCAGCGGAGAGCATGGAGCTGCAGGAGTGCAGTGGAGAGCATGGAGCTGCAGACGTGCAGCGGAGAGCATGGAGCTGCCGACGTGCAGCGGAGAGCATGGAGCTGCAGGAGTGCAGTGGAGATCTGCGGTGGGAGCCGAAGCAGGGACAGAGTGGTGAAGCTCCAGGAACAGGCCGGGCTCTCTGAGGAGAGTTCCAGGGCTCCGGCTGATAGTCAGGCAGGACAGAGCAGGCGGGAGGAGTCCGGAGCTGAAGCCGACCTGGGCGAAGTGGCTGGCAGGGAGCCAGCAAGAAGAATGATCCAGCAGCGACTGGTAGGACGAGTCAGGCTTTAAATGCTGCTGATCACTGATCGGGCACAGCTGCGCTCCTTTAGCAGCTGTGTCCAATCGGCCTGGGCTGTCAGCTGGTATGGGGTGTAGCACAGAGGAAGGAGGGACCATGACAATAACCTCTTCATTAGACAGTGCAAACGCAGTATTATTCACTGCAAGGATAAACTGCTGGTGATTCTTTGAGTCAGGTAGCTTTTTATTGTTGGCACCATTTAGTGGTGTAGTGATTCACTGATACAAATCAATACTGTGTGCTTAACATCTAAGATGCAGCTGCATTGGGTCCAAAAAGTGGACTGAGGCCAAAGCTGTAAAATCCGAGGGTTTCTTTTTTTTTTTTTTTTTTTTTTTTTAACTTACCAGGAACTGTTGCATACAGCTGAAAGACAGCAGCAATATGAACCAGGCTTACCAACTGTACGCCTCCACCAACCTGTCAAGTGCCAGTTTACATCCAAGTCTGTCCAGGCTAATAACAGATGGAGCAAAAACTTTTAAGTGTGTAGGTTCACTGAGAGAAACAACTTTTATACATTCATATGTTTGGCCAATGAAGCTACTTCTGATTTTATTGTCTACTGTCATGTCTACAAAGTTGTAGGTTCCAAGGGATCCTGAAATACTGCATTCATGAAAATGGGACAGATAGTGGAGCTGACTCCAAATACATTTACAATACATCACAATTGTGTAGATATAACCTGGCCTGCATTTATCAAACATAAGAATTACCTGCTAAGGAATCAACTGCAGACTAAAACGTTCCAAACTGAGAGTGAAAAGTACACACACACATTTATCAAGTTACTTCCCCCTACATCAAGCTATCTACTTCCAATGGGAATTGTTAGTTTTACATATTTGAACAAATAAACATTTGATGTTCTTTACAAAAGCTAGCCTTCCTTGAGATTGTGTTCAAGTACATCACTTTTAGCAAGTTTTAAGCAGTTATTCAACAAACTTATCAATAGATTATAAATTTTTCTGAGTTAAAAGAAGCTCTGAAGCTAGTATGTCCTCCTTTAGCAGAAATGACTCCTTGTAGGCATTTTGCATAATTGTCCACCGATATGACCTCAGGCTGCTGAAAGTTTTGCTCTTATATGCAATAATTTCTATAGTTGCAGACATTTGAGGCTTTTTTGCACGTTCTACCTACATTACATCCCCCAGTTCATAACATATGGAATTCCTTATGGAACTGTAAGTGGCTTGCAGGCAGGCAATGGGTGGAAGGAGCAGAACACACTGACTGCTGAGAGAATAGCGTGGCTGACTGGCTGGCAATGGGTTGCAGAAGACTAGTGATCCAAGTGAGGCTGATAGGCAGGTAACACGAGGTGACGGAGAATCTAAGACAAACAGAGACAGAGACTTAGATTAAGTGTCTCACAGCACATTTCAAAATTTGCTGCAATTACAGTTGTCTATGGCATTATTACCGCCGATGGAACAGTATGGTGAGTAAAGAGCAATGGTCCAAATGCTCCAGGAGCGTGACTGGTGGATGAATTTCAGGTGCACAGATGAGTTGGTAACAGGAATGACACAAGACCAACAGACACATATAAGTGGAAGAACAGGGAACAACCAAGACACAAACAAGAGATGCAAAGAAAAAGGACAAACATCAGAAACACAAGAAACTGCAGAGAGAAAAATGTAGAACTGAGACACATCTGGTAAAAAAAAAAAAAAAAGTCACAAACACTGTGTAGGGTACAGCAACAACATTAGGCATGAGTTCTGTGAGCATATCATTGTGCTTGAGCAAGCATCTCCACAACCCTTGAGACGCCCACAGCCATTCTTGATTTCCATACATGCAAAGTTCAGAAGTAGCTGGATTTGCGTTGCTCAGGGGTAAGTTGGTGATGATTTGTGAGTCCTTTCATAAGCTACTTGAATGGGTAGACAAGGTCTCCGATTAGACAAACAGCCAATGATATGCTCAACATATAGCCAAGGCAAGGCAAACCATTTTCTAAAGCACCTTTCAGCAACTACACAATTCAGAGTGCTTTCCATAAAACCTAAAAGGAATTAAGAGAAAACAAGATACAAGTGACATAACTTAAAGCTAACAAACATAAAGATAAGACAGCTCCATTCCAATGCAATAAGAAGTAGGGCTAGATTTGATTTAGAAAAAGCCTGGATGATGCAAAACATCAGCAGACCAGGAATACATTTTGGGATGTATTTTCTGAATTTTGTCAGTGAATACATCAAACTCTGCATGCTTTAGTGGTTAGAAGTTCAGAGGCTACTAACACATGGTGGTTGGCAGTCTATTTGTCAGCACATGAGAAAAATACGACATGATAGATACAGACAAACATACTTTACGAGGGAACAAGTGCCCATCTTTCTCTTTACTCATTGCATACAGCAGGGCACTGGACAAAACTGTGTCATCATGTCTGCGTGTTATCTGGCCACCAAATACCGTAATTTCCGGACTATAAGCCGCTACTTTTATCTCATGCTTTGAACCCTGCGGCTTATACAACGATGCAGCTAATGTATAGATTTTTACGGACGAGCTTCATGCCGTCAGTACGTTTAGCCTCGTCACATCAGGGGTACCAACAATTTTGTCCACACGTGTATATTTGAGCCACGAGTCCCTTGCCCGGACGCGGGTCACCGGGGTCCCCCCCTGGAGCCAGGCCCGGGGGTGGGGCTCGGTGGCGAGCGTCTGGTGGCCGGGCTCTTTCCCACGGGGCCCGGCCGGGCACAGCCCGAAAAAGAGACGTGGGACCCCCCTCCAGCAGGCTCACCACCCGCAGGAGGGGCCATAGGGGTCTGGTGCTATGTGTGTTGGGCGGCGGCCAGGGGCGGGGAGCCTGGCGTATCGACCCCCGGCTACACAAGCTGGCTCTAAAGAGCTAGATGATGTGGCCGGGGAGAGGGAGGCCTGGGCTTCCCTCCTAAAGCTGCTGCCCCCGCGACCCGACTCGGACCAGCGGTAGAAGATGGATGGATGGATGGTGTATATTTGAGGGGGTGTACTTACTTCTTTCCTGTGTTTGAATATATCACCTTTATTAATAGGCAGCGTTTACAAGAGGACCAAATGTTTGCTGTCAAATATGTCAAAAGTCAATAATTGCCAACATTTCTACTTGTTTTTTCAAGACTAGCTCTACTCATGGAATCCAAGACAAAACACTGCAGCAACTACTCTGGGAGAGCTTCCTATCAACCCTAATGGGAGAAAAATCCACTTACCATTGAACACCCTTAACCAAATGTATTTTCCAAACAAAAACCAAAAGCAGGACAAAGGGCAAAAGAAAAACTCATGTATGTGTAACAGTGTCAATCATGCAACAGTGGTTGTGGGTTAAATATATATGAATTAGTAATATATACAATGCCGGGTTCTCTCTACATTCATTCACAGGTGGCAGCCCGCCACTGCTGAAATCCCAGCCGCCGCTCCTTCAAATTTCTTCTTTTTTTTTTTTTTTTTAATCGTCACAAATACTCCACCACCGCTTGTCTCCACCTTCACAGCAGTCTTGCACTGTGTGGGGTACTCGCGAGTACTAAGGTAAACTACAGATAACTATCTTGCTCAGTATCTATTCTTTGAGGGAATAATACGACGTTAATTACTCGCGAGAGCGCGGCCTTGAAAGTGTCGTCATGTCAGGGAGCAGGGAGCCTGCCACTGCTGCCGAAAAAAATCCTAGAGGAAACACTGCCATGTATGTGTGTTTTATTGTTCTTTTATTGGGGTTATGTTTACTGTTATAATTACACAAAGTTTGGTCTGCCTCTCAGTTGTTGTGTGGAACCTTTGCAGGAGGGCCCCTATACCCCTACGTACACTTTTTGCCGCCCCATGCTGTCCTATAAATGAGTTTTTCCTGCTTTACCTCTCCCCTTTTGTTTCTGTGTTCTGAGAGAGGTAAGCGAGATTGTGCAGTTGTAATTTATGTGTTTTAATGTCATATAATTCTACTTATAAATTTACTTTCTCATTCTAATATGGTGATGCATTATTTAACTTCTGTAGTACAAGTCGTGTGTGACGGAAAATTTTGTTTGTCTTTTATGTCGACTGTAAAGGTATGTGTTCCGTCTTGTACTGTACATCTACTGTACATGCATTGAATGTGTCCCGCCTTACAGGGCCCCCTTTTGTTTATGTGTTCTGAGAGAGATGAGTACAAGTCTTGTGTGACGGAAGATTTTATGTGTCTTTTCTATTGACTGTAAAGGGCCGTACAAAACGGAGATTGCCTCCAACAAAAACATCATGTGTCGGCTGAGTTAACACATCGCAGAAAAGAGAAGCCACCGGTTACATGTGATGAGTTTTCCAAAATGTACAATTTTGGAAAACATACCAAAGTTCCAAATGATATTAGATTAATTAATACATTTCCACTGTCAGAGACCTGGCAAGGTTTGTGGGCTTTCCAGCCCAGCAGACCAGATCATCCACATCTCTCTGACAGCCTACACTGTTTGAGAAGGTAAAACATGTTTATGATAAATATAGAAGCCTAAATAGACCCCTACATTCACTTCAGCTTAAATTATATTTCAGCCATCATTGGTTGAAATGTTTTTTTTTTCTTTCTGCTATATGTGTTATTAGCTCTGGTTACTACAACTTGGGCTGTGTAATAATTCAGATCCTGAATTGTAAAAAAAAAGTCAATTCCATCAAGTTAGTAGTAAAGAAAATGAGTGATTAGTGAATAATTGATTATAGAAAACAAATCATATTTGGCTTTGAAAGAATAGACCACAATCATGTCAAGGCTTATAATATTACAAGTACAGACCGATCATAATTCATCATTGTGGGCTGTTCATTTTTGACAGGCCATGACAGTTTAAGTGTCTCCTTTCCTGGCTGACATCTGCTGCTGCAGCGCTCTGTGTAACTTCTCATGGCCTGGAGCTGTGAAGTCCTCTCATATGAGCTGCAGTAACACACTTTCCATTTTCGGGAGCAAAACAATTTCCCGACTGGATTTTGAAATAGAGAACAAGATGTAAGGAACTCCCATCACATGACTTGTAACGGCTTTCAAAACACTCTCAGAACTACAATAGACCTTACCGGGGACAAGTTTGTCGCTGAACAAATACAGTAAACCGAATCAGACTGCTCCAGTGTTGGACTGATTCTGATGCTTCCATTCCTCAGTATCATGGAAGAGAAACTGCACAACCATGTGTAAACATACAAAAAGTAATATTAGACAGACTAACACCAGGAGCGTTATTTTTGTCACATACACAAAACTATAAAAGCACTCATAGAGTGCAGTACTCTGCCAAGGCTGCTCAGTCATATCATTTCCGACGGCTGAAATGTTTTAAAAATCCATGGATCCAGACTATAAGCTGCATCACTGCCAAAATCTAATCAATTGGTCCTTGTGTCATTTCTGACCTTCTCTGAAAATTATGTCTTTCCCCCACTCTTCTACCTATGCTTCCTGTCTCTCTCTCCATTTTCCTATACAATAAAGGCTATCAAAAAAAAACTTGAAAAAAAGATTTGCTCATGTATGCTCTGAACACTTCATTGCATCGAAAAAATTCAACAAAATTTCAGTCATGACAGTGGGTCTCCTTGTTCCTTCCTTCCCTCACAAACTTTTAAAGTACCAATGACTTCTTTAATGGGTCTTCAATGCATCTGACAGATGGAGCCACAAATTAAGTTTTACTTTAAAACATTGTCTTGCAGCAGGGTGTGGCACAGGATGCACAGAGAAGTGCTTCAAGCTCGAATTAAACTTGTTAAGAGAAATTTACACAGAGCCCAGACAGCAGAATAAGAGCTGAACAAACTGTTTTGGTGATTTTCTTCACTTGTACTGACTCAATCCAGTCTGTTAATAATGAATAATGATTGGGTGGGTAAAATCACTAGAGATTAATGCTAACAGCATTTGGCCATGCGACCCATCGGCAATAATGATATTAATGGGCAGGCAGGGAGATGCAAGAATTTCAGTTGAGTAAATTCTTAAATCAATATTCTTTTCATTAGCTATCTTGTGTTCACACCTTCTAGCAGCAGTGCTCTGAGGATCTTGTTTATGTGTGTGTGCAGCCATGTGTGCCTGTGTAAGTCCAGAAGCACATGTCTCTAAAACGTGTCCTCACATCGTACCGCTTCTTCTTCGTTTCTGTCCCTGCAACTCTGTAGCAGCACATCTATCTGTCACACTGAAGAGAGCATGATGTAGCGACTGTTTTCATAATTATGTCCCTCCTCCTCCATCTTACCACCCCCCGCTCCAGACAGTCCTCCAGGGTGTGAAAAGACAGCACATCTTCCCACATGTCTGCTGTCCCACTCCACCTCCAACCTCGAGCACCAATTTGCGTGGCGCTTACGCATTCAGACTATAAAGGCTCAGGCTGCGACTAGCAGCAACCCATCTTTCAACAATTACAGATAACAAGATGAGCATTGGAAATGAAAAGTCATCAGGGTTCCCTTTTAGCTGAGTGTGAGCGACCGTATCGGACTTCTCCATCTCTGTGTTAACCTTGGCTTTGTGTGTGCTCAAGCCCACTGCGTCCTTATTGGCATTAAAATCAAGGCGGTGGTGGGTGGCCAGTGGGCAACATCCGCTATTTAACCCCCCTAGCTAAATTACTTACACACACACACACACACACACACACACACACACACACACACACACACACACACACACACACACACACACTGCCAGTGCTTACTGGTGTTTGTCATTTCCCAGCAACCCCTACTGTGTCTCACCTTTTTTTTCTTAGCTCCATCTGCTGGGGTTGAAAGGGCTTTAAATTTTGATCCAATCTCTCTTTGGCTCATAATGTGACAGCATACTGTCGCCATAAAGAGCAGGGATGTAATGTTTGTATGGGCCGGGTCTTAAATGCTACCTGTCCCTGTTAAGCCTGTCTGGCCATTTAGATAGCCTCCACTCACAGGCATTAGGAACAACTGGAATAGTTCTCATCTGCTGCAGGGAGCATGGACTGCGTCTGATAATAAGGTGTTGATAGAGGGCATTAGCTTGACGGCTTCTGCAGCCTGATATACCAACAGACCTTGGGCAAGGGCAAGCTCAGGGAGAGTTGGAGAGTCAGAGACAGCAGACAGTAGTCACATGTCAATTCAAATATCAGTCATACATTTGTGAAACAAACACACTGAAGTGATTTGCTTGGAGATCTGGAGGAAATTTTAAAGAAGCCTCTGTCACGCTCAACTATGTCGCGCAAGGTGTAATTAAAACTGACATGCATGAAGAATCCATAGCATTCTAAACTGATTTTTACTTGTTTAAATTTATAAACAAAAAAATTTTTTTTTAGAAAAATGGAGTTATCTGTTGTGGCAAACGAACTCTTCAAATGTTCCACCAAAAAAATTCCCACATCACTATATTGCTGGGGCAACTTTCCTGCATCCTGGGGTAAACACTACCCCAGATGACTGTGACTGGTTTGAAGAAATACAGACACAATCCAGAGCTTTTTTCACCCTCTGGCAGAAAAACAATGAGTTGCAGCCAGACTATTGTCAAGCACAAACACGGCACTGTGGAGATTTTATATGTAAAGTGTCTTTGAGTGTTTTGAAAAGCGCTATACAAATAAAATGTATTATTATTATTATTATTAGTAGTATTATTATTATTATTATTATTATTATTATTATTATTATTATTATTATTATTATTATTATTATTATTATTATTATTATTATTATTATCATCATCATCATCATCATAAGTATGGCAATGCGAGAGTTGCCAAGTGATGAGCAGTGTTTGGCATTCAACAAATGCAAATTATCTTCCAGCCATCATTTTTTCAAATAAATCCTCAATTTACCTCATTGTTCCCATACCTGGAAAGTAAAGGGAATGTTTAGTTGAGGAATTTGAAGGGTCACATTGAATTAAACTGTTCAGCAACAATAGTAGAAAGCTGTAAATGTTGCTTGCACAAAACATATTCTGTTTAAGCAGCCCACACTCATTCATTTTTACTGCATGGCACAAACATGCGTTCAGTAATTGACAATGCATGTGTGGACCTAAAAATGTAAAAATCATGAACATTTCTGTTTGAACTGCAAGCTTTTTTATGGCATTTCCAAAATCTTCCCATCTTCAGTCACTAGAACATTGCACAAGTTCAATGAAAATATCACTTTTAAGTTATTAAAGCCGACACTGACATCTCAATACCTCACTGTTATCTTGTCTAGATAATCCTTTTCACAGCTCTAACTATTATTAGAGGGTGTTGCCTGTTCATTCATGTGTATAACATTCTGTGAACACAATATTAAAATCCTGTTAGACAATAGCGCATTAGTCCCTTTTGGGATTTAACATGAAATTGTGAACTTTTGTGAAATCACATGCCAGTTCTCTGAACAAAGCCCGAGATGCGGGAGATCCCTGCAGCAGTCTCAGCTAAGAATAGAGATACATAATGACATTTTAATTTTGTGCTGTTAACAAACCTGCTGCTTCTCTTCCTGTAATTTTTTGTGTCAACTGCCAAACCCTCAACATCAGTGCTTTCAGAACAAAACAGAGGGTGTCAAACAGGAAACAGCAAGAGTGACATCATTCTTAGACACCACTGTGACAGAGGCCACCTTTAGAGTGTTTTGAGGCTGATGCTCAAGAAGGTTTATGTCAGCATTTAATTACAGCAGCATCGTCATACATTATTTGATTGTTTCTTAGTTTTTTGTCGTTTTTTTTTGTTGTTTTTTTGTGAATGAGGAGGCCCTGATTATTCTTTTACACTTACCTGGTATTTTGAAGTAATTAACAGAATCCAGTCATTTCTCCCAAACACTTGAAACCACGCAGATGGTTTTAGTTTTTTCTGTTCATGTTCTGAGATATCAGTCTCTCAGTTTTCTGCTGCCACCTGAGTACAAAAGGGGGTGAAATCGAATCAAATGGACTTTTTCTGAGCTTTGAGCAACACAAATAAAATCCTGTTCACCTCAATGATCAATGAGTGGCAGGAGAAGTAGATAACAGAGAACCATCGTTTTCAACACTAAAACTGTCTGGATATTTAGACACTACAAGGCTTAATGCAAATGTATTTAATGTGATCGTCTTATGGGTTTGATACTTGAAACTTCACTTATCAGTATGTTTATATTAATAGTGGATGACATGACATGTATTGTGAAAATGGCCGTGTATACTTCCACTTGCACAGAATTGTCACCTGGCTTGGCAGTTCCCCTCAGGTCAAAAGGATATTGAGCATCTTTCAGCTCATTGTTTTAATTTAACATTCTATAACTTAACTGTAGGAGATAGCTGTTCTAGGGGGAAAAGCTCTAAAACCCCAGTATATGCTACTTTCAAACAGACAGTATAAGCAACTCACAGCTGAGCATTTAGCTAAAGAGCCAAATATTTGCCTCTGGAGTTGGTGAAGACCAAAGACAGAGCTAAAGGCAGAGTCATTGTTAGACATACTGTGTATTTATCATCAAAGATGAATGCAGATGTCTTGTCTGTCAGCTCAGACAAGTCTGAGACAGGTCAATCTCCTTTGACCTGTCTCATCAATAATTCTGAACAAATTCTACATACTCAAGAGAAAAACTCAAACCAGCCCACCTGACACCATCAATCAGGCCACAGTCAAAATGTGATGTTTGATAAGAACATTAACTGAAGCTTCTGACCTGTATTTGCACAATTTTTATTTAGATATGCATTACTCTGCTATCATATGATTGACTGATTAGATAATTGCTTGAATGAGGAGGTGTGCTCTTGTTCCTAAGAAGTTTGTCTTGTCTTTGGTGTTGGCACTCGTGTGTTTAGATGCATATTTCATGGATCCCCAAACTAACTCACATATGCATTCACTCATCTACTAACTCTCACAGTCCGTCTGTGTTCAAACTGACTTGAAGAAAATTTAATCTTTCTCACTAGCCCAGCAGTACAGCACTGGTGCCAACACACAGAACACTAACAAAAATGGTTCCTCTAGCAAAAAACAGAAAAACTAACAACAAAAAAGTGAAAACATTAAAGCAGACTCATCTTAATTCATGACATCATCGTCTGGCAAGATGCTGTGTTGACTGATCATATGAACTTATGTGTTCATCATGAAGCAGTCCACTGCTTCATGATGTTGTTCTCGCTCCGCCCACATTTATCAAGATTGCATCGTACCAGACTTGTGTGGACTTGGGGCAGCCAAATAGCCCACAATGCATTTCGCGCTGACCAGCAGGAAAGGCCGAGGAGGAAACTTTCAGAGGGAACAGAAGTTTTTTGGGAATACTACTGTTACTATGATACAATATGTAGTTTTCAGATTATTTCAGGCAAGAAAGTAGTTGTGTAAACGTCAAATATGTGGTCAGTTTATCCAGATAAAGCCTGATTAAAAATTTACTCCAACGGTTTCGGAGATGTGAGCGGCCGGTCAGCAATTAAACGGGGATATAAGTACTTTTTCGTTTATCTAAAGATCACACTTTGGCCTCATGGTGTATTTTTTTATTGTTCAGAGAAAAATGGACTTGAAAGAAGTTAAAGTCAATATTCATAACATAAGATTGTTAAAGTCTTACTCGATCGCTGACTGTGTTCTTCTGAATTATTGTCTGTCTTCATTACCTGTAGTACAACTTTGTTCTATTCTTATGACTGTTACTGTGCATTAAAAATAACATTTAAGCAGTATTTTATTCCAGGAACATCTGAAGAAACCCTGATCCTCACTGACTGCTGGGAGACTCCACAGACAGAACATCAGCAGCTCCATCTTCAGCATCTGGACCAGCAGGATGCTGTTCATAGAAACTCAAGGACAGAAAATACTGAAATGTATTCAAGCATTTTGCATTAAATATTTTTCAATTGTGTTCAAAAAATGAATTGAATTGTTGAAGCCAGAAGTAAATGTTGCTCTAACATCAGAACTGTTTGATCAGATGCTGCTGATGTTTGAAAAGGTCTCTGTTTTATTACCTGACAGGCAGAAGAAGAACTCACCTGTAGGATCTCACCTGTATTCAAGTTCTGAGTACAGTAGTTGACATGAAATATTCTCTCATTAATTACTGATGATGTTCAGCATACAGAAGTCCTGGGGATCACATTAAAGTGTAGTGATGCTTGTATATCTGTCAGAATATAAACCTCGAGATGTTGGAGGACAAACATCAGGTATGGATGTAGAATGTAGACTACTGTATTTTATTAATGTTACTAATAAAACTGTAAACTATCCATCCCTGTTTATGTGTCCTCGTGAAGGTTTAATATTTTTTCAGCAATCAATTTCTGAAAAATTTTTGTGGATCCACTGATAGAACTGAGAATGAGACGGTTCAGTTCATCACAAACTACAGCTGTCAATAAATCAGCGGCTCTAAAACATAAAAAAAAAGATGTATAACGATCTTCCAAACCTGAATATATATACACAGTAACTGTTTTAATATTAAAACGTGAACATGCAAGGCAGTGTTATTATATCTGCTCCATTTTGTTGTTTTTAACAGTAAAAATAACCGGAGCAGATGAACCGAGGCGGTGACATCATCAAGTACGCTGGTGTTCCAAATGCTCTTGAGCCTTGATGCGTACTCGCGTTCTTGCAAGTCCGTACTTGCGAGAACGACTCGCAAGTCTGTTCTCACCAAGTACGCGAGTACGGACTTGCGTACTTAGAATTGAGAAACGGCCAGAGAGTATTTTTCCAAGGCTTCTCAGTCATATAATTTACTGTGCTTACTTCCGCTCTAGATGCTGTAATGTGCATGCCTAGTTTGGAATCCGATTACTCGATTAAATAAGTGGTTCTAAATACTCAGAATAATCGATAGAATAATCGATTACTAAAATAATCAATAGCTGCAGCCCTACCTGCAATACTTTCTCTGACATGAATCAAAACTCACCAATATGCATTTAAGCAGGGGTCAGTGGGTCGATGAAAGCTTAAAAAATGCCTACAATTGATCTGGTATTGTCCTGACACTCCTTCCTTTTCACCCCGAATGCTCTTTCATCCACCATTGGTCTTTTTTTCAGCCTATATCCATCTAGCTTTGATTTCCCTTTCCCCTTTTCCTCAAAAACAACAATGGTACTCATTTTTCATGCCATCATTGATGCTGCTGTAAATCTAAGCTCAGAGAAGATTGGGGGAAAAAACTTGTCTCAGCTGATTTATGAAACCTCCCTAACTATTGATACAAAATGCGAAATCCAATGTGGAAGGTACCGTGGTGACATTTGTCAGAGTCTTGCAGTGGATACAGTCTGCATGTGGTTTCCAGTGACACAAAAATAGGCCATAGGCTACAACTGAACCTCTTTTTTGAAATAATGTTGTTAATTTACCAAAGGCTCTTCTATGCAAAGAGAATATGAGCCGTGGCACGAAAATACTACCTCGGAATACAAATTTGCATTTTTGATGATTGACATTTCTTAAAGAGGACACATATGCAGTTATTTAGCTTCGTAGCTTGTTTGTATTTAACAATTACAGATTAAGTGAGGTAGATGCTAACAGTACCAGAAAAAAATATTTTTATGGATACCTACCCCTCACTCCTCTCTTTCTGTCTTTTCAGAAATTAAATGTAAAAATAACACAAGGAGATGTGTACCCACTTGCCTTTCAGAGTATTCAGCAATCCGTGCTAATTCCAGGCTATTGCAGCCACTTCAGTCTGCTGCTGTTCCCCTGTCACAAGTGGCTCTTATGGGCTTTTTCATAGAAATTCAAGGAGGGTGTTCTGGGTTTTCTGCATCACACAGGTGCAGAGACAAAGAGCAATTATTCCAACCTTTTCACAAAAAGCCAGGTTGAGATGTGTGTTGTGGAAACAGGGTGTGTAATTTTCTGCCCTCCTAAATAAAGAATGCATATCAAACCATCAGAAGCCTTCGGCCCTATGATGACACAAGTGTAGGTTCAGTGGATGCCTTATTTCCATATACAATGCTCGTGAGTATCTATTTCGGTATGGTCAGTGGAATGTATAGTGGAAAGCTATCATTGGAATATTTTAAATTTTGAAATGTGGTTTTTAAAGAGGCTTTGCATATAGTATGAAATATTGAATGTATTTCAAACATAACAATAGAGAAACCATGAGCAACTCGGGATGATGAAAAATGAAGATGGAAAAATTGTAAAAACTGTAACAAAACAAGGCCTTAAAACTCTTTTTTTTCACATCTGTGTTGTTCCTGCATTTAAAAAAAAGACTTCTCTCTCCCTGGACTTGTTGTAGGCAGCAGGATAAGAAAGGGAAAAAATACTGTGACACTTGTAGCTCTGCACCATTGTATCAACTAAATAACTAATCTGCATCTGCCTGCTGATTTCAACAAAGCTGAATTCCAGACACCCCCAAACAGGGCTGGTGGAAGGGGGGTGGTTGGGAGATGTCTTGCCTTGCAATCAGTCCCCAGCAGCACATGGAGAGCTGCTGTAATTAAGGAGCAGCATCCCCCATGAATCCTATCCGTGAAGCAGGACTTTAATTCCCTACTAATTGAGGCCAACGTGGGGAGGATGGAGGGAGGGGCAAGGTATTTCAGTCTCCTGCCGTGTGGACCAACCACTGAGTTAGATGATTAGTTGAGGTGTAGCAAAGGTAACAAGGAAACTAAACGTCGGCGGCACAGCCAGACACACCTGCCCACCTCTCCTTGCTTCCCCATTGCTCTACGAAGGAAACCCGACCCAAATGGAGACAAACTTTCCCATTCAAGCTCCACTTTTATGGGAGCAGTTTTCTCTGCTTGTGGGAGGAAGGTGGGGGAGAGACTCGGGGGGGAAGGGAAGCGGGGCAGGCATTTAGATTGATTGGCTTCATTTGGATTTGTATCTATTGCAGATGTGATTGCTGTCGACAGAAGTTCATACAACTCCAGAGAGAACAAAAGAGAGGTGGAGGTATATTTAGAGAATGCTCCGGGCTGCTACAAGTGTTCCGTCTAATAAAGGAAATCATTTGTAAAATGAGATTTATTTATTGTGCGCATATTACAGTTGCATGGATGTTTGTCAGAGAGCTTTTTTGGTTTTATGCTTCTCACATTTTCACCATTTAAGTTCACTGTAAACAAAGTGCTGAAAGTAAGGTGAGGTAAGCCGTCAAATGCGCTGACTGAGGCTTCAGGTGACAGTTGTTTTGTATCTGTAATGGTACGCTGTTTTGGCTGCATGCAATGCCTCTTTCACTTTCATGTGTATAGTTCACCAGAGGCACTGGGTAAAAAGCACTGAGGAAGTGGCTGTGAGGCACATTGTCACTGAAATCTGTCAGACTCCTCTCTCTCACTCCATCTCTGTCTGTCTCTCATTCTCTCTCTCTGTCTGTATATATATAAAAATCTCTCCATTTCAGAGCTGCTTCTGACAACCACAGACGCTTCAATGGGCGGAAATTTACTTGCAATTGTCACAATTGTCCCAGAGAAAATTATGATTTATTCCTATGCAACTTTGTAGTTTGCACAGACATGAAATCATGCGTGCTTACACAACAACAACAAAAGAACACTCATGCACACAAACATTCAGTGTTAATTGCTGTAAATAGCTTCTACTTGTGCTGTTTGAAATGGCACAGAAGACCTCCAATCATCAATGCTGCTCTTTACTGTTTTAAAGATGCAAGCTTTACTGTGCACCACATACAATACAAGCAAATGTTTGGCACCTTTTTATGACAATTCATTGAAGCTTTCTGTAGATATCAAAGTTTTCCTTGAATTCAAAAACACATCAGCCCCCTACAAAGAATGCAGCTGAGTATTTAACCAATGTGAAGCTGACACAGGATGGGACACAACAGCAATTTAACTTTGTCCAAACTTGTCTGCCATTTGTGGAATACCATTTTAGCTCAACTTTTGAAATGTTGTCAAGTTATTCTGATCCATTAAACCGACTGGGGCTGCCAAAGAAAAGTTTAGGCAGCAGGAATGAGAGGATTTGTCCTTTCAGACACTCAGATCATCGAGAAATTGTCTCTATTTAGTTGGAATAGCAGCAACTAAAGCAAATCTCCCTCTGAATAAAATGTTTTGTTCAAGGGCCTTTCATTTTCATCGCACAATCGGTTCAATCTCATAAAGGCCTCAATAACATGAAAGTCTTGTTGAAGGAGAGTCTGATGTGGAAGCTCTTCATCTTCAATGTGTGCCACTCAATACAACAGAACATACAGTGGGAGGTCAAGTAATGGGGAGTGCTGCTAGTTGGTGGGGGGAAGAAGAGTCATTATGTATGAAGACACTAAAATGTGTGTCTGAAAATAATGCATCTTCTGTAATGCGACCCCTGCTGCGTCCTTGTTTGAAACACTAGCATGGCTTTGATTTATCGAGGTTTGTAACCTTGGCCAATTACCTGGAAACACACTCTCCTAGCTGTTTTTCCACAGTGAAGGAGAACGCTTCAACCCCTCCACCACCCACCCTTCCTTTACACTTTTGTTGCTTGCCTTGCACAAAAAAGTAATGGTTAATTGGTAATAGTTCTGACCTTGTTTCTTTCCGTCTGATGATGTTTCCCCCTGATTATTTGCAATTCAGCTTTGCCCTCAACATGCTGGAGAGTATTTCATTTACTTTAGGAAATCACTGGAGGTCTAAAAATCAAGACTGGCTTGTTTTCACCTATTCATCTTTTTATCCGCAAGGGGCAAAAATGAAGAATGGTCTCAGAGATTCAGCTGGCATTCCGGACCAAAAAGGTCTGAAAAATTGATAGGTTTGGAATTTGCATATCTGTTGTGCAACTGTATTCCCTGTGGCCAGCTTGAGCACACAGTTCATCAATAAAATATGACTGTCTGAGCAGCAAATATTGAAATGACGCCTGTCGAAATGAAGTTTGGGAATGTGCATATTGTAGCGACGTGTTTAAGCAGGTGGCAGAGGTCAGACAAGTCAATGCTTTGTTTGGGGTACATAGAAGTCAAGGGAAGACTATTTGCATAGTTCTACCATCTAGGTGTGAGAGAGTATGATTTATTTTGCAGTTGTTGTTCTTTGTTTATGTTGTTGTTTGCAATTTGCATTTAAATGTGGAGAGAGGGGAAGACACAAAGTAAATCATTTGGAATTATTGAGTGGGCACTGCCCTCTAGTGGTCAGGGAAGGAAGTGATCAGTTGTACATCCCCACAAAAAAGACTGTCTTTGTGCAAATGTGAGCCTATGTGTATAGGCACAGGCACACACACACACACACACACACACACACACACACACACACACACACACACACACACACACACACACACACACACACACACACACACACACACACACACACACACACACATATATATATATATATATATATATATATATATATATTCGTACATAACAATTCTTCCCACCACCAACTAGCAACTATAGGCTCTCCCCCATATATATATATATATATATGTATATATATATATATATATATATATATATATATATATATATATATATATATATATATATATATATATATATATATATATATATATATATATATATATATACATATATATATATATATATATATGGGGGAGAGCCTATAGTTGCTAGTTGGTGGTGGGAAGAATTGTTATGTACGAAGACGTCAGGAACTAAAATGTGTGTCTGAAAATAATGCATCTTCTGTAATGCGACCCCTGCTACATCCTTGTTTGAAGCACTAGCATGGCTTTGATTTATCGAGGTTTGTCTCATTTTGACTGGTAGTGTACATATTTGTATCTATTAGATGATAGCAAGCAAAGCAATGCCTCTCCATGGAGGAGGAAGAGGGACATGCATCAGTTCTGCTGAGAGTGAAATGGATGGCCTGTACATTGATTAATTTACAAACAAACACAACAGGAGCAAATCTGAACAGGGCAAGAACACAAGTCCGTTTGCAGCTGCTTGGATGTTGTTTCCTCAAGGTCACAGGGTTAAGAGGCAGATGGGCACTGCTGCAGCTGGTGCCTTCAGGGCCCCTAGGATCCTAATCAATTCTTACATTTCAGGGGAAAATGATGAAAAAACAGCCACTCAAAGGAAGATAGATGAGAGAGAGTTGCAGCAAACGCACAGATCAATAATATTCATAGCCTCAAGGAGAAAATACGTTAAGTAAAAGCTTTTTACTCAATGGATCTGAGTGGGGATGCTCAGAAATGCACCTTTATGCTCCAGAGAGACTGAGCAAGGGAATAAGCCTGTAAGATCAAAAAACAAAGAAAACGTTCACTCTGAAGGTCTTATGTGCTCAGGGAGGAGGAGAAAAAGATGTTCATTAATGCTAGTTACTATATCATATACTAACTAGCAAGCCTATGGTCGACAAAGTCCCAGAAAAAATGAACACATGGGCTACATTTTGTAAGAGTGGTGCTCGAGCAAGCACATGGGGGAAAGAGTGCTGCCTCTGCTGCAGTATGACAAACAGAGACAGGGATAGTGCAGTGTTTTTAGTGCAAACTGCTCAAGTAATCATTGATTCTTCATCAAGCTGGGTCATAGGAGACTGTGTTTGGCCTCTAAATTGAGAAGCTCCAGTAGATTCCCAGAAAAAGAAGGCATTTCTTATAAAAGCGAATTTGAAGACTTGCACAGACGCCAGTTGTGGCAGATTCCCAGATGATACTCACTGCAGACCGACAACACACAGCAGGTGGGGTTGTAAAGTGATTTGGGTGCTCCAAAAGCCAGGCACTACAAACTTAGCAGAGTTTACAAAAGCATAAGTAAGGGTAATGAAATGAAAAGAGCGAGACAGATGTGAGATGGTGAAGAGGGTTAGAGAAATCTGTATGGAGAACCGGATAATGGAGGAAGGGATTGCTGAGGTGAGGTGAAAATGTAAAACAAAAAAGAGATGGATAGTGGAGTAGACTAATGAGCAGCAAGTTGGGAGTGTGTGAGGGGCAAGGATCGGGGGGAGGGTTCACCAGAGCTGAGGAGGTTTAGTTTGGCGCAGGCGAGATATCCATGGGTCTTTACCCAACTCTTAAATCATCCAACATGACAGAGACACAAAGGCTTGGTTTGATGCAGAGCTGCCAGTCGTCCTTTGAGCTCTTAATCACAGAGATCTACGAGGGGCAGATCTCTTAGCGTTGGAGGAGACGCCTGGCAGCAACAAATGAGCCCCACACTGCGACTCCCACGCAACCACACACCTCTAAACCCCTGCCAATGCCGTGATCCACCTGCAATCACCCTGCAGCAAATACCAGGCGCTCCCCTGTGCAGGCAGCCACATTGTCTCTCTCCCTCTCTCTGTGTGTATGTGTGTGTGCACGTGTGTGTGTGAGAGAGAGAGAGAGAAAGAGAGAGAGAGAAAGAGAGAGACAGAGAGAGAGAGAGAAAAAGAGGGTTGTGAGAAAGCTGGGGGGGGGGTGGGGGGGTGAAGAAAGTGGTAAGAGTCTGTGTCTGCTATCTTTTTGCATGTGTGGGCACACGTTTGGTGATGATACAGAGGTACTGATGGGAGAGGTGGCGTTGAAATATGACAGCTCTCACTTGTTGTGAAGCCTGCCCTCGGAGTAAGCCCTGCAAGAAATAGAGAGATCACTCTCACTTTCTCTCAATCCACACACAATCACACACACACACACACACACTAAGACGGAACTCTGTTAAGATGTGATTAGGCTGACTGTCAGTTGTGAAGGGTGTGATCAAGGTTCACTGCACGCCAAGAGCACACAAACGACGGTCTTAGCCGGCCTGCCTGACATTCTGCTAGCAGAGGAATGCCGGAGCTGGAAATAACAGCCGGCCCTGACTTTCAGCTGGACTGACAACGACTGGTACTCTGCCAGCTGGAAGAAAAAAGATGGACCTTGAGAGCATGGTGAAAACAGGAAAGAAATACCTGATGACAGAGTCTGGTGTGGATGAACTTGACTGGCCTGCACAGAGTCCTGACCTCAACCCCATAGAACACCTTTGGGATGAATTAGAGCGGAGACTGAGAGCCAGGCCTTCTGGTCCAACATCAGTGTGTGACCTCACAAATGCGCTTCTGGAAGAATGGTCAAAAATCCCCATAAACCCACTCCTAAACCTTGTGGACAGCCTTCCCAGAAGAGTTGAAGCTGTTCTAGCTGCAAAGGGTGGACCGACGTCATATTGAACCCTATGGATTAGGAATGGGATGTCACTGACGTTCATATGCGAGTAAGGCAGGTGAGCGAATACTTTTGGCAATATAGTGTACCTCACACTGAGAAATACAACAATTTGTTCCTCTATTAATATTTTGTATTCACCAAACTATGCTAAACCTGTCAGTTTCAGTGTAGGTTCTTTTTTCAGTTGTAACCACTTGATACTGTGAACATGTTCCCCAAACAAGTAAAGATCCAAATTCAAGAGAGAAATAAAGATCCTCAGAGGAGGAGGATCTTTATTTGGTAATAAAGGTATGCCTTCGTTTCGAGTCTTGGTCTCTTTATTTCTCCGCTGCAGTAATGCTGAGGGGGGGATGTGGCTCCCTATGCTAAGACAATCAGAATATGTCATTATGAAACAATATGGACGGGGGAAATTGAGTCCCATCTGGAACTGAAAGCAGGATAGAGAAATAGAAATTCTCACATCAGCTCAGCAGTGAAATTGCAGCCCCGCTGAGATGCAAGCATCACAAGCTGGGATGTAGGAACATACATATGTATTGTACAAACACTCTCTCTCCTTTTAAGACACCGGCACATACTTGTAAATGCATGAATTCAAGCAGCAAACGCAGGCATGCAGCCGAGAAAGCATGTAAAATGTGCATGCACAGCCACATTACGCAAGCATCCTCTCATCCACGTACCTCCACAGTCAGTCTAATGCTCAGTGAACATGTTACATTTGTGTATGTTAGCCAAGACGTCATACTTGTATGTGCATCGGCCCCAGCTTGTGGTGTCTGGCTCACAGCGTGCCAGTAAACAGCATGCAGCCGAGATGATGTGAGGACTCCAGGCTCCGTGATTCATGCAGACGGTTTGATTAAAGAGCAATCGCAGCCCCTGCAGTGTGAGAAAGGGTGGCATAATCACCATAAGAAAAACACAGTTTGGTAGCATAAATCTCAGCATGTTTCTAGTTATGAAAGTTTTGAGAGGGGCAAAAAGATATCAAATGTCTGAAGTTATAAAGAGGCCAATAATAATGCAAGCAGACTCCCACTGAGTGACCAGAGAAATAACTGGCATTGAGTGTCTAACTTGGTGCGATAATCATGGTGTTCATAGAGAAGGCAAGGCAGTTTAGCATACCTAACGGCACTTAATGCTATACAAACTGTAAAGCTGCCCCATCACAAAAAGATTAAATTGTCATATTTCGTCTGAAAGGGCTCTTCTGTGTTGATAAAACCAAAAGCGATTCATCAGCAAACTCTATGTTTCCTATCAGCTCTAGGGAGCATTTTAGCATCTTTAAGCCCCTTGTTTTGCTTTTATGGGCTGCAGCTTTAATATTTTCATTTTCTCTCACAGCTCTGATAAGTATTGTTAGCTATACAGCCTACACCACACTAATTAGCAGACTTTTAAAGTTAGCAACTAGTTTGAAGTGGAGGAATTTATCAGATAAAGAGCAGTATTTATGTCTCAGACATTGGTAGAGGCAACAGACGAGAAAATACTGGAATTACATTTGTCAGGTCTTACATTGCCCTCAAGTGGCCAAAATGTAAATTAATGCAGGTTTTAAAGGAACTACATGTATCATGAGAGAGAATCATTTAACTTTTCATTGGCTGAATACTTCACTATGTTTATGGCTAGTTGCTAACTTTATAATGAAATGCAAATATGCCATGTATTTGTTTAAATACTTCATAAAGCTTTAAGGAAATGTGGTCTTTGGGTTTAAGGAGTGTTTATTGTTGAAGTCAGAATGTGTGAGGTGTGAGTAAGAGGCAGGCTGAGTTGTGATGAGAGTGTCTTTGTATTGTTGAAGGTAGTCTGAGAAGGAATCAAGATTCATGGTTACACCAGTTTTAGCCAAGTATGGTGCTTAAGGGATTTCATTTGGTAAAGTTCAGGTGTATACCTGCAAGCTGAGTGTGTGAATGAGATTATTCTGATTTAATGGGAGCCAAGTGGTTAAGGCAGGAGAAAAGGGTCTCCTTGAAACTGCTGACAAGATTAGAGGGACTAACAGATAGTGAATCAAGGGATGCAGACCTTTTACAATAGAATCAAAAATAGATTTAAGATTTCTGAGGGATATTTGGCATTTCTCCTTTAGGATGGGGATATGGATGTCAGTGTCCAAAATCACTGTAAGGTGGTCAGAACTGATGTATTGTAAGACCAGTAGAGCAGACTAAATTCAGGATGTGACACTGGCTGAGAGTGGACTCCTCACTCATCCTCATATTCACACCATTTAGAATCACCATATATCCTATCATGCATGTCTTAGGACTGTTGGAGGAAGCCAGAGCACCAAGAGGAAACCCACACAGACATAAGAACAGCCAACCAGCAGATTTGAACCCACAACCTTCTTGTGTGGCTCCACCATTCAAGTACCATGAAAATCAATGTTGATATACAATTAAAAAACTTGGAATTTTTAGTGAACTTGCTGCCAGCCTACCGTCAGTTTTGCACAAGTTAATCAGAAGTTCACCACAACTTTGCCACAGATCTAATACGGCATAGGAAAATATGATCTTGCACTTAAAAGACAAACTTACTATCCGAAGACTATCAGAGATTTAGCACTTCTGACAAATCTGTCATGAAGCCACCGGGAAACATGTTTGCCAGCAGTAACAAACTTCTGAGTATTGTAAGAAAGTAGTTGGAAGGTTGCTACTAGTGGCCAATATTGGCAAACTTGTGACAGAATTTACTGGAAAACTTTTTTTTTAATTGTTGCTGCAAATCCACCACAAATTTGCCACAAATGTTTTGCTGTTGTAAAGGAGGCACTTGCACAAAGCTTGTGCTCAATAGCCAAGAGTCCAGGGTGGCAATGCGTAGACCAGGAAAAATTCAAAGCACAACAGTGGCAAGACAGCAGCAATACAGTGAAGAGGGGTAGCCTGGAGGGGCTACCAGCCTGTTAGCCTCATTGTCCTGCAGGGAACCCAGTGAGTTACCTACTTAGCCAAACTGCTAGCTGATGCAGATTAGCCTGTTGGCACTGTCGGCATGGTAGCCAGCTTGCAAAGGAGTTCTAGCTAACAAACAAACCACTGAACACATCATACAATTTACAGTGTATGATGTGTACAGTGTAGTTGGTCAATAACTTCTATCCAATAACCTATACCTACTTAAATTCTTCTTATCTGATGCTATGAAAAATAAAGGCTCAAGGAAAAATTGGGTCAGAATGACACCGAGGTTCACTCTGCTTTAGGTAACAGTATTGTGTGAATGTCACATTCATCCATAGACTAACATGCAATAATAATGTAAGGCCATGTGGAAATAATCCAAATTATTTAAAATATGTTACTGAGTAATAAAGAAAAGGTGATAGTGATGGTTAAATATACCGTAACCTTTTCCAATAGCACTTCAATGATTGCATTTCAATGTCAAGTGCATCATACTGAAGTACATTCATCTGTAAAAAACATTTTGATATCCACATGTTGTTTGACCTGTAAACCATCCAGTGCTCACTGAGTAAGAGTGCCATGGTTAAAAGTGAGGAGCATAATCTCAAGTTATCACTTGATTTCTTTTTATGATCCGAGTGCAGGACACGTGTTTGTTTCTATGAGTGAAGTAAAGCATTCAAACAATTTTTTGCTGCGAGCAGACCTCGTTGTGGCGGTAATCGATAGAGAATGCGAGAAAGAAAAGAATGACAGAGATGTTTAAGTTATTTACCATAGCAGAGATAAAAACAACCACTTACAATGGAGCTGAATAAAATGTTTCATATCAAATGTTTTCATAGCGTTACCAAGAATGGAATGCACAGGAAAAATGTGTTCTGGTGGATCCAGCAGTAGTAAACACGAACAAGCAGATAACATGTGAAGGAGAGGTGCAGATCACTGTCACTAACACCTCAAATAAAAGCTCAACATGGATCCAAGGGTGACTGGCACACACCTGTGGTACATCCAAACACAGAAATAACATGTCACAGATCCACTGTACACCAGACAAAATGTAAAATCATATATTACGACCCAAAATAACTTAAATAAAGGCATATGAAACTAGACGCCTTTAAATATACAACATGTAAGCAAGCTAAAAACACTATTGTCCTTTCCTATTGTCCTGAATACTTTCTAGTGTCAGAGGTTTCAGAAGGAAAATACTCAACAAAATGACAACATGTATATTACATCAACAAGTCTTCAGATGGTGATTTTCACTGTCTTTCCAGGTCCAATGTCATCAGTGACCTGATGAAACCGCTTTGGCAGAAGAGCATTAGCAGCCACGTTGCCTTCTTTAGGAGAGCCCACGTGTTCTCTCTTTTATTTCTTTACAAAATGCATTTAGTCAAGTACTCCAGGAAAAAAAAAACACACACACTGTTGAGCGCAGTTCTGTGTGTAGTAGGTAGTCGCCCACAAGCGGCCTCTGTGGGTGGTGCTTCCCTTACAGGCTGGGTGCCACATACTCAGAAGTGTCACAGCTCTATGGCTTCTTACTGGAGCAGGACTTGCAGCACTGCTGTCCATAGAACTTGTGGTTACAAACACCATGCTGGGGGACCAAGTGGCACCAGCTGAAGTGGTCCACACAGTGTTCAGCTGCAGAGGGAAAAAAAGATAAGAGACAGGTCAAACTGGCTGCAGCTGCTGAGTATTGTCCAATCTAACAGTTCACTGATTGTTTAGGTGAGAAAAATGCCAAATTTCACTAAAACATCCATCCATCCATCATCTATACATCGCTTAATCCTCATTAGGATGGCGGGGGGCTGGAGTTTATCCCAGCTGACTTAAAGTGAAGGCAGGGGACACCCTGGACAGGTCTATCACAGGGCTACATATAGAGACAAACAGCCACACTCGCATTCACACCCACGGACAATTTAGAAACACCAATTAATTTCAGCATGTCTTTGGACTGTGGGAGGAAGCCGGAGTACTGGAGAAAACCCACACATGCACAGAGAGAACATGCAAACCCCATGCAGATCCCAAGAAGGCCAGGACATGAACCGGGGACCTTCTAGCTGCAAGGTGCTAACCATGTGCTAACCACCATGCCACTGTGCCGCCCCATCACTGTAACAAATGTGACATATTTAAAGCTCCTAAAATTCATGTCTATCCATTAAAATTACACACTTACAAGTATTTTCCAAGAAAATATTTGCTTTCTATTTTCGAGTAGTAGAAAAGTAGTAAAAAGTTTTATTTTACCAAAGGAAGTCTTGAAGCAACCTCATTTTCTACTTCACCAGCAAGTAAACACATTTGCAATAACCCCCTTCTAGATGAGACATTACAAAGTGCTTCACAATGAAAGATGAAAAGAAACACAAAGTAAAGAGTATGAGTTCAACATTTAAAATACACTACCATTCAAAAGTTTGGTGTTACATAGAAATGTCCTTATTTTCAAAAGAAAAGCAGTTTTTTCAATGAAGATAACATTAAATTAATCAGAAATACAGTCTAGATATTGTTAATGTGGTGAATGACTTTTCTAGCTGGAAACAGCTGATTTTTAATGGAATATCTCCATAGGGGTACAGAGGAACATTTCCAGCAACCATCACTCCTGTGTTCTAATGCTACATTGTGTTATCTAATGTGTTGAAAGGCTAATTGATGATCAGAAAACCCTTGTTCAATTATGTTAGCACATGAATAAAAGTGTGAGTTTTCATGGAAAACATAAAATTGCCTGGATGACCCCAAAATTTTGAACGGTAGGGTAGGTAGGGGGTAAAAATAAATAAATATAAAGAACATGGCTTAAAGTTGCACAAAATGGACATTCAGCTGCTTTTCAAGATTATCCGCTGTCCAAGTTCAGTGTCAGAGAGTTCCAAAGTTTAGGGGCCACCATTTCAAAACCAGTCTGCAGTTTTGATTCTGGTTTGAGGAATAACCAACTCTAATCTCAAGACCTCAAAGACCTACTGGTGACATACAGGTGCAGTAGATATGCAATGCAGCGCTCTAACAGTAATCATATGAATGAATTGAATTTGAAATTAGATGGAGCATCATTCTGAAGAGGTCAGGAATGAGTTACAGGAAACCTCTTTGAAGACCTTGTTGAAAGCTCTGCAGCCGAATTTTGGACCATTTGCAAACGATGCAGGCAGGATGCATCCATCGCAGCATGACACGCGGTAGACCTGAGCTTAGCAATATTCCTCTGCTGGAAAAAGCATGGACAATTCACATCCATACCCTTACATGTTGGTTCAGAGTGAGTGTCTGGACAGAAGTGACCAGACCTCTGAGTGATTTACAGATGAGGATAATGTACTGAGGCTTTCCAACACTATAGACAGTGACTTTATGATGGTTAACCAATCGTCTACAACCCAAAGATATTTATGATGATACAAAATGAATAAAGGAAAGTAGCACCAGAAACTGTGGGCATTTTTACCAAATCCACAAAAAATGATTGTATTGTCTTTCTGTTGATCATGTCGGCATGCTAATATGCTGGCAATGCTAACATGCTGTATTTATAATGAGTGTGTTTACTCCTTCAAGCCATTGTGTTAGCATGCTACAGTTGTGAATGATTTTGTATATGAGTATACTATGTCCTGTTGACTGTTGACCATCTTAGCTTGATGTCTGAGCATGCTAAAATTTGCAAATGCACAGCTAAGGATCATTTTTGTGCCAACATGAGGTGCTTGTCTTTGAGAGGAACTCCTGAATTAAAGCAGACATCTCACACTCCACCCAGCTGTGGTGTTTTATAGTTATAATGAAATGAAGCTGGATAAATTTGTCTTTTCCCCTCAAAGGAATTTACCTTTCAGTGATGGTCCAGCAGCTGTGACCCGGCTGCTGGGGTGTTGTGCCGGAGCAGGGAGAACAGCAGGGCAGAAGTGTGTGTTACATGCCCTAGAAGTGACAGGCCTCTGGTGGGGCAGGCAGCCAGCGGCAGGGCGACCTTGTCTGAGACACTGGATGGATCGAGTCTGGACCCCTCCGCCACAGGACACAGAGCACTGAGAGAGTAGGGAAACAGCAGAAAAACAGAATAAAAAAGACAGGCAGGATGAGAAGGAGAGGAGGGGGCACAGAGACATAAATAGGAGAAGGAGATGAAAGTTGGAAGCGCATGGAGTAAAACAGTTGTCATAAAGGGAGCAGAAGAGGGAGGGAAAAGGATGGAGGAAAAGTCTATGCAGAGACAAAGAACAGATGAAGAAAACAAACATCCCAACTAGCATGTACTCGCCCTCTGGCAAACTGTCAGGAGATATCTTCTCTAGTGCAAACATACAGGGATCACAAGCTGGAGATCAAGCAGAATAAGACACCGAGCTATAAGAGGTTGCCCTTAAGACTTTTTGCATAATAGATGATGTAACACATAGCCTACACAACCTTCCCCCAAAAGGCTGAAAGGGAGTGGAGCTTTCTCATTTCATCTGAGGCCCATTCCACATAAGTTCTCTTCCACTGCTGGCTAAGAACTACACTACATCTGTGAGCTTACACCACCTACACTGTACAGTCTGTCTCTGAGGTTTGTGGGGAAACAGAAATACTGGAGCAGTGGAGCCACTCACGGTCTCCTGTCTTATAGTGATCAGAGTTCTGGCTAAGACATAATGTTACCTTCTTTGTGAGAGATGTGGAGCTGGAAAATAAATGTTGTGAATCTTTTTTCCGTAGATTTTTTTGTGCCACTTTGACAGACCTGTGTTGGACCCAGTCGTGCCACAGTGGACAACGGTCAAATCAGCAACATACTACTGTATTTCTGTGTATGTCTCTGTTCAACCAGCTGCTACTCAGGGGAAGGTTTACCTAGAATAAACATCCTGGATACAGCTGACAATGTAGAGCTGCTCCAGGCAACCATCTACACTACTGGTCAAAAGTTTTAGAACACTCCAATTTCTCCAGTTTTTTATTGAAATTCAAGTAGTTCAAGTCCAATGAATAGCTTGAAATGGTACAAAGGTAAGTGGTGAACTGCCAGAGGTTTTAAAAAAAGATAAGGTTACCCAAAACTGAAAAAAAAAATTATATTTCAGAATTATACAAAAAGGCTTTTTTCAGGGAACAAGAAATGGGTTAACAACTTAAAACTGTTCTGCCGCAATGGAGGTTGATGAAGCCATGAAAGATTGTGCTACCAAATCCTACAGGTGTCCCAACTTTTCTTGATTACTTACAACCCCCTCTGTCTGCATAAAGGTAGTGCTGGAACACACCGTGGCACTATACCCTCCACAGCATTATTTGGACAGTATTGTACCGCAGAAAATGGTGTGTTGCTATAAAAATGCCGAGGAAAAGGCAATTAACAATAGAAAAGAGACACACTATCATAACAATTAAAAATGTAGGTCTTTCCTACAGAGGAATAGTGAAGAAAGTCAAGGTATCAGTGAGCATAGTTTTCTTCGCCATCAAAAGGCACAGAAACTGGGGGAAACTCTGACAGGAAGAGGTCTGGAATACCCAAAGCCACAACAGAATCAGAAGACAAGTTTCTGAGAGTCAACAGCTTGGTGATAGGCAGCTCACAGGACAACAGCTTCAATCACAGCTTCATAGTGGTTGTAGTAAACACGCTTAGAATACATTTTGGTTTCTAAATCGACTTTTTCTAAATTGATTTGTTTATTTGTTCAATGCTTTAATTTCAGAGTACAATGAGACATTAACATGCATAATTTCCAATAAAAAAATGGAAAAATTGGGGTCTTCTAAAACTTTTGACCGGTAGTGTATACATTTGGGTAAATATTCTTAACGTGACCACCCTATGAAATATTACTGCAAGTATTGCTGCTAATAAGTCAAAAATGCTATTTTCTTAAATTTAATTCTTTGAAATGCATGCAGTTTATACTACTACTTCCAGACCGGATTTTGAACAAAGTGATAAAAATTGACTCTTTGCAGCTTTTGGCAGTAGGATTTGAACACATCCCACTTGTAATCCTGGGTGTCACATGTGGGAGAAAAGCTTCAAACTGGAGGACTTCCAGGTGAAATGCACATGTAACACTCTCTCATGTTGACAGTTTTGGATCTAAGGATTTAGCAAATGTACCTGCTGCCAAGGAGAGGAGTACCAGCCTAAGACCACAGTGCTGGAGGTGGCTCTGCCAGGGACCACCCGAGGGATCTCTGGGCACAGACCTCGGTTACAGCCCTGCTGAAGATCCACCAAAGGTTTGGCCATATTCCTGCATCTTCGTATGGGGAACTCCACATACCTGTGTGAGAGAGGACAGGCTTTCTGCTCAAAATGTCTGTTCCAACAGAGCTTCCCATTTTGAAAACATTGAAATTCTGACTCTGAGAATAGTCCACAGATGCCACAGTGGGGTCTCAAGCATCTGTGCAGATCTATTAAATTGTGAAGGATGTCTTGATGTGTAGTCGCCGACACATACCCTCCCTGTGAGTCTCTCTCCCCACAGCGAAGCTCTCTCTTCTGGATGCCTGAACCACAAGACCTGGAACACTGAAACAGAGTGCAGGCAGGAGGGACAATTTTAGAAAATGAACTCTGTGAATGTGTGTACGTGATGTGGAGGATTCTTTTAGGAGAAGACACCACAAGCTCACTTATAGTTGAAGTAACAGGGCCAAAATGCTTTACTGAGTATTTTTCAGCCATTATACATGATGAGTAGAGAGTGTGTATGTGTCGTCACTGTGTTTTATCTCTTGCTTCGACCCTTACACTGACCTTTTTCATTTCATATTCAGCAACATGAAGCATGTTGTAGGATTTCTTAATATGTATTTGTAAGGGTTAAATAGTTTCTCCACCAATTATAACTGGAAGATTATTAATAATGTTTCTCCGCCAGTATTAAAATGTAGGGTAAATGTTTGCTCAAATGGGGTTAAGGATTTTATGCAGAATTATTATATAGTTTACCGGATATTCGACCAGCGAAGTATTTAGATTAGACAAATATAATAATGCAGCACGTGAAACACTTCTTGTTGCGCTGTCGAGAAGAGCTTCAGGAAATGTAAGGGGAATTATTTAGCTTGACAGGTTTGTATAAAATTGAGGTAGCTGGAATCTATACAAGTTAGGGACCAAAATGTGAACAACAAAACAATTAATTATATTTATGTACATTTATTAAACTAAACAATAACAACAATAATAACACACATTCAGACGAACAACATCAACACAAAACAAATAAGAGGGTTAAATGTGAATGATGGGAAAAGGAAGGAAGACAACACAATATTTTAACGTAACACTGGCATTTATATGACGCTTGAAATATGGTGTTCTGAGGGAAAGGGAAAAATAGACCACACCTGAAAGCAGCCGTCAATTTGGTAGTAGGCTAATTTGTTAGCCTGTAAATCTGAGAAAGTTGCACCAAGTTCCAGTGACTGAAAGGTACTTGCGTGCGGTGATGATGATGATGAGGATGATGATGCTGCCTCGGTGGATGGTCCGGTCGGCCTTTGTTGATGTGGGTCAGAACAGCGGTGGACAGAGTGGAGCCTCAGAGTTGGGAGAAGGAGAGCTCTTTCTTCGAACAGAGGACTCTTGGGTTGGAAGACTCTTGGGTTAAGGAGGACTCAAAGTGGTGCTTTCAGGTGTGGTCTTTTAAAGTGGACCTTTGCATATCATTAACTCAGCAGGGGTCTGGTACATCCTCCGTCAGGGAGGGCTGATGACCAGCTGTCCCTCACAGAGTTACATTTTCAGGTAATGTCTGTGGTGTCTGTAACTCCAAAAATATTGTAGTTTGGTGAACATGATTTATCTGGGTGCATTACTGACCAAAAGTGGATCAGAATGATACCAAATGTGATCATGTGAATGACAGACGTTATGAATTATCATATTGATAGTAATCAGGAGAAATAAAGATTAAAGGCAAGGCAAGATGTGGATTGATCATGAAGTTATTGAAGAGTTCACTTGTTCTTGTGAAATGGATGTACATAAAAAGGAGTTTAGTCCAGAATTGTGGGATGATTGTCTTTATTAGTTCTGATGTGAGTCCAGAGTTCCTTTGTCAGTGAGTGGAATGTCTTTGAAGTTGTCATCCAGGTTTCTGAGCCTCCCCCCCTTCAATGGCTCAGGAATCAGTCAGAATGTTGATTGGTAGCAATTTGGTTCCTTGGAGGCCAGGTAGTGACTGGGGGTTTAACTCAGCCTCTTGGTTGGAGACAGGTCCAGTTCACATCCTGGGAGTCTGTATAGAGGAATCCTTCAAAGTCTGATCTCGTGCTCGCTTCCTGCTGACTCAATGCTTTGCACCCTCGTGTCAGACATGTTCCACATGTGGCGTGGTGTCCTGGTGTCCCTCTTGCCTCGCTGATCAAAGGGGGAGCCTGTCTCCATCCTGTGGCTGCAGAGGTGTTAGGACTCCAGAGCTATAGGCGGGGGATTAAACAAAACCTGCTCTGGTTCTGTTTCACTGTTGATAATGGCTTGTGGATCCTACAATGTAGTCTCCGCTTCTCTCACTCAAACTACTGCACTTAACATTAATGAGAACAAAGAGGACTTTACAGCAGCAAGGCAGGTAAGAATTCACTCATTTCTGGCACAAGGGCTAAATTTAATATGCTATCTGAACTAGTATTTGTACTTCCCGAGTATAAAACAATTCTTCAAAAATGGATACAACACGTCCATGTTTTTAGGGAGTTAATAAGCTTTGGATAGACAGCACATTGTGGAAATCATAGGTAAATCTTCAGTGTAGTATACTGTCTAATACACAGTTTGTTGGCAATGTGCTCTACATAATCCTAGAACTGAAGTGACAACATTTGAGGGGAAAGCAATGCACTTTTAAAAGTGTAAAAGACACAGTGGGGTGCAAAAGTCTGTGATCACATGAAAAATCTACCATATTTTCATGTAAACCTAAAAATGATCAGGAGTTTGAAGATTTAGAAACAAAAGATGCTCTGAAGTGTCAAATATACAAGAAATATTTCAAACTCTGTTCTGTTTCTGGGTGGGCCAACAATCCAACTGAGATAGATCAGTGGCATTAGCCAATGTCAACTCCTCTGTACAAAGATCAGACTCCCTTGAGTTCCTTTGATCGAGTCTTCAGAAGTTTGTTAAAGATAATCAGCTTGTAGCCATCAGTCATCTGTTATAAATATTCCGGTTTCTCAATTCTTCAGCACAACTTTACTCCCCAATTAGCACTGTTACAGTGGGAAACATCGAATCTACACAAAGTGAAAGTATCACAAGGCAAATAGTTATTCTGAGGAATTTGGTTCTTTCTCAGCATCAAACCAGGGCTGGACTGAGGGTTTCTATGAAGGTAGTTTTCAATTTTCTTTGTCAACTCAGACTTTCTGCTTCAAAACTGTCCACACTAACAAGAGCATTTAACGCATCATTTGACTCGTTTTCTGCACAAAATGACAGATGGTATTCAGCTGCTTCAGTCAACAGGTTGTTTCAATGGAGTACAATGAGGAACATAAAAAATTATGACAGTAAAAAGCTGCTACTGGAAATTATTAATTCTTATTTATTTTACTGATCAATGCAGCTGATTATTTCTAACAGACAGCTACACAATAAAACTATTAAACTTCATATATTCAAACATGATACATGAAGTGCATGTAGGTCTGACACTGTCTCATAATGAAGGAAATCACTTTAATTTGTGGCCAAATCAAAGTGAAACTAATGCTACTAATATTTTCTGTAATAAATACTAATAAATTAATCAGTTTTCTTATTTGTGTTCTGTCAGTGTTACGTCTGCTGCATCTAATGCCACATAGTGGCAGTTTTTCTCTCTCCAGGTGGGCGTGAGCTCAGTGTGTGGCACTGTGAGCAGGTGTTGCCTATCGGTAATCAGGCAGGTGTGAGCAATCTGATCATCTACCTCTCCCTCACCATATAAGCGAGGCTTTGCCATCACTCGTCGCCGGATCGGTGAACAACCCAATCAGTGTTTCGCTCCTAGTTCTCCATTCAGCTCTTATGATCTTGGCCAGACTCTAATTCTGTTTTCTTGCTCTGTAGTTTGCATCCCACCTGGCTGCTGTCCAGTAACCTGCCTCATTCCTACCTGATTCTAGATCACTCCCCGAAAACGCCACTCTCTGTACATCACGCAGCACCTGCTCGTCTCTGTCTTCATTCCACCATTCACCATCTTCTCCCTCTGGATGCTCTCTGCCAGCCTTGCCTACAGCCCATTCCCTGTTCCAGTCCGGTACCCAGTCTAGCTTAGCTTGTAGCATAGCTACTATCTCGTGTAGTAATTAGCTCCTGTTTAGATTATGAGTCTGTACCTTTAAAAAAACAACACACATTTATCACATATTTATGTGATTTCTGCAACACCAACTAAATACATGTGGGGTTCCCATGGCTTTGAGTTTTAGTACAATACCCCTGTACTGTACTATATATGAACAATACACCTGTACTGTACTATATATGTACAATACACCTGTACTATACTATATATGTACAATACACTTGTACTGTACTATATATGTACAATACACCTGTACTATACTATATATGTACAATACACCTGTACTGTACTATATATGTACAATACACCGCACATGTCCACCCATCTTCCACCGGGATGGTTATTTCTGTTGCACAGCACGCTGACTCCCGCTTTTGATGCTGTAATGCGCATGCCTAGCACGGAATCGGATTACTCGCAAGAATAATCGATAGAATACTCAATTACTAAAATAATCGATAGCTGCAGCCCTAAAAGTAACCACCAGCTGGTACATCTATATACTGCAAAAAAAGACAGAAATGGTGTTTCACAAGGTTCAGTAAATAAGAACATTCCAGTCTTGCAAGCCAGCAGCACATTTACAGCTTCAGACTAGTTTAAATTGACTCTGAACCCAACCCAGAATGATGCATCACTATAAGACTACTAGACTAGGCAAACATCTTCCAATGTAACTGCCTAAAAGATTAATGCTTTTTTTTCTTTTCTTTTTTTTTTTTTTTAAAACAAATGCAGCTGCTTTAATCTGTATTTCCATCTTGCTCAGGTCACAAACCACAGACGAACAGTTTTTCATTTTCCCAACCTGCCTCCTCTCCTCCCAATCCAGTTTGTGTTTTTGCTCGTACTACTTTCAACAAGCTCAGCGTGGGGATGTGATGCTGAGCAGTAATGATAGTTCCAGCTGAAGTGTGTTGCATTCTAGTCTACTGAGACTGCTGACTGTGAAACTGCTCTCTCTGTTCTGTGATGGATTTCTCCCTGTATGATTGTTAAATGTTTTTGAAAAATGGGAGAGCTAGAAAGAGTGTTGTATCCTTAATTCTGAGGGACTAGCATCAAAGCTTGCTGTTTACGCTTGATGTTTCATAGATTTGCGAGTCATATGTTAGCTGGGAATGTTTCAAGTTACATCTGCATATAGAGTGACACCTTCACACCACAAATCAATTAAACAGACCACAAATTGAAGTGCTTTGCTGTGACTCTCGCCGTAAAATTCACTTTACTTCTACTTTCCTCGAGTTTCATATCTCCTTTGTCCTCACCTCTCCCCAGAGAGTGGGGATCCACTGCAGCCTCTCGTTCCTGGGGCATCGCCGCTGGATGCAGGTCTCCTGGGCTTTGGGTCTGTGGTGCTGTCTGCACATGCTGTCGGGCACCACTACAGCTTTGGCCCCTGGATCAGTGCTCCGGCAGAACACACTTCGCTTCTTCAGTCCACGACCACAGGATTTAGAGCACTGAGAGCACACAAGGACAAAGTAAAAGAAGTTCTTTTGGAGCAAAAGTCAAATGCATAGATGATCCTGCGGTCATTAATAATTGAGCAAGCAAAGGTTTAATGACTATATGCAGATTAAATCATTTGTGCGCACACACGCACACACACACGCACACACACACACACACACACACACACACTGCAAGCTTAGGATTGTTTTAACCTTCAGGTTCCATCACATTGAAGCATTAGGGCAAATTAACAGAGGTTAAATCCTTGGCGCAGGCATCGTTAATGCATTCGTAATTCACCACATGGTGGACAAGTAAACAGAAGGCCATTGGCTTTGATGGCAGCACATTATGGCCTATCATTAAATACAATAAACCAATAACTGTGGGGTGAATGTGACCCCAACCCATCAAAGTCTCCACCCTCAGCCGACAATGCTGCTGTAAACTCCACATGAACTGCAGAAATGGACATCAGAGTCAAACTGTTCTACTGGGACTGACGACCACAGCCGTCAGAGCAGCCTATCCCACAACACTGCATTAATTTATTACGCAAAAGACACACAGACACACACACACACACACACACACACACACACACACACACACACACACACACACACACACACACACACACACACACACACACACACACTCACACACACACACACACACACACACACACCAGTGCATGTATACACATCCCAGTTGTCCTTGTCACTGAAAGCTTCGATTGATCTTTTCAGGGAGACTGGCCTCGTCCCTGCATGACCGCCGACTGAACTCGGACTGCTGTTACAAAACAGTCCAAACACACAACATGAGTGTCCTAAAGAATGATGGCAGGATGACAGTTGAGTGTCTGGGCTGTGCTGGTCACACCAGCTAATCGTTCGACAACATTTGACAAACTATCAGATCTGCTGCTAGGCTATTAATATTGTATACAGGAAGCAAAAAAAGGCTCGGTCTAATGTGAGATGCACTGTGGTTAATGAGGAACAGCCAAACCTTTACAGTCATTTTTGGTTGATAGCCAGGGCCTATTGCCTAATCAAATGCTGGCTTTACAAGAAAGATGTATTCCTGTGCAGCAAATAAATTACTCGAACGGACACAACTGAAAACCAGACAACAATCATTTGTGAACACTTTGTGTGTTTGGTTGTAAAGTTTCGGCAGGGGTCATTTTGCGTCGGGGAAAAAAGGAAACCATTTGTTTGTGGCTGCTATGGAAATATAAGAATAAGAAGGTTCAAATATTAAAGCTGAAAACTCTTGGCAAGAGGCTCATTTGTAATTTGACTATTAAATACAGTAATTTCCTATCAGTGTCTTTCATATGTCCAAAAGAGGGCAGCAGAGCATTTGTTTTAGCTTGAGTGGAACATCTGAACACTTTGTGTGTGTGTGTGTGTGTGTGTGTGTGTGTGTGTGTGTGTGTGTGTGTGTGTGTGTGTGTGTGTGTGTGTGTGTGTGTGTGCGTGTGTGTGCGTGTGTGCGTGTGTGTGTCTCCTATTATGTATGATGGGTTTCTGTCATGCAGATGTGTGAACATGTCGCTGTGTTTCAACCTAAGGTTAGTGATGCTCTACATGCCATTCAACCAATAAATTAATTGTGACAGAAATCACACATAACCCTGATATTACAAACAAGGATTTTATAATAGATGGCATGAGACAGAGATAGAGACAGAGGTAGAATATCATTGTACTAACTAAAACACATTTTTGTAAGGGCTGCACAGTGACTCAGTGGTTAGTACTGTCACCTCACAGCTAGAAGATCCCTGGTTTGCGCCCTGGCCTGGATCTGGGATCTTTCTGAATGGAGTTTGCATGTTCTCCCTGTGCATGCACAGCCAGTTTTCTCTGGGTTCTTCCTCCCACAGTCCAAAACCATGCTGAGGTTCATTGGTAATTCTAAATTGTCCATAGGTGTGAATGTGAGTGTGATTGTTTGTCTCTATGTGTAGCCCTGTGATAGACTGGTGACCTGTCCAAGGTGTCCCCTGCCCTCACTATAAGCCAGCTGGGATAGACTCCAGCCCCTTTGTGACTCTAATGAAGATGAAGCAGTATATAGATGATGGATGGACGTTCCTGTAAACTTAATTAAGGCAACCTTTTTGCATTATGTCACAACAGGAAAAGCATAGGAGGAACAAATACAATTAAGGATGGCCCAATTCCATTTTTGTCCTATAGTTTGAAGGTCCATGTTTGTGCTATATTAGGCTTGTGAAAAATGTTATTATCTCAGTATCATAGCATTTGGCTTTTGCTAAGTGGTATTAAACACACAGTATAGCTGAGGTTAATGACAATACAATACAATACAATACCTGGGTGACCCCAAATTTTTGAATGGCAGTGTACATTTTTTAAAAATTCCAAAAGTCACACTGGTACTGTGGTTTTCGAATGCTATCACAAACCCACCTGTGACCAGGATCCAGTGCTCCACTCGGGGGGGCAGGCTTGGGTGTGGCACGGCTGCACTTGGGCTGGAGAGATGACAGGGCAGAGGGAATCTGCCACCACCTCTTCTCTCTGGTAAGTCACCTTCCTCAGGCAGCGCAGCATTCTGGTCTGCTGACCTCCTCCACAAGAGCGACTGCAGGGCCCCCAGTCTCCTGTCGCCCAACTGTGCAGGGAGAGGCTGGGTTAGGAGGCGTAAGGAAATATGGAGTGTTTGCCATCAGGGAACAATTATGTCAACGAAAACATGTCCAAACAAAATGAAACTGGTTAAAATGGCAAATTGTACATGCAGGCTAAACTCAGCCTATGTTATCAGGAAACCAACCACATGGCTCCTAATGAGCGCACCAAACCACAAGTTCAAACTCTAATCTGCTGTACTTATTTTGGGCCCAAAAAACAACACAAATTACCAGTGACTGCCATTGCACCAAAGATCTCATAAAACCACCTATTACTGGTTAAATGTTCCACACAGTTATCTACTGAACTTGTGTTATGATTCATTCAAAAAACAGATGTGCTGTTCACAGTAGTTTGATTTCTGTTACTACACAAATCGACAGTTAGTAGAAAAAGAAAATACACATGCTTAAATATATATTCTTATTGAACCCCAGTTCTATCCATCCCTATCTGTACTATTCCTCTCTGAAGCTAAACATGAAAACCACATTGCATATGCAACTCTCCATAGCAGCTTTCCCAGGGCCCCAGGGTCGCCCACAGTATACAACATACAAAAAGGCTAAAGACAGATGTGGGCTGCAATCCCTTACTTTTTCCTTCCTCTTTCCTTCTTGTTTTCTTTTTACATTTTTCTTTCCACCTGTCCTTTCTGCCCTCATCATTTAATCTCTAATCACTTCGCTTTGTGTCTGCTGTTGTTTGCCTTGTCTTTGATATCCTACTCCAGCCAACTGCTGTTTCTAAAATAGTTTCTGTCTTGGCACTGAGGCTGGAGGGGGAGATTTCAGCAAATGAGTGGTCTGACAACCACAGACTCAGAAGAGGAAGATGGAGAGATGGGCAGATGGCTCCATCCAGTTCTTAGACGACACGTTACCGCAAAGACTATTAATCTATGCCGCCGACCTCCTTCAGGCAAAGAAAAAATGCTTTCATTCTCCTTCAAATGCCACAGACAAATGAAGCTGCAGGACTGAACTGCAATTTGGAAATGGGAAAGATGTGAACTGTTGGTACCCGAAAGCATCATTTTGGGATTTCTGGCTTGTGGAAGCCTTGCTTTTTTGCTCCCTTTGTTTTGCCTGGCTTATAAATAACAATATATCATTGAGGAAAAGTGGCTGAAGAGCCACTTTGCGTTGTTGCAAACCACCACTGACCTAGATGTAGTTTCTATCTCTAAAGCATTTCAATAGCCAACATATTTTGAGGCAGGAAGAGTGCCATCTTGTAGGGGAGGATCTGAGAAACTCAACCATGCATTTTCTAGTACTTGTACATCTGCAGGCCACGTACCATCAATGAACGGACACTTATTCTTATCCTAATATTGAGCTCGACTGGAGGCCAACAGTTTTCTGGAGATCTTCTGCATAATGATGTACCATAATGGCCACCTCCACTTAACAGGCTGCTGTACCAGTATTGAACAGGACTTTGAGAGAATTGGTACCATTGTTAAAAGCAGTTGTTTTTTTTTTTTTATTTGTGTGGTTTGTGTACATTTTTGTACTCATCTTTGGAGTAACATCTCTTCTACTTCAACATGTATTTTTTTTCTCTCACAATCTTGCCTCAAATATGGTCATCCAGGATCCCTACAGGTCCTGACATTTACATTCTGTCTTTTAGGTCTTTCTAACGGATATATTAGCGCATGTTGCAGTTGCAATCAATATCGGTTTCTCTGGATGTTAGCATCCTAGCTTTTTCACAGTTAACCTTGTTAACAGGTTAAAGTAGGAAACCCAGAGATGAATTTAATAAAATTAATGATGGCAAAATTCCACGTACTGTAGCGGCTCCATTTTTTAGCATCTTGTTATTCCACCTGCCCGCTCATTGTCACTTGTGGTGTTACAAGAATCCATACTTTAGTATTAAGCTAATTGCAAAGTCATGATATGGTAAGAAGTCTCACAGGGAATTTTTAATGAAAGGAGGAAACCTTATCTCAACAGCTAATCTAAGGAGCTCAAAGACAGATTTTTCAATTTGTCAACAGAGTTCAGTGTTCAGTTCACATTAACAAGATGGTGTAAAATGTCCATAGCTTCACATGCTACTTTCATCCATCCATCCATCCATCCATTATCTATACACCGCTTAATCCTCACTAGGGTCGCGGGGGGGGGGGGCTGGAGCCTATCCCAGCTGACTCGGGCGAAGGCAGGGGACACCCTAGACAGGTCGCCAGTCTGTCGCAGGGTCACATACAAAGACACACAACCACTCTCACATTCACACCTACGGGCAATTTAGAATCATCAATTAACCTCAGCATGTTTTTGGACTGTGGGAGGAAGCCGGAGTACCCGGAGAAAACCCACGCATGCACAGGGAGAACATGCAAACTCCATGCAGAAAGATCCCAGGTCCGAGCTGGGACGCGAACCAGGGACCTTCTCGCTGCAAGGCGAAAGCGCTAACCACTACGCCACTGTACAGCCCATGCTACTTTCAATTCAATTCAATTCAATTCAATTCAATTCAATTCAATTCAATTCAATTCAATTCAATTCAGTTTTATTTATATAGCACTAATTACAGTCAGATTGTCTCAAGATGCTTTACAGAACCCATATGCCTGAACCCCAGAGCAGCCCTAAGGAGACAGTGGCAGGAAAACACCCTTTTAACAGGGAAAAAAACCTTGAGCAGAACCCGGCTCTAATGTGGGGGGACCCATCTGCTGCTGGCCGGGCGGGTTGAGAGGGACAGAAGAGGTAGAGATAGAGGGGTAGAGGGGTAGAGATGGAGAGGTAGAGATAGAGGGGAAGAGGTAGAGGGGAAGAGGTAGAGGGGTAGAGGTAGAGATAGAGAGGTGGGGGGGGACACAAGGACCATAAAACACACAGTTTAATACATGCATGATAAGACAGATGATACATGCAAAGTACAACTAACATGGAAACTAATTATAGTTTACTGCTATGGTGTATGGCTCTGGCATTAAATATTGTGGCTAGTTGCTGGTGTTATACTAACATTAGCTTCTTTACGCTAGCAATCAGCACTAGCTCACAACATAAACAGGCTACTATCACTAGCATTTCGACTACTAGTCTGTCAAAATTAAAATATTAGCCATATAACTGTCAAGTGAGTTTTTAGCAAACTTTTGAAATGCAGAGCAAGTTTTAACAAAAGAAAAAAGCAAATCTGACTTGTTTCCATAGCCTGCTTTGGTAGTAAATGTACTAGGCTGCATGGAGTCAGTAGGACAAATGCCATCCAACTAAAAGACCTCAACTCCTTAGTTGAGGTCTGGTATTGGCCATGTTTCACACTGTCCATAGGCAAAGGCAACAAAATTACCAGCAGATCAGTCATATGAATTAAATGTTTGTTTTGTTTCTATACTGTGATACTTCAAAATGCCCATAAAAATAGACTATGGATACACAGCTATCAGACAGGTCTATTGTGGCATTGGCATTGCTGTCACTGACTGTGACAGAATGGAGTCACAAAATGTAAAATGTAAAAAGCCATATTGGTAGAACACCTTTTTATTATAATGGCTGAAAGTAAAAAATTGAACTTAAATAAAAGACACAAATAAAATCTCCGTACAATGATCTAAAATTTAGGAAAGCCCAAGATCCCCTCAAAGTTATTTGAGAGGAGATCTTTGATGGCGGTGTTACAGAAGCAGAAATGAGAATTATTAAGAGCAAAATATCTTGTCATAATGCGCAACAGCAGCTCTCTGAAGCAAAATGTGCAAATCACAACAGTGTGGGATGTTGCTCTACCAAGCAGGTTGCTCCTAGCACACACTGACTAAACTGTTACACCATTTTATTTTATTTTTTTGGTGTATGGTCTTTTAAATGATGATTTGATCTATTCATTTGAATCATTTGAGCATGCAAACAGCAAGATTACAGCGAGCATATAATTGTTTTACAATTTCCAGGCATATTCACTGTCTGGAATCAACAATTTGGTATCAGATTCCACTTACTAAATACTTAGACTGACTTTGTCTACTAGCATCAGAGTTTCTTCATTTTTCCAGTTTCCCATGTATCAAATTTATTATTATTTTTAAAATTCCATTCTCTTTATATATTTTCTTAAATATTATTATATCTTAGGATAAATGTATGGAAATAAAATTACTTTTCTTTTTTTGTTTGTAATTTTGTATCTGTCCTTTTGTGGAAAACAATGTTCCTGCTGTTCTTAAGTATACGTTCACATTTTGTGGTACATAAATGTAAATTTCTTTTTACAGTTTCTTCAGCAAATTTGTTACAAAAGTGATTAATACATAGGGTCATTACTATTACTATTACTATTACTATTATGATTACTCCGCCAAGGAACAGTAGCGTGACGACTGGCGTATGTTTGTCTGTCCGTTTGTCTGTCTGTTAGCAACATTACTCAAAAACGGACAAACGGATTTGGATGAAAATTTCAGGGAAAGTCAGAAATGACAAAAGGACCAACTGATTACATTTTTGGCAGGGATGCGGCTTATAGTCTGGTTCCACACACTTGTTGAAGATTTCTGTATCATTGCGAGATAGCGGTACGGTGTCACTGTAACTATGACTACAAGTGAACACTATGTCAGCTGCCTGCTGACGATCTCATGATTACGATCCTTTTTCAAATCAACCCCTGTGGACTTACTGGGACTTATCCGTCAGAAATGACACAAGGAACAATTGATTAAATTGTGGGGGTAGTTCCGAGTCCCATCAATTCCTGTCGCCTGCTACATATTTAGGTTGCGCAATTCGTTATCCGTACATAACGTACACATGCATAACACAGACCTGTGCTCAGTGTAAGGTCATTTTAGTTGTGGGTACATCTATATGAAATAGCCACATTCCATAGTGCCATGATTTCTGCCACAAATTTTTTCAAGATTGCAGCCATCGGAAATGATACGACAACTGAGCAGCCTTGGCAGAGTACTGCACTCTCTGAGTGCTTTTCTTGTTGTGTCATGCATTTTTGTCTTAATTTTTGGTACACCTTCCCTGGCACAGTTACGGCATGTCTTGCTTTGATTTGTCTACATATGCAGCAGATGTACACAGAGAAATTCCCAACCTGAATTAAATGCCTTTACAGATGGACTCTGCCGAGAGAAAGAGCAAAATCACATCAGACAACAAAGATGAAACTACAGAAGGGAGAAGAGATGGGAATGTCAATTCTGCTGTGGGGAACGCAGACATTTAAGAAAATATATGACCATATCTACATCTGCATGGGTAGACTGGCCGGACCCCCATGGGAATCCCCCCCGTCTCTGCACAATAAAACATGGATAGGCCTGCCAGCACCCGAGATACACGGCACAGAGACAAACAGCCACTTTTACATTCCCTCTCCTGTCAGACACACACACACACACACACACACACACACACACACACACACACACACACACACACACACACACACACACACACACACACACACACACACACACACACACACTTACAGCGCACATGCATCCCACCTCATTGTCAATTTTTCTTTTCTCTGCTGGGCTCTTGAATGCGTGCCCATACATCCTGGAGGTCTAAATGCAGTGATTAAAGCTTTCATGCTGCTCACTCAACTCAACTTTCTTCCTGTGCAGCACCCATGAATTGGCCTGTACATACAACCAGCTGAGAAATGTTGTCAGCTACTGTACATAATAAAATCCATGGGTGTCAAACTGCTTTACTTCCCTGAACAGACAACCACACTAATATTGTTTATCTGGACTGTACCATTTTCTTCGCTCAAACAAAGAGGGGAGGTTAGGACACAACAAGGCTGTTTAATACCTTATGCCAAGATAAGAGAAATGGTATTCCCAAGATTAGGGGCAGGAAATGTCCTCTCAGGTGGTGGGAAACTTACTGAGAAACAGAGGCTGTATGTTGGAGGTGTAACTGATAGCCGTCTGGCCTGTTCCACCTCTGACAGAGGAGAAAGTTCAGTCCGAACTTGTTGGAGCATGGCTAATGCTGAACAAAACGACAGCATCATTAACATCTGACACAAGCAGCTTATATTACTACATCTACATCATGGATTGGATCTGAAGCACAAATTTTTTTGCATCATACATGAGGAAAATGAGTGTGCATTTTAACTGTAAGTGTGTAGCTGCCTTTGTGTGTGTGTGCATGCGTGTGTGCATGCGTGTGTGCGTGTGTGTGTGTGTGTGTGTGCGTGTGTGTGTGTGTACTCTCTCTGAACCCAAGACACGGTTCTCTGCCTGTTCTTTAGAGCAGTGCTGTAAATCAAGCTAGCTCCAGTTTCCTCATCCAAAGGCCTACACACTGTAGGAGAAAGGCCATTTATTCAATGCTGTTTCAACTTGTTACTCTACAGCACTTTCGCCCGGTTTCCTCCTTTGCTTGCTGCACTGCTCCCTGAATGCACAGTCTTCTTTAAAAATGCAACATTAAGCACAGTGTCTAGACGACGGAGGTAAAACATGCCATGATTTTGCTGCTGAGAAATTCAGGAAGCTTTGGACTGAAAATATATGAGAAGAGTGACATTTATGGAAAGCAACAATCACTCAGAGGTGGCTTTGATGTCCTCTTCCTTTCCTTTAGCCTTGTCTAACTTTGTCCTTTGAGTAATAAATTAAAAGTGTAAACTTTATTGTCAATTACAATACACATTGGCACTTTGATAACACATTATTTCAATGATTTTAAACAGCTACGAAGGTGTCGAGAAATGTTTTGTACATTTAACTCTTTCTTTAGGGATGATCTTTGTCAAAATGTTTTTTACTGGCTATACTATAAGAAGCCCTGTGCATGCGTGGGTTTTCTCCAGGTACTCCGGCTTCCTCCCACAGTCCAAAAACATGCTAAGGTTAATTGATTATTCTAAATTGCCCGTAGGTGTGAATGTGAGAGTGGTTGTGTGTCTTTGTGTGTAGCCCTGCGACAGACTGGCGACCTGTCTAGGGTGTCCCCTGCCTTCGCCCGAGTTGGCTGGGATAGGCTCCAGCCCCCCCCGTGACCCTAGTGAGGATTAAGGGGTGTATAGATAATGGATGGATACTATAAGAAGCATTGTATTGTATCATAATTTCTGACTCCTTGCCTGGCAATGACATGTTGCAGGGAGAAGGGGTGCAGTAGATGCTCCAACTGCACTGTTTCCATCCAGCCTTTGGCAAGGCTCTTTTCAATCAATGCAAAGCATAATGCTGTATTTCCCACATGTTGAGAATCTACTGTGATAGTATGTGGTGCAGCATGACTGATGTACATGATGAGAGTCATGCAGTAAAGCTTAGAGAAAGTATAAACCAGGTTGTTTTCGGAAACTACAATTTACTAATGTTCCGTAAATGCCATGTATGGGTAGAAGATCTGCACAGGTGTGTCTGTCGTCTCAGACAGATGTGTGACCAAAAATTATTGTGAGAAGGGATGTTCTGATGTCAGATTTATCCGAGTTGAAACTGAGTTATTTTATCTACACGGTCCAGCTGTCAAGAGACACACACAAGACAACCTGCCCTGCTGACTGCTGTCAGGTCGCACCTCATGAATTTTTTGCACTTCTGAGACCAAAATGCATTCTGGAGCCCTGTTTTCTTTAAAACTTAGTTTTGCAGGTTAGCAAGTTAACATTGGCTAATTGGCAATAAGAGCCGATGGGAATGTCTATGCTTTTGTTTAGGTCCACTTCCAATTATGTTCATGTTTTATAGCTTTCCCTACACTGTGAGGCACATTTCTGGCCTGTAATTAAATGAAAATTTTGTCCAAAAAAATAGCAGCATCCTTCTTAAAAATCTACCATTTACATTCCGCAATTACACATTCCCATCTGCACATCTGCAGTGTTGTAAGCTCCCCCTTGTGTCACTTAACCACCAACATTCCCAACAATGTTACTGAGGACAGGTCCTCTGTGGCCTCTGTGGTAGCTGCAGCCTTGTTGTCTGACCTCATATGACAGAGGTGGCAACATGTAAGCGTACATTTTTAAAACAAGTGTTTTTGACAGTAATTACAACAATATACAGCATTCTTTGCATATTTTGAATCATTAGGTTCTGACTGATCTGTCAGTTATAGCTCACCATCCTAAGACAGCTGATGTTAAACTAAATGCTGTGCTTCAGCGGTGGAACAAAGCTCAGTAATGCATACATGAAAACAAGAAATCAGACATTATGTAATGCCAGCAATCGGAACTAAGATGAATACATACCACCAGAGAAAACAAGCAAAAAGTACAGCCTGATTCAAAAGGACAGAAGATGTGGAGGGCTTTCATGGGTTCTCTCAAGAAAGAAAAAAAAAAACAAAAATTAGAGAGTCAATGAGGAGAGCAGGATGAAAAGAGTAGAAGAACACAGGCTGAGCAGAGTCATGGCTGGCCACAGCAAATGGACCACAGGCAACCTTTAGACTGCTCAACCACTGTCTGTGTGTGTCTGCCTGTCTGTCTGTGTTTCAGTTCTTGAAAATTTGGCAAAATAAAGACACATGCCACAGCCAGCCGTAAACAAAAAAATGCCCTGACCCACACATAACAGCACTTACTATGCAGGGCACGGCTGTGTGTTGCACAGATGGGAGCCCAGCGTCGGCCTGGTGAAAGGAGTGCACATGCTGGAGTTGACCTGGACCTTCTGGTCCTGCAGACAGATAGCCTTGGTCGAGATACGACCTGATGAGGAGAAAGTAAGAGAGACAGAGCAAGTTGATATAGAACTTGGAGGTAAATTAACATCTTCAGCATCTTCAGAATTGAAGTAGTTTCTTCATGTAGCAATGCAGCACTTCCAGTGCTTCTGCAATGCTTGCAAAGCATAGAAGTCCCATCATCTATATACCACTGACAGGGTCGCTGGAGCCTATGCCAGCCAACTTAGGGCAAAGAAAACCATGCACACTCAAACCTATGGGAAATTTAGAATCACCAGGCAGTCAGTGAAAACCCACACAGGCACAGGGAGAACATACTCCACACAGCTGAGATTCAGATGCAGGACCTTGCTAGCCACTGCATCACCTTACACCCACCTGAAAGTCCCATTATGTAAAAATGTCAAGCACTTTCTACAATAACAACATTTTGGGAACAAAGAGGTCAAATCTGGTGAGCAGGGAGAGTCTAAAGTGATAATTGTGTTTTTATGGCCTAAAAAGCCTGTGAATAATCACTACTCTGAGACCAGGCTCACAGCACATTAGAGCTTCAACATCCGGGCTGTGGACACAGAGTGTGATGTTTTTCTACTCTTCTCCTGTTTAAGCACGGAGAAATCCCAAATGTGCACCTACCAGTGGTCATAGCAGCATGTGTAACACACGTCCTGCTGTAAATACCCCTGTGGCAGGTGACGTCCTCACTCATGACAGCTACTGTTCGCACTTGTTGCACGCATGTGACTGTGACACACTTAGTGAACACTTTCAGAACTTTTTTATCAACCCATGAATAGTGTTTGTGCACAAATTTCTACCTTTTGTTTTACTGAAATCAATTGCTCCTCCTCAGTGACTGTCAAGCTTTCCATTCTTAAATGGCACAGACAATATGCAGTGCACATTTACAAAATTCTAATTCTGTGAGGTGACAGTACTAACCACTGAGTCACTGTGCAGCCCTTACAAAAATGTGTTTTAGTTAGTACAATGATACTCTACCTCTGTCTCTATCTCTGTCTAATGCCATCTATTATAAAATCCTTGTTTGTAATATCAGGGTTGTGTGTGACTTGTGTCACAATTAATTTATTGGTTGAATGGCATGTAGAGCATCACTAACCTTAGGTTGAAACACAGCGACATGTTCACACATCTGCATGACAGAAACCCATCATACATAATAGGAGACACACACACACACACACACACACACACACACACACACACACACACACACACACACACACACACACACACACACACACACACACACACACACACACACTATATTTTCTATGTTTTATTCTTCATTAGACATGTATAGGCTAACATACAAATACAAACAGTCTCACCTCCAGCACAGGGAGCAGAGCAGTCCGAGCGCACCACTCCCCAGCTGTAGTCAGGTTTCCTCTCAGTGCGAGGCATAGTGTACTCCCACACCACACCTGGGTTCTTTCCCTGCAGAAGGATCTGTCGGGCAAACAAACAGTCAGTCAGAACGCCGTTAGTTGTATCACATCCTACAAGGAGTCACACCAATAACCAATTCCTCCTTTAAATTTCCGAGTTACTCCTACAAATTGTATGACAGGGAGTTTGCAATTAATGTATACTAAACCTAGAAAAGCAGAAAATATTTGCAAACAAGAGGCTAAAAACAGGAGATATTTAGCATCAGTTGAGTGAGTAATCTTTTTAGCTCTATATTGATGTGTTTCCTCGATTCTGGAATGATTGGCAGAACTCCACTATATACAGTATGTCCTACATTGCAGAATCAAAATGATGAATAGGCAGAAGCAAATTCACTCATCTGGTCTGAGGACTAAAATTTTCATTTGGACAGTAGAGCGCACATAGGAGGGACAATTTCTGCTTACTTTTGTGAGTTGGCTCCATTTTACCACATCCTTTAAACTGGCTGGTGAGTTACCTTTTTCTGTACGGGAGATTTATTTGGACATTCAAGTCAAGCAGAGACTAACGGACAGATAAAAGCAGACATGTCCATTACAAGAGAAGCATCAGACTATCATTAAAACAACCCCATGAGGATTCACTGCAATGGTGAAGAGTTTTGTTTGAGGCACACTGACATAGCCAGCTTTGAGCGAGTCATTTCAAACCACTTCAAAACACTGCACTGGATTGTGTCCAGTATGCTGTGTCTCTTTTGCACCATGACTTAGTTTAGGTTGGGTGGGTATTAATCCTCAGTCAATTTGGCAAATTGTATTAAGTCCAACTGTCAACATCTATTCCAATGCATGAAACACATATCAGTCTATCAGTGGGTGGAGTAACAAGCTTTGACGAGTGTATTTTCTTTGGGGTATATCCTAACGTACAAAGGAATCCACCGTCAACCACCCAGCTTAGAAAGCCAAGCATAAATAAATCTTATGAATTAGGCCTAAATATTTTTTTGAGTGCAACATCAATACTACAGCCACCATAGGTTCTCCTACACACTTGGAAGGTAGGGATGAGGGTCTTGGTAGCAATCGGAAACCTGAAACCTTACTATTAGATGCCACCAAGCCTAAAGAGGCACTGCTATGGAAAAGAAGTTAGTCCGAGGCATAAATCATGATTCTAGTAAAAAAGAATGTTTCATAGCTGTAGTTAGAAATAAAGCGTGGCTCCATTCATCTGGAGTTGAGTCATTGTTAGTGGCATATATAACAGAATTTGAAGTTGTCATGGCATGTTTCTTGTTAAATTGTCTCTTGAAGTTTTAGCTTATTTCTTTTTATCCAAATAACATATATGTTGAAAACAACTGCTGATCTTTTGTACTGATGATTGACCCAGAAAAATTGTAATGCCCAGCCAAGGCATACGTAGAAATGCTCTGACAACAATGTCTATAGGGAAAACAAGTGGGGCTTTTATTATTGAGAATCAATAACAGACGAAAGAGCTCATCTCACTAACGAATGTCATGAAGTAAAAAGATTTAAACTAAAATTAAACATGCTTTTAAAAAGAAAGCACAGTTCAGGTATTTAAAAATAAAACAGACGAGCTGAATGCAATTCCTGACTGATTAAAGAACATGATTTATTGTGGTGGCAACGGCACCTCCACTGACATGAATGACCCTTTTTCTAAAAAGTGTTTTACTTGCTGGTTTCTGAAAGAATTTTATTTTGTAACATTGCTACATATATCTAAGGTGAGTGACTGATGTGAGTCTATCTTCCTACAGTGCAACAGCTGACTACAGGCTGTCTCGGTTTTCATCACCCAACCACCACAGTACTCATCAGGTCAGATGAGATGATGATGAATTACGATATGGTAGCCACAGATATCAGTCTCACAATGCTTTACTCTGGACTGGCATGACCTCGCCTTGCCACACCACAAGAATGTCAGTTACAGGAGGACTAATCCTACTTGGTATCCACTGAGACCTCCAGAAGCAGCCATATGTTATGTCTGTTCCCCCCTCCTTCTTGTGTGAGCTACTTCTATCCCCCCTTCCCTCCACCTCTCTAGCAGCTGAGCAGCTGTGCAGATGTGAACACCTTGTCACAGTTTATGTTCACACTCCTCAACATTTGTTTTTCTTTGAGAGTTTCAAGTTGAGTAAGGGTCTGCTAAAGATCTGTGCATACATCCTCCCTTTTGTTTTTTCTGTGACAGCACCAGTTAAGTAGGATGTGTGAAACAGATGAAAATCTGTACTGGAAAAAAAACATTACTTGCTTTCCTTCATTTGGGTCTTTTCATTTGCAGTTAAAGTCCCTGTGCCCTGACCTTAACTTCTCACATCCAAAGAGTTCAATTGCAGAATTGTTAATCTTTTAATCTCACTCTCCCTCCGCTCTGTCTCTATCCTTCTCTCTCTTTCAGCCTCTTTCTCCTTTTGTAATTACAGGACATACTTATAGAGATTATGCTTGTGTCATCTGCAGATCAGCTGCATGCTATCGTTGAGTGCTCTGCTGAACAGATGTATGGATGGAACACACAGACAAGCAAGGGCAGCATGGTTAGACTTAGCAAAGTCCTTTCTTGAAAGGAAATCCTTTCAGGTTCTTACAACATGGGGCTGTTTTGGTCATTGTCTCATTTGCTTGTGATAATGCAATGCTAAACCAATGTAACTGATGGAGATGTCCATCTCTAAAACAAGTACTGGCCAAAAAACTAGTCATCACACAATCAGACAAGTTGCACACAAGCTAGCAGTTGAGACGCCTGTCCAGCATCACATTTTGCTGCATCAGGATGGGTAAAGACTTGCACTCAACTCGAAGCTCTGGTTTCGAACAGATAACTGATTACAAACGTGAAGCAAATAAAAAAAGAAAAAAAGTACCATCAGCTCATAAATCACCCGCTATGCAGTGTAGAACATCTCACTCCAAGCAACCATCTGATTTTCTACTTTTCATTCCATCTCTATAGGGCAGTTGACATAGGGATTTTACTTGCTCTATTAGCCCCAAATCACATGGCTGCAACAAAGCACTTTTAAGGTCAGTGCGCACAGGGGCCACATCAGTGGTTTTAAGTGTGGACATAAACACGTGACTGTGTTTACACTGGAGCTGTCAGTACCAAGAAGCTGTGCTGCTGATAAACAACAGTCAAGCCTCTGCCATGGGAGACTGATCTGAACAGTGACAGTGGCACAAAGGCAGTGTTACACTAATTAAGCCACAACTTGGTCTATGATGTCCGCATTATTATTCCGCTGTCATTCTGCTAATGCATTAAGGCCTGATTCACCCAAATTATAAAAGCTCATATTTTCTGTACGACAATGTGAGCGACTGACACCTAAGATTATGTACAGCTATCTGTAGTCTATAAATACACTTGGGCTTATGAAAATATGCAGGATTTCTACTTGAAATTTGTGTGACAAAGAGAGGCAAAATTTTGTTTTGTGCTCTTTCTCAATGCCCCTTTAATGCAAAACTAGAAAAACAACAGGTTGTAGAGACAGCAGTGATCTTTCCATGTAACTGTCAAGCAAAGTGAAAGCTACCTTTTGAAATGTTGCAAACATATATATAAAAAGAAAATGCAAATTAGGTTTGCTTCCATTATCTCCAAATAAACTAGACTGTATAATGTCATCAGAGGGCGACGGTATATGCTATGTTACACATGGCTGTAATAAACAAAACCAGTTGCTTGCCAACTGCTAAAAAACTGTATCCATCTACGAAAGACAAATGGAAGGAAGTCTTCGAGAATTGTTTTTCAATCTGAGAGTGGAATTACTGTATTTAATGCAAAAAATTAGTACTGGCCATGTTTCATGCTGTCTGGAGATGAAGACAAGAAAAGAATCAGAAACAGCTGATCAGTTGTGTAAGTTAAATGTTCGCTGCATCAGAACGTATTTAGAAAAGGTGTTTCTATCTCTCATTGAAGTTAATGAACAGGGGTAAGTTTTTTTAAATGTTGCTGTTTCCATTAACTTTTACTAAAGTGGTACTTTAAAATATGCAAAAAATGCCTCATGCAATCGCAGCTAGTTTACTGAAGTAGTACCTGTGACAATGACCTTCTGGCTGAACTGCCACTTTAAACAACTCTTAATATGTTGTTAGCACACACTGACAGTATGTTGCCAGCAAGATGCATCTAGTGCCTGTACAGGAGGTACATTAGCTATTTAAAGCTGCAGATGTTTGTGTATTCAATGTGTGTGCTTCACACTCTGTCTGCACACATATTTGCATTTTAAAATTTAATAACCACACGTTTTTTCAGAGACAGTGTGTAACTAATCCTGGATAATCCACAGATCTTTCTTTGTTATTTTCCACTGAAAGACTAGTCCCCTTGAAAACTACTGACAGTCTCTTCTTGACAAGGTGACCCTTTAAACTGACTTTGACAAAATCCTTGATGAGACATTAACCTTTTTTGTCACTTGCTTTTTACCCTTAAATCCTCTTGCTTGCCTTAAAGACAGTAGCTCCGCACATCATAGGCTGTTGGAACACCAAAGGCTCTTAAATTAAAGCCTTCCACAGTATTCCATCCATCCCCACAAGATTCTTAATGTAACCAAGCACCTAAAACAATCCCTCATAGAGGATTTGCAGGCCGTTACAACCATCCCTGTTCTCCACACTATACAAACTTCTTTTTTCATCTAAACCTCATCATGTTCAGGTATTAAAAAAAGAGGTGCAGCAGTTCTGCCAGGGACCCTGTCACTGTCAATTGCCATAAAAGGATGTCACCCAGCAGCAATGGCTTACTTCAAACACCAGCGTCTCATTAGTAGGTCCAGCGGCATACAGGCTCTCCAGCTTGTTGAAAGAGCGCTGATAGTCGAACACGGTCCCACCAAAGTGGAACTTCCCTGGCCAGTCCACGGTCCAGTCCCCGGTCAGGTAGTACTTCCTCTTCAGGGATCGGACCGCCAGGTAGCTGGTGGAAACCTCTGTTTCCTGGACACGAATGCTTCGAGCTCCAGCTGGGACTGTTACTATGGAGTAATACTCTGGGTAACAAATTAGAGGGAAGAAAAGTTACAACTAAATCATGATTACATATTTGTTCATTAATGTTTTGTAATTCTTATGACATGTTTCATCCTGCTACTGTCATGTATTCAAGCTTTTTACTGCTGAGTCAGTCCATAATGAAATAGGATTAGATTGCTGTCTGTCCATGGTTTTACTCTCTGTCCTTGTTTGTCTGCTTAAGTCTCTCTTTCTCTTGCAGAAATACATGTACAGACACATTACTAACAAACACAAAGACAATCTTACCGTTAGCCCGATGTTGGAGGGTATACTGGCCCTTGAAGAATTTGCAGGTGGAGTTGTCTCCCCTACAGATTCCACAGGCATCCAGAGAGGCCTTGGAGCTCAGAATCTGATCACATCCCACTGCCTAAACACACAGATACAAAAACACTTAGGCCATCAGTATGGACAGAGTCAGAAAAAGTCAACCAGCTAATGGAATTAACATTAACCCTATATATCTTGACATCTGGTGTCACATAATGACTACACCTGGAAAACAACTGGCATCTGGAAAACAACAACATAATCATGGTCGTAAGATGCAGCATGGCTCTTAAAGACTCCTTCTGATCAAAATCCAGCTTTTTCCCATGTGATGTTTTTTAATGATAAGTGGCGTATCCTAAGCAAAATAAGGAGTCAACACCATGGCTGAGTATTTGTGTCAAAAACATGGATTCAGACTTCTAAACATGCAAGTTTTGTATATAGAGATAAGTTTTTAGGCATTTAATCAACAACCAGCGAGGGACTTTAAGATTATATGAAACATAACAAGGAAAGACAAAAATGCAAATTTGGTAAAATACAGAAATACAGAAAAACAGACTAGATACTGTAACAAAGTATCTATTTTTTTGCTTCCAAAATGCTCAATGTATTCATTTTACACTGCAGCAAAAGTAAAAGCAATGCAGGTCAAAAAATGGTTACAAGAGATCTCATGTGTCTTTGCAGTATCTGATTCTTCACTGATTTACTGATGTGAACTTTGTCACAGACAAGCACAAAACGCTTTTGCTGAGAGAGCGAGGAGAAAAAAGTTTCACTGAGGAGTGCAGTGAATCAATACAGCAAGTGTACCTCACACACTCCATCAATGCAGACATCTCCATTGTGGTCAGAGCAGGAGGTGCCGTCTTTGACTTTGCTGGACATGGCGAAGAAGAAGTCAAAGTCTTCTGCAATGCAGTAAAGCTTACAGATGTCTTCATCTGCAGAGAAAATGAGAAATTGTACACAGTAACATCAGCAAGAAAGGTAGCATCAGTAAAATGTGCATGTATTGATTCACCAAAGTTCTTCAGTGATCTGGTCAGTTTGAAGTTACAAAGCCAACTTCACTGCAACCTGTTAGACATAAAGTATGTACAGGTCCTTCTGCGACTGAAGTAGAAAAAACAGGAATCGACTCTGAATACACCCAGGGGTATTCATGTGGGGCTACAGGTTTATTTTGTAGTTCAAATCAGTTATCACAGACAAGTCTCTACAGCCTTCTTTGATTAAAATAATTGACGGTGAAGGTGACTTGGCCCAAGGTCCCAGAAGGCAGTTCAAAATCTGTTCCTCTCTGCATCGCCCCCCATTCATCAACAGCTTAAACAGTCCTGGGACGGCAGCCAAACACACTGCTCTCTTTCACTGCACTGTCTCTCTCTTGCTCTATGTAACAAAGCTGGCCCACAGGCTTCCTTTTTAAATCTATCCCCACTGTGTCAGAGGGTGCAGGTGGCTACATGTCTGCCAAGCACATTACACACAGGGATAGTTTCCTCCAGCTCTTTGACCCTAATCAGTGCAGCAGTAAACACAGGTTGGCATTAGAAACACTTTATACAAGTGATTTGGACTAGCAGACTACAGTGGGGCGCAGAATATAAAAGATCTGCAGAATTACAACAAGTAATAGCTTGCTCAGAGCAATAAGCAATTCTTTGTGTATTTAGGAGTTCTGTTGTCTTTGAAGAAAAAGCAGTATGTGCCAAGAAAACAATACATCACTGTATGGTTACACATATTCTAAAGATAAAAAAAAACCTCGATTCACAAATAAAAGTGTAAATACATCTACAGAGAAAATGATGCATGAATAAACTCCAGGACTGATCAGACTACTACTTGTTTTGTCTTTAATGAGATCACCACCTTACCATCCACTTTGGTGTAGGGCTTCCACTTATAGTACCAGCCCCTGAAGGGCTTGCTGTTGTACTCAGCGCATTGTTGGGCCCGGAAGTCCACAGCGTTGGGAGGACACGGCCGAGTGTTGCACAGCTGGTTGACACGGCTGGAGCCAGAGCAAAATTTACCATTGTTCTGTGGTCTGTATGGAAGACAACACAAGACAGGGACAAAGGAGAGGAGAAGGCACTTTTTTTCCCCTATAGTACTGTTGGAAATGCGCTGACAATATCACTGCAGTTACAGCACTAAATCAAATGCTCTAATGTATCTGTTCAGTTCACAGAGGAGACATCTGAGACATCTGATCAGTGGACAAGCCCCACTAAAGTTTCTCTGTGAGACTGTTTTTGTTCTATGCTCATTAGCCCATTCATGAAATATAGCAAAGTTCTAATATCCAGATACAGTGGTGGATGTTGAGCTCTTAGATGTATCAGGGTATCAGTGAATAATTGGTTCTGGTAATTAAAGTTTTGGATGTGAGAGAAATAGGCTGGTCTCTGAATAGGAGCCACTTTTACAAGGTTCAAATCATTATGGCTAGATGCCAAGATTAGAGCATCTCTCAAAAGGGATAAAAAAATTACTTAATGACAGTGGTCTGAGGGCGACAAACCATGAACCAGCGACAGGCACTTATGCTGGAGCAAGTATGACTCAAAGTAGATCCAATTTGTAACTTATGGATCACCATTATACTTTCAGAACCTCCAAGCACACAAGTATCTGCACGATGTAAATTTTGCAATCTCCAAAGTCTGTGAGAAGAGTATCTGCCACTACACTGCAAAGGCAGCACTGCACATCCGGCAGTAGTGTGCACGTGTGGAATCTGTAGACATACGTATCTACTGTGCATGTGGAGAATAGTATAACAATAATAACTATGCATCCATGGTGTCTGCAGGTTTCCATGTGCCTCCATAAGGGAGTATAACATAGGCTTTAAAGGATCTCTTGTTAACATGTTGGTGCCAAATACCATTGTACACCTTCAAAGATTTAGTAGAGTCCTTCCTCGGTTGATCGGAGCCGTTTTGGTGGCATGTGGAGGATTAAGACCATATTAGGCAGGTGTTCCCAATGTTTTAGGTTACCAGCAGATGTGGAGAGCATAGCCTTCAAGATTAGTTTCACAGTTTGGGGCAACTGCTTAATTGTCTTACTGCTGTGTACTCCCTGGCTCCCAACGACCATCGTTGAGGAGCCAGACGGGCCTTGGCAATGGTCGTAGGAATGTGAATAACACTGACCACACCTCACAGAGGTTATAAGCTGAGGCAACATCAACCACCACCAGAATTGAAGAAGCCTCTTGGATGAGAGGTGAAACATCTTCAAAGAACTTTCTTAAAGTCCAGTTGGATTGATTTAAACAACTTTGGATAACCATGACCTGGATGAATGAGAAACTACACAGACATCTAAATAAAAGTACTATTTTGTTCCATGCCAACTGCAGCTTCATCTGTCAGTGAGTGGTTAGCAGTGAGATCTAAGTGTAAATTAATGTCTAGAACAGCAGGTTTAAGACTTATAAAGGATGCCATATCACATTTAAATGAAGGCACAGAACATAAACTGATAAAGAACCTTTAATATATCACCAAAATAATAAAAGCCATCATTGCTTGCTAGAAAAAGACAAGCAGTCTTGACACTTCGTGAACATCAGGATGCCATGTCACACTTCTCAGGCTTTCTAAGCTCATGCTAGGCATTCCAACACAACCACCAACGGAGAAAATTGAGCTTAGCTGTTTACCAAAGTGGTCTGCACACACACAGAGACCCACAGAGACTGGGGAACCATGCAGGGCAAACATCTCTAATAAAAACAATTCACTAAGTGTTACAATTTAATGAAATGCGTTGGCAAAGGAACTGAAAAAGTGCCTAATAGAAACAGTAAACACCACAAGGAGAAGGCAACTAGAGACATATTTCTTTTGATTTTTCTGCAACTGTATTGAAAATGTCTGTGACATGGATGTTGCCAACAATGAGAAGCAAACACGCATGTTGACTGCATTTTGCTTTTCCTCTCACTGTTCACCCCCTCCATTCAGACCTGGACTTAATCAGAGTGAGTTAGCTGCCAAGAGTGATGCATCTCCTTTCAAGGCGTGTATGTGTGTAAATTTACTCTGTGCCGATCTTGCTTCCCTTGCTGAGAGGGCGGAATCTGGCCCAGGTTTTCATAGTCCTGATCCTATTAAGACTTAGCGGCAGAGAAACGCAGCCCATATGGTAATGTGCTTACGGCAGGTCAGCAGGGGACTACACGTCTACTCTGTTAGTCAAGGCCTCCAGATCAGAGGAGCTTGGAAGACGGACAGTTTATTTGAGAATGATAGCTGAATCAACCTCTATGGACTGTCTAGCCCTGAGTTTCATGACGCTCCTCATTTCTCTTCCCTTTTTCTTTTTCATTTGTTGATCATCCAGTATCATCACAACAGTAAATCTGCTTCCAACAACAAAAGAGACACCAGTTACGCCAGATTTTTTAGTATTTGTATTCAGTCATTCATGTTCCCTCTCCATGCCACAGTTCCAGTGCTTAAATGTCGTCCCAGTAGCCTGGTAAATCTGCCCGGTGATATAAGCTGAGACAGAACTTCTGTAGGTCAGAGGTCACAATGTCTAGTCACCTGCTCCCTTCTTGCCCCCTCTCAGGATTCCCACTCTGCATTTCACACACATGCAAATAGATCCACATTCTGCTACTCTGCTATAGGGGCTAACCCCTGGTAAACACCTTTACAAGTCTATTGGGAGACTCCACCCAAAAAGGGGTCCATCCGATCGCCCCCTCACTGTGTACCCTATTAAATCGAGTGTGTGACAAAATGTGCTTCGGACAAAACCAGGTCAAGATCGTGAACCTAATCTCCCAGGCTTGGTGGTGAGGATTAGGTTGGCTGTGTTTGATCTGGCAGGTGGTCTATGGGGAATGGAGGAGCAAGGAGGGAGGGGGAGGAAGGGAGGTAAAGGGAGAAGATTCATTTTTCATCTTGGAGCAACTCCTAGAAGGGCAGGCTTTAATCGGCTGATCCCATAGAGGTCTTTTACAAAACTGAGTAAAAGACGCATACTCATCTCATGAAATAGATGAATTTGTGCAGAATGAGGTAATTTTAAAGACTGCTCCTGATGAGTGCAGATTTTGTTGCAGGGCAGAGGTGAAAATGTACAAGTTATCTTCCAAATAGCATAAATTTAAGATACCTACAACTTGGTAAACATATCCTTTATCCACTGCAACTAAGATAAGATAAGATAAAGTTCTTTATTTCTCCCCACGCCAGGGGAAATTTACATTGTTACAGCAGCTTATGTAACAGTAGACGTAGTGATAAGAATAAAATAATAATAGAACAATAGTATTAATATTTACAATATATACAAGGGTGAGAGATGAGGATAAAGTGGCTTAACAGAAAAAATAAAAATAAAAATAAAGTTTAAAAGTGCAAAGATGTGCAGTGCAAGAATGTCTGTGCAAATTTTTATGGTTTGGGGTGGTAATGATATAGTCCAGTTTATGTTAACATCAGCCAGTGATGCTGATGTTGTAAAGTCTTATAGCAGATGGAATGAAGGACCTGCGATAGCGTTCTTTCTTGCAGGGTGGATGTCTCAGTCTGCTGCTGAAGGAGCTGCTTAAAGACCCCACAGTGTCATGCAGTGGGTGAGAGGGATTAATATGGATAAATATGCAAGGACTAAATATCTTGTTCATGAGAGTTCAGGAGGACACCCCAGACTGTCCAGACAGTTTAGTTTGGGGGTGAAGATGACTTTACAGACAAGCAGTGAGATTCAGGCTAATCCTTCTTGTTCTGTTCAGATTAAAAGCAGAGGAGCCTTTGCCAAAATAATCGCAGAGATTACTGGGGACAATCACACACTGGATGTCATGAGTCAGGGACTAAAACGTGACTAGGGGGTACATGCTGCAGGCAGGATAGAGTAAGTGTGTCTGTGTGGCTGAGTTCTCTGGTTAGAGGTTCAGAATGTTGATGAACTTGAAGAGATGCTGTATTAAGACACGCACCAATCTAATTTTATTATCTTCACTTGACAGTTCTTTAGAATCTGACAACTAGTTGGCCCATTGTATCTATTCTGATAATGATATGATGACTAGGTATTATTGGATTTAATATTTAACCCTCGCCATCTTTCCATCCCCTTCTTGTCCCACTGACCTCATAACTCACCATTTAGCAGCATCAGTCAGTTCTTTCAGCAGCTTTTTCTACAAAGCTCTGTGTAGTGCCACAGAAATGATAAATGAACTTGACAGATAACCTGGCTGAAAAGGCTGTCGTCCTTTTCGGTCTACCAGTCATTGTGTATAATGTATATCATATGAGGGCCGGCCTGCCTCTGAAAACGTCTTTGATCCCTCAGAGGGATTAGGAGACAAGTCAGCTGTGACGGACAGAACAGCCACATCAGTGTCTGCCACGCTGTTAAGTAAGCAGTGATGAAGCCGGTGGAGTAAAGAGGATGATCTAGTGGGAGTCCATGAATAGCTGAATTGACTCCTTAATGGAGCTGATATGATGAAACGGGATAATGAAAAAAAAAACTGAAAAGGCTACATTTTCTGAAGAAAATGCATGACCGCTCAACTGAAAATTTGCATTTGAACCTTCAGAAATAGAGGCCGAAAGCCATCACTAAAGTGGCTGTTGAAATTGAATTCCGAAACAAAATTGAAATGGTGGTTAAAATGGCAATTGACTGTGACTGTGTGGTAGAAATTACTGAAATGTGAAAAGAGCCTTGAGTTTGAATAATGCAGAGGATTTTACAGCTGAGGTTATATTGCAGTAGGTAGTAAGAGACATGAAAGTACAGCATACAAGAAGTTCTGTTTGAATATCAAACCCATACATTTTATTACTTCTGAGTCAAAATGTGTTTACAGCACATCACTAAAACAAGTAACTCTCATCCTGCTGGGTCACACTTGCATCATTCTTTGTCATCATGCTTGGAAAGCAATGAATAAAGAACAAAGGACCATGTGTTTCGTACAAACTGCTGGCTTGGTTTTCATTTTAAGACAGCCCAGTGTTGTCTCATCTGTTGACCAGTTGTTATAACTAGTTAATTACTCTGCCAACGAAGGAGGCAGAGTCATGTGACGATGGCCATATGTTTGTCTGTCTGTTCGGAACATTACTCAAAAACAGAATAACGTATTTGGATGAAATTTTCAATGAAGGTCAGAAATGACACAAGGACCAAGTGATTTGATTTTGGCAGTGTTGCGGCTTATAGTCTGGATCCACGGATTTGTTAAGGATTTGCGTATCATTAGGAGATAGCAGCACGGCATTACTGTAACAATGACAACAAGTGAACACTACGTCAGCTGCCTGCTGACGATCACATGATTGCGACTGTACTACAAATCAACTGCTGCGGACTTTTCGGGACTTATCCGGAAAATATACGACTGAGCAGCCTTGGAGGAGTACTGCGCTCTCTGAGTGCTTTTCTTGTTAGTGTTTGTCTTTTGTTTGTGTTTGATTTTACTGAAAAAAGATGTATTTTTAGAAGGAATTGAAAAGAATTTTATTTTTCTTGTCTTTCTTAATGTAGATGTACTGGGTCAAATTTGACCGATAACACCAGATGCAATCGTTGTTTTAAACCCTGTGTTTTAAAGCCACTAATCAAAATGTGTTTTATTGTTTTCAGTATACATTGTGGAGGATGTAATTAAGCCATTGTTTTGATCAGAAAAAAATTAAAGGTGTAACATGTTTCTGAACTTGAAAAGGAGTCTAATTTTATCCAAACACAACCAGAACATTGTCATTCCTGATCTATCTGAAGCAACTTTTGTGGTTTTAAGAGATATCAATATTGTGTGTTTTGTGGCAGTGGTGAAAAACTGGTACAAAGACACAATTTACTATTAGCTGACAGATGTTCATGTAGTTTTGTCAGTCTTTGGAAGCTATTTTGGTGTTTAGCAGTCACCCATCACTTTTTATGATGTCCATTTATAAAGGGAATGTGTATCTTTTTTTACTTTTTATAAATGCTCTGTGGCCACGACTGTATAAGCCAATAAACAAAGTTTCCATATGGAAGTGGATATGACATACAACTATGATCTAATGTGTTAATCCCCACACTAATGGTACAAAAACAACACGTCAATTCTTTGTCATAAAGTTTTAGATCTATCCACCAATCGCGGAGGTTCAGCATCCTTGGACATTAGCCATTGAACTTCCCTCAGGATTAATAAAGTACCTACCTACCTACCTACCTACCTACCTATCTATCTCTCTATCTATTAGTCATTATCCTACAGGAAACTTACTGTGGTTCTGTTGTGTGTGTGACTGAGTGTGGTCATGCATGGGTATGATGTGTACATGGCAATGCTGTTTTCTTTAATTGTTGTTGTAGTCAATTCTTCCTTTTTTTCCTCAATATTTAGAAAGTTTACAATTCAACTGACAGTTGGCTCGAAATACAGCTAGGAAAAACAATAGAGACGCTGTCTAGGAATTTGCATTGACTTGGTTTTCTGCTAATTGACTGTGACAACAAGCGAAAATAAAAATGCTGTTAATTGGTTCTACCATCCTGTGTCACAGCGTGGAGGAAATTGCTAGTTTTAGTAGATGTTCTCAAAGGAGAAGACCTTAGACTCTTAACAGCATTAAAACACTACAGCATAACAATGTCTGTAGGACTGACTTAGGTCTATGGATAACACATACGGCACAGTAAAGGCTGAAAAGGGGAGGAATTATCAGGAAATTAATTTTTTCATTAAATATCCCATTGCAGTAAGTCCACTTGTATTAGATTTAAAGGACCAGTGTTGTAGCAGCAGGTACACTGACTGCATGTCAAGTCAATCAACTGCACTATTACTTGATCGCACCGTAGTGACAGAACAACAACAATAAAACCATTCTGTGTTAAATGAAAGTGAAAAAAGGCCTAAAAACCTCCAATAAATCCCCAGGTGGTCTGGGGAATAACAATGAGGACTGCACGTCTGTTATGAATACAACTTTAAAAATGAGAACTCTCACGTGCTTGTAATGACATGCTCAGCGCTAACAAAGAGATATGCTCTGTGGGATGTGGGTCTGCAGAATTAAACTTGTGTGAGTGAACAGCAATAAGAGACATTTGCTGACTATCTTGGCAGCTTTCAGAGAAAAGAGCCTGCTATTAGGAGGTTTTCCTTGTCTGGAGCATGGGGAGAGATTGTCTGTCTGTCTGGACTGTCAGCCTGACTGATTAGAGCGGTTATCAGGGCATGTGTGTGAGTGTTTGCGCTCACATTCAGAATGTGTGCTCATATCTATGCCGACAGCTACCTGGCAGACCGTGCTTTCAGGTGTTCAGAGAGGGAGGTTTGTGGGACATGAGGCCTTCAAGAATTACTTTCTGGCCCATGCTGAAATTCAAGAGTTTTACTGTATAAGTAGCTGCGTGACAACATGAATCATTTTGTCATCTCGTTGGCTGCTTAATCTCATCTAAAGCATTAAAATGGAGGGGCTGAATTAGATTAGAAGACTTTGCGAGTGTGTGCAACTGTGTGTATACCTTGGGCTGGTGCAGGAGCGCTCCCTGTACATGACCCCTCCTCCACAGGTTCTGGAGCAATCAGACCACTGGGACCAAGCTGACCACTGGCCGTGAACCGCTCTCGGACCATGCTCTCCATATTTAACACACTGACCCCTTCGACACCACTGCAGAGAAGAGAAAGAGAAGAAAGGAAGGAAATGAAAGAGGAGAAGACAACAGAAACAGCTTTCTTATCAGTACTTGAGCGTCAGCCAGGGCGTCTTGCCTGAGATTCCTGGTTTGGACAAATGCCCAGCACTACACCTGGACACCCAGACTCTATAGCTACATCCAAAACACACACACACACACACACACACACACACACACACACACACACACACACACACACACACACACACACACACACACACACACACACACACACACACACACACACACACACACACACACACACACACACACACACACACACGGAAGAGTTAACAGCACTCAAAATGCTTCTGCAGGTGTGCATGCATGTGTGAGCAGCATGAATAAACAATATTAGCAATTCTCGTTTTAATCAGTACCTAGTAGGGCTGAAACAATTCCTCAAGTTATTCGAGTAATTCGATTAATAAAATTCCTCAAGGCAAAATTGTGTGAATCAAAGCTTTGTTTAATCCACTACATTCTAGACCCCAGGTCACTAACTAGTCTGAACCCAGACTTCATCCTACATAGACCCAGACCAAAATCAATAAAATTGCTGCTCACTCACACAAGTTTAATTCTGCAGACCCACATCCCACAGAGCATATCTCTTTGTTAGCGCTGAGCATGTCATTACAAGCACGTGAGAGTTCTCATTTTTAAAGTTGTACTCATAACAGACGTGCAGTCCTCATTGTTATTCCCCAGACCACCTGGGGATTTATTGGAGGTTTTTAGGCCTTTTTTTCCTTTCATTTAACACAGAATGGTTTTATTGTTGTTGTTCTGTCACTATGGTGCGATCAAGTAATAGTGCAGTTGATTGACTTGACATGCAGTCAGTGTACCTGCTGCTACAACACTGGTCCTTTAAATCTAATACAAGTGGACTTGCTGCAATGGGATATTTAATGACAAAATTAATTTCCTGATAATTCCTCCCCTTTTCAGCCTTTACTGTGCCGTATGTGTTATCTATAGACCTAAGTCAGTCCTACAGACATTGTTATGCTGTAGTGCTTTGATGCTATTAAGAGTCTAAGGTCTTCTCCTTTGAGAACATCTACTAAAACTAGCAATTTCCTCCACGCTGTGACACAGGATGGTAGAACCAATTAACAGTGTTTTTATTTTCGCTTGTTGAAGTCACAGTCAATTAGCAGAAAACCAAGTCAATGCAAATTCCTAGACAGCATCTCTAATGTTTTTCCTAGTTGTATTTCGAGCCAACTGTCAGTTGAATTGTAAACTTTCTAAATACTGAGGAAAAAATTCAGTGAATCGAAGCTTTGTTTAATCCATTACATTCTAGACCCCTGGTCACTACAGTCATGGCCGAAATTATTGGCACCCCTGGATTTTTTTCCAGAAAATACACCATTTCTCCCAGAAATTGTTGCAATTACAAATGTTTTTGGTATACACGTGTTTATTTCCTTGATGTGCAATGGAAAAACACAAGAAAGCAGAAGAAAAAGCCAAAATTGACATAATTTTACACAAAATTCAAAAAAGACCATCTCCAGAGATCTTGAAATTCCTTTGTCCACTGTACATAATATAATCAAGAAGTTTATAACCCATGGAACTGTGGCTAATCTCCCTGGACGGGGACGGAAGAGAAAAATTGATGAAAGAATGCAACGCAGGATAGTTTGAATGGTGGATAAACATCCTCAGTCAACTTCCACACAAATTCAGGCTTTCCTGCAGACTCAGGGTTCAAAAGTGTCAGTTCAGACCATATGTCATCATCTGAATGAGAAGAAGCGCTATGGCAGGAGACTGAGGAGAACCCCACTGCTGACAAACAGACATAAAAAAGCCAGATTGGTGTTTGCAAAAATGGACCTGAGTAAGCCTCAATCCTTCTGGGTGAATGTTTTGTGGACAGATAAGACTAAAGTAGCGCTTTTTGTAAAAGCACATCATTCTACTGTTTACAGAAAACAGAATGAGGCCTACAAAGAAAAGAACACAGTACCTACAGTCAGACATGGTGGAGGTTCAAAGATGTTTTGTGGTTGTTTTGCTGCCTCTAGCACTGGGTGCCTTGACGGTGTGCAAGGAATCATGAAATCTGGAGACTATCAAAATATTTTGGGCAGCAATGTAGGGCCTAGTGTCAGAAAGCTGGGTCTGCATCAGAGGTCATGGGTGTTCCTGCAGGACAATGACCTGAAACATACCTCAAATAGCCCCAAGAAATGGTTGGAGACAAAGTGCTGGAGAGTTCTGAAGTGGCCAGCAATGAGTCCAGATCTAAATCCCATTGAACACCTATGGAGAGATCTCAAAATTGCTGTTGCAAGAAGGCACCCTTCAAAGCTGAGAGACCTGGAGCAGTTTGCAAAAGAAGAGTTGTCCAACATTCCATTTGAGAGGTGTAAGAAGCTTGTTGATGATTATAGGAAGCAATTGGTTTCAGTTATTTCTTCCAAAGGGTGTGCAACCAAATATTGAGTTGAGGGTGCCAACAATTTTGAGTTCTGTGTAAAATTATGTCAATTTTGGCTTTTTTCTTCTGCTTTCTTGTGTTTTTCCATTGCACATCAAGGACACAAACATGTGTATACCAAAAACATTTGTAATTGCAACAATTTCTGGGAGAAATGGTGTATTTTCTGGAAAAATTCCAGGGGTGCCAATAATTTCGGCCATGACTGTAACTAGTCTGAATCCAGACTTCATCCTACAGGGACCCAGACCAAAATCAATAAACTGTAAGAGGATTTTAAATTTGACAGGACGCTTCTATTTTAACCAGCGCAGCTTTTCTAGTGTTTACGGTATTTATCAGATCAGAGGCTGAACTACGAAGGCAGTTTGACAGAGTCAGACTTTCTTTGTGGGAGTCGGCTCGACAACTAAAACCTCAGTCAGAGTTAACAGGTATGAAGGTGGTTTTCAACTTTCTTTGCTAACTCAGACTTTCTGCTTCAAACTCATCCATAGAAATAGGAGCGTTTAACACATCATTTGACTCGTTTTCCGCACAAAATGAACCGATTGTGTGCAGCTGCTTCAGTCAACAGGATGTTTTAATGGAGAACAGTGAGGAATATAAAAATTTATGATGGTAAAAAGCGCTGCAACTGGAAATTATGTGAGATAGGAATGGCGGTAGAAAGCTTTTCAATGTGCATAATGTATTTATTTTACAGATGAATGCAGCTGATTATTTCTAACAGACAGCTGCACAATGAAACTATTAAACTTCATATATTCAAACATGATATTGTACTGAAGTGCATGTAGGTCTGACACTGTTTCATAATGAAGGAAATCACTTTAATTTGTGGCCAAATCAAAGTGAAACTAATGTTACTGACTGAATATTATTTGTAATAAATACTAATAAACTAATCAGTTTTCTTATTTGTGTTCTATCAGCTACAGTACCAGCAGTCTGAACGAATCAAACATAAAAACATATTAATGCAATTTCTGCATCAGCAACTAAATACGTGTGGGGTTCCAATGGCTTTGAGTTTTAGTAGAATACACCTTTACTGTACTATATATGTACAATGGACCACAGATGTCCGCCTGTGTTCCTCCAGAGTGGTTATTTCTGTTGCACAACATGCTCACTTCTGCTTTTGATGCTGTAATATGCATGCCTAGCATGGAATCCGATTGCTCAATTAATCGCCAGAATAATCGATAGAATACTCGATTATGAAAATAATCAATAGCTGCAGTCCTAGTATCTAGTTTGATCTCTGTTCTCTCTCTTTTTAAGTTGCGACAATTGAATTTGAATAATAAAAATATTTCAATGCTAGGCTCACATTTGTCCTAATCTGAGTACAAACTAGAAGTGCATGCATAGTGTCTAATTAAGATGAAGTGAGCAATAAAGTGAGATTGAGAAACTAGCTGCTACTATCCTTCACGGGAACAAAAAGATCTTTCCTCACCATGTCTGGACCACAGTTGGTGCCTTCTGCAGCAGGCATGAACTTGGTCTCACACCGGTGCCCTGTGCGGTGACACCACAGCGACTTGCAGATGTCCTGTCGAACAAGACACACACACACACACACACACACACACACACACACACACACACACACACACACACACACCACACACACACACACACACACACACACACACACACACACACACACACACACACACACAGTGAGGTATCTTCCAACTATAGTGTTTTCTGCTATCATCAGTTGTGGCAACTTTTGACATCACCTTCGTCCCTCTTTCCTCTACACTGACCCGACAGCACCTGCTTCTTGCCAAGACCACCATCACGCTGGTCGATAAGCCCCCACTGCCTCCAAATAGGCTTCTCCACAAAGCCTCGATGTCAAATTTAATCACTGTGCTTCTTTAATGAAACAAGTTATGATTGTATGTGTCATCTGACCCAACAATACAGAGACAAAGCGAATGAGTGAGCACAGAGGGAAAACTGGGGTCGAGAGACAGGCGGCAGAGTCTGGCAACTTGCCCAACTGCAACTGGCAACAAGAGAGGAACCAAAAAGGACAAGGGGGTAAGAACGGGGAGACAGCTCCTGTGTGTGTTTCAGTCTTTGTCCGCATGCAGATCTACTTCTCTGATATCGAGCAGATAGGTGACAGCCACGTCAGCATGTTGATAATCCTTATACACGATACAAGGATGCCCCTTGGGATAACAAAAAAGTGTGGAAAAAGTGTGAAAGGCAGCCCATCCACTGTTAATCAGTCTGTAGGTTAATTTACCACCCACCAAAGACTGCACAGGTCAAAGAAATGCAGATGTAGTATTTGATTTCAACATATGAGGGATCTGGGGAGGTTGTGAATAACCAAGATGCTGTCATGTGAGCTAATCTGTCATATATACGATCTGGCAAAGTCAGTTTTCCAGCAATAACAGCCCTGCAATAGGAAAGCTTGGAGTATTTTAAACAGCATTTACATGTGAATCAGAATCACTGCATGCAGTTAGTATAAAGGCTTATATCAAGAATATAAGGATTCGGGGTGAGAGGAGGGAGGTGTTTCCCTTCAGATGATGGAATGGATTTTAATGGAGGGTCAAATGTGGTTGGAGGTTGCTGTGCAAAGATTATGCTAATTAATAAAGTGCCAGTTTAGCACTGCATCATTAGCACTGTAAAGCATACAATTCCAGCCTCTGTATGATCTAGGGGTGCTCCGTCTCATTACTGGAGGCTCTGGTGAGTCTCAGTGTAGACAAAGAAACACATGAATAGCGGATGATTAAGGACTGTTGGTCCATGTAAAACCAGGACTATTCAGCTCAACACAGGCTTAGTTCAATGACCTGTTGGAAGAATGATCCTTCTCCTTCTCTTCTTCTTCCTGAATCGTTGTAGTAGTATCGTTGTGGACTTGTATTCCATAACAATACTGCCTTTTGCCCAGGATGTTCTCAAATAAGAGATTAACAATAAATCTCAGTCATTGAATAAAGGTAAACAAGATGAACAGTGTATGCTAGCACCTCTATCTGGCCACTGGCAGCAGGGATTTGAGCAAAATGCCAACAGGTGACTAAATGACAACACAAATTTTTGTTTTCATTGCAGCCTATTTCCTAATATTTAATTCATATTTAACTATCTCTGATTATATATATTTTTTAAAGAAAGTTAACAAGGTTGTGGAGTTTTCTAGCAGCTCAGTGAGGTTGCATTTTGGCGCTGTGGTGGTTTAAGCTGAATGCTAACATCAAAATGCTAACACGGTCACAATTAGGGTTGCCACCCGTCGCTTAAAATACGGAATCGTCCTTTATTTGACAATTAATTGTTGCGTCCCGTATTGAATCAAGACGGGATGCAAATTGTTCCGTATGTTCATAAACGCCCCATACACGTCTGTCACACACTCATCAAAACTGTATCATGAACAAAATAAAACACAGGAAATATTAAGGGCAGCTAATTTCTTCGACGTAGGACCTATGTAGCGAGGACCCGATGCCAGGTCCAGCGGATAGACTTCTCTGCGTGCCCGGTCCTACCCGGTCCTATCTGGTCCTGTCTCTGGTTGCCAGGTTACAGACACTGCTGCTCCTGCACGTTTAATAATGTCTACAAGCGAAACTCCACCACGTCCACAGAAGCAAGAACATTTTCAAAATTGCAGACGTGAGTGGGAAGACAGGAACCCCTGGCAGTGGGTACAAGCTGTGTTTTCTGTTGCTCATGGACTGGCTGAAGTAAGGCAGCATCAGGAGACCAACATGGAAGAAACATGAGAACAGAGAGAATCCAACCAGCAGGTCACAGTTTATCATCTAATCATCTCCTTAAGTCCATATAGTAAGGGACATCATGATGAGATCAGCTAGATTTCCCACAGAAAATGGTTGTGAATTTACCAGAGAATGCTTATAATCATGCTGATGTGGCCACAGACTCTACAGCATTTTAGTGACTCAATAAATGCCTAAGTTGTTTATTATTATTTTAAACGCTTTTTAGTTATTAATAAACATTTATTTATTAGCGTATATGTAATCAATAAATGGCCTTTGCCTACCTATAGAAAAACTCATTCAGAACTCTATGTTAACAGCACTAAATAAATCAATCAATAAATACATGCATACACACATAAATGAGTTAATACATTAATTGTATTAAAACATTATTAAAACAACTGTCTGCAGAGAATTTCTTTGTCCAGTATTCTGCATTCAGTTGTTTATGTTTTTGCAGAATGCAGTATTGCACACTGGTTGCTCATTACATTTTATTTGCCTGGTTTCACTGTTCAAAATGATGCCACTTATTTTCAGACAGAACCTGTAATCATAAAACAATACAAAATTCTTAGTTTTGTGTTAATAAAGAACTTAAACCTTTAAGTATGGCTAAATGTTTTTTTCTAAATTAAATATATCACTCCTTAGGTGGTAGTGGCCCCAAGTTCAGTAAAGTTGTAAAGATATTCACAGATTCAGACTTCCAGCATCAATAACTCGTTAGATATAGGTTGTCTAAACATAAACAATGCCTCTTTCTCGTCGTCGTAAGGTAGACAATGTGCTACAAGCCCCGTTTTCTCAAAACTAGCTGTCTTTCAAGCTGCGCAAATAACATTGGTGTCTATGGAGTGAACAGGGACCGTCCGCAAATTACAAAACCGCTGCATTAGTGAACAGAGACACAAATATTCATTAGCTTCACTCTTATATACTGTAGTGTCACCAAAATCACTGCAGCCTTCAACAGGCTCCTGTTGACACCAATGTTATTCCTGCAACTTGAAAGGCAGCTACTTTTGATCAAACTGGGCACAATGATGGGAAAGAGGCATCATTTATGTTTTGACAAGATTTATATGAGTTATTGATGCTGCTAGTCTGAATCTGTGAATATCTTTACAACTTTACTGAACTGTGGCCCCAAGCAGCCGTGGTGGGCGTCCTTTATTTTCATTTCTGAAAGGTGGCAACCCTAGTCACAATGGCAATGCTAGCTTGCATAAGGTGTCACATGATCACAACCTTAAGACTGTTTTCCACTGCAGGAAGTTACAGGCTGTTTTAGGGTGGCCTTCTGTGTGTTCAGACCACAGGAAGCACCCCTGGAAGAGCATCTTTCAGGGCTGTTTTTGGGGGAGAAACTACCTACTCTCAGGTAAGCAGAAAACTGGAGTTATGTCCAATAACTACAAACTAAAATTGTACAGGCTATCACAGCAACTAGCATGAGCTAACTCTAAGCCTGAGCCTCCTGGTTAATCAAAAAATAATTTTAAAAGCAGTAAAATTCCTCCATAAAATGCATAGGATACCTACTCTTACCTTGACAAAATCAAGGCTACACAGTTTGGCCTTGGAGCCAAATTGCCACTTGCACTGTGTGTCCGCATCATACAGCTGCCCAGGAAGCTGCTCAGGATACTTGTATTGACCGATCTGCTTGGGCTCGTCCACGAGACAGGAGGCTTGGGCTGTTCTGGTGTACAAAGCACACCACCTGTATCAGTCAGGAAAGGAGAGCCACAAGAACTGACTGGTAAACTGAAAAGTGTTTGTAAGTTAGGCCTACCCAAGGAAACGGCTGAGGTACTGCCGACTGCAAGTGGACCAGGAAAAGACCCCATTGTTTCCAGCCAGAGTAGGGGACATAATGTTCCCCTCTGTCTTGCGACAAGGGTTCCCCTCCCCATCATGGATCATCCCAAAACTGGAGAAAAAATGAGATAAGAGATGTGGAAACTAATTGCACATAACCAGACATACACAGACACTGATTGTCATGTAGTGTGAGTTCTTTGTAGGTTAAACTGAGTTTTAATGACAGTGCACAGTGTCATAGCAATACAAATACAAAAGACAATATAAATTATTGTATTTATTAGATTTTATTGATACTGACAGTTTTTATTGTGAACCTCTAGTAATATTTTCACTACCTTAAGATATAATATTATAGTTTGATACATAAACGTTTCTCCCTTCCTCTATCCATCAATGTGTCATATGTTCAGCAACCATATGTTTTTAGTAGGGCTGTCAAAATTAGCAGATTAACACGGATTAATCCAGCACCATAATTAATCGGATAAAAATTTTTAACGCAATTAATGCATCTGCAGCACAGAATGACTCAAAATCCCTGAAACAAGGCATTTTGGGTATTTTAAATTTGATGGGTCGCTTCTATTTTACCAGCGCAGCTTTTCCAGTGTTTATGGGATTAGTTTATCAGCTCAGGAAACACATAGACCAATTAGGTACGAGTTCAGCCATCCCACGTGACGCTACTCAGCCACTGAATTAGTCTCCAGCCTAAACATCACAGCTGAGTTCAGAAAACAGATGAGGGACAGAGGAGAGGAGAACGGACAAAAAGATCAACAAGAAAAGCACTCAGAGACTGCAGTGCTCCACCAAGACTGTTCATTCCTCAATTTGTGTATTCAGAAATCACGGCAACATAGAATCTGGCCATTTAATATAGTGTTAACCGTTCCTGCTCAGCTGCCCGACCGTGGTCAGAAAGCACACAGGGGAGGTCGGTTCTCCAGGGCCGAAGTTACCTTAGTTCACTTGGGGGTTAACCCCCTTCACTTCACCAGCGGTTGTGGAAGGCAAAACACAGGAGCCTGGCCTTGTCTGAGAATGCTCCAGCCTTTAATTGTAAATTGACTGTGGCTATACTGTACAGTTGCACTAACCTAGAAGCTACAATTCTTAACTCTTCTTCTCTTAACCAGCTCTCGTCTTCACTCGCTCTCGCTGCATTCAGGTCCGCTCTCTCTCTCTCTCTCTCTCTCTCTCTCTCTCTCTCTCTCTCTCTCACACACACACACATGCTGCTTTCTCTCTCTCACAACAGAGCCATGCACTCTTATAACAATACATCGACCCACAAACTAACTAAATAAATAAATAAATAATTACCTTGCGTAAGCACAGGCATGTATTGTGTATGCGTACATTATGTAGTACAGATACTGAATTGCGTGACCGAAATATGTAACGGGTCAAGTGAATTGATGCAGGTAACTGACACAGTGTTCACTTGTTGTCGTAACCATGACAACCCCGCCCGCTAAATCCTTAACAAATCCGTGGATCCAGACTATAAGCCGCATCACTGCCAAAATCTAATGAGGTGGTCCTTGTGTCATTTCTGACCTTCCCTGAAAATTTCATCCAAATCCATTCGTCTGCTTTTGAGTAATGGTGCAGATGGACAGACAGATTCAGACAAACGTACGCCGATCGTCACACAACGGAGTAATAAACAAATCGACACAGAGAGGAAAGTCGCCCTGCACATGTTGACTATGTTTGGCTCAACATACAGCTGTAACCAGCTTCTCAACTATGAATATAATCCAAACTAAATATGGTTCCAGAACGACCCTGACACCGTTGAGACCACGATACAAAATACTGGCAGCTCAGTTCTCCCATTAAGCAGCAGGAGTATAAGGGGAGTGATATAAGAGAGAAAAAATTGTAAAAGTGTTCAACTGTTTAAATTTTTTTAGATTTAGGTATTGTTAAGGATGTATGTAAGTTGGTTCAGGTTGTTCAGTCATTATTTTTCACTTTTTGTTAAAGATGTACAGTTATATCAAAAGTGATTTATTAATAAATGTTGTCAAAATGTTCCTGAACCGTACTGAATTTATTTGATTTGACGGTCAGTTATTGATTACATGCAGACACTAATAAAACTATTAGGTTACATCCACATATATCACACTAATTCAAGTTAGACATTAAAATTTTCTGGACCTTTGCTTTAATACATTTTCTCTGACTGGACCTCTTTGAATTTTAGTTGAATACCCCTGTGCTTAACAGTATGTTGGTCCTCTTTTTGGATACAAAAAATCCCCCAAAGAAAGAACGATCCACCAACTTAAAGTAATATGAACACTCCACAGGAAGGAGTTTTCTTTTCACCGAAGCACAGGCGTTTAACAAACAGCACTAGTTTTTAGTGATTAATAACTTTAAGAAACTAAATTAATAAATATTCTGACATATTGTCACCTGGATAAAGTTAAAAAAAAAAAAACATTCAGTTCCTGTGTTTGTTTTGAGAACATGTCAGACAGATGAGTTGTACTTCAACAGGAAATCTATAAATATGAAAAATAAACCGCCTCCAATCCCAATGGAAAGGTATTAATACAAACATGGAGTTGTGCTGCCTGGGGCAGTTTCCATTATTCTCTCATACAGTGTCATGGAGTAGATGAAGTAGTGCTCTAATGCAATGCTTTTATTTAAGAGTGTATTTGTTTCTTTAAATCAAACCAGGTTTGTCATTTAATACAGATGCATTACATCCACTCAAAGCAGAAAGCCAATTCAGTTGCACTGCTCTAAAATAACATCTATTTTATTTCTACTGCTATAATTTCTGTCAAGGTTTTTGTCAGATTTGACAATGAAAGAAACCTTAAAAATGTGGAATACAAAAAAATCTCATGGTGTCCAGACTGTGTGTGACTTGTTAAGCTCAGCTGATCGTCACTCCATATTTTACTTGCTCTCACAACTGCATTTGATATAGTGCAAAAGAAATTACCAGCTTTTTCCAACTAAGAGTTTTATCCATAGTCAAACATTCTTCAGCTTTAAGAAGGTGACCCATGCTTTTACTACTTCGAGGCCAGACTTTGCAATTTATAGTATGCTGGAATGGGCCAGGAACTAATGTCTAGGTTGCTGTTGGTTCATAATATTGCAGCTATATTCTTGACTGGTACACCTAGCGAGGATCACATAAATGATTACATCAACTGCCTATTCAGTATAGGATTAGCTATAAAATTGGGTTACTTGTTAATGAGTGCTTGAATGGACTAGGCCCAGCTGATTTATCAGACTTGTTCCACTCTTATGCTCCACATTGCTTGCTTAGGTCATTAGACCATTCATTATGGTTGAGTCATGGTTGTCTTTTGCTCACACTACAATATATACACATCAATCTGTTATGCAGACAGTCACATTGCTCCTCATATCAACCACAGAAAAACACATGTGGCTTGTGGATGTTTTTGAAATGCTAGCGCAAACTTTGAACTTTTCTCAGGATATATCACTTGGTTACAGACTGAACTGCAGCATCGTGTAAGTAATGACACAGCACAGGACTTCTGGAGAATCATCATATTCCTACTTGATTCTTTTACACTTCTGCATCCTTAAATTTTAATGATCTTTTTAATGATTTTATGTGTTTTCTTTCTTTTTATAATTGTGTTTTATCTGCTGTTTTAACATCCTTGTGAAGCACTTTGAATCACCTTGTTGTTGAAATGTGCTATATAAATAAACTAACTTTAACTTTACTGTGTTTGACTGTGCTTCATAATGTTGCCTGTTTTTTGTTAAACATACTTGTGTCCAGACTCATGAGCAATGGTGAAAGCCAAACCCAGTCCTGTATCTTCGTTGATGGTACAACTCCTGTACTTACTGCACATGCCACTTATGGGGGCAAAACCTGCAAAGATGAAGAAAACAGGGAGGTAGGTCAGGTGTTAGTAATATGTGATGCTTAAAAAGCCAAAAGTTAACAAAATCAAACCTCAAATGTGTAACATAAGCATCACTTGTATCTTTTTCTGAGCTGTACACAGCACATTTTCTGTTGTGACAGATTTGGCAGGCAACGAATGTCTGTCAGATGTTCACATATTTGTGAGCATTAAGGTGAATTTCATATAAGCTGCAAAGTACGATCTCACAAGCCCTGACCAATTTACTGCACGTCTGTTCTTAGACCGTGATAGCCGACCAGTTCAGCGGAGTATTTCTGATTTGGGACTTAACAGCTTTAGGAAAAACATAACTGATCCTAGATGTGGGATTTACTGTAACTGACAAGCTGAAGAGAATAGAGACACTTTCAAATTACCTCTTTTTCCCCAAAATGACAGCTGATCAATGTTTGCATTTCAGTCCTGGGACCTTTGATACATGACAAATCCCTTCTCTTTATGTTTTTTTAAAATATATTTTCTTTACAATTCTGTGAAGTTCTAAGTGGTCACAGCTGCAGATGGCTCACATATCTCACAGAACCTTGTCAGTGTATTCCATACTATCTACTGCTGCTTCTGACTTGATTGTAAAACAAATGGTTTGGCTTGTTAAGGTGACCCAACCAGCAGCTTACCCAGAGTGTCACAGGGTTCATTCTTCCAGGAACATATGTCTAGCCCAGTGAGGAGAACAGCGTGGTCGTGCCTTTTACCTCCTTTCCCCACCAGACCTGACTGCCACTGACAGAAGCTGTTGAGGGACTGGTCAGCATGGTGATTTATGGTTAAGCCAAGCTGAGAGTGAAAGGAGAGAGAAGGAGAACATGAGTGATGACCATGAGCCATTTAATCAGCATCCATTGAAGGACAACACAGCTAAGTAAAGCTCAGCAGAGTTAGCCTGAATCCACTCACCGGATCTTGTTCCAACAGCAACAAGCTAACCACCACAATATTGATATCCGTCCCAATGGTGCCATCTTTGAAAAGACTGGAAACCTGCAAATGAGGTGAAAACAGTTTTGGGTAACATCGAACTTTTTTCCTTGGCATTTTGCCTTATCTGGTTGGGATAAGCTCCAGCACCCCCGTCACCCTACAGAGGATTAAGCGGTGTATAGATAGTGGATGGATGGATGGATGGATGGATGGATGGATGGATGGATGGATGGATGGATGGATGGATGGATGGATGGATTTGTCTTTATCTGACTGCAAAGAAGTATACAGGAATAAGAATACAGAAAGAACAGCTATGCGATGCAACAAAGTGTAATCAAACATGGAAAATGCCATTACACAGGAGGCATTGTTACCACAGAGTACCAGGACACTCAGACGGATCTGAAATTGGTCACATGACCAATGGAGACTAACAAAGGCATCAGTAGTCTACTTTTCAGACACCTTGTCAGTTTGTCTGCTTGTACCGTAGACAGTGCAAAAAGTGAAGAACAGCATCATACAGCTGCAAAATTCTATACTGCAGAGGAAATATGCAGAAAGGCTTGCAATCAACATTCTTCCATCTCTCCCATGTTAGATAAATAGACAAGAACTATCAGAAACACAGACTGTCTTTGAACCATCACTATCCCTTATGTTTCCCACTCTCACCATATTCATGACGGTGAGCACGTAAGTGGTGATGTTGTCCCTGCCGTGTTTCTCCAGCATCTTCCTGTCAGCCACCACCAAGGTCTCCACATTCAGACCCCCCACCCTATTGGAGTTGATGGGTGATCTTTTTACCCTTCCCTCCCCTTCCAACTTAGGTGTTGCAAACTCATCAGGCATGATGAAACAGTCCTCTGTGGGAAGCTTGGGAGCATCTAGGAGAACAAAAAGGGAAAGGCCAAAAGGAAGGGAGGACAGACAGAGTGAGAAGGAGACAGAGAAAAAGACAGAGAGAAAGAGACAGAACTTGGCAGTGAGGGTCAAATAAATGAAAGTCCTTTTCCTGGCTCATGCCAAGTGATAAGAGTACAGGCTCTGGTGTTGAAAGCACAGGAAATTCACTCCCCACGTTGTTTCCTTTCACTGCTATAAAGGAGGATAAAACTGTTAAGTAGACAGAGGATTAAGGAGCTTCAGGCTGATGTTGCAATATTACAATTGCTTCATAGTACTCACATACATTTTGATAAATAAATCATATACTCAAACATATTGTTCTTTAATGTTTATTAGGCCCAAACATCATTATGATGTGTAGTGTGCTCAAACAGTCTCACCACAAAACCTGATGTTAATCCATGTTATGCCCAACAATGTTCAAAGAGTTTCTTGTGATGCCACTGAATGTTTGGCTAGTCTTCAGGTACGCTTGTAAATACTCAGTGAGGTTGAGATCAGGTGACAGTGAAGAAAAGTCTGTGACAGTCAGCCCTCTCTGGTCTTTAGCAGTTATGTGACCTATGTTTGGGCTCATTTTCCTGCTGCAGTATGAACTGCCTGTATGAAGCAACCCTGAGCCACTGATCCTCGAGGTTCCCCTGGTCCTCTGAGACACTATTAGATTGCCTTCTATTGATAGGACTTTTGTCGATTTGAGTCTAGTGTTCTATTTGTAGCAAATTCTGCACCTGCGGTGAAGTTGTTTCTCTATACCTCAGTGAACAAGGCTTGATGCATTGATCTTCTGCTGGTGTGATCACTGTTGGCCTGCCTGATCATGCTGTGGACACAACTGATCTCATTTCTCCAAAGATTTACTGAGTGCTCTACATTGCCCTCTCAGTAGCCATCAGTCTAGTCATGATTTAACGCTGAGAAAGCTCCTCTTTGATGACACTTTCACTTAGTTTTGATACCATGTCGTAATCCTACTTAGTGAGCAATATTGTGTCTGTGATTAGAGGCAAAGCCATATTTCTAACAAGTGAACAATAGCTGAAAATGTTGATTTACTTGAACAAGCCTCTAATTAGTAGATCAAATCCACCTACTGTGAATGTTATCGAGACACCATTTCAACGGACCAGTACAACTCAATGAAATCTTACCTTTTGTGTAAAAAAAAAAAAAAAAAAGTTAACATGATCAACAATACAAAGTTGCTTGAATTAAATTACTGATCTAGAAAAAGAGCATCATCTGTGATATTTCCTCTTAATTTTTTATATTAGAAGTCCCTGGGTTTTCTTAAATGTTTTTAAATCATCATTTTTTTCCTTCTTGACCCGCTATTGTGTACTGAAGCATTGACAGTGCTTTGTGTTCTGTGATTTTGTATTATACTGAATTAATATTTTATGTCCCGCGATGTTGTAAATTGTTTTTTCAGAGCCTCTGTAGCTTGACAGAATGTAATCCGAACAGAACAATATTTAATCTCTGTGCTAAAGCACATATATTCTTTGGCCACGAAAAACTTATCTTGATTATTGTCTAAAAATTCAGTTTATATTCTAATCATCAATACAATTGTGTCCAATAAGCCTGTGCTGTATATATCATCTGCAACATTAGAGAGCTCAGAGTAAATAACATGGGACAATGACATATGGACTAATCCCAAAGTATATACACATAAGGAATAGAAGGGTCCCTTACATACATTGCTTGCGGCGTCCGCAGAAATGTTGCCTCTGCAGCTTTCCGTGCTGGTAGTCATGATGCTGCTGTTGCTGCTGGTGATGATGATAATGGTGAAGGTAAGTTTTGTCAGGTCTGGAAGAACTGGAACCAGATGGGCTGCTGAATACTGTGTGGACTACGTATTCTGCAGAGCGTTTGTAGACTACATGTGGGTGGTGACCATCAGAGGCGCTGTAATTGTGCAGTTTGGCCAGATGTTGTGGCAGTGGGGCTATCAGATACTCCTCCTGAGACACACGGATCAAACCTGACTGGAAAACATACACACAAGTCATGGACATGAGGACAAAATTAATTACTAACAAAATCAGAAAAGAAATCATTATACAACAGGACTTAGCATTACTATTGTGTTAAATATTTAATTTCAAAAGTTTTTTAGGCAGTGTATTGACAAGGAGTGTTGCAATATACCAACAGCTCAGTCATAGCGATCATAGCTTTGTCTTTATAAAAATAAAATATGGACGTCATGTCCGTATTATTACCACATGATAATACTAGAAAAGCACTCAGATAGCGCAGTACTCCGCCAAGACTGTTCATTGTCAGAAACGCAGACTTTTTTTTTTTTTTTTTAAAGAAATTCAGCATTTATTAGTTAGTGATGATCAGAAATCATGGAATCATAGAATGTGGCCATATAATATAGATGTACCCACAAAAACAATGACCTTGTGTTGAGCACAGGCATGTGTCATGCATGTGTACGTTATGTACAGATACCAAATCATGTGACCTAAATATATAATGAGCAGCTGGAATTGATGGGATGCGGAAACACCCCCACAATTGAATCAATTGTTCCTTGTATCATTTCCGAAGAATAAGTCCCGATAAGTCCGCAGTGTTCAATTTGTAGTACGATTGCAATCATGTGATCGTCAGCAGGCTGCTGATGTAGTGTTCATTTGTAGCCATAGTTACAGTGACGCTGTGCAGCTATCTCGCAATGGTACAGAAATCTTTAACAAATCTGTGTTATTGGCCACACTATAAGCTGCATCACTGCCAAAATCAATCAATTGGTCCGTGTGTCATTTCTGAAAATTTAATTCAAATGTGTTAATCCGTTTTGAGTAATGTTGCTAAGAGACAGACAGACAGACAGACTAACCACCAATCATCACATAACTTGCCAATGTAGGAACAACATACAGCAGTGGTTCCTAATTTTTTTCTGCAGGGCCCCCCTTTCGAAGAAAAAAATAATATTTTGTCGAAAGAAGAAAGAGTTGAACTGATACTTCTCAGTGGATGTGAAGGATGGACATATCGAAAGATAGCAGATGAATTTAAAGCACATCATCCAAGAGGATTCCACTTGACTTTTCCACAGAGGAGAAGGTAGTTAAAAAGTTTAAAGAAATGGGCAGTGTCATTGGCAAACCCCTTTCTGGATGACCAAATGTATCAGCCGAAACTGAAGACATGGTCATGGCTAAAATTCATGCTAGCCCCAAAAAATCACTTCCCTAACCCTAACCCTATCTTACGATATGTGCATTCTTCACATCCACTGAGAAGTACCAGTTCAACTCTTTCTTCATTCGACAAAGCCACATTTAAACTGTGAAGGGGAAAAAATTATAGTTAATGAGATTTCCTGTGTCCAGACTTCAGGGACACCCTGTATGTAAACAGGCCTACTGTAAGTATGTTGCTTCAAGCCTTAATGATCTACTGTAAAATGGGCAAGATGGCACTATAATACATGAATTACTTAAGTTACTGCTTTCAGAGAAAATGTGTGTAGTCTATAAAATCCTCCATACAAAACATGCGGTATTATATGGTGTTATGGTGCAGTCATGTCTCACATATTAAAAAAAAACATGTCTAACATGGCATTTGCTGCCACAGAGCTGTCCCATCTGCACTATAAGGCTTTGGCAAAGCTACAGTGTAGCTGAAGCAGCTGCAACCAGCAATCCTTCCTACTCTAGGAAACATTTTACCTGAGGAACTGCCTAAATCAGCCCCACCTATACTTAGAACCTAAACTCTATCCTAACATTAGGCAGATGTGCACAGTGTGAGAACTTACTGCTACTGAGGCAGGGACAGGTCTAGAAGACAGAAAAGCAATATATATATATATATTATTTTTTTAAAGAACTGAGATTTGTTTTTAATTGATTTCAACAAAATCTAAATCATGTATTATACCAATGAAGTCCTTCCAGATTAGGGCTTTACTTCAAAACATTTACTCAAAGCAGATTACACTGTAACACTTTTTGTTGATATAATCTGATCAGTTACACTTGTTTTGTTTTTTGTTAACTTTATTTCTAGAATTTGTTTGAAATATAATATCTGTCCAATATACTGTGCACTTTCTCGAAATGAAGTTTATTGTTTAATAGTTCATTCAATTCTGAACAATGTGAGAGTGAATATTTTGGAAACTATCATTACAAGTTTTTTTAATATATATATATATATATATATATATATATATATATATATATATATATATATATATATATATATATATATATATATATATATATATATATGAAAATAAAATCATTATCATTATAAGTTGTGAAACAGGGAAGAGGACTTGCTAATACAAAGTCTGAATGGTAATTATTTTGCTCTTAAAATTGTTTATCTGACTCCAGCAAGTTTTACTGACACACACTTACCAAACACTGCTACATTTGCTTCTTTTAAATAGTCAAGTAATGGTTTAGCTAATGTCACCTTTGCTAGAAGACACATAAACAGAAGCACATGAAATATGGCTGCACTATGCAAGGTATATGTGCATTAATGTGACTTCACCTCAACAGAAAAACTATAACATCAAGGAGTTCCACAGCCTTCGTTTGCCATTTCGTATCCCCGGACTCCTTTTGAACCAAATCAACTACTGCAGCATGTCAAAATACTGCCAAAGCAGTGGGTCATCTCATCTCTGTCTTTTGGCTCGCTGTTTTCGTCGAATGACCTTAACTGCCCTCTGAACTGAGAGACCGAGCTACCGAACCTTAAACATTCCGTCTGACCATGGAATTCTACCTAATTCACGCCGCGACTCCCCAAATGTACACAAAATAGCTGTGCAATCAGACACACACTCACTGAATTTATCAAAAACAGACACACACACCCACTGACCCAGTGACCTCTGACCTTTTTGTGTGTGTGTGTGTGTGTGTGTGTGTGTGTGTGTGTGTGTGTGTGTGTGTGTGTGTGTGTGTGTGTGTGTGTGAGAGAGAGAGAGAGAGAGAGAGAGAGAGGGAGAGGGAGAGGGAGAGAGAGAGAGAGAGAGAGAGCCCTGCTCCTGTTGAACTGACCCCATTTCCCTCAGACTAGCAGGTGGTAAAATAAACAGAGGCAGGACAAAAGGGAAGCCATGGTGAGGCTCTTGTTGTCAAAACACTGCCTAGATATATGGCAGACTGCCATCATCAGGCCCATCATCCATCTCTCAATCCGTCTCTCCATCCAACCATCCATCCTTCTGTAACTGTCCAGCTCCCAGCACATCTTTCATCTGTCCATAAATCATCTGCTACTTCCATCCGTCTTCCATGGTGCCATGTGGAGTTTTACAGGAAGTTAAGTGTCAAAATGCATTATCTTGACTACATGTAAGGTCCACATGGTAAGTTGTAAGCCAGATTCTCTGCAGCTACCTGTTTCAGCCACATCACTCCACTAACACATTGCAGAGAGAAAATCTCTCACTGGGCCATGAATAAAATATATCAACTCAAAGGTTTGAATTAAGAAGAGAAAATGCCCTGGGTGACAACTGACTGCAGCTTCCTAAAATAGATTGGAATTCAAAACAGAGCTAGAGAAGTTCAAAGGAGGTGTCTCTCGTCAGCGCACTGCTGTCACCTCTTGTTTGCCCATCTTTTCATCTGTATGGCATTTACCACTGATATGATATGTAAATATGGAGTCACAGGAGTGCCACAATAAAATATAAATAAATAAATAAATAAATAAATGTGGAAATATAAAGAGAAATAAATAAATAAATAAAGGAAATAAATGTGGAAATATAAAGAGAAATAAATAAATACATGCAGAAATATAAAGAGAAATAAATAAATAAATAAGGAAATAAATGTGGAAATATAAAGAGAAATAAATAAAGGAATAAATAAAGAAATGCAGAAATATAAAGATAAATAAATAAATATTTAAGGAAGTAAATGTGTAAATATAAAGACAAATGATTAAAAAAGGAAATAAATGTGTAAATATAAAGAGAAATAAACAAATAAATAAGGAAATAAATGCGTAAATATAAAGATAAATAAATAAATAAGGAAATAAATAAAAAGGTACATTTTGTCTTTGCTTTTCCCTTTTCTCTTTTTTTTTCTTTTGTCACTCCTCAGTCCACCAAGTAAAAATGAAGACAAAAGACTCTGCTTTCACTTGGTGGACGGAGCTGTCAATCAAATGGCTCTGGGCGGGGCTTTCTGTCCAGGTGGGTAGTCGTACCTGATCACAGGATTCCTGCCTGACGCCAGCTCCTAGCACGGCTAAAGTCAAGTGATGGCACCATGGCGCTTCGGCTGATTCTACCAGCAGACACTGAAAGGACTCTGATAGTTTGGTAAGTTAATGTTTATTTTCTTATTGGTGCTGGTTTTAATGCACTTTATATACACCTGTAGTGTCAGATATAATTTGTACCGTGCACTCCAGATGTCGATGGAGTTTATTTGTGTGTGTGTTGACCAGACAAGAGAGTTAGCATCCAGTAAATATTAGCTTTAATGTGAATTAGCGATGCTAACCGAGCTAGCTGCTCAGTCATAGCCTGATTAAAGCTAACGTAGCATTAAGCTAACATAGCATTAAGCTAACGATGTTTGTGTTGTGTCATGTAAACAGCTGAAGTGGGTTGTCTTACTGTAATGTGGTACATTTAGTTAATAAAACTGTTCATGGAGACGCTGGTTCACATTAATGTAACGTTTATCCATCCATTATCTATACACCGCTTAATCCTCACTAGGGTCGCGGGGGGGGCTATCCCAGCTGACTCGGGCGAAGGCAGGGGACACCCTAGACAGGTCGCCAGTCTGTCGCAGGGCTACATATAGAGACACACAATCACTCTCGCATTCACACCTATGGGCAATTTAGAGTAATCAATTAACCTCAGCATGTTTTTGGACTGTGAGAGGAAGCCGGAGTACCCGGAGAAAACCCACGCATGCACAGGGAGAACATGCAAACTCCATGCAGAAAGGTCCCGGGAAAGCCGGGACGCGAACCAGGGACCTTCTCGCTGCAAGGCGAAAGCGCTAACCACTACGCCACTGTACAGCCCTGATGTAACGTTTAGAAAACCTAAATGTGATTAAAACAGTGAGGTTAAGGTTCTGTGTTGTCAGTAGTCCTGAATATCTGCTGAGTCTCCGCAGTTAAACGGGAGAAAACAGTAAATCTGCGCTCTAGTCGTTAACATTGTTTAATTACTGATTCACATGTTGTAGTACATCTTAGTGTAGATTGGAAAAATAAACTCCCAGAATATGATCAAAGTAATGATGAACACCACAGTTATTAGATTTAATGTTCCAGCAGTTGGACTGAAAGAACCTTGTGGATCGTTTCCTCACTGTTAGTGTCGTTTCCTTCCAGCCTTGGTCTGGATCATTGGGAACATCTAGTCTGATGGACTGTGAGCTCCAGAGAACATGAACATCCAGCTGTGGTTGTCTGAAGAGTCTTTTCTCCTTCATCACTGTGAGGAAGAGCAGCACTGATGTCCTCCTAATCCTTCCAGTAATAACAATAATGCTGCAGATTCAGCTCCTCTCTTCTGAATACAACTTGTCTTGTGACTGTTCAGTTTTTACACTTCACTGTCAGCAACACATTGTTTATTTCATCCATTTATTTCATGTGTTTACACATCTTTACAGTTCAGAATTGTTAAATAATGTAGTTTTTAAATGTTCAATAAAGGTAATAATGAAGCTCCTGCCCTGAATGTGTTGATGTTTTAATGCTGCATATCTGCTATAAATAACAGGGACTTTTTATGCTGTATTTATGCTACAACAGCAGAGATTAAGTTAAAGGTTATAAATGGAACCTCTGAATACTAAAAACAGAGAATAATGAACAGCTGAGAGTTGGTCTGACCTTCTGTAACTGAAAGTTAAACAGGAAGTGGTTCACAGAGGATGTTGTCCATTCAGTCTCCTTCTTCACAACCAGATGAGGTTTTGCTTCTGTTGGCTTCACTCAGAAGATCCTGACAGTGAACATGAGACACCTGAGATGAAGACAGATGTCACAGTATCTGCATCAACAGCAGAGGTTCATTTTAAAGTGACCCTGGAAAGATTTCCTCTGTCATATATAGTTTTCAAAACACTGAAAAACAGCAAGGCCTGCAGTCATGTCAGCTTTAGGGGAGAGGATTTTATTATCCAACTTATCTGTGCTGTAATTTAAATTTAATAACTGTTGTGTTCATCATCCCCTCCCTGGGCTGCGACCTTATCGTGGTGGAGGGGTTTGCGTGTCCCAATGATCCCAGGAGCTATGTTGTCGGGGGCTTTATGCCCCTGGTAGGGTCTCCCATGACAAACAGGTCCTGGGTGAGGGACCAGACAAACAGCAGCCCAGAAGACCCCAATGATGAGAAACAACTTTGGGACCACGGAAGAAGAGACGTGGGACCCCCCTCCAGCAGGCTCACCACCCGCAGGAGGGGCCATAGGGGTCCGGTGCTATGTGTGTTGGCCGGCGGCCAAGCTGCTGCCCCCGCGACCCGACCCGGACCAGCGGTAGAAGATGGATGGATGGATGGATGTGTTCATCATTACTTTGATCATATTCTGTGAGTTTATTTTTCCAATCTACACAAAGATGTACTACAACATGTGAACCAGTCATTAAACAATGGTAACGACTAGAGAGCAGATTTACTGTTTTCTCCCGTTTAACTTTGGAGACTCAGCAGATATTCAGGACTACTGACAACACAGAACCTTAACCTCACTGTTTTAATCACATTTAGGTTTTCTAAACGTTACATTAATGTGAACCAGCGTCTCCATGAACAGTTTTATTAACTAAATGTACCACATTACAGTAACACAACACACTTCGGCTGTTTACATGACACAACACAAACATCGTTAGCGTAATGCGACGTTAGCTTAATGCTACGTTAGCTTTAATCAGGCTATGACTGAGCAGCTAGCTCGGTTAGCATCGCTAATTCACATTAAAGCTAATATTTACTGGATGCTAACTCTCTTCTCTGGGCAACACACAGAAATAAACTCCGTCAACATCTGGAGTGCACGGTACAAATTATATCTGACACTACAGGTGTATATAAAGTGCATTAAAACCGGCACCAATAAGAAAATAAACATTAACTTACCAAACTATCAGAGCCCTTTCAGTGTCTGCTGGTAGAATCAGCCGAAGCGCCACGGTGACATCACTTGACTTTAGCCGTGCTTGGAGCTGAGGTCAGGCAGGAATCCTGTGATCAGGTACGACTACCCACCTGGACAGAAAGCCCCGCCCGGAGCCATTTGATTGACAGCTCAGTCCACCAAGTGAAAGCAGAGTCTTTTGTCTTCATTTTTACTTGGTGGACTGAGGAGTGACAAAAGGAAAAGGCAATGACAAAAGGAAAAATAAAAGGAAAAAAAAGAGAAAAGGGAAAAGCAAAGACAAAATGTTCCTTTCTATTTATTTATTTATTTATTTCCTTATTTATTTATCTTTATATTTCCACATTTATTTCCTTATTTATTTATTTCTCTTTATATTTACACATTTATTTCCTTTTTAAAAAAAATTTTCTCTTTATATTTACACATTTACTTCCTTAAGTATTTATTTATTTATCTTTATATTTCCACATTTATTTCCTTATATATTTATTTATTTATTTATATTTTATTGTGGCACTCCTGTGACTCCATATGCAAAAACATACACCTCATCGAAGATGATACACTTCTGTCAGTATCAAAGTAAGCGTCCCACAGCAATGAGAGACTATTTTCATAATCTTCTCTCCCATCAACTAACCCCTTTATTAAGAGATAAACATTAATGTAAGTATTTAAACCTCAAAATGAGGATTATAGTGTATTTAGGTTGTCCTTTATCAAAGCATATCATCTTATTTCCCATCATACCAAGGTGTAATTAGTGACAAACCCCCAACCTGGCAACCACAACATTCCAGCAATAAAACCATAAAAAGCCCAACTGACTGAAGTTACTTCTCTAACTCACATTCTCTCTCTCTCTCTCTCTCTCTCTCTCTCTCTCTCTCTCTCTCTCTCTCTCTCTCTCTCTCTCTCTCTCTCTCTCTCTCTCTCTCTCTCTCTCTCTCTCTCTCTCTCTCTCTCTCTCTCTCTCTCTCTCTCTCTCTCTCTCTCTCTCTCTCTCTCTCTCTCTCTCACACTTCTGTTGCATCACCACATCTGCCAGCTCTTCACTTTCTTTTCCGGCAGTTAGCAGATGGCAGTGTCAGTGATGATAATGACTTGGACTTGAAAGAGCTTTGTTTTGTAAATTCATGTAAAAAAAAAAAAAACAAAGAAAGAAAAAGACTATGATCTGAGAAGCTGGAAAGGAATAAAAAGAGAAACTTTCAAAGGGAGATGAATACTTCTCATAGGCACTGCATTCCATGTCCGAAAAGGGCAAAAGAGTTGGTCTCTTTTATGACTGGTGGTATTTTGGACTCTGTGCTTGTTACATTAGTGTTGATAAATTAGTCTGATATATGAATTTAGGAAAGCTGGGGAGAGAACACTTCCCTTGACAATTCACAAAGCTCCAGTGGTGTAATCATGGATGTATTAGCAGATCTGGATATGATGCCATCTTTCAGCCTTGCTGGCACATTCTCCAGGAGATCGCTTACTGTATTGCAGCAAAAAAAAAAAGAGCCCAGGATCCCAGAAAGCGTTTTCCCCTCAAACACCATTATTAAAGAGACAACTGTAAAACTTTTGAAAAGACACATGCCACTGCTATGATACAACCGATTCAAGCCAATTGATTTTTCTCATGACTCTGTTCCATAATGTGGTTAAAATCATTACAGAATCTCACGCCAATGGATTTTTCGATTGCTAGATAACTTATGTGGGAAAAAATTAAATGAATAACCAAATGTTCATGCTGAACAGCCAGATATTTGACTAGAATACTTTGACTCAGGTACAGCCGTAGAAAACCAGCTATTGTGGGGAGCAAAATGAATGAAGGATGCAGTCTGATCAGTGCTGTATTGCTATTAACAGATGAGCTATCATCCAAACTGAACACAACAGATCTTTACAGTGCGACTCCAGTTAACCCTTTGCAAAAAGTATAAATCTAGCTTTATTTTTGACATTTTCATACATCCTCCACCTAGCCATCTGTCAACACTGTCATATGGTTGGCTGCATGTTTTGCTTTAGTCATTTGGATCTCATGACTCCTGTCACAGTTTTCACCACCCTGCTCCTCCATCTGGCCAGAAGATGCTAACGTCATTAGGATCGTCTCAGCTTAGGTATAGGTTCAAAATCTCTCCAAAGAAAGCCTGAATTACAAACTGTGGTAAGGACCCAGCCATACCATTGTTCCTTCTGGATTGAAGATATGAATTGAACAAAGAACTACAATGTGTTAGATGAGCCTGAAAGTTAAGACATCAAGTCAGCTTCTGCTTCTTCAATCCTTTTGACAATTTTTCTGTAAATTTGGTGTCTTTTCACATCGTTGACATGAAATAACCAATCAGTTTTGAGTTAGAATCTGCAAAATGCTGAGAAATCAAACTTGTTTGTACTTGCTGATTGAAAGAGATTTAGTAAATGATGTAAGATTGGGCATCCCTGTAGCTCAACAGGTTGATCAGGCAACCCATAAACAGGGGCTATAGACTCTGACACAGCGGTCATGGGTTTGAGACTGACCCATGGCCATTTACTGCCTGTCTTTCCCCCACTCTTCTCCCCATGTTTCCTGTCTCTTTCTCCACTGTGCTCTGTAATAAAGGCCAAAAAAATAACTTTATAAAAAAAATGTAAAACTACTGAATCAACTGGTGATAAGTTGGTCTTAAAACATCCTCAGAAGTTTGCTTCAAAGATTGAGGACTTTATTATTCCACGAATGAACGCGGTGGAATTATGTGACAATCGGCGTACGTTTATCTGTCCATCTGTTTGTCTTTTTGTTAGCAACATTCTTCGAAAACGAACTAACAGATTTTGAAATTTTCAGGGAAGATCAGAAATGACACAAGGACCAAGTGATTAGATTTTGGCAGTGATGCGGCTTGTAGTCTGGATCCACGGATTTGTTAAAGATTTCTGTATCACTGGGAGAGTTTCATGGTGTCACTGTAATTATGACTACAAGTGAACACTACGTCAGCTGCCTGCTGACAATCACATGATTGCAATCCTACTATAAATCGACCACTGCGGATTATCGGAACTTATTCGTTGGAAATGATACAAGGAACAATTCATTAAATTGTCAGGGTGTTTCCGCATCCCATTAATTCCCGGTGCCCGCTACATATTTAGGTCACGCAATTCGGTATCCGTACATAACGTATACATGCATAACACGCCTGTGCTCAGCAAAAGGTAATTATTTTATTCAAGATTTCATCCGTCAGAAATGATACAATGACTGAGCAGCCTTGGTGGAGTACTGCGCTCTCTGAGTGCTTTTCTTGTTTTATTTTTTCAAATGTTAAGCATCTCGATCATTTTATAGTTATACAACATTATTCCAACACTGTGCATAGCTGTTTCTGGCATTCTTATCCAGTGAAACCACTATACTGAGAAGTTGGTCTATACATTTGATGATGAAAGAAGGAGCTGTATAGTGTTTGACAAGAGTTTTGCAAGCGCTCTCCTCAGAGACCAGAGAGAGAGCAGCTGTAAGGTTGATAAAGACGACCTCTAGTTATCTCGTACATTAACACTTGTAAGACTTGGCTTGATTAAAGGGTTGAACACTGTCTGCTACACATTTCTCTAACTGACACACACTCATAATTTCCCAGTCAGATTACAGGTTGAACCAGGTCACTCCCAATCAGCAGAGTCTCTACTCTGTGCATGAGAAAACCCTATGTTGGAAAAGGACTTCCTTGGGAAAAGTCAGTACAAGCTCCTTACACAGCTCTGTCTCCTTGGCCACCGGTATATGTCAGGGGAGACAGCGTAGCATTGCATTTAAGGTTTCCTACCATGATATTATAAGGCAAATGAGTAAGTGCTTACATGCTGTTAAAGACTGGGGCTGAGCAGCGAGAAGCCCCAAGCCAGTGATTACTGAGCTCTAAAGCACATCTGTACTCCAGCTCAGTAGAGAATCACGTGACTACAGTTTGTGGTGAAGGAGGGGAAAATCATACAGAAGCAAAAGAGGGCCCTCAGGCATTGAATATATTCAATAGAAGCACAATCTAAGTAATTACAGTTTGCTCATGTGAATTATGTGTTTTTAAAATGGGGTAAGAAATGGGTAAAGAAAAGATGTTAATTTTGAATCTTGGATCAGAAGAAGACAAGAGCCAAATGCAATGACAGGGCAGAACACTGGTTGAATTTCTCCTCCTTTAACTTCAAATGACTGTATTTCCCGAAGCTGTGCAGCATTCACAGAACAAGAAAAGCACTCAGAGAGCACAGTACTCCACCAAGGCTGCTCAGTCATTGTATCATTTCCAACAGTGAAATCTTGAAAAAGTTTGTGTCAAAAATCATGACACCATAGAATGTGGCCATTTAATATAGATGTACCCACAAACAAAATGACCTTGCGCTGAGCACAGGCATGTGTTATGCATATGTACTCATGTACCGAATCGTGTGACCTAAATATGTAGCGGGCGGCAGGAATTGATGGGACTCGGAAACACCGCCACAATTTAATCAATTGTTCCTTGTATCATTTCTGACAGATAAGTCCCAATAAGTCCGCAGCGGTTTATTGTAGGATCGTAATCATGTGATCGTCAGCAGGCAGCTGATGTGGTGTTCACTTGTAGTCGTACCGCTGTCTCGCAATGATACAGAAATTTTTAACAAATCCGTGGATCCAGATTATAAACTGCATTACTGCCAAAATCTAATCACTTGGTCCATGTGTCATTTCTGACCTTCCTTGAAAATTTCATCAAAATCTGTCAGTCCATTATTGAGTAATGCTGCTAACAGACAGAGACAAACAGACGGACAAACGGACGCCGATCATCACATAACTCACCACCGTTCCTTGGCAGAGTAAAAATGGAAGGATTTTTTAACTGCAGCTAGATTATTTGCAAGAACTCTATTTGTGACGGCATATACAGTATACATAACTCTCTGCATGTACCACTAATTAGGATCACAATGTGTCAATAGCCTAAGGTCTTCGGGCTCTTGTTTGGTCTCACTAATTGTCTTTGAACAACCTGCTGACACCATGTGGGCATGTCTGGGGAACACAGCAGAGGTGGGCACACATAAACAGAGAAACTACTGGTGGTGGATGAGTCTTTTGTCAACCGGAGCCCTTGGGCAGGGTCCCACTCGTTATCTCATGCAGACACAGCAGGGAACAGAAGGACTACTCCCACACCAGCCCATACAAATGGAAATGTCCTCCTTCAAAGTGCTGGTAATTGCTCTCTAGCTGGGCTACAATACAGATCCAGCTTTTACTAACTTCGAAAATACAGTGCTGCTGTGATATAGATGGTGTGAGAGTGTAAGTCAAATAAATTTAACGTCAGTAAATATGATGAAATTACTATTTACTATTTAAAGATCACAAACACCTCAAGCGTGTTGAAGATGTGCATGATCAGTCTGTGTTAGTAACTTTTCAATTTTACAGCAATGTTGATCCACCCCTCTGTAATAGAACCTAGGCCTAGGAAGGTGGAGGTTACGATAGGAAGTCACACTCTCAATTGTACCCCATTAGGTCATCATATGCATAAACAATTAAATTATTATTTTTAGCCACTGCTGAACTGCAGTATTCACTTTTGTGTTCGCACTGATGGAGGTGGTCAGCAAAATATCAAATTTTGAACAGTCTGGGCTGGTCTGCATTAGTGGTTTCTCCCTTTTTGTGGATCACACTCTCACAGATGCTATCAATCAGGAAATACTTCATTATTCTGTAGCCATTTCATTGACCTCTTGAACCACAGCTACTTATGTTTTATGATCACTCCTGTTACTTTTTATACTGTTCCAATGTTAGCAACTGCAAAAGAGTACTTCATGTACAATTTGGCATTTTTGAAGGCAATTTTGTATTTATTTAGTTAGTTTGTGGGTGGATCTATATTAAATGGCCAGATTCTATGTTGGCGTGATTTCTGAATACACAAATAATTGAGGAAGGAAACAGTCTTGGTGGAGCACTGCACTCTCTGAGTGCTTTTGTTTATCTTTTTGTCCGTCCTCCTCTCGTCTGTCCCTCACCTGTTTTCTCAGCTGCAATGTTTAGCGGCTGGAATGGAGAGACCAATTCATTGGCTAAATAACGTCATGTGGGATGGCTGAACTTGCGCCTAATTGGTCTGTGTGTTTCCTGAGCTGATAAACTAAAGCTCTAAACACTGGAAAAGCTGCGCCTGTAAAATAGAAGCGACCCATCAAATTTTAAATACCCGAAATGCGTTGCCACAGACGTTTCAGGGATTTTGAGTCATTTTGCGCTGCAGATGCGTTAATTGCGTTAAATTTTTAAATCTGATTAATCATGTTGATGGATTAATCCGCGTTAACACGTTAATTTTGACAGCCCTTGTTCTAATGGTACATTGTGTTAGCTAATCGTGTTGAAAGGTTAATTGTTGATTAGAAAACCCTTGTGCAGTTATGTTGGCACGTGAATGAAAGTATGAGTTTTCATGGAAAACATGACATTGCCTGGGTGACCCTAAACTTTTGAATGGTAGTGTACAAATGGAGTAGGTCGCATCTGCGGATTCTGTGCATACACATTGCTGTTAACCATGCACTAATTCCCTTGTAGTGCAGCCGTGTGGGCTCAAATTCTGGGCTGCATGTGGGCATATAAAGTGGGGTCCACATGGATTCTTACATACTTGAGGAGACCATGAAATTTACATTGCAAATGTGTTGTTTAAAAGTTCTTTTCTGACTACCAATTGTTCCAGACATCTGACCTTGTGTAAAAATCAGATACAGAGCTTTGAGTAATGAATTTGGAAGGCCCTGGTCTATGCTTGTTTCTATGCCTAGTACAACCGATAGTTAGGGTTTTGATGTCAAACTGTGCTATGCTTTATCTAAAACTCTGACTCCCACTTCTGTTCGGGCCATTGAAGACCAATAAAACTGCATGGAACTACCAAAACTTACAGTCATCAAATCTGATAATTCATCAAACTGCTTGTTGCTATTTATCAGTCCAGCAATATAAGTCTACAGCAGGTCTGGACAATTTCACAGCAGCCCCAATCCATGTAGAGCAGTGGTGACAATAGTAGGTCAGGTCTGACATATGGGCTCTGTTTGTAGAAGTTGCAGCATCCACTTAAACACTTCAACACTGGCCATTAGTCTTGTGTGAGAAAGACCTTGCACAGACTAGAAAGGACATACAAGCACACACACAATTTCTGCTTTTTCTTCGTCTTTTCACACACGCATCATCCCACACCCATGCTGAGAGCCTGACCCCCCTCTCCTGCTGGCATCTAACAGCGGGCACTACATCACTGTCAGCATCCAGACCACCAGGGAAAAGCTCCGGGCCACTCTCCTCTTGTAGCACCAAGCTCTGAGCTCCTCTGTGGCTCAGCACAGTCACCTCAATTATGGCCAAGCCAGAGAAGCACATTGTAGTGGGGAGACGTTCCAATTTGTTGGCCTTTAAAGAAAGTGGACAGGTACAAATGGCCCAAGAGCTGTCTGGAAATCGGTCATTCAACTGTCATTTTAACTTTGCAAAAGCCTGAGGGATTTACCGCACACTGACAAACACATGCATCATATGTTGCCTCCATTTCCAGCCCTATAGATGAGTAATCATATACTGTCCCAGCACCATGAGTAGTCTAATAGGATTACAACATCTACACATGGTAAATATTCAAACATAGCAAGTAAGTGCTTAAATGTATGTCTTTTGGCAAAATACTTTTATTTTCCTCATGGAGTTTATGCTGACTTTTTAGAATGTTATTTGAAAACCCCATAAAACAGCCTCGGAGAAGGACTGACTTAAAACTGAAATACGTATTCGATTAAAAAAAAACAACAACCAAAGAACTTAAAAGCTCTGATGCCAGTGACAGTTTTGTAAGAGAAAATGTCATGTCTTCCCAAAAAGTAATGAAGCCAACCTTTAACTTTACGTACTTCTGTAGAGGCACACTTTCTTGTGTGAACTAAAGAGTGTCTCCATTAAGAGGAAATGATTACTTTTGTGAAAATGTGTTAAGCTTCAGAGAAAGTGAGTGAAGGCACTAATTCACACATCACACCACATTAAAATTTTAAAGAATTGGTCTGATTCAGTGTGATTTGGCTCTGCAGGGGATGTCAATTGACTGATCAAATCATAGCTTTGAACAGTGATAGTTTGGGAGAAACAATGAGCAAACAATGCACACATTGTTTTTAGTTTCTACACATTTTACAGATTTATTGTTGTGCAATTCATTGCTCACCAGCTTCCAGTGTCTTCTGCTTTGAGTCAAAGAGTCTCACTTTGCTCTGCCTCTGATGACATCTGGAGTAACATTTTGTACTCCTTGTAATAGTGTACATGCTCACTAAGCATTATAAACTGGTGAGATGTGCTATGTGGTGAGATTTTGGTTTGCTTTTAGATGGGACCTCTTGGATGTTTGTTGGCTTGTAATGACCCGGCAACCCCCACGTGCCACAGTTTATAGCTTAAATGTGTGTTTGCACACCCGAGTGTGGGGGCAAAATTATTAGAGAAAGTGTCAAAGCAGCCCTTCTCGGGCCCCCAGATAGCTCAGCTGGCTGGACGGGCGACCCATGAACGGGGGCTATGGTCCCCGACGCAGTGGTCATGGGTACGAATCCAGCTCATGGCCATTCACTGCATGTCATTCCCCAACTCTTCTATCCATGTTTCCTGTCTCTCTCTCACTGTCCTATCTAATCAAGGTAAAAATGCGCAAAAAATAACTTTGAAAAAAAAGCAGCCCTCCTCCAGCCTCCCGTCCAGCCTTTCAAGCAGCTCAGATCAAACTTACTGTCTAATGGCGGTCGTTGACACGGTGCAGCGTGTTGTGGCAACCACTGGTGACTGTTGTAAGAGGAAAGCTCAACCTACGACCTGTGTCTGTCTCCACAAGACGTGGGCCTCCCTGTGGTGAGAAGAAGGTGCCTGCTCCTTTCCCAGGCCTTGTTATTGATACCGGATGTACTTTGTAGTTGTAGAAGACATCACAACATGAACATTCGAGTGGTTGGGAGTTGGTGATTTTAAGCCAACACATTTTTTTGGCAAATGCAGTAAATATCTTGGTACATTAGCTATGAAAAATAATCCAGGGTGCGTGCACAACCCTGTTTCTTTAAATAGGAACAAAGAATGTGGCTCGGACCGATCCACACAACACTACTGCAGCATGTTCTGTGCACAGGAAGAAACAATAAATCTGGCACATGTTGTGTAGTGTAATGATTTTGACCGAGATTATGATTGCAATATGAGTCACAATCTTAGTAGGAAAAATTTAACAACAATGATAGAATTTTCTATAAGAAACAAGTATCTTCTCTTATACCTGGAGAATAGCATGTTGGATGATTTGTAGGCATCTCTGTAGCGCTATACAGCCTAACTTATAATGGTATGCTATCATCATTTTACCTTCATCTAAAAATTGCAGCTCCTGTGACGTGCATACTGGACTTGTCCATATTGCAATTTCAACAATATTGAAATGAAATGTTTAACCTTAGGTCACCACACATTTTCAGATAGTCTCTCAATCACTTTCTCACACACACACACACACAGCTGATCAGTCACTCTGTGAAGTGGGTATGAATATTAGTGGTTTCACAAAGTTACAGATGTGGTTCTACTTCAGAAAGGTCTTGGGGAAAAGGAGTTTCCGCCATCTACAATTTATCTCTTCTGCTTTAATTCACAACTGAATGCTATTGCTATGCACTGAAGTCAACAGATAATGCTGCGCCTGGTGTATCAACCAAAGGACTTACACAAAGCTAAAGACAAGGAAAACTGATCCGTTCATTTGCACATTGAACCCCCCTGATCAGTTTCCAGAGACCACAACCTCACTCTGACCTGGACTGGAGGGGCTTGGGAAAGGTCCCAGTAAAGGTCACAATCAGCTCAACCATAGCCTGACACAGCCTTCCTGGTGTATCCAGTGATCAAATGTTTCAGTAATGAACACTGCAGAGTCATGAATAATGCAGTTTAGAGCAGTCATTCTGAGCAACTTCAAAAATGGTGCAGCAAGTGTCCAAGGTTGCATTTGGTGTCAGAGCCCCGTCCCCCTTATTAACAGCAGCCAAGTCTGTAAACTGCTTTAAAAACTTTAGAAGTCCATCTTTATAGTCTTACTTTTCCTGTAAAGGGATTGCAATTAGTTTTTTTTAAATACATTTATATGGTAATTATTTTGTATGTATCTTGTTTTATTTCTGTATCCTGTAATAATTTCTTTTAAATGTACTATCTGAATAAAAATATTACTTACTTGGTTAGTTTTTTGCTATTTTTAAGCAAACATATACACTACTGATCAAAAGTTTGCTGTCACCCACACAATTTCATGTTTTCCATGAAAACTCACTTTTATTCATGTGCTAACATAATTGCACAAGAGTTTTCTTTAAAAAGTAAGGACATTTCTAAGTGACCCCAAGCTTTTGAACGGTAGTGTATACTTACACATATTCACATATATTTTCACTTTCAAACACTGTTCTCATTTAGGCTTCTCCAATTTTAGGCTTTACTTCTTCTGTATGTTTAACAATTCATATTGAACATGTTTTTCTTCAAGAATTGGTCATCTTTAGATCTCAAAAATTCTCCCATTTCTTTTTACATTTTGCAGCCGAAAAGGTAACAAAAAATATTGACAGATTACCTGAAAGTAATTATCAGTAGCTAATACAAAGTACAGGAAACACCTAATTAAACTGTGCTGCAATTTCACTATTTCTATTCCTTTGCTTATTATTCGTCCGTCTACTGTACTTTGCCATTCATTCATTCAGAAGCAGCAAGGAAGTGTCACGTTGCTGAGTACAATCTGAGCATATGTAGTGTAACTATTTTGCTCACAGGGATTAGCTCAGGCCTGGCAGTGCAGGACTCACATCTGCCCCCATACCCCACAAAGAAGAATCCTATCCTGGGAAGGAGCTGGGAGGACAGAGGGGAGCCGTAAATCACTTCTGTTTTCTGCATTCACACAAGTGGTGAGCAGCTCTGAACTTGCACTACACAGTAAAAAAACAAAACAAAACAAAAAAAAAACCTGTGAGAGTTCAGGTTGACACCCACCAACCCCCATGCACCCGAGCAGGGAGGATTGGGGTCAAGCAGCACAGCGACCCCACATGAGAAACCCTCAAAAGAATAAAGAGAGAAGACCCTCCACCCCCCATCCATTCCTCTTACAAATCAGAGAGCATTACATCTGAAATGACATCCTTTCATCTCCCATGCAAAAGCGATGCGGACAACTTAATTTCAATCAAAAACACTTACATGGTGCTTGTTTAGAACACAGAGGCAGTAATTAAAAACCAGCAAACGGCACCATGCTCAATTAATAGGGATTTACATTAGAAAATCCCACTTTACCAGTCATCTATGCATCCTGCTCTGCTCTTAATACCATCTCGCCCTGGTCTTCATTACATTCAAACAGCTGAATCCCACTTCCATCTGTTTAAAAAGAATCAGCCTTGATTTGATGCAGTAGCTGCAGCTGACACCTCTGCTGCTATTAAAAAGCAGGGTCAGATCCAGAAACCCCATTTAAGACACTTTCTCTTTCCTATTTTCCTCTTTCTTTGCTGTTCTGCTGAAAGGAGACAATGACAAGAAGAACTACACTTCTCTCACCCCATTTCTTCTCCAAAGCTCTTTGACATAAAAAGACTCCATCTCTCCGGCTCTCTATAAAGGGAACATCCAGCCTCCCTGTTAGCTTCAATGCCAGACAATAAATTGGCATTACTCTTGTACACTGCTTTCTCTCTCTAGCGCTGTGCTCCCAGCCGGGCCCAGCTCTATTCTCATTCATTATTTCACCCACCTTGCTGTTCTCTCTCTAGCTGTCCTTGTCTTCTTTTCTTTTTGAGACTTTCTCCTCTCCAGCATTGTATTTAATCCCACCTAAATCTCTTACTCGAGCCCATCAGTGCATCGTGCAGGCTTGAATGGCTAGTACCTCATTTGAACTTGATACAAATATTCTGGCCAGAGGGCTCAATGAAAAGCAAGTTTCATGCTTTTGTTGTGTTAAGACGTGCAACAGTCTGACACACAGAGACTGATGCACTAGGAGACAGACAGTGGAATGAAAAGCCCTTTGGATGGGCTTATTATCTTATTCCACCTTTTATTCATTTTTGTGAAAATGTTGCTTATCTGCTGGAGATATAAAAACAGGACACAGAGAGAGCAGATCCAGTTATCGATGGCCCTGGAGTCGCTCTTTATAGAGGGAGGAGAGAAAAATAACTTGCAAATGCTCAGTAGGAGTAAAAAATAGATCAAAGCATTCATGCTGGCCAATTCAAATGCAATCATGACCCAATCACATTGTGTCCTCGCAGCGCTTTTAAGAGAACGGGTCAGTGGTGTTTTATTGTGAATGGGAACTAGCTTAATGAAAGGGACAATACAAAGATTAGCAGTGCCAGCCAGGCAGCTCAAACTTCACCCTGGCTTTAATTGCTGCGAACAAGAGGAGATGTAGAGGCAGGGCAAACAGGGGACAAAAGAGCAGGGAGGAGGAGGTAAGAGGTTGAGATACAGAGGCTGGAGGATGAATGGATGCATGGCTTTTATGGACGTGTAACGTGTCCATGTGATCCAGGCTGGGGTGGGATGTGTCAAGAAATGTGTGAGTTCTGGTGGGTCCAGACACCTCATAAACCACAAATCAATGTAGATAGTCTTGTAATTACAGTCTTTGGGGTTTACAGAAGGATATCTTTGTCTTTAATGCAAAGAGTTGGTGCAAATCAATCAAATCAGTATCTGAGCATGGACTTAAAACATCAAATTCTGTGATGAAAGAAGGGGAAGATGTATGACATTTGTTGTCTTAAAGGTGCTGGTGAGATTTTTAGGCTTTGGAAGGTTACCTGTTCCTCCTGCTTCCAGCTTTGAAAGACACCTCAAGTAAAAATTTAGTTCTTTTTTTTATCTTGTGAACATGTCCATATGTTTTTTCTTGACATGTTGGAAAATACACTACCATTCAAAAGTTTGGGGTCACTTAGAAATGTCCTTATTTTTAAAAGAAAAGCATTTTTTTCATTGAAGACATTAAATGAATCAGATATACAGTCAAGACATTGTTAATGTGATAAATGACTATTCTAGCTGGAAACAGCTGATTTTTAATGGAATATCTCCATAGAGGTACAGAGGAACATTTCCAGCAACCATCACTCCTGTGTTCTAATGCTACATTGTGTTAGCTAATGGTGTTGAAAGGCTAACTGATGATTAGAAAACCCTTGTACAATTATGTTAGCACATGAATAAAAGCGTGGACAACATGAAATTGCCTCGGTGACCCTAAACTTTGAATGGTAGTATATATCATGAGCAAAACAAGCAGTTCAAGCCATCGTCAAACATCTCCACCATGAAACTGCAGAATACTGATAGCAATTTCCAAATCAAAGATTCAGATTTCCAGGATTTCTTTTGAGTTGAGTCACTGGTGAGCTGGTGTGCTCCAGCAACAGTGAGCAGAGAGCAGAGAGGGCTGGGTGCATATAGAGGTGGGGATGCAATAGATTTACAAATAGATTCATAGTTCTAGATCAAGCAATGTTGTAAAGTTACATGTACTCCATTTAAGATGGGAAGGGATCATTTTCTGAATTTTGACACACAAAGATGGGTTTTAAGGGGTTAAATCAATCAACAGAGGAATACTTTAATGAGGGAAGCCACTTCTTACCTTTCTGCTACCTACGTTAGATAGCTTTCAAAAGCAGTCCTTACAAGCATAAATTTGATGTAGGTGGGTTTTTACCTGAGTTTACAAATGCCCAATGTTCATTTGGAAAGATAATATGTTTGTTTGGATGTGAGTCAAAGGAGCAACACATGGCAGAATCATGAACTGATGTACAAGCCGTGACTAGCAAAGCTAAACCCAAAATGTCAAACTTCATTTTATAATAATTTCAATATTAATTTAGACGGTACACTAGTTGGTATGGTGACTGAGGAAAACTGGATTTAGCAGTGATCAACCCCTAGGACATATTTGTGAGAAAAGGCAGTTAACATGGGCACTATCAGTCATTCAGTTAGTGGTGGTGTGAACAGAGGAATAGGACTCCAGATCACTTCTTAACTTCATGTGTGCAGGCTCTTAAATAAACGGAGAAAGTGAATTAGAGCCTTTCTTTATGTGCTGGTCTGTCAGCAGTGTAACACTTGTCTCCTCTTCTGAGCTCCCCCTTTCATCTTTTCATTCTCTTGTTTCCTCTCCTCCCATGTTCCAAGAAGTGTCAGACAAAGCACCAGAAACCGATGCTTATGCTCATGGGTAATGATGTCATGTTCCAGTTCGCCCATAATATTACCACGGGCTGAACTGTGCAGACGACGATACATCAAAACAGTTGGGTCATCAGGGGACATAAAGCTGAGGTAGGGGTGGAGTATAATATCTGCCGTGTGACAGGCTTTTGTTCCAACATTCAGGTCAATTCAGTTTTATTTATATAGCGCCAATTACAGTCAAATTGTCTCAAGACGCTTTACAGAACCCATATGCCTGAACCCCAGAGCAGCCCTAAGGAGACAGTGGCAGGAAAACACCCTTTAAATAGGGAAAAAAACCTCAAGCAGAACCTGGCTTTTTATGTGGGGGAACCCATCTGCTGCTGGCCGGGCGGGTTGAGAGGGACAGAAGAGGTAGAGAGGTAGAGATAGAGGGATAGAGATAGAGGGATAGAGGTAGAGGGGAAGAGGTAGAGAGGTAGAGAGGGGGAGGCATGGGGGAAGAGGGGATGGGGAACAAGGGACATTTAACACACAACACAACATGTCCACTAAACTGTCTAAACTAGTATTCCTGTTGGGATTTTGAGCTAATCTGAAATGGTTTGGAAGCAATTTTGTCAGCCCAAGAGATGGTAAACTTTCACAAACCATGCAGAAACCATGTAATCCACTTAAGGTGATACCCATGTAATCAGTTTCAGTCAAACACAAAATGCTCTGCCTGAAGTTACTGACAGACACTTACCAGTCCGGAGCAAGTCGATATGGCTGCTGAGGAGGACGAATGGTTACGGATAAATCCCTGATACAGGCAGTTGTGAAACCCTGCATCATCCATCACCGTGGCAATGCCCTCTGAACTGATGGTCTGCACGGTGAAGCCTGGGCCGACTACAGAGGACGGACGCAGGTCCAGGTGCATGTCCTGCCCAAAGGCAGAGAGCCGGTAGTGCAGGGATGAAGACAGAGACCTCCTGCTGCGGTGCCTCTGGCTGGTCACATTATGGGTCAGGTATGTTCCCTCAGAGTCCACCTCCACCGGGGTTACAAACACATAGTCTGAGGAGGATGGAAAGGTCACATCAGAAAGTTCCAGTGTGGAGACTTTCTAACATCCGGCTTCTGTAAGCCATTTCCAACATTTTACATAAAATTTTTGGGCTGAGGAGTGTGATCTGCATTTAGCTCTTGGTTTTAACCGTGGAGACATTTAAGCAACACAGGCTTTTATTGTTGCCTCTTTTTTAAATTCAAAGGTGTCTGACTTTCTGTATGTTCATCACCTAAACCCATCACTGGTGGTACTCTCACCTCCAATTCATCCTTGGTAAATCAAAGGATCTAAATCATCTCCATAGTTTCTACAGGACCCAGCAGCCAAGAGGAAATCCTTGAATAAGCGCTGCACTCGCTGCTCAAGTCTTCACATCAACTGCAGCGGTGAATTTTACCCACATAAACAACAGACATGTCACTCCATTTGACAATGAACTTGTAATATTCCTAACTGTTTCATTCAAGGATTTCTGTTTGGGAACCACTGATCCAGTAACTGAACCCATCTGAACCCATATTCCTATTCTCTCTACAAACATGGGATGCTGCCAGCTGGAAGCAACATCCATAAATGTCAAAAGACAAGCACTCACCATGATTTAATCCGTGGCTGCTGCTAGAGGAGTAGCTCGCTGAAATGGTGTTGGAGGCATGAGAGCAGTAAATGTGCAGTGTCTACAAAAACACAAGAAAAAAATGGACACGTAGCAACAGGTTACAAGAAGTGGAAGCCTGAAAAAGGTGATAAGTGAAACATGAGCAGCACATGAGTTTAATTTGGAATCACTTTTCATCACAATGAATGACAACAGTGCAGACATCAATCATGCTAAAAACAGACAAATGCATGTCTGTTTTTGTCCCAAACTACAGGTGCATGTGTTGAATTGAAAAGTGTACGTATTTCTCATTAACATGCCTTGATGATATTCCAGGACAACAGGGTGGAGAGCAGCTTGAATGAGCTGCAGCCGACCAGCGGGATGGGTAAAGTCCATATCAGAAGAAAAAGGCAATCCATGGTGATGGCATGCAAGCTGACACCTCCCCCGTTACCTCCTCAAAGAGCGCAAAAGTAGTAATAACCTGCGGCAGCGCATAATGCAATAGCAGTGCATTGTTTGGCGGTTCTGTTCCCTCGCTCTGCTGGTTCAGGTGAAGTCTGCAGGTTGGAGCGGCGCACTGACGCGACGCGCACTCATGAGTGTGTGTGAGTGTGTGGGGAGGAGTGGCGGGCAACGGGATCACCGGGAGGAGCGCTGACTGAGCACTCAGCGAGGCGCCCTGCAGGATGGACACAAGTCAGCGGCCGGCAGCCAATCAGCTCGCAGCATCATTTACCACGCGGAGATGAAAGGGAAGAAAAAGACGTTCTGCTTTGGCAACGGCAGGACTGCTGCTGCGTTCACGGTCCGCTCGGAGATTTCTGCTTACAAAATTCAGAGGAGACAAGTTTTGTTAATTTTTATTTTATTTTTTTTGTCCTTGTTTAACCCTTAGAGAGGCATACGTGGGTCAAAAATTACCTGGTGAAGTCGTTTTATTGCAAAATCTTTGTAATGAAAAGTTTTTATCATTTCATATTCCAGCCGTTCCTCAAAAGACAAGTTTTTGATATGATTCCATTTAAATTTTTAAGTTCCCTTTTATTCTTTTAAAGAAATTGTGATATTTGTATTACTTCCACAAGCTCTTTATCACTGAAAATATCATACAAGTGGTGATGCAGTGTACAAACTTGGAGGGTGGAGAGCAGCAACAGCTAGAGGAAAAGAAAATGAATGCTGACACTCTTCTATTGCTGTTGATGAAACATGAAATCCTTCTTGTGGGGACAAAAACAAAATACAAACAATAGTATTATTGTTTGCATTCCCAGACATCCTGTGTCCATGCCCCACTGGGTCAGTGGAGTTGTAGCAGCATAAAGAGGACCAACACAATATTAGGCAAGTGGTCATAATGTTTTGCTTAATCAGTGTACATCTCAATATTGAAGAAGTCTAATTAAAGCTATAAATATAGCATAAGAATGTGCTGACAAGATGTAGTTTGTTGTTTGTCTTAATTGATAGGAAAATTAATGAATATCCAAATCCCAAAATTGAAAACTGACTACCTATGCAACAAACAAACATCTGAAAAGTCGAATATTCAGCTCTGGCCCTACAAAACAGATGTGTTTATGACAACCCTCTAAAGGTTCCTGTTTTCTACCATCCTCAATAATAGCTGAACATATGAAGCTGTAAAAATGGTGCTTTTTAATCCACTGATCGTGAAGTTGTTGCTGAGAATTGTTCGTGTTCGACACTCCACCCATCTACCTGATTACTCTGTTCTGGCCCATCTCTTTGTTTCCATGTCCAAAACCACGTGAAAACACACAATATTAAGATTTAGAGAGGCATTTTCTAATGTAGCCGATGTGGTTCCTGTCCTTGGATTCCAGCATTTTCTTCTCCATGGTTAATATGTTTCTCTCAGCATGACTCTCCCTTCCAAATGTCGTTTGCATTGTTAGTGGTGACTACAGATGTTTTTAAATCTAAAATCTGAAAAATGTTACACCCTGGCACACCACAGCTTGTTGCACCGTGCCACTGTGTTGACAGATGATGTGCTTATTTATGGCACGCTAAACCAACTGTCTAAAGCCTTTAGCAGGCTCTTCCTTTCTCAAAATGTCTCTGCCCTAGTTGGGTTGTAGAGTTACCAGGGCTTGTCAGACCACTCTGTTGTTTGTTTCCCAAAAGTAATACAACATATCTAGTTGCAGCTGGAAATATAAGCAGTTGGGTTTTCTGGCAAGAGATGGAAATAGACTGTAAGATTTAGAGACCACACAAAGATGAAATCTATCCCCTGAGCCTTCTGTACTGGGAACAAGACTTGAGAGGAACCAGAGCAAAGACACCCCATTTAACAAGTTGATAGTATCTCAGGATTAGCAGACTGCATTAATGTAGCCACACAGGATAATATAACACAATGAAAATACATTTTTTTTTAGATGATTTTCAAAGCTCTTTATTGTGACAGTGAACATGACTGAATTCTGTGTGACCTACTGTGGTTTTACAGTAAACACAGAACCTCAGATTTTATGTACTAAATATTTTCAGTCTTTATCTACTAAACATGGGCTGCACTGTAGCTCGATTGTGTTTCCATGTTCTCCCTGTGGGTTTTCACTTGATTGTCCAGCTTCCTCCCACAGTCCAAAACCATGCTGAGGTTAACTGGTAGCTCTAAATCGTCCGTAGGTGTGAACATGAGTGTGCCTGTTTGTCTCTATGTGTAGCCCTATGATAGACTGGTGACCTGTCCAGGGTGTCCTCTGCCTTCATCCTAAGGTAGCTGCGATAGACTCCAGCCCCTCCGTGACCCTACAGAGGAATAAGCAGTGTATAGATAATGGACAGATGGATCTCCTAAGAATGTAATTATTTAATAGTCAATAACTATAAAACACAGAGCCCAGATAGTTACTTCTATCTCATTTTCATCAAGCACCACCAGCATGGTAAAGTTTTTACCTATCCCTTACTTAACATCTACTTGTTTGTTTATGGTAGATAGAATTCATCACCATTTCCCTGTTGCAGGGCCATGAAGAAATCAGTTTTGACTATAATTGGCACACTGAAATTAAGATTTTTCCAAACACTATACATGCCATGAGCTTCTACCACCCTTGTGATTAGAATATGATCTGCATAGTAAAGATTGATGTTTCTCAGCCTATGGAAAAACAGTAATCATCAAGTAATTGAAAAATTTAAATTGAAAGACTGATGACATGAGAGCTTCCCAGAAATAAAGCCAAAATATCTTGATCGGCCCCTGGAGACTTGCATAGGTCATAAACACCACCCCACACATACAAGCAGATAGGGCATGATCATGCACTTTCACGGTGGACTCATTTTTCAGCCCTGGAGGTTGAGATAAACTGGACTACAGTTTTAAAATACATCTCAAGTACAATTTTTCAAAATATAGTTTATTTCCTATTAAATGATTCTAACTACATTGGTACTTACTCAGGTGTTCTTTTTTCTAATCAATTTGTTTGACAACCTTTAAAAATTGATTGCCTTTTAATTTAGATGCAGCCCGGTCAAGGTGCAGGGATCTCCAACATGAACAGTGTTAAATATCAGTACTCTTTTCCTGGTGTCATGTCTACGATATTTAAAAGATTTTTTTTCATTTGAAACTCTGTTTCTGTCTCAGTCTACCACATCATTCTAACCTGGTAAAACACAATATAAATGTGGGGGGAAAATGGCCATCAGATTTGTAATTTCTCGCTTATTTGAAGTGATTACATTGATGTCACAGAAATCTATGTTGCATTGATTAAAAATGGCTTAATGAGTGTCTCAGATGCTGCAGGTTATATCCACACCCCACCTTATGCTTTGGTGTCTGCACTGGCATCGCTCATCACCACTTACAAATTTCTCAATACACACACATGCTTACCCACAGTAGAGACTCCTTTCCTTCAAAGTTTGGGTGTAGTACTGCCCAAGAAAGTGGATGCATTCTGGTTCTAATCAGGCATAGAGCCTATTTACAGAAAAGTCAAACACTTGAGTGAAGCCTGAGGAAGCCCAAGCTGCAACCTCAGGAATATGTCAACTTTTCACTTTGGCTTTGTTTGTCTATTTTGCCTGTCATGCTACATTGTTTTTTTTCCAGCATGCACTCCAGAATGTACAATTTCAGCACCAGATGCTCCTCTTCTCTCCTCTCCTGTCCTATCCTCACGGACTGTATCTGGTCCTCATTTCAGACCTTGTAATTTTCCTGCTGCTTATATCTGCGGGACTTTTTGAGGTGACTTTCTGCCTGTGTATTCTTCCAGGACTATTTTTAGCCGTGTTAGCGGTTTCCACAGTGGCAGACTGGTTTGCCTGTCACTCACATCTTGTCCTTTTTGGTTCTGTGTGATCTTCTTCCATATGGATAGAAATAGAGTATGGGTCAACCACATGGAGGATGTGTGTGTTTGTGTAAGTGTGATAACCTTGAAATTACAATATAAAATGCCATCAAAATAGATGGAGGGACTTAGAAGAAGTGTTAAAAATCTCTTCATGAAAGGATAGAATGCAAATTTATTATTACAAATGATCAATGCTTTAAAAGCTGTTTAAAAGCAGAAGTAGTCTAGTGAGCAGTCCATGCGCTCCACAGCCACAACGAGAAAGAAGAACCTGAGTGTTTCCAAATATTTTGCAGATCCTTGTTTTGCCTCCAGAACAACCCTGACTCTTCAGCGCATGGACACAGGACCTCTGGGGTGTCCAGTCATATCTGATATCACAATGTTGGCAAAAGATTCCTTAGTTCACTGTGGTTTACAGAGCACTGGCTCCATGGATCAGGCTTGTTCCAGGATAGAGATGCAGAGAGTTTCGAGGTCGGCTCAATGTTTTGAGATCTTTGTCGTGTTTCTCAGTCCAGTCCTGATTAGTTGTTGTACTGTGGAAGGACACATTATCCTACTTGAAGGGTGCTTGGTTTGCAATATATTTAGGTGGATGGTACGTGTCACATGAATACAAGGACCTCAGGTTTCTAAGCAGATCATTACATTGTAATAAAATGATCAATGTTACTTACATCACCAGTTAACAGCTTTAATGTCTTGGCTGATCAGTGTGTGTTTCCAGTGTTTGTCAGTGACACTGATAGCCTCAGGAGTGAGCATCTCTACTCCACTCCAGCCTTCTGGGGTCCCTCTCTCTAACCCCGCATCAGCCTCAATAACCTGAAATGATATAGCTTAGCTTGCAGATAGTCTGTCCAGAATTCAGAAACAACATCTGTGATATCAGTCATCTAGCAGAGAACAGTGCAGCTTAGGTTATATGGCTCTACAGTGACTTCAACCAACAGGCTTTTGTGAAAGGATCACTAAGTTGTTTGTCTCTTGCAAATGGAAGATGACAATACTACAGAATAATTTTTGTGTACACAATAAGAATCATAAAATTGACTGTTCAATAAACAAACAGATATTCTCCATTTATAGCTTAACAACTGTAACTAGGCACAGCAGGCCTGAAAAATTTTGGATATCTGTGTCCATAGCTATAGTAAGACTATTTGGATCATCATATATTTTCCAGAACCTTTCCAAAACTAAAATCACAATGACAGAAGAGTAAGGAATAGCTTAAAATGTGTTTACCTGGTGTAATTTATTACATGAGCTGAGTAGCTGCCATGCAAGAAGGAATCCCTTTCTCTAGAAGCAGCATCCTTAATATTGACTAAATTATACTTCTAATCAAAACTAAACAAGACAATGATGCCAAACATACATCAAAAAGGTTTAAAATGACTAAATCAGGCTACAATTAAGATTTTAAACTGGTCTACCCAAAGTCCTATCTTAAACCCAGTCAGAAAGTTCTAAACTGTCAAGGGGAGTGTCAAAGATAAATGAGAAGCTAGCTATAAGCTTTTGTACACTCCCGATTTTGTCATATTTCAAAGTTCAATGTTCAAAGTTCACTTTATTTGTCTCCCATGGGAGAAATTTGTCTTAGACAAGGCAAGACATCGAGCTGCACTGCAAAACAATAAAACAAAACACATGCTACTAAAAAATACATCATGAATACATGACATATAACAAATAAATACATGACATATCATAAATAAGTTAAGATAAGCTAAAAATAAAATAAAAAATAAAATAAATAAGCACACTAAAATACACACATTCCCCCATACATACATGTCGCACCTCCCCAATTACCTCCCTTTGCTACCTGCACCTAGCTGCTCATTAATGAGCCCATTGCCTCCACTGGCATCACGCTACCATCAGAGCATCCTGGACCACCATGGTTGCACATCCCGTTGCCATGTACTCCCCAGGTAAGCAACGCACCAGGCCATCCACATGATGTAAAAGAAAACATGATTCATCAGACCAGGCCACCTTCTTCCACTGATCCGTGGTCCAGTTCTGATGCTCACATGTCCATTGTTGGTGCTTTCAGTGGTGCACAGGGGTCAGCATGAGCATCCTGACTGGTCTGCAGCTATGCAGCCCTATATGCAACAAACTGCAACGCACTGTGTATTCTGACTCCTTTCCAACTTTGAGGACATATATTCATTGTCTGCCTAATACCTGGACATGTTTTAATACAACTGTAATTATAAGTCACAGTTATATGGTACATAGCTATCACTTTAATGATTTCAAAAAGCAGCAATGCCACACGCTCCAGGTTAGTTGGAAGGTATTTCTGCTTTATTACTTGAATGGAAATTGCACAATGCTTTTAACCAGCTTTTTTTTATATCACTGAACTCTCTCATTCATTTGCACCCTGGTTCTCAGGTTACGCATAATGTGACTGTAATGACACAAAACATGCGTTTCTTTAAACCCGGTAGTTTAACATCAAAAGAATATTTAGAAAAAGGAAATGACAGCTCTAATCATCTCACAGCTTGCCACTGGGAAAATAAAGATAAATGCATGCCCACGTGTGTGTGTGTGTGTGTGTGTGTGTGTGTGTGTGTGTGTGTGTGTGTGTGTGTGTGTGTGTGTGTGTGTGTGTGTGTGTGTGTGTGTGTGTGTGTGTGTGTGTGTGTGTGTAACTGAGGTGGGATTCCCCTACTTTCACTTTGAAGTCAAGGGGATAATTACATGAAAAGGGAGATGTCAGCAGTTGTCAGCCAGGTGCCATGAGTCCGAGGAGAGCCAGAGAGACCATTTCCTATCACATCAGCACCTGGAATTTCTGCCTTTGATGACGTCAAGTGGGCCTGTGCCAGTGGGGGTGCTAACTGCCCAGTGTGTGTGTGTGTGTGTGTGTGTGTGTGTGTGTGTGTGTGTGTGTGTGTGTGTGTGTGTGTGTGTGTGTGTGTGTGTGTGTGTGTGTGTGTGTGTGTGTGTTTGATGAGCTTCAGTGTTTGTTGTCAGGCAAAATAAAAACCTGCTGCTCCTGTGGCATCAGGCCAGACTATTTTCAGATTAACCACATTGCTTTGAATTAATTTTGAAATGTGTGTGAAGTATCTGTCATACACACTCAGACACGCACCCACATACACGTACCTTTCTTCGCCATTTTTTCTGAAGCAATAGCCTTCAGTGAAAATTACTTCTTCACACTACGTTTACATCAAAGACCATAAACTGATAGAAGACAGTAGTGATTTAACCATTTGCCATTTGGATGGAACTATAAGAGATGCTTTTATATTATTTAATACTGTTTCCTACTGAACCATGTATGGTGATCAGTTGCCTCTGATGACTCAGGCTTTCTGGTGTCTGTAGAGAAATTATGTTGATTTTTTACTATGCAACCACTGAGTCCATATTTAGGTACGGGATCACCTGCTGGTTTGGGGCTCTGACAGTCAAATCAAAGACTAAGATTCATACCCTGGTGAAGATGGCAAATAGTTGACAACATTCTCAAAAATAATAGAGAGATCAGTGTAAGCATTCCCAAACTCAAGCTCTGCCAGGCTTCTGTCTTCTTCGTTAGAAAATGGGTCCACCCCAAAGGTTGACTGTTTGCAGAGAAGATCCTAAATCCTGCTGATAACTGAGCTGCATCAGTTGCACTGGGTAATAAGTTCATTGCAATTTTGGCAGCACATCCACAAGACGTTATATCATCGGGTATGCCAAGGCCTAGTAAAATGAATTGAAATGTGGTTTTATTCAACTAGTTACCTCTTACAGTATTTATTGAAATCACCAGGTAATTGTTTTTGCCTACCTGGTATCCTGTGAGCATTCTTTGCACTGACAACATGATTTAATCCAATTTGGCTGAGAAGGCTTAGACACGATATTTTATAGTGTTGTCCTTCATGTCTATGGTCTCTTGCTCCACCAGGTGCACCAAAGCTGCCTTCAGTGGATAATTAACATGGTTATCTACCTACCCTGACATTCTGGGGGGGAAAAATAATAATACATCTACAGTTAATAAAGTATGACAATGAAAATAACATACCTGGTTAACAGAACAAATTACAGCTCTCTCCAAATCAGCATCGGACACATGATTGCGTCTTCTTAAATTGTTCTCCATGCAGAACCTCCTGACATTTATTATAAAGCAATGTGGAGCTCCATGGCGATGCAGTGTCGCTGATTTTTGCGTGGGTTTTGCCACTCTCAAAGAGCTCGCAAATGAAATTGGAAAAGGGCTCGAGTACAGCCATTCTTGATATGTGTTCGCAGTCAAAACCAGCTCAAAACTGTTCTTCCTCGGTGACTTCCAGTGTTGCAACAAATTAAAACAACAGCTGTATTTTATATTTTGGATTTAAAAAGCTAGAGCAAAAATCCAACAGAGCAAAAATCCAACACTGTGTTTTTCTTTTCATTAGTTAAATAATACATTTCTACATTTAGGTTTTAAAAACTTAAAAACAAAAAAATGCGGTTTATTGTTTTTTTTTTTTATTCATTTTGAAACAGAAAAACCAAAGAACGAACTATACACAGATTTTGCAGACTTGTGTAAAAACTGGGTTTTGAAAAGCCACTGTACTTAAGCATTAAATGGAATAGTCTTTGAAGAACAATAGCATGTTAACTCAGTGACGTATAGTGAGGTTGTATTTTACCTCACCAGTACCTCGTTTTAGAATATTATCCATGTTAACTGGAAGAAGATTTGCATTCCTCTGGTTCTACATTGCTCAAACTTTATACTCCTCAATCCCCGCATCTGATGTACCTCCTGAGCTTGTTCAGCAGTCATGCATAGGAAGCTTCCAACTGTTACGATGGACCAGCCAGAGAGATGACTGGGCGATGTTTTAATACGCTGTTTAATTCCCATTAGATACGGTCTGGTGGTGCCCTGGGGTCTCAGTGTATGTGGCAGGCTTCCCACACACAGACACACACACACACACACACACACACACACACACACACACACACACACACACACACACACACACACACACACACACACACACACACACACACACACTGTCGCTGTACATCAGCTTCTTTTAAAACCTGATGCTCTGTTTATTGCAAGAAAATCTCTCTTCTTCCTTCTTGTAGACAGAGTCCTTGGTGTTCTGCCACGGATTCTGATTCCTACCAGAGGATTTCCACTTCTCGCCAGCTTTATCCTGGAAACAACAGGCCACATCGGGGATGAAAACACCCTGGAAGAAAAACCTACCTCCATTGGACTCACAGATGCCAACTTATCATCCACGTGTCGAACTCCAAGAGGGAGAGCATCAGATGAAGTCAGGCCACAGACTGTTTCCCCATTCGTCAGCTAAGTCTCCGAGCCCTAGTATCACCAGACTATCAGTTAATGTAGTTTAATGTTGAATTATTCCAATCAGTGTTCCGTACTAAATGTTATTTGTATTTTATGCTTTGCATTAGGTAACTTTTAGTCTGGGGTTTTAGTTCAGGATTATTGAGTTTAGGCTGGGCTTCATTTTGTATTTTCAGTTGTTTCCCTGCCTTGGTGTTACCATATGTGGGTTAACCTTAGTTTTCAGTTTTCCATGTTCATGTAGTTATTCCTGCGTACCACAAGATGGATTTTTGTTTTTTTAGTTTCTGTAGTAGTTTAGTTCTTCTGTGTCGAAGATTCTAGTTCAGGTTCCTGTGTAAGGTTTCTTGTTGTGAATAAAGCATTATTAAAACGTTCACGCTGGTGCTGTTTCATTTCCTGGTCCTGAGCCGTTTTGAACCTGCCGTAACAGAGCTACAAAATTATTTCATTCCAACTGCTGGAACATTAAATCTCAGAGTGAACACATCAGGCTATGAATGTATCACAATAGAGTGTCATGGTTTTAGTCCTGTTTTTTTTAAACTTATGGAAATGTCTGTTTTCCTGGTTGAGGCAAAAGATCATTGTACTGCCTTCGATAAACAATAAAGTTTATTCTTTTTTTACTCTAATGTATCATTTGCATTAACATGAGCTCCACACAGGAGTCTGATTGTACCCTGTTCTAGAGAAAAAAAAACTGCTGTTGTGGGCGGGACAAAGAGTCCTCCTCGGCGCTCAGTCAGTCTGACCAATCGCTGCTCTCCGGTTCTGCCCTAGGAGAATTATTTTTTATTTTTTTTTTGTCTCTGGCCCCAAAAATCTGAGCTGTCAACCAGGAAATAGGCTTCATTTTCTCAGTGCAAAAACCAACAAGTGAAATCATGGTAGCTACGTCCATCTTTATTATACAGTCTGTGGTCCCTGCCTTCCTGGGTTCTTTATGCATGGAATTTGCATGTTCTCCCTGTGCATGTGTTGGTTTTCTCCAGGTACTCCGGCTCCCTCACACAGTCCAAAAACATGCTAAGGTTGCTTGGTAACTCCAAATTGTCCATAGGTGTGAATGTGAGTGTGATTGTTTGTCTCTATATGTAGCCCTGTGATAGACTGGTGACCTGTCCAGGGTGTCCCCTGCCTTCACCCCAAGTCAGCTGGGATAGACTCCAGCCCCCAGAAATGGTGTATAGATAATGGACGGATGGAGTTTTAGGAAGCCAGCCAAAGAAATTGATGATGTAGCTTCATAGATATTCATGCACTGAATTACATTAGCCAGTAGGTCTACTTAACTTTGCATGAAGATACCTCAAATTAACTGACTATATGCCGACCACAGGGGAGCCTGGGGACGCCTTGTGATTTTCGTTGTTGTTGTTGTTTTTCTTCATTATCATGTATAATGTGTCATATTAGGCTATTTTTGATGTATACTTCATGCATAACGGTGGTTAATCACTGATTTATTTCAATAAAAATTTTTAATATAAATATTCTCTAACAATTATTGCCCCCACCATCAAATGTTTCAACACAATATTTTTGTCAATATTTTTTAAATATATTTAGAAGTCAGAGTGCATAACAACATGTACACAGAGCATGTGGGTATTGGTGTAAACATGAAGCATGGCATTGGTTGCTTAAGAGAAAATAAAGACCAGCAATGGTGAAAAGTACAACCAGAGATTTCTTTAATTGCACAACAGCTGCTAGTATAGACAGCAATGTCAGCAATTTGTTATTTATGTTGAACTGACAATCGGTAGTCATGCTCCCGATTGTCAAATAGTCATGTTAAAGCAGAGTCAGAAAATGAACATGAGTGTCTGTATTTTTAAAAGTCTTAGTTTGTGCCTGTCCAGACTAAAATACAGCCCTGTAGTTGTCCAAGTTCAGGTGGTATGGTGTCACCTCAGCAGATCAAATAGTGCAATGTGGCAAAAGTATGATCATTTCAGTCCTGAAGTGATGCTGGTCTCTTTTATAACTTGTCTTTCTAACCCAACCACAGTTAAAGCACATTTGTCTTTATAGAAATACCACCAAGCAAACCATTTTAATCCATACTTCTGTTACAGCCTTGTTGACATTAAGGCTGTATACAGTATGCGAAGCATATATCAGATTAAAAGGGTTTGTGACATTCTGCATAGCCACAAAACCTCTGACTGACTCACTGTTTTCCTTTGGTGAGAAATGAATTGCAGAAAACCTTTTTAGAAAATAATTTCATGTGTATTGTATTTGATATTTAAAGTTTGCCTGTATTTGATTCACTGTATCGACCCAGACACACCTTTTGTCATTAATGCTACTATTGTTAGATAACATAAAGAGAAAACTGAAAAATGTCCAACAACCTTGTCCAGCAAAACTGTTTGCAAAAAAGTTAAGCACTGTTTTTAGATAGCAACTCATGCTTACTTTTACTTTTGTTTACATTACACACACACACACACACACACACGTACGTGCACGCACACACACACACACACACACACACACACACAAACACACTGATCTCAGCACAACCGGAATTTGGCAGATACTCTGTCAAGAGATGACTCAATCGTGTATTAACTAGTGTCAGTGATGAGAAGGATGACAGTGAGACTGAAGGTATATACTATGCCAAGCAGATGTCAACCTCATTTGCTCTCCAGTAAAAATAGGAATCCCTTAATAAACCATCATTAGACCAAAATATCTACAAAGTGGACTATCAGGGTAATCTTTTGATATCTTAATGCTGCTAGAGAAGAGGGCAAGCTTGAGCTGGACAGGTTTTGCGGAAGAAAAAGCAGCTGCAGTAAAGCCTCTTACGGACTCACTGAGAAGAGTCTGTGCTGAACAGAAAATATATACATGGGCAGTCAATCCCTCTGTTCATCCATGAGACAGTAAAGTGTTGTATTGTATCTGCATGAGCACATATCATGTAAGCAGAGCAGCATTACCTCATTCCATTTCCCCCTAGACCTGCAGGTAAAGAACAGAAGGGCGTTTGTTTTGTGTCACACTGCACTCTGAAAGCCTCATATCCCTTCTTAATGGCTTTATGCAGACAAAGACTTGCAGGCTTCAGGTGACAAATGATAAAAAGAGGTAATGTTTGGCAAAACCTCCCAGTCAGCACTATTCCATTCATATCTAGGTCTTTTCATTAGCTCTGGAACAGACTGCTTTCCTGTTTCATCTGATAGTGAATTCGGCATGTGGGACAGCTGACAGTGGAGGCCCTCAGGTTAGAGTTGAACACAGTTTCTGCTTCACGACAACCCAGCTTGCGGGAAGTAAACAATGAGCATGCAAAAGGAAATAAAAGAAAACGTACCGCCTTGTGTTATTAGTCTTTCAGTGTGGAAAGTTCTCACTCCAACACTCACCACTCATCTTGATGAGGGAGGTGTGTGTTGATTTAACATGACTATTATCTCCCAAATGTTGGGAACACAGTGAGCACTGATACACCCCTGGGAGGTGGACTAGAGAGAATTGAAGGAGAGCTTTACAACATTTCAATAGAAATGTTAAGCATGATGGAAACTACAACAGTCTCATGTAAAATTACTTTATGTTGTCATTGAGCTGATTTTGCACCTGCCCTGCCGACGGATGAGGAGAGAGTTGGAGAGGCTTTACCAGGGAAAAGCTGCTGACCAGATGGCATCAGCCCTCCAGTAATGAGGGCGTGTTCCAGCCAGCTGAGCAGAGTACTCCAGCACCTCTTCAACCTGAGCCTGCACCTTCAGAGAATCCCAGTGCTGTGGAAAACATCCTGCCTGGTCCCTGTGCCCAAGACGCACCGTCCCACTGCACTAAATGACTACAGACCCATAGTACTGACCTCTCACATTATGAAGGTCATGGAGAGACTGGTACTGGCACATCTCAGACCACTATAGTGTGCCCATTCCAGGACCCGCTGCAGTTTGGGTATCAGCCCCATGTCGGTGTGGATGATGCTATCATCTGTCTGCTGCAGAAGGCATACTTCGCACTGGACAGCACAACACCATTGTCAACATGTAAAACACCTCCCACCCTCTCCATAAAACTCTGGACAATCTGAGGAGCAACTTCAGCAACAGACTGATACAATCCCGCTGCTCCAAGGAATGTTACAGGATGTCATTCCTCCCCACAGCAATAAGACTCTTCAATATGTCCATGTCTGGAAGTTCACTCACTCTGTCTGCTGACTAAGCCACTGTACATACTGGACACCTTACATTCTAAATGTTATTCATTACATCTGTAAACTATTTGCGCCTATTTATATCATTGCACATCTAAGCACGTCCTCATTTGCACATTAGGTTCATTTCTGTATCATTCTTGTATATTCTTGTATATATTGTTAATTTTTTCTCTATATATTATATTTTATTTTATTCTATTTTATTTGAAACTATTTTATTTTATTTTGTTACCTTGACTTTATTCCTGACCCTAATATTCTGTGTTGTTATGTTGTTTACCCCCTTGTTGAATACCCAGCTGCTGTAACAACAGAATTTCCCTCTGGAGATTGAAAAAGTCTGTCTAAGTCTAAGAGTAACGAGAATTAGTGCAGAGCTAAATGAATAGTGGGTTAAAGAGAGTGTAACATTCAGCTGGATCAAGAGACCTCAGGGGCCTGTTTGACTAAGGCAAGATGCAAACACTGTTTATACAGATCGCATATTGTAGCAATTTCCCTTTTGAGAAATGGTTGTTTGTTTACACTGTGCATACATTTGCAAGTCCTACATTCCTACATGCTTTTGCACAAGTCACAAATCAAGAATCTAGAATCAAGAATCTTTGTCATTGTGTTTCCACACAGTGAAATTACAATTGGTGACTCCCAGCTATAGATAAAAAAATAGAAAATGGCACACGATATACAAATAAAATAAAATAACATTTTTTTTTTTTTTTTTTAAATCCTTGTAGAAGTTTGCCAGGAGTTGAGGGGAGAGACCAGCACGTTTCAGCTTCCTAAGGAAGAAGAGTCCTTGTTGAGCCTTCTTTACTACGTGAGCTGTGTTCAGGGACCAGGTCAGGTCAGATGCAATGCGGATGTCCAGGAACTTGATGTTGTCAACACGCTCCACCACTTCCCCTTTGATGAGGAGAGGAGCATGTTCTGTCCTCCTGGACCTCCTGTAGTCCACCATGACCTCCTGTAGTCCACTATGACCTCCTTGGTCTTGCTGGTGTTCAGAACAAGGTTGTTATCTGAACACCACTGAATAAGGTGCTGGATATCCTCTCTGTAGTGGGTCTCATCATCGTCCGATATGAGACCCACTACGGTGGTGTCGTTGGCAAACTTGACAACCGTGTTTGTGGAGTGGATGGCAGTGCAGTTGCTGGTGAATAGTGTGAAGAGGGCTGGGATGAGTACGCAGCCCTATGGTGTGCCTATGCTCAGGACCAGTGTGGAGGATGTATTGTCTCCCATTCTCACCATCTGAGGCCTGTTGGTGAGAAAGTCTCCAATCCAGTGACACAGCGATGTGGACAGTCCCAGGTTATGGAGCTTCAGTGTCAGTTTGTCTGGGTTAAGGTTAGGAGTTTGTTATGAAACATGTCCAAATTAGGAGGAGATGGAATAATCTAATGGTGCACATCAAAGCTTACATGTTGCACATGTGGTGAAGGTGAAGCCCCTTAGTGCTATAATTCAAGTTATAGTTAGCTTTAGGCACAAAGGTGCCTTGGGTTTGGGTTTGGCCAAAAGTATGGTTTGGGTCCCAATAACTGCCCAAGTCAAAGTATCGCATTTGGATGAGCTACAATGATTTTCTCTTAATTTTTTAGGGTGACTTCATCAATAAATACAAATTTCACTTTGCCCCACTACTTTGGTCTGGAAATCGTAGCTTAAGCAACATGTTAACAGCTGCTGCAGCAATGATGCTCCATGTCCACAGATGACATGTAACCCAACACTCACTGTAACTTCATGTGAAAAATTAGGAAAATAGACTTGAAGTGTAAAAACGCTCTACTGCTCACATTTCCAGAGATATAGAATGAGTAGAAAGTGAACAGATATCTGTACTGATTAAAGTAGGACTGCATCTGTTCTGCCTGACATGCATGAAACAGACAAAATGCAGCTAAAGCATCAGCCTCAGTTGTATCTTGAATTAAGTGATAACATACCAACACATTAAAATAAGTGGTAAAAAACCTTAGCATGTTGGTGAAAATTTTTAGCTCAAAGCATGGAGAACAACACATACGTTGGTATTACATTTTGCACATTCATAGATGAATTAGTAGCATAAATTTTGTCATTAGAGAGTGTTTTCTCAGTGCAAACATCTACATACCCTCACATTTTTGCACACCAAAAGGGCACCAACTAAACAAGCATTGGAATACTATTATTATACATGATAATGATAATAATAATAATGGATTAGATTTATACAGCGCTTTTCTATTAAGCCATACTCAAAGCTCGTACAATGGATCCATTATTGTATAGAACACATCCTCCGAGTGGAATAGAAAGTCGTATAGTAAGAATCACTATGCATCTTATATGTATATTTGTAAATAGACTGTTTTGCACTATTTTTTAAGATTTATGCACTGAAAAGGAGAAGCTTTCCGATTTCATTATACACTGTATAATGACAATAAAGCATAATCTATTCTATTCTATTCATCTTCTGCAAGTTTTCCTAGTGGCCACTAGTGATATTGCAATTGGAAAAAAAAAAACTGCAGCAAATAAACCATTTGTAGGCTTGGTTTAGAGTCTTCTGCTCCCATTGCACAACAACTTACAGAGTAAAAGACATTATGATTAAGGCCACTTGTAATTAAATATTTAAAACAGAAATGTGAGATTTGACTGTTGGTATGTGATGTGTTAAAAATGCATGGATGTTGGGCTGAGTAATCAAAGTAAAGTAACAAATGCTGTAAGGTTTTTTTTTAAGTAACTTGCCCAACATTGTAGGACAAGAAAAAATAATTTTAACATGCAAGAATGACTCACATTTTTATTGACTCAAGCAAAATTAGAACACCTTTTTAATTTTCCATCTATTTAATACTTATTTTCACATGTGGGTAGAATAGAGTGATTCAAACAGGCTTGAAAGAAAGAAGCAGTAGGGAAAAGACATAGAATCAGCTAAATCAGACAATGAGAGTGAGGCCGGTGGCAGCAGCCACCGAAACAGTCTGCCTCAGTGAGTCACTTCAGAGCTGACGGGATAATGAGGGCCGGCCAAGACCAACAGACTTCCAGTTCTGTTTTTTCCACCATGCTACAAACACAACGTGATGACCAGCAGTGCTCATCTCTCCATCTGATGCACCGCCTGCAAACGTCAATCCCGTTTCCCCTCCCACTCCACATCCACCTCCACCCCAAACCCATCACAGTCAACACATGGCCCAGTGTCTATTGGCTCACCATCAGTGCAGGACCACTGGCTTGGCTGTGTGTACTGTAATTTCACATATTCAGCCCTGGTGCCCCCCTTACTCCCTTACCTCACCCTCCTCCAGGCCAAATCAGGCCCATTCAGTTCCTGGGGGGACGTGGCAGAGCTCAGGTCTGTAGCAGTACAATCATGGCATAGCAAACTAAGTTTGCTGCTTACCACAATGTTTTTTTTTACCACTATGCACACTAATTGATATGATTACTGCAGAGGTCTAGGCATCAACAAATAAACAGTAGACCTGACTTTCTAGTGTTTATAATGTTCATCCTGTACATATACTTTGAGTCTAATTTAACCCTACTATTATCCTCAATTATTACTAACACATTTTAACCTTGGGATCAATCTGACCCGAGAAAAGGATTTACATAAAATTGTTGACCAAGTTTCTGTGTCAGGTACTTTGTTTATTTGTTAAATACATAAATAACCCCTTGATAATGAAACATATCAGTGAGTTGACCTGTCCTCTAGTGCCAACATCAGGCCAAACTTTTAAATTAGAATTAATGTATCTTGAAAAGTTTTCATATGAATCTTCTCAAATTTACTGACAACATTAATGAACACAAGAGCATAGACCCTACTGGTTTTGGTGACGATATGACCTTTCCTGTAGCGTCACCATCAGATCAAACTTTCAGTTTTAGAGCTAGTGTATCTTAAAAATCTTTCGGCCAAATCTCCATGCAACAAAAACCCCCCCCAAAAAACATGGTGTTAAAACTATGGGAGGAAGCCAGAGTAAACCCACGCATGCACCAAGAGAACATGCATACTCCATGCAGAAAGATTCCAGGCGCAGGCCAGAAGGCGACCCAGGGATCTCCTAACTGCAAGGCAACAGTGCTAGCCACCGAGCTACTGTGCAACCCATTAAACACACAAATTATAAGAAAGTGCAGAGAACTCATGCTCCACAATTCATACTGAAGTAGTTAACTTTGGACTAAAATGTATACATTCACAATGGCCCTCGTCAAAGCACAACGTCAAATAAAAAAGTTACAGGCAACAGTTGTTCTATTCTAAGTCCTCAGTGACCTGAAGTTGTGTCCAGACCACGTCAGAGGTGGTTACTGTATCGTCCACAGGAGAAGCTGTGTGAGCAGCTCAGGCTAGTGGTCAGCAGCCACAACCTCTCTCCTCCCCTGGAAAGCAACAGACAGAAACAGAGACGGATGGACGACCCAAAATTACAGCTCAACAAGCATTTTGAGGATAAACATCTCTTGTAAAAATACACAGAGGACCAGGAGCAGAAAAACCAGCAGGTTCACCAACCAGGGCGCGACGGGGAGAAGGCAAGTCGGCCCGCTGTATTTAGGGCTTGTCTTTCTAAGGATAATCTCATCCCCTGACTTCTGTACATGGATCTCAATTTGTGGTTTCTCTGACAGACCAAGGCTGGAAGGGCCACCCTTTGATGTATTTATAAATATGTATTGCTTGTTTGTAAAATGTGCCACAAAATACAAGGGAAGCAGGGAGCATAGACGTTTGAACCACAGGGAGGTCATTTATTTCATGTTAAATAGTGTCTCATTGGCAAGACAATCATAGCTTAAACCTGCAAGCTAAAGTGCTGCATTAGGCAAAAACCCAGAATGATTTGGGACTAGTTTGCCTGTCAAGCCTTTGTGCTTCACCTGAGACAACTTCAGACTGAATTCCATTAAAAGTGAATACTTTTCCAAAACTCAAAATAATACATTGAGGTGCATCAAGTCAATTGACCCCTCTGACCCTTCTATCTGAACCAGGGACCTTGTTGTACTTTGTCGGCACTGGCCCCCTCCAAGGGCCCCATTGTCTGGGGGCAGAAGCTGGAAAGCCTCCCCTGTTTCTGGCCTCCGTGGCTGGACAATGGGCAAAGACAAACCCCTGACACCCCGTCCTCCAAGGGGACAGCACTGTTGACTTTTCTATCTCCTCTCTTCTCACTGATGTGTGTGTGTGTTTGTTGGCGGGTAAGCCAATTTGCTTTTTCAATCAAAAGAAAAACACAGAAGGAAATACAGCGAGTGTGAGAGGAAAGGACAAAAGATAGAGGGCCTCAATGATGAAGTGACCTGAAGAGAGGTGAGATCATTTCAAATGGGATTAAAGCCCCAGCCCTATACACCAGCTTCATTGTCCCCAACCCTACAACAGTATAGACCAGGATATTGCTGCACCATGCAGTCTTTTCACCATGTGGTCTTAAGCCTGCTGAGTTAGGTCTTTTTATGGTTGGACAGCACAGTGAGTTCTCTTTAAGTCAGTGATGAAGCAAAGTGAATTATGCTGGTAGCAGAAAACAGACTTTTCTCCAATAAATTGGGGTAAATCCCTGAAAAAAAAATTGCAATGCAACCATGTAGTTCAGGGGATGGCAAAATTACTCAAGCAAATGATCAGAAGAGACAGAGCAGCACCAGTCAACAAATGTTCCTCATTTTTACCTCCGCGGTGCAGGGAAACCCCCCTCCTCCTGTCCCTTCTTGCTTTTGTTTAGTGGGCAGAGTCAATCCTGCAGGCTATAAATGTGAGCAGCTTGTGTTCGTATCGATGAGACAATGAGATGCAGTGTTCCAGTGTGTATGAATAAAACTGAATAAAATGTCAGTCATCAGATGCTACATGATATCTTTGCTTTGTGTCACAGTGAAACTTTTCATTAGATTTCTTTTTCATATTTAAAAGTCAATACTTTTTGATTATAGGCGGTACATTTCCTAAGCGATCTGAGTAATGTGTGACCATCACAGATGCTTCATTTACAATGTGTAGCATCAGGTGGCACGTATGCCGTCACACATTTGCCAGGTGCCGTGACAGCTTAAGTTTCCATGAAAGGCAAGTATGCTGATCAAACTTGGCGCTGACGATGAGAAAGGCTTCAATACACGAGCCGTGAATTGCAGACTTGTGCAGGATGGACGTTCACAAATTACCAACCTGAATCGAAGGCTTGTATTGCAAGAAAACAAAGCACCGACTGTTAGTTCACTGAACACATTGTAAACAATGAATACCTATATTTTCCATTCGGCTCTGCGTGGCTGAATCCAAATGGAGAGATTACTGTGCTGACTTTGTTATTTGGAGTTGCAAAGTAATTAATTAAACTTTAGGTCTCACTGTTGGTTATGTGTCGTGTAATGCAGTGATTTTGCATCTTACATACTCCCATACTTCATGTTCAGCAGGCACGTTTCAGCCACATTCACTGCAACGCTTTGATCATCAGCTGAAAAATTCACCATTCAACAGCTTGCTGATACACAATATGCCAGTAAGACCAAATGGAGCCCAGCCAGAGAAAACACCTAGCAGTGCTCAAAATCTCTGTAATAAACTACTGTCAGAACAAGCCTTTGCCCAATTGCCAGAGATAAAGCCTTTGTGTAAAATGATGGGGTTCAAAGGATGGCAGCAGACTCAGACAGCGCATGACTTCCTGAGGATATTAATGATGACAGAATTAAAAGGTTTAGGATAAATAACAGGTTGTGTGATTGCCAAAAGGAGTGTTTTCAAGAGAGAACAAAGATAGGTTATTGTCAGGTGACTTCTTTGTCAAAAGAAGTAAATGCTGAAACAAGGAACTCAAATCACACAAATGCTTCTCTTTATATCTAATCTGCCTGAGCAGTAATGCAATGTCAAGCAGGACTAAATGCTAAATAAACTCTGGCTGGGCCTCTGCTCCTGTGGATTAAAGCTTCACATTTGATTATGCTTTATTTGAAATGCCAAATCTAGTAAGTATAGTATAAAAAGAGCACAAGACAGAGGTGTTGTTTAGAATAGAATAGAATAGAATAGAATAGAATAGAATAGAATAGAATAGAATAGAATAGAATAGAATAGAATAGAATAGAATAGAATAGAATAGAATAGAATAGAATAGAATATGTTTTATTGTCATTATACAGTGTATAACGAAATTGGAAAGCTTCTCCTTTTCAGTGCAAGAAATCTTAAAAAAATAGTGCAAAACAGTCTATTTACAAATATACATATAAATAACAGTGTGAATATAAATAGCAAAGTCGATGAGGTAGTGGTGTATATTGCACATTTCACATTATATTGTTGGCTGAGTGTGACACATGAGACGTGAGAGTTCAGGGTGCTGATGGCTCTCAGAAAGAAGCTGTTTTTAAGTCTGTTTGTCCTCGCTTTAATGCATCTGTAATGCCTTCCACAGGGCAACAGATCAAAAAGCTGAGAACCGGGATGTGAACTGTCCTTGATGATGTTCTGAGCTCTGCTGAGGCACCGGGTGGAGTAGATGTCCATGAGGGAGGGGAGAGGACAGCCAACAATCCTCTGAAGCCTCGCTCTGTCTGCCTCAGTGCAGCTCCCGTACCAGATGGAAACACAGAACGTCTGCAGGTTCTCTATGGATGAGCTGTAGAAGGTCAGCAGCAGCTTCCTGTCCAGGTTGTTTTTCCTGAGGACTCTCAGGAAGTGTAGCCGCTGCTGAGCCTTCTTTATGACAGCCGTGATGTTGTCTGTCCAGGAGAGGTCATCGGAGATCTGGACTCCCAGGAACCTGAGTGTGTGGACTCTCTCCACACACTCGCCATTGATGTAGAGGGGGGCGGGTCGGTTCTGTTCCTCCTTAAGTCCATGGTGATCTCCTTTGTCTTGGAGGTGTTTAGTGTCAGGTTGTTTACTGAACACCAGGTTGTGTGTTTCTGGACCTCCTCTCTGTAGGCTGTCTCATCTCCCTCCGAGATCAGACCGACCACTGTTGTGTCGTCAGCAAATTTGACGATGGTGTTGTTTCTGAAGCAGGAAACACTGTAACATTGGCAGATGAAAGGGAAGGATATGTGTGATACTTACTTTCAGTCTCCAGTAATCCAGGTTCATATCCAGATTAAACTGAGCACATATTTTCCTCTTTGTTTTTATCTTTCATCCCCACTAAGGACATTTTAAATGTGTGTCTTTAGTACAGCCTGGAACACACATTTCCATAAGAATGACAAGTCATTTGGGTTAACAGGCAGGTTATGTTCAGCATACAGAAGTCCTGGGGATCACATTAAAGTGTAGTGATGCTTGTGTACTGTCAGACTATAAACCTCTAGATGTTGGAGGACAAACATCAGGTATGGATGTAGAATGTAGACTCATATATTTTAGTAATGTTAGTAATAAAACTTTAAACTATCCATCCCTGTTTATGAGGTGTCCTCGTGAAGGTTAAATATATATTCAGCAATCAGTTTCTGAAAAGTTTTTGTGGATCCACTGATAGAACTGAGAATGAGATGGTTCAGTTCATCACAAACTACAGCTGTCAGTAAATCAGTGGCTCTAAATCATTTTTTAAAAAAGATGTATAACAATCTCACAAATCTGAATATATATACACAGTAACTTTAAATATTAAAACGTGAACATGCAAGTCTGTGTTATTATATCTGTTCCATTTCGTTGCTTTTCACGGTAAAAATAACCAGAACAGATGAACCCATAGACTGTCTATGGATGAACCGAGGCAGTGATGTCATCAAGTACGCTGGTGTTCCAATTGCACTTTAGCCTCGATGCGTTCTCGCGTTCTCACAAGTCCATTCTTGCGAGAATGACTCGCAACTCCGTTCTCGCCAAGTACGCGAGTACAGACTTGCGTACTTAGAATTGAGAAACGGCCACTGTCTTTCTTGAGGTGTGTGAGTGTAGTATAGCTCCCCACTCCATTCTCTTTTCAAACACAAACACAAGCAGATGACTTCAAATGCAGATAAAGGCAAATGATAGATTCACAGCCCTCCATAACCATGGAAGCACTTCTATGTTCTATGAGACCAGACAAGATCTCATGTGACCACACTTGTCATTGAATCCTACATTAAAAGATAGTACCTGTGGTGATTGTAGGCATACATGGGACCATACACCTAAAAGGGGTTGGCATATGGCATTACAAGGCACTGGTACTCAAGTTGTACTGTATTGCTTCTTTCGCTTGCCATATGCACGACTTCTTCATTGTTCCTTATAATAATCTACACTGCCATGCAGTGTATGTCTGGCGAATCTTCATGCTCATGGATCTGTAACCAGTCTTCTTGGATTGACTTTTCTTCCCCAAGCAGTCACTGTAAAAGCAAAAGATGCTTAATTTCAGACCTGTCATGGTAAGGTCGTGGTAATGGTAACATATATTTTTGCTGTAGACAAAATCATTGTGTGCTTATTATTCTATTTTTTTAAGAATTGTTTCCCACTGTTAGAGAGAAGATGTCCTGTATAATATAATTTAGGCAGGTTGGGTTTCTGCTGATCTGAAAGTCATTTCTTAGAACAAGCAAAGTGTGTCTTTTTCTCGTTAAGCACACTTAACAGATGAGTTCTCAATTAAGATTCCAGATCCAATTCACTCCCAGCACCAAGACACTAAAAGAATCATGAAGATCAAAATACTGTGTTAAAATATCATGCTGACCTTTTTTCTTCTACTCATTACTTTGCCATTTGTCCTTGTCAATGTAAGGTACCTCCATATAAAACCTGACACATTTTAATTCTGATTTAAGGGGAATTCAGAGGATGTTCAGTGAGCTGCTTTAGGACCAAAACGTTGAGGATTTATAGGTTAACTACATTGTGGGAGGTTTCATGTCTCCAGTAGTGTAGGCTTAAAGTGATTTATTATCATTATCAAAGACCCTGAGAACTGAGATTCATTCATACACACTGCAGCCAAGTCTGCTACAGTTTGCTTCATGATCTGTCACAGGGCTGAGTAATGAAAGTAATATAGCCATTACTGTGATAAAGATATATTATAGGCACATTATAGTTATTATTATTTCGGATAACATTAAAATAATCAGAAATACAGTCTAGACATTGTTAATGTGGTAAATGACTATTCTAGCTGGAAACAGATGATTTTTAGTGGAATACCTACATAGGGGTACAGAGGAACATTTCCAGCATTGATTTATTTAATGTTATCTTCATGGAAAAAAACTGCTTTTCTTTCAAAAACAAGGACATTTCTAAATGACCCCAAACATTTTAACGGTAGTGTAGATATGTACAGTATCTATTAATCTCATGTTATTTTTTCATTTTATGTGATTGAAAGACAGGCATACATACTTTTGCATTAGTTTCTTTCATTAGTCAAGACAGTAGTGTCTCTCCAAGCTGACAACAACAGGAGCCTCTTACTTGCAAAGGATCAGATGAAGCTGACAGGAATGTGACTGCGACAGATGCATTGGTGGCTTTGCAGACTTTTCCTGCTTTCTGATCTGCAGTCCTGTCCACAAAGAAGTTGCGTGTCAGCGCAACCAAACACCAGCAATAGTAAATGACAACAAGAGCAACCGCCTTGCACATGAGCTCATACTTTGACAAGCCCCATCCATCCTGCAGCGGAGTGGTGGAGAGCATGAGAGTGGTGACACGGCTCTTGTAGTCATCTGTTACAATAGAGGCCTCTGATCCCACCGACCACTTTCAACTGCTGCCAGGGCCACAGGAAGCCAGTCATCGTGAGTGTGAGTGTGAGTGTGTGTGTGTGTGTGTGTGTGTGTGTGTGTGTGTGTGTGTGTGTGTGTGTGCCCAGCAGGGAAGGGGTCTCTTGTCTCTCGATTTTCCGCCCTGATTGGACTGAATGAGTGGCCATTCTGTTGCTCAGCTGAATCTCTCCACCTCTCTTTTTCTTTGAATTCACAGTGTGGAGGCAAAATGACACACTCTTACAGCTCGAGAGGTGAATAACATTAACAATGGAAGCTCTAATTTAACTTCTTAATACCTACAGAAACCTCTTAAAATTTGTAATTACTTCATTGGAGGATAACAATTTTTGAACACAACTGAAACAAGAAAAGCACTCAGAGAACGCAGTACTTCACCAAGGCTGCTCAGTCATTGTATGATTTCCGATGGATAAGTCCGCAGCGGTCAATTTGTAGCAGGCAATCATATCATCGTCAGCAGGCAGCTGACATAGTGTTCACTTCTAGTCATAGTTCCAGTGATAGTTACAGTGATGCCATGCCGCTATCTCACAATGATACAGAAATCTTTAACAAATCTATGGATCCAGACTATAAGCTGCTTCACTGCCAAAATCTGATCACTTGGTCCTTGTGTTATTTCTGAGCTTCTCTGAAAATTCCATCCAAATCCATTAGTCTGTTTTTGAGTAATGTTGTGAACAGACAAAGAAACAAACAAACAGACGGACAGACAAACCAATGCCGATAGTCACATAACTCTGCTGCGTTCCTTGGTGGAGTAAATATTCCTTCTTCACTTCAAAATCCCTGAATTGCCCAACTTTAGAATGCAAACATAGTGAGAGGAAAATATAAACTTGAAATAACTGCTCCCCTCTTTACACGGAAAGAAAAAACAATAAAAAGGTGATTCCAAATATTGAAGGCAAATGTAATACACTACATAAAGTTACTAGCCCAACATTGAGTCCTTATTCATGTATAAATATATCTGTGAAGCAGTTTAACATTTTGTTAGCAAGCAGGGTCACAGAGATGAACAAATTAGCACAGATGTGCAGGTAACAACACGTGCCAAATATCAAAAACTGCAGTTTCTCAGATGTCCACTTGAGGCTGGTTCCAAAAGTGAATCAATCCTCATAGATCCCCATGCTGAAGTGGTCAACTTCACTGCAGATAAACATGTTCACAACCTGTTGCAAAAATAGTTTTGGTCTCTACAGTTAATTCCCTTGTTCTTGATAACTTTATTCATTTTTTTTATTGAGGGGATTTGGGTTGGGAATGAGGAGGAGTCAGGCACTACAAGGAGGTGATGGCTGGAGTCACCACACAGAGCTTTAAAACTGCTGTTTTTTCAAAGTGCGGAACATTTCATGTCAATGCTGCTTAGTAGTACTATGATTAAAATGGATGTGGCTTCATAGCTGCTACATCAAATTTGGTAGAGATAAATATGTTACTTAGTCGTTAAATTACAGTTTTGATTGGGGGAAATTTTCTAAATGTCATTCTGGTTTAGTGATGGGTATTGGTGACTTATTTAGACTTAGACACATAGAGGTAATTTTGGTTGCTGACTGATTTTTGGGTGTCTTTTCTCAGGTGGAAATTAAAAAACTTGTAAATAAAATAGGTTCACACTTAAGAGTGCTGCAACAAATTGAAATGCTGCTTTTTTGTATTATAATCCAGTGACAGTAAATTTTGCCTCTGGTGTTTAAAGATTTTAGGTGAAAAAGTTTTCAGTCAAAAGTTTATGACGTTACACTACTCTCCCATGAAGCAGCTTGTGTGACTTACAAGCTCAAGCTTCAAGTTTAGCACATATCTGCCAGCACAGTACATCTAACAGGACAAGGAATTTTCTCTAAGATCAGCACTCTTCCTTTCAACTAAACTGTTGCCTGCAGCAGCCCTAATTAAATTACTGTATACATCAAGGCGTGCTGGGTCTTGATCGTGAACATTTGGTTTTGTGTGTGTGTGTGTGCGTGTGTGTGTGTGTGTGTGTGTGTGTGTGTGTGTGTGTGTGTGTGTGTGTGTGTGTGTGTGTGTGTGTGTGTGTGTGCAGCACAGAGTTTAGACATTTTTAAAGATTTGTTTTTTCTGTAACCAGGGATTGAGTTTAAATATGCCAGACTTCCACCTAATGTCTCTTCAAATCCCTGTGACTCATCACTCGGGGTAATGACTGTTTACACTCTGTTTTACGGCGTGGTGTTTTAGCGATCAGTCTGTTCAGTGGGAGTGTTAACGCACAGATTCATATCCCTCGCCCCCAGGTCTTTGTCAGATTTTTTCTTCGGATTGAAAAAAGTCCGAGTTTGCAAAGTCATTGGCCTGCAAAGATAGGAATGGATATTTTATGTAAAACTTCTGCTAAAGGTGGAGGGCCAATGGTGAGAGGTTACATGGATTGAGGGTGCTCTGGCAAGCGTATCCACACACACCCTCCCATACACACACCAGTGTCAAATATTAAACTGTGCAATTTTCATCATCTCAGACACAGAAACACACACATATAGGCATTCCTTCAGTTTCCAGCATTTAGCATGTTCTTCCACACAAGCTGATGTGTGCATATGAGCAAACATTTCCAGTGTACATGTATACATTATGTATTTTTACAGAAAAACAAATCAGAGCAAAAGCAGGAAAAAAAACTAACACTATATTCATTTAGATATGAGAAAACATTCTAAATAGACCATTCACAACAATGCTACTTTTGCTCATGTTTAAACTTATTTATCGATACATTTTCTGACATGATGAGGGCTGTGATTTCACTGTCCTTTGCTGTTTTCATGAATGAGAAACATGATCTCAGACACCTGCAAAACTTAGCATTCCTCTTTCATAGAGAGAAATCCCCTCACCTGCCCCAGATGTCTGCATATACATGTTTTACATACATGCACAGACTCATGCTGAAACAGCCCCCTCCCCGATCCCTGCATCTGCCCCCACCGGACCTCCTGTGACCTCCTCTTTCCTTCCTTCTTCTCCCCCTCCTTTGTTGCTCTCCCTCTTTATTTCTGCCTTTTCCCGTTCCTCCCTCTCCTGTCTCTCTCGCTCCGCTGTGCCGCTGTCTGCAGCGGCTGCAACTAATCAGTCTTCAGTTTATCAGCAGAACTCCAGGCAACTGCGACGTAGCACACCTGTCTCATCTCCTCCTCCATAAACGCCAATTCCACACTCAACACCGTGCCAGATAGTTGCTTCAGCTTCTGCTTTTCCGCTGGCCGCGCTGCCCGGAGTTGCTCTGTCCTACCTTCTGTGCCATTCCTGCTCACCTACAAACAGTCCGGCACTCACCTCTGGAAGAGGCTATTCTGGTCCTGCCTGCCTCAGCCCTGTCTTCACTGCCCAGCCTCAGATTCCCTCCGCTTCTGGCTCTAGAGGATCAGCTCCCACCTGCCCATTTCCTGGACTGCTGCAGCTGCCCTCTGACGCTCACCTACCCCAGGGGTGAGCACCTCTGGACCACCAGTCTCCAGGAGCCCACAGCCTGTTAGTGAGTTTTAGTTAGATTTCTCTTCTTATCTCGCCTTAGTTTAAATCCTGGCTTTCTGTTTATTTAAAATAGTTAGTGTTTAGTTAGAATTCCCTCCTAGTTTCAATCCTTGATTTGGTTATACTAATCTGTTAATAAAACCTTTGTTAAAACTTCACTGGTCTCTGCTGTGTCTGTGTACTCTCAGCTTGGGCTCAAACTCTGTGCCTTGACACACACACATACAAAACCAGTTACTTGCTGTCAAACTGGACAACAGTCGATCAACAAAAATCAGCTCAAATGAAAATTTGACCATTCTCATCTTGGATTACAAATCAGAATAGTTGCCAGAACTATGCAACAAAATGCAATGTCACTCTGTCAAAATACTGAATGTATAGAATCACAATTTGATCAGTATTTACACACATCAGCATTAAAACGACCTATATATTAAGTGGAAGATGTCGTGTGTGGAGCCTCTGTGGATCAGGCTTGTTCCGACAGATCTCAGGGATGCTTGATCAGATTAGGACCTGGGAAGTTTGAAGGTCAGGTCATGTCAAGTCCTTGACCTCTTGGTCAAGTTCCTTAAGTCATTTTATGGGGTGTGGTGGGGCACATCACTGGGCAGCTCCTTCAGTGACAGACTGCTTCACCCACGGTGTCTAAAGGAGAGATACTGCAGGTCCTTCCTTCCTGCTGCAGTCAGACTTTACAATCAAGCCTGCTCCCAGTAGTTTCAGTTACAAACTGTACAATAAAAATGTAAATAATGACACTGTGCAATTTCATTGAAATTTGGCTGTAAATATTGTATTTTTTCTTCAAGAAGAAAAAATATTTATATCTATGGACTGTGTACTGCTCTCTTTTTTTTAATTCAAACTGTTCTATTTGCTGCTGTTACACTGGCCATGTTTACATGAAGTTTTTTAATTCGGAATTATTAATTCGGAGCTAACTCATTCGGAATTAAAGTTTTGTGCTTCGCGTTTACATGGAAATATTAATTCCGAATTAAGGTTTACATGGACCGCACATTTATCCCCTTCCTTAATTCCACTTTAACGCTTGGGCGTTGGAAAGGATTCTGATTGGACAGGGAGTGGACGTGATGTATCCCTGTTTGCCGGAAGAAAACAAACTCCATTTGCCGCGGCATTTCTTTTCCTCAACAACATGAAGGAACAACTAATAAGCACGCTTTTCGCTTTGCTTTTTATTGTCATTTTGAAACAGCAACTCAACAATGGCGTACTACTTCTGTTGCATCACTTGAGAAGGAGAAGAGGGATAGAATACTGGAGAAGGGAGGCAGACGACCAAGCTGTGTACGTCGCTACGTCATCGCTACGTGAGGAGCCAAGCATGCGCAGAATGACCGGAATTAACTAAAGCGGAATTAACTGTATACATGAATAGAATTTATTCGGAATTAACATCGAAATAAACCAAGTACTTTATTCGGAATTAAGTTTATTCGGAATTAACTTTTTAATTCAGAATTAAGTGTTTACAAGGAGATTTTAAAGCGGAATTAACTTTAATTCAAAATTAAAGGTCTCATGTTAACGTAACTGTAAATTTCCCCGCTGTGGGATCAATAAAGGTTTAATCTATCTAATCTATCTGCTGGCGAAGGCCACTGCTTTTAAGGAGAATAATAGAATTGGACAAGTGTACTTGGTCTTCAACAGTGAGCAGCTTTCAAATGTATTATTCTTGTTTTGAAGCAAGCAAGATGACAGATTTGATTTTTGAAAAGTGCATGGTCCCTTTACTCAGTCAACCTCCAAGCAGAGATTCACTAATTGTGGTGCATTTATAGTTTCCTTTAGGAAACAAAGACAGGACTGCATCTGATATTACCAATATTCTTCAAGAGCCAGAAGATGCATTTTCTCCTTTAAAAATTGAAAGTTTTATTTTAAAAAACACAACAAACACACGTATTTTTCCTGAAACCTTATGTGTGTTATAGGTTACAGTGGGAGCTAGAGAACCCAGGCACAGAAAATGGCAGGTGTTTAATGGAAGAAGGGTTTATTACAAATCAGAATTAAGGCAGGAAAACTAAACCGGGAATAACACAATTATCACCACCAGGGAAGGAAAACTAAACAGGAGGTCAGACAATCACTACCAGGGCAGGAAAGCTAAACACGAGGTAACACACTAATTACAACTAGGGCAGGAAAGCTAAACACAAAAACACGGACAAACAAGGACATAAAGACCTGGATGACCTGTAATTTCCTACTGCTGAATTCAGACAAGACTGAAGTCATTATATTTGGCCTTAAATGTGTTAGGAACTCGCTTTCAAAGCATAAATTTACTCTGGATGGCATTACATTGGCCTCCAGTACTACTGTGAGGAACCTCAGAGTTATTTTTGACCAGACCATGTCTTTGAACTCGCACAGAAAACAATTCTGTAGGACATCTTTTTTCACCTGAGAAATATTGTAAAAATCAAGAAAATCTTGTCTCAGAGTGATGCAGAAAAAGCAGTTCATGCATTTGTTACTTCCAGACTTGACTATTGTAATTCATTAGGATGTCCCAATAGCTCTCTGAAAAACCTACAGTTGATCCAAAACGCTGCAGCGAGGGTACTGACAGGAGTTAGCAAGAGAGAACATATTTCTCCTACTGTCAAGTCTGCGGTAGCGGGCTCCAGATACTGGCAGTACTCTCCCCCTGTGTGTGCTGCATCGGCAATTAGCTGATCCGGAGTGAGCAGGTCAGAGTGGATCAGCCAATCTACTCCTCAGACCCTAAAAGCAGACCTCAGTCATCATTCAATGCTGGACTGTGAACAAAGCATCCGTTAGTTTTGCTCCTAGTTCAGTTCAGCGCCTGGTGTTTGTGATCCTTTCCAGCCTGGAATCCCACCTGCTCGAGCCATTCTCTGTTCTACCAATCTCAAGCCTCAGCCGTCTGTTGCCACTCCACTCCTGGGAGCCATCCTTGTCTCAGACCATACACGCCTCACCTGGTTCTGGCCGTCACATGCCACCCACGCCATCTCCTGCTCCACTCCACACCACCATCTACCTCTGCACCTGCCGACCACATCTCCTGTTCCCCACCCACCCCCCTGTCAGTTAAGTCCCAGTCCTGAGCCAGCCTGGTAATTAATTCGAGTAGTGTTATGTACGGGTTCTAGTATTTGCTTCAGTAACTTTGCATTGTTGTATAGTGGTATGCCGTTGCATACGGCTTCTGATTTGTTTTGTATTTTCTGCTTCATTCTATTATTGATTGTATTCATTCTGCCAGGTTATTCCTCGGTTTGGTTTGCCACTCCAGTTAGCAGAGTCCTTCGAGTTCTGATTATCTACGTAATGTAGATTTTTCTGCCATTATTACTTATTGTTTGTGTTGTCCAGCTCTGATGCCTGGTTAGTACCTTCTGTGGGTTAGCCACCTCACTCCTGTTTATTTCTATATTAGTGTACTTTGTCTGCCCGTTAGAGGGTTCAGTGCTCTTGTTCAGTTTAGATTGCCCTTTGTTTGGCAACTCGTCATTCTGTAGCTCAGTATTAGTGTAGTCCTTCCACCAGCCCGATAGAGGGTTCGGCTCTCCGGTTTAGCCTAATCTGTATTCTGTGTGACCACACGTCACTTGCGCTTGTAGTCTTCAGTTCAAGTTCGTAGTTCGCTTTTTTGTTTCCTCATTTATTGTAATAAAAACAAAACTTTTATATTGAGTGTCATTTCTCATTCCCTGCACCTGAGTCTCTTGAGAACCATAACGGCTATAATGGCTTCTCCATTTGGCTTCCTGTGAAAATCCAGAATGGAATTTAAAATTCTTCTGAAGTATAAAGCTTAATCTCCATTGTATCTTAATGACATTATAGTACCATATCATCCTAGCAGAAGTCTTCGCTCCCAGACTGCAGGTTTATTAGTTGTTCCCAGAATCTCTGAAAGTATGGGAGGCAGAGCCTTCAGTTATCAGGCGCCTCTCCTGTGAAACCAGCTCCCAGTTTGGGAGGCGAACACCCTCTCTACTTAAGACCAGGCTAAAAACCTTTCTTTCTGACAAAGCTTATTGTTAGGGCTCGGGTGACTCATACAGGGCACAACTGACTTTCTTCAATGTCCCTTAGTTATGCCCCTAGTTATGCTGCTAAAGGCCTAGGCTGCTGGGGGACCTCTCTCGACGCACTGAGCCCTTCTCTCATTTACCAATGTATTTACTTTAAATACCGTTATTGCATTACATTCACTGTTTCCCACTGTCCTTTCTCTGAGTGTCCGTGGTCCCAGAGCTGGATTTTTCTGATCTGTGGTTGCTGTCCCACAACTGGCTTACTCTCCATCATGCTTTATGCTTCTAGTAATCTTGTTTTTGCTTTCTTCCAGTCTGCACTCCTGTCTGCCACCTCTGGAATCATCTGTACAATACCCTGCCATCTGTTTCCCTCTGGATCTGTGGAACCCCACATGCACTCTCCATCTCCGGATTCATCCTGCCACACCTGACACCACACGCCCAGCCACTCCACCACAGCATCCTGCCACTCCTGATTCCAAATCGCCACTCCACCGCTTCCTCCTCCCATACACCATACCACACACCACACCAGCTGCCTTCCCCTCAGATGAGCTATCCCTCCCGCCTGGAATTCCCTGGTTCCTGCACTCAGACCCTCTACCCAGTATTTCCCTCAGTGAAGTCCCTGTCTATTGCTGAGCCAGACTGTTAGTGTAGTCCTTTTACTTAGGTTAGTATCTTGTATTATTTCTTAGGTTAGTATTCCCTCCTAGCTTCTAGTTCTTCTGTCTAGAGTTTAGCTTGTTCTTGTTGTTGGCGTTCCTTGCTCAGATTAGTATTCTAGTACCCCCGTGTTCTGATAGTCTGTTCTATTTAAGCCTGCCTAGGTGTTACCTTCCATGGGTTTTTGCAGTCTCTTTAGTATTTCTCATCTGTGGATATTTGTCCGCCTGCCCTCTAGAGGGGTCCTAGTTTCCCAGCCGCCTCTTGCTTCATCTAGTAGCCACTTCTGGTTGTAGTCTTCCAGTTGTCATTTTTAGTTCATATTAAATTTGTTCTGGTTGTAAAAAGCTTCATCAACTAGTGTCAATCCTTACTTTCTGCATCTGAGCCTTGCTTGAAACCATAACATGCTCAAGGTTTCTTCCCATTAAAGGGAGTTTTTTTTTGCCCCTGTCACCTTAGGGCTTGCTCTGGGGGTTCAGGCATATGGGTTCTATAAAGCGTCTCGAGACAATTTGAATTGTAATTGGCGCTGTATAAATAAAATTGAATATGAACTTAGGTGTCATCTGTATATTACTTTAAACTAATAAATCTCACAACTGAATGCGAATTTCTAGTGGAACCATTCACAAACTAAACAGCATGAGGCAGAGTACGGCACCCTGGAATCCACGATTTGCGAGCTTTGCCTGAGAGACCACTCAAATGCCTGAGTTCGAGAAGGGATAACACAATGAAGTACTCAGAAAAAAAATTCTTAAAATCTTTCTGGTCATTGATTTAAATCCTAACCACTTGTCTGTGTGTCAAGGTTACACCTTTAAAAGTTTTTTTTTCCATGAAATAATTTTGACGTGTCTTAAAATAGATTAGATGTATGTCTGCACAATTGTTTCTTCTAGAATGTACAGATCTACATACTCCCTGTCTTCTCTAAGCTACAGAATAGCTACTTGTAGTAATTCGGTAATTTAGCCATATATGTTGGGACCAGAAATCGATTTTGAAGAACAAGGATACAGAAAGTTGCACCCTTCAAACTGGCAGATTGGTTCTATAGGTTTGCTACGCATAAAACTGTAGAAGTCTGAATGTATGTTTTTCGGACTGTCATTGGTACACTAATTTCAAAGGTGAAATGCTCGGCCATGACTTTTAGCGTTTATGTAGATGTCTTCTAGTATATGAAAAAACAAAGCAAACATGGACCTGTTAACCAGGTAAACTTGATTTTCACCAGAGGGGGTCTTCACAGCTAATGGAAGTGGGGTTAATGGCAGAAATTTTGGACAGCATTTACGCACACCTATGAAGAAATTCATCTCTAATGAAATGCTGTAGGTTTGCTCAAAGATTATCTGCGGGTGGAATAGGTTTTCAGTAAGGTTAAAAAAAAACAAAAAAAACATTTCATCAGCCAATCAAAAAAAAAAAAAAAAAACCTAAAAATACACAGATTTCCTTGGAAATGTTAAGAAAACATAATTGCTCTGAGTTATTTGTTTTATTCATGTATATGTCTATGCTGTTAAATATATGAACATCTGCTTTATTATGCCACTGTAAGAGCATGCAATGCAGCAGACTATGAGGTGGTCCTGGCAGTGAGTCCATATTTGTTGCTGTCTATCCCCATCTTGTGTCCTGCTCTGGTATTGCTAAGATGCAAAGATGAGAAAGCACAGTACATTTATCTGATACTTTACTGATCGATCAGATGTTTTGTTGGCCTCTGAAGTCAGGCCATTTGGCACAATAGCACGCCCAGCCCATGAGAGAATCATTTACATCTCGTATCCTAGGCATTTTGATGATGCTCTCATGTAGGATGAAGTACTGGAGTGCTACAGCAGAATACCTTTTAAATCCAGTATCAAGAATATTAGCTCTTGGATTTGACATCATTTTCTTTCTGCTGTTACATATGAAACAGCTTGACTGAGTTTCCCTCCAGAGATCAGTAAAATGCTATCATACACTGCAATTCAAAAGTTAGGGGTCACTTAGAAATTTCCTGATTTTTGAAGGAAAAGCATTTTTTTCAATGAAGATAACATTAAATTAATCAGAAATATAGTCTCGATATGGTTATTGTGGTAAGTGACTATTCTTGCCTGAAACGGCTGATTTTCAAAGGAATATCTACAGAGGGGTACAGAGACCCATTTTCAGCAACCATCACTCCTGTGTTCGAATGGTACAATGTGTTAGCTAATCATGTTGAAAGGCTAATTGATGATAAGACTTATGCTAGCACATGAATAAAAGTGTGATTTTTCATGGAAAATATGAAAGTAACTGCATAACCCCAAACTTTTGAATGGTAGTGTATCCCATCTCAAGCATAGAGTACAAAAGGAGTCAGGCAGCAAGTAAAAAAAAAAACACTGGATGCACTGACAGGCGAGATAAAGAGGATGTGGAAGAGAAGGAAAAGCAAAAGACCTATGATCAGCTGATGGTGCTGGTGAGGCACCAACATGACACCAGTAGATGTGAAGGTGTTTGCAGGAGTCTGTCACTGTCCTGGTGGGTGCTGTGGAAGACAGATAGCTGACCAGAGAAGGCTGTCCTGCACCAATGCAAAACTGATTTATGGCATAGATTGTAAGGTCAGGCCAGGGTCCATTGTTTCAGCCCAACTCCAACTGTGTGCACACTGAAGAGGACTCTGCTTGCAGGTCACAACAGATTGGAAAATCTTGTAAAGAAACTTCATAACATGGAAATAACTTGTTGTGTACTTGCTACTATTGAACTTTAATGTTGGTGATCATGATTTTAAATAGTTCCATTGTCTTTTAGATTTTGGAAAACAAATCTGCATTACATAAAACTGGAATCAATATTTGCTCCTGTTCTTGTGACGCACAAAGACTTTGACCTTATGTTGCCAACTCTGACCCACTGTTTTCTCATTCTATGCTCCTGAAGGCCTACTGTATGCCTGACCCCGTGTATGTGCACAACCCAGGTCAGGGCCATGCTCAGTAATTTTAGATCAAAGTTCAGCTGCCTCTCTTAAAGCAACATATACAGCAAACCCACAGAACGAAGTAAAGGTTAAGATAGGCGTTTGCATTGTGCGTGTCTGTTTATTGCTAAAAAATAAAGTAAGAAGAGGGCAAAGATCTTTAGTGTATAAAACAGTGTGTGATGTCAAACACGTCTGTTTTCAAAAATGTGAGATTTACATGCATTAATCAAACTGATTAATGCATGTGTGTTTATGGCCACTTAAAAAGAGAAGAAAGCCAATTGTTAAGAATTCTTCAAGTTATAGATGACTGTGTATTCATGCTTTTATTTTGAAATGGGCGCTCTTATTCTTTAAAGACATCTATGCAGTCCCTTCCTTCTCCGACGTTCAGCTGTGATAGTGGTGTAGCAGCCAGTGATGATGTAAGTTACGTTCATAGTGATGTGAAATGAATATGTACATGTTACTTACCTCTTCTGGTAGTGTTGTTAAGCTCCTGGTGTGTATTTGCACTCCTTAAAATGTCCGTTTTTACTCATTAGCATGATCGTGATTTAGCATCATTTAAGCTAACTGAGTTGGTTTGTATGACTGTTAACCTCAGATTGTTCACAGTTTACATGTTTATGCTAAGTGATTTCAGGTTAAAGCAGTAGGCCTACTTATAAATATTACATGGTTGATATTGACATTGATATTGACATACATGCATTTTCTGCTTACTGTGTTTATTTACTGCATTTAATTTACAGTAGTAGACAATGTTAATTTAGTCCTTTATTTTTTGTTATACATTTCCAGAAACTGCTCTGTACCCAGAATACATCGCTGTACTCATACGGTTCTACAGTAAAACAGTTAAAACTCAACTGATGTCTCGTGTGCTCTCTGACCAAAGCCCTCCAGTGGTCAGTTGGGCTACAAATTAGCATCAGAGGTCTCAATCCTCAACAAAGTCCCTTCGAGCCAGGTTAAGCCTCAAGTACAAAGTCCCCACTCCACAGCCCTTCCTGTGTTCACTCTCTGAGTCACTCCCTTTCAGCAGAGCGGCATGTGCACAACATTGGAGACTTTCATTGAAAGACACACAACAAATGTAACTACACTCCTACCATAGCAAGTGAAACAACAAAATCTGCATTTACACCAATACGTTCAGTCCCTCCAAAGTACCCACACTCCGCCTATTCAGTCATCTCCTCTGGAATGATGATGCCAACCTCAGCCCAAGGGCATTTTATTAAGTCAGTTTCCTTACAGCCTGCATCGCTAAGAGGATGACGTTTTCCTACAGGCACCAGCCTGTAGGAAAACGTTTTCTGTTTGTATTTTTGATGACTTTTCTGTTCATATTTTAAAATAAACTCAGACTTTTATTGACTTTTCAGAGTGTATTTTAACATAAACTCAGACTTTTATTGACTTTTCAGAGCGTATTTTAACATTCGGAGCTCTAACTCAGACTTTCCTCTCTTCTCCAGCATTAAAACTTTGTCTGTGGAGAGAAAAGAACGACTCCATTTTTTGCCAGACTGGAGGATGTTGGAGGGAGTCTGTTAATCTCTCTGGACCTGACATTTGAAAACCTCCACCTCTCCTCACCTGAACTCTCCTAAACTGAATTCAAGTTGAGCTAACTTAACCCCCCTGTTCTCATTTACGGGCACCAAAAAATATTGTTACCTTGTCTGGAAAAAAAATCAGCAAAAAAAATTCCCCAAATTTCAGAAAATTTGCAAAACCTTCAGGAAGAAAATGCCAATAATTCCTTAAAAGTTTCCCTTAAAAGTTTTATTTTTAAAAAATTTCCCAAATTTGGCAAGAAAGTTCTTGTAAATATTTTCAAAAAATAAGCAAAAAATCTTCCAAAAAATATCTAAAGTGATTGCATATATATCAGTAAAACGTGTAATATTTTCTTTAACAACATTCATAAAAAATCCGCAAAATTCACTGGATTTTAGTTGATTTTGTTGTGAATGTTCTTAACAAACATTTTAACATTTCTTTTAACTAAACTGTCTGAAAAAGATGAAACTTGGTGCAAAATTACTCACAAATTTCTCCTAATGAGATAAAACTTTGACAAACTGACTTGAAATTATCTGAAATTACCCAAAATTTTAGTTTTAATGGTTAAAGATGTATATAATTTTTTTTCAAATTTATGCCAGTTTGCTCACTCTGTATTAGTTCTAGATTACTGGTTTTCTACATTTCTGCACACAGAATCTTCTCTCTAACGTCTTTAACACATTTTAGTTCTTTTGTGAACAGTTTTTATGCCTGATCTTCTTGTTAGATCAGTTTTAGACACGTTTAACTTCTAGAATTTAAAAAAAAAAAAAAGTCTAACCCTAACAACCTGTCCTGAAACTTGTCCATCCATCCATTATCTATACACCACTTAATCCTCACTAGGGTCGCGGGGGGGGGGGCTGGAGCCTATTCCAGCTGACTCGGGCGAAGGCAGGGGACACCCTAGACAGGTCGCCAGTCCGTCGCAGGGCCACACACAAAGACAAACAAGCACTCACACACTCACACCTACGGGCAATTTAGAATAGTCACTTAACCTCAGCATATTTTTGGACTGTGGGAGGAAGCCGGAGTACCCGGAGAAAACCCACGCATGCACAGGGAGAACATGCAAACTCCATGCAGAAAGATCCCGGGAAAGCCGGGACGCGAACCAGGGACCTTATCGCTGCAAGGCGAAAGTGCTAACCACTACGCCACTGTGCAGCCCCTCCTGAAACTTGTAAAATGAATAAACAGAGTGATGGACTGCAGTGTGTTTTATATTCTGTTCAGCTGAATCTCAGTTGAATCCTGATTTTTGTGCATCATAAAGAGAAACAGTTTTTGATAAACGTGCATTTCCTTTTTTTCAGTTTTTTGTCTGAATGTTCTTTCTGATGATATAAAATCTGTTTGTTGTGTTAAATGTGTGTTTTAGTTTCAGTGTTCTGGAGATTGAGATCTATTCTCTCTAATGTTCAGCGTCAGACGTTCCTGCAGAAACCCTCAGACCCAGAGGGATTCTTACCGATGCTCAGGAGATGGACGAGGAGAGGAAACGTTGTCCATCCTCCAGACGGATCTGAAGACCCGACCGGCCTTTGGGGCGGCGTTTGGTGAAGTTATCTCTGGAGGCTGCTGGAGGATAAATGTGGAGATCTGCAGATAGAAGCCAAGAAGATGAACGGAGCTGGAGAGGAAGAAGATCTACAGTGGTGTTCAAAGTAATAGCAGTCCCACATCACTTTATCAGGACCGTCGGTGTTGATTTAACTTATTTCTGTAAGTCATACCTTGAAAATAGAAACGGGGTGCTGGGGGGAGGAGGGGAGCAGGGCCGTGCAGAGACCTTTGGAGGGGCAGGTGCTCAAAGTTCAAAGGGGGCACATGGAGCAAGAATTTGAAACACCATACAGAAACATACCTCATAATACAAGGAGCAGCAGTAGCTAAGTCTCAGGACTGCTGATCAGAAGGTCATTGGTTCAAACCCTGACCTGTGATGTAGTGTATTTGAGAAAAATTATTATTTGGAAGCTGAATTTACATCACCATTAGACACTGGACTGTTTAACTGTGGCTGCTCTTCCTGGAGTCCTTGCTTTTAAATTTCATACCTTTTCCAGACATGTACTGTAGAGTCACGGATTTGCTCCATGGTGCTGATTCATAATCTGCCCTTTATTATTCGTAGTGCTAATAATAGGTTTAAAAAACAATTAAATGATATAGAAATCATGTATTTAAATGTATTTGTACTTTTATTCAGTTTGACTATCCACTTTGCGCAAGCCAGCAAGGTTCTAAAAGTTTTATATTATATTTAATTTGTCTAAATATACAAATGTTATAAACAAGTACTGATATCTTTAAATGAGAGGTTGAGAGAAAAACAACTCAAATTCTTCTAATTATTATTGTTATTGTATTTGTACTGCAATAGTCCAAAATTATGTGAAAATGCATGTACGTAGTTTCAGTGAAATAACATAACCTCTGTCTCATTGCCTCTAGAAACAGGAAACACACTGCAACTCACTGACAGTAAAATAATACATCTCTCTGATGCACTTTGCCCATGACAACAGAAACACACAGAAACATGCAGAAGCCTGGCAGACTTTATCCTCTCAGCAGCTGTGTGGTTAACTAGCAGCTAGAACTGATGACAGGTGTGTGTTAGAGTCAGACACACACACAGGATGCTCACTTCATCAGTCATCTTGCAAAAATACACCGTACATAAACGAATCCCGCTGCAGAACCTCCTCTCCATCAGGACCATCAGTTGTTGATGTCCTCCCTCGGGTCTCCGGCTGCTAGACTAGCGGCGCTAGCGCAGAGCTACAGGGAACATCTGGACCCCTCAGAGCAGTGAGGGACGTCTACGTAGATCACGTGACCGACCGACGGTAGATCTGAATTATTTTTAGTTTTGTTTTATTATTTTTGGGCCTCAGAGACTTTTACACACACACACACACACACACACACACACTTACAAATAAAAACAAAATTAAACAGAATTTTTAAAAACAACTTTGACAACGGCACTTTGGGCATCAAGGAGCAAAGGGGTAGGTGCTTTGCACACAGTTAAAGTTGTGCCGGTATGCCCGCGAAACTGACCCCCCCCCGAGCACAAGGGCCGCTATTTGTCTATTTGTCCATCTGCATGGTAAGTTTTAACTTGTGAAATAACAAGTCAATGAAGTCTAAAGACTTGGACGCTTATATTTACTGCATATAGTCAACGTATTTGTCGATGGTCCGAGTGTTTGAGGGGAGGCATTTGTGTTTGTACAGCGTATCGTAATGAAAAGAGCTGAAGTACCGTGAATGTCTTGCATTCACGCTGTTTATCTACCGTCGCTCTCTCTCTCTATTCATCCTCTTGCTCGCTCTATCACAACAGAGCTCCTCTACCGCAGCTGCTCTGGGGATGAAGATCCCTGTCAGGGTGCAGCACTGTCTGAACTGTGTGTGGCTTGTCTAGTTTATCTTTTCTACTTTGACTAATTACCCTACAGTCTACAGTTAATCTGGTGGTTATTAAATTGATTATTCCATAAATCTCTCACTCTTACTCACTCATGCGATATAAGATGATGCAGATAGGTTAAAAATTGATTCACATTATCTTTTTCAAAACATGTAGCTCATTTTGGGGTTTTTTTCTCTTGCAGTTGTATAAAGCAGCCATTTCATCAAGCAGGAGGTTGACCCTTCATGTTATGCAGTGCCTTGATAAAGAGGTATGTATAGCGTGAATTTGTCAATGTGAACTTCCGTAAGAACTATAGTATTGCATGAGCTCACTTTATGTAAGACACAAATCAGAATAGGAGGACAGCTGCCCTTCTTGGTCTTACACTGGTCTTCTTCTCGGAGGATAAGAAACGTGGAAGACCAACGTCAGGATGTGTGATGTAAGAAAATTAACATGTTTATATTAAGCATTGACTAGATTTACTGGTATTCATTTGAAACAAAAGTAAGCATTTCTTTTTTCCACAACATTGCAGTTGTACATTTAGTACATCATTCAAAACTAACTGGCAATTCAAACATTGTCTGATTGTCTGAACATTTAAAACTGGTAGGAAGTTTTAAAAAGAGACTGTGTGATATTACGATGATATAGACTGCTGTACTGACAAGTTAATCCCAATAAATGCATAGCCGAGTATGGGGTGTATTTTAATGCAACCACAATTTTTTACCACTTTCAGTTTTTATTAGGTCACCTGAGACAAAGTCAAGGACCTAAATTAATTTCAAATTTCAAAGATCCCAGGCTGTCCAGAACCCTATCCAGATATGGTAGAATCAAATACACTTTGTGGATGGAAGGGTCCAGGCCCCAGGGTTTCACATTTGGCAAAGTTTATCTCCCTTATCTATAGTAATCGTAACCGTGATGCCCTAGAAATTAAGATCTTGATAAAAAAAAATAAATAAATTTAAACACTATTATTATTGAAATTTTAACATGATACAAACATTCAGAGATTATTTGTTAGAACACTTGCAGATGGGTGTGTGCATAGTATCTGGAGCCACTTTAAAAAACTATTTCCAAAACCAAATTTAGGTAGTATGTTAAATAGATAAGGCCACTCTATTCTATCAGAGGCTTGTCGGCAGGGCTGGGCGATAAATCGATTTTATCGATTAATTCGAGTTTGTACTTAATGGCGATTTGTTTTGGTGAAAATCGATTTTCTCATCAACTTCCGCCACCAACGCCTTCCCGTAGTTCAGAGTGCGCGCCCCCCTCCCCTCCGCGCTTGATACACAAACAACATGGCGACGAGCGGTGCAGATCTAAAGGCGCGTGTCCACTAGATGCTATTTTCCCGCACGGAAACGCACCGCTTCTGAAAATCACAGGACGGCCACTAGCGAACCACAACATGGTCACATGACAGCGCTGAGCAACAGCAGGCCGCTACGTGGTGACGTGACCGAGCTTTCAGCTGGACAGTCCTGCAGACAAGTCGGATAAACACAGCGGCTCGGCCGCAAACTTTCCCTTTTATTTAAAAAAACACGTCAGCGAAAAGTATTTCTGAAAGCATTTGAGGTGAGAAATAATCTGTGCAGCAGCTGAATCTGTCCTGGTTTTATGTCACCGACGCCTAGTTTAGAAGTTTGAGGACAGTTTCACGATGCGTGGAATCTCTGCACGCTGCATCCAATTTGTATAAAGTAGAAGTCCAGTCTACTTTATGCAAATAAGCTGCAGCCCTCTTCAGGTAAACACACCGGATCACAGCGGGAAACGCACCGCAACCAGACCAGCATGCCACATGCAGCGCATTTCCAGCTGCGATCCGGTGTGTTTACCTGGAGAGGGCTGCAGCTCAATTGCGTACAGTAGACTGGACTCCAGCGTGCGGAGATTAGGTAGGGGGTTAAAAAAAATCAATAAAAAAAAATCGGATAAATCGTGAATCGGGATTTTTTGTGAAAAAATCTGAGATTTTTTTTTTTTAGGCCATATCACCCAGCCCTACTTGTCGGGCGTCCAGTGATAATACTGCAGTATCCTTGGCATTGGCTTTTTCATGGATTATTTTGAGCACTCTCCTGATGTTGTGGAGCCCTTGTCGTTTTTGCACAAAGCCATTCTGATCACTATGAATTAGACTTGGAATTTATGTGTCGTCTTTTTGCAAGAACTTTACAGAGGATTTTAGTGTCCGAATTAAGCAGACTTATCGGTCTATACGAAGCACTGTCTGTATCAGGTTTGCCTGGTTTTAAAATCAAAGTTATCACGGTTTTAAAATCAAAGTATAACATGGGGAAGGATGCCATTCTCATAAGATTCATTGTACATTTTTAATAGTGGGACAAGTAACTTCAAATGTTTTATAAAATTAAATTGGTAGGCCATCAGGTCCAGGTGTTTACCACTACTAATATTTTGGATGGCCTGTGACAATTTTTCAGTTGTTAAACAATTATCTAGCTCTTCTTTTGCATCGTCTGAGATTTGGGGAAATTGAAGCTGGTTAAGAAAGGAGTTCCTTTCCTCTATGTTTTCAGGACATTCTGATTTGTAAAGGTGTTGATAATATTCTCTAAAACTATCATTAATTTCCACAGGGTCCACTGTCACTCTGCCAGAAGACATCTGTATACTGTTAATGGCCTCATCAGATTGTATCTTTTTGATTCTCCATGCTAAAAGTTTCCCGGCTTTCTCTCCTAGTAAGACTGTTTGTGCCACAATATGCTCTTTGCTGCCTTATCAGCAGATAGTTTGCTATATTTGGTTCTTAAAAGCAGGACATCTCTTTGCTTCACCGGGTCATCTCCTTGGTTTAGTTCTGTTTCCAAAGCTTTGATTTCTAAGGTTTCCATCTCTACTTTTTATTGTTTGGTTTTAGAGCTTGTGAAACTAATTATTTTTCCTCTGATGTAGGCCTTGAATGCCTCCCATCTTATACAGGCATTGGTTTGGTCAGTGTTTAACTCAAAGTAGTCACCTATTTTTTCTTCAATAAATTTTAGGAATTCTGGGTTATGCAGCCATCTTACTTGAAATTGCCAATCAAGTGAGTTATTAAAAAAATTATTTACAATGATATTGAAAGATATGGTGGCATGGTCACTTATTACAATACTGCTGTATTGGCAGTCTCTAACTTTTGATACAATTTCCCTTGAAATGAGGAAATAATCGATGCGTGAACGAGACCTGCTTATACCTGAGTTACGTGAATATTCAACTTTATTTGGGTTTTGGTCCCTCCGCATTTTAACCAGATTCAAATCTGTCTTTCTTGCATCAAAAGTATGTCAGTAAAAGTGTTTATTTTGTGACTAACCAGCTCAGATTGCTATGATAAGTATCTGACAACATTATGTAGCCAAATAATGTCCACAATGTTGGGTCTACCTGACGTCGCTTCTTGCCCTCGTTTACATCCTGTTATGTAGTCTGTCATTTGAAGCAGGGGAGTGCGTGTGTGTGGAGCTACAGACACAGAAACTTGTAATTTGTTTCTGAAGTGATGGCTGAATATTAGAAGATTTTGAATAGTTGGATGAGGTATTTGAACTTGGTGGCCTACATTATGTATTTGAACTGATGAGAAGCTGCAACAGAAGAAGAGAGGGACAGGGAGAGGGGCAACAGGCTGCAGAGTTTCAGCCAGCCATGCTGTTGTGATACTCGGGAGTTTGTTTTGTTGCTCATATTAGTTCAAGTATTTGACAACATGATGGAGAGAATCCACAAATCAAATTCAAATTCAGAATTTGATCAGAATCTATTCAGAATCGTCTAAATATTCAGCCATGTCTTCAGAAACAAACTATGAATTCCACATTCAAACTTACTTTTGGCTTCAGGCAAAAATGAAACTCAGTGAATACAGCATGGATCAGCCTGATTTTGGTTCCTATCATTCAGTTTCACCCCAGGACAACCCTAAATACAGCCCAGGTTCAAAAATCCCAAAGTTTTCCTTTCAGGATAGACAGAAGTTCCATGTGTTCGGTAATTGTCAGAATCAAGATCATGTGAAAAGAGGGCGATGGGAACTCTGAAATTTTTAAAGGCAGCAGGGTCACTGGTCTATCTTAAGGGGACAGACATTTTTTAAAAAAAATACAGTTATTAAATTGCAATAGTCTATAATAATGTGCACTTTTATTAGTTAAAGACGTACATGTTTTTTTTCTTCTTGCATAATCAGTCATAAATAAGTTTTGCCCATTTAGAGTGAACTTACTATTGACAATATTAAATTTCTGAATTACATCCAACAAAATAATGATTTAATTTATCCAATTGTTTCAGGTTCATGGTGAAACCCTGGACATCTTAATGAAGGGAATGTGTGTCAGACTTCTCATTGGACATGAAGGCGTTCTGGACGATGCATTCCCAATGTGGCTGTGGTGGCAGAGGAGACGTTCTTGGTGACATAAGAGGTGGTCACTGGTTAGGCCACTGCAGCATTAAATTATCTGCTGCAAAGAGAAAGGGAATAAAAGGAGACAGAAAGTATGCCAAATGTGTAAAAAACAAGCTAAAACATGCAAAATACCTCAAAACCTCCTCAAAAACAATAAAAACTGACTCTGAAATGACTCAAAAGCTCTAAATTTGTCCAAAACAAGTTACAATATTGTGCAAAATACCTCAAAACAAGATACAAACTGACTTGAAATTCTTTGAAAAGACTAAAAAAAATCAAAATTTGTCCAAAACAACTTAAGATATTGTACAAAATTCCTCAAAACAAGGAAAAAATGCCTCAAAACAAGATAAAAACCTGACTTGAAATTGTCTGAAATGACTTAAAAGCTTCAAATTCAACCAAAATGACTTAAAATTTGCCCAAAACTAATTAAAATTCTGCACAAAATCACTGGAAACTTCAGTCTTGACTCATAATGTGTCCATATGCATAAAGTTCCTGCTGTTCAGGCTGAATTTTAATACAGGTGTAACCAGGTGGTAAACAGAGGCAAGTAAATATACTGAAAACCACTGAAATCCCCGTTTGTGACTCTTCTGCTAATTGTCGTTTTGGACAGCAGGGGGCGTAATGTTATTGTTGTATTGGGGGTAGTTTTGAGGTCAAAAGGCAGATCAAAGGGTTACTGGTTACTGTGGGACAGTAAGAAAATGTAAATAATACCATGCTATGAAAGACTGAATTATGAAATATAGTGACAGGGTGGTAAATTGTTTGTTATTTGCATTAAAATCCACTTTATGTCCATGTACTGTGCTGAGGAGTACCGACAGTTAGAGCAGTGGTTCCCAACCTGTTTGGCTTGGAGCCCCCCCTATAAGCTGCACTCCACCCCCCAGCGCGGCGCCTAGCCCCACCCCCCACCACCACCAACAAAACCACCCCTTAAGTACACTACAAAACATATGAGGGAAGTTATTGAATTGTATTACAAATAGAAAATTCCCTAAAATTATACAAAAATAATATTTTATATCAAACTAGGAGTTGTACTAAGGGCTGTACAGTGGCGTAGTGGTTAGCGCTTTCGCCTTGCAGCGAGAAGATCCCTGGTTCGCGTCCCGGCTTTCCCGGGATCTTTCTGCATGGAGTTTGCATGTTCTCCCTGTGCATGCGTGGGTTTTCTCCGGGTACTCCGGCTTCCTCCCACAGTCCAAAAATATGCTGAGGTTAATTGATTATTCTAAATTGCCCGTAGGTGTGAATGTGAGAGTGATTGTTTGTCTATATATGTAGCCCTGCGACAGACTGGCGACCTGTCTAGGGTGTCCCCTGCCTTCGCCCGAGTCAGCTGGGATAGGCTCCAGCACCCGCCGCGACCCTAGTGAGGATTAAGCGGTGTATAGATAATGGATGGATGTACTATGATGAGTAGGAGAGAGTTTATGGCTGCAGTAAATGTAGTGACACTACAATGCATAAGAGTTTTTTTTTGTTTGTTTGTTTTTTTAACTTAAAAAAAAATCCTTAAAATTATGAAAAAAAATGTAATATCAAACCAAGAGTTGTAGTATGAGCAGCAGGAGTCAGTTGCTGGCTGCAGTAAATGTGTTGAATATTTGTGTCTCTTCGCTGTTGGCAGCGGTTTTGCATTTTGCAGACGGTCCCTGTTCACTCGTCGCACAGCCGGCTGCTCATAGACACCAATGTTGTTTCTGCAGCTTGAAAGACAGCTACTTTTGATTAAACTGGGCTTGTAGAGGCATCGTTTATGTTTAGACAACGTATATTTAATGAGTGAATATCTTTCCGAATTTGTGAATATCTTTCCGACTTTACCAAACTGTGTTTTATTTCCTGACGTCGCCGTAATTCTCTGGCTTCATGCTGTCATTTACGAGCATTTCACTACAAATAACATAATTCTGTCTTGTCCTTTAATAAAACCAAATTTAAGGAAACTCTCGAGGTATAGCCGGAGTTTTTAAGGTACTGATGAATCTTCACCTGTTCTGCGTTTTTCAAATATCGTTCCCGTCAGTAATTTTCTAACTGCACACAAGCTAATGAATCTGGATGAACTAGGAGCCGACCTTAAGAAAGTGTGGAGAGAAGTTGAAAGGTCAAGGAGGTGTGGCCATCGAAGTAGCAAAGGATTTTTGAAGAAAGACCAAATAAATGTGTTTTAAAAATGTTTTATAGGTAGACTTGTGATGACACAGTGAGTCTGTTACTCTGATTTTATCCAGAATGTCAATATCTCTTTTTATAACATCACAGCCTCAGAGCAGACAAAGCTTCGCCCCCCCTCAGACCTCTGGCACCCCAAACTCAGACTTTTGGTGACTTTTCTGTTTGTATTTTAACATAAACTCAGACTTTTCTGTTCGTATTTTAACATAAAATCAGACTTTTGGTGACTTTTCTGTTTGTCTTTTAACATAAACTCAGACTTTTGATGACTTTTCTGTTCGTATTTTAACATAAACTCACTTTTATTGACTTGTCTGTTCGTCTTTTAACATAAACTCAGACTTTTGATGACTTTTCTGTTCATATTTTAACATAAACTCCGACTTTTATTGACTTTTCAGAGCATATTTTAACATAAACTCTTACTTTTTATTGACTTTTCAGAGCGTATTTTAACATAAACTCAGACTTTTATTGACTTTTCAGAGCATATTTTAACATAAACTCAGACTTTTGGTGACTTTTCTGTTTGTATTTTAACATAAACTCAGACTTTTATTGGCTTTTCAGAGCGTATTTTAACATTCGGAGCTCTAACTCAGACTTTCCTCTCTTCTCCAGCATTAAAACTTTGTCTGCAGAGAGAAAAGAACGACTCCATTTTTTGCCAGACTGGAGGATGTTGGAGGGAGTCTGTTAATCTCTCTGGACCTGACATTTGAAAACCTCCACCTCTCCTCACCCTCCCAGCCCACTGATGTGAGGAAATCCAGCTCTGAACAGACTGAACTTCTAAATCCCTCCTGGAAGCTTCACCCTGAACAGACAACTGCAACGCCGTGGTAACGGGCAGATTACAGGTAACAGGTGTAAACTGTTAGTAACGCTCAGAGTCACGTGATGCTGCTCCGTTTATGTAGTGAGGCAGAAAATAAGGACAGGAAGCCGCCACATTTAACAGATCAGAGTTTCCACAGATCAACAGTTCACTCTATTTATGCACTCTGAGAGGAAATTTATCGCTTATTTCTGTCAACCAAACTGGGTCAACATCATAATGTAGCATCAACTTCACATCACGTGGAATTTACACTGGAATTTATAAAGAAGCTGACAGAAAACTGAATTCAAGTTGAGCCAACTTAACCCTCCTGTTGTCCTCATTTACGGGCACCAAAAAATATTGTTACCTTGTCTGAAAAAAAAAATCTAAAAAATCAGCAAAACAAATTCCCCAAATTTCTGAAAATTTCCAAAACCTTCAGGAATAAAATTCCTTAAAAGTTTTATTTATAAAAAAAAATTCCCAAATTTGGCAAGAAAATTCTTGTAAATATTTTCAACACATGAGTAAAAATCTTCCAAAAAAAATCCTAAATATATCCAGAGTGACTACATATATATCAATAAAATGTGTAGTTTTTTCTTTAAGAGCATTCATTAAAAAAAAATCTGCGAAATTTGCTGAATTTTAGTTGATTTTGTTGTGAATGTTCTTAAATATTTTAACATTTCTTTGAACTGTAAACTGTCTGAAAATGACAAAAAAAGATCAAACTTGGTGCAAAATAACTCAAAAATTTCTCCTAATGAGATAAAACTTTTCCAAACTGACTTGAAATTGTCTGAAATTACCCAAAATTTTTCCAAAAAGATTAAGAATTTGTGCAGAAGTGGATTAATTTGTGAATTCATGTTGAGGTAACTTAATAAAATTTGCTTGATCGGACTCAACAACAATTAACACAATTTCACCAATTTTACTCAAAATTTGGCAAAAGTTCAACTAAAACGACTGAAAACTGTTCAAAATGAATCCAAATGACTGGATTTGTTAAAAAAAAAAAAAGCGGAATCTTTGTACAAAATGATTCAAAAACTTTTTCTAATTGACTAAATTGCATAAAATTACCCAAACATTTGCCCAAAAAGATTCAAAAATGTATCTGAAATCACTCCAAGTCATCCAAATCAAATCAAGTACAAACACTGAGCCAAATGACTCAAAACCTTGTTTGAAACAAGAAAGCACTTGGCACACAACTCTTTACACAACTCTAAATTTGTCCAAAACCAGTTCGAATATTATACAAAATGCCTCAAAAACCTGCTCATAACAACATAAAAAATGACTCAAAAGGACAAAGTTGTTCAAAACCAGAAGAAAATTGGTTAAAATGGATCAAAAACTTCTCTTAATGAGATAAAACGTTTCCAGATTGACTCGAAATTATATGAAATTACTCAAAATTTGTCCAAAAAGATTCAAAATGTATGCAATAAGTTCATAGAAAACCGAATTCAAGTTGAGGTAACTTAACTGAAATGAACATAATTTCACCAACGTTACTTAAAATTTGACAAAAGTTCAGCTAAAACAAGTGAAAACTGTCTGAAAATGACTCAAAATGTTGCTCAAAAAAGATTCACTTTAAGAATTGAATAAATAAAGTCTGAATCTGAAAGGAACCCTAACCCTAAAATGGATTAAATGTTTACAGATAGATGCATATAATTTATTTTTTTCTAATTTATGCCAGTTTGAACGCTGCATATATGCAAGTATTGTTGCTCTATATTAATTCTACATTACAGGTTTTCTGCATTTCTGCACACTGGATCTTTTCTCTAACATCTTTAACACATTTTAGTTCCGTGAATAGTTTTAATGTCCGTTTTAAACATCTTTAACTTTTAAAATTGAAAGAAAAAATTGTCTGAATCTGAAAGAAACTTTCCTAAAACTGATTAAATGGTACAAGATGATTTATTCAAGTTTGCATGCTGCATACATGCAAATATTTTTGCTGTATATTTGCTCTAGATTACAGGTTTTCTACATTTCTGCACACTGTATCTTGTCTATACCGTCTTTAACACATTTAATGCTTCAGTGAACAGTTTTAATGTCTGATCTTCTTGTTAAATTAAACACATTTAACTTCTAGAATTGCAGCAATTTAAAAAAATCTTCCTAAAACCGATTTAATGGTTAAAGATAGATGCATACAAATACATTTTCTAATATACACAAGTTTGCACACTGCATACATGCAAGTATTTTTGCTCTATATTAATTCTACATTACAAGTTGTTTAATTTTTTTTACATTTTTACATCTTTTCTCTGTCTTTAACATGTTTTAGTTCTTCAGTGAACAGTTTTTATGTCTGATCTTCTTGTTAGATCAGTTTTCGACATGTTTAACTTCTAGAATTGAAAAGAAAAGAGCCTAAAGACAGAAGAAACTTTCCTTAAACTGATTTAATGCTTAAAGATAGATGCATATAATATTTTTTTTTTTCAAATTTGTGCCAGTTTGCTCACTCTGTATTAGTTCTAGATTACAGGTTTTCTACATTTATGCACACACAATCTTCTCTCTAATGTCTTTAACACATTTTAGTTCTTCTGTGAACAGTTTTTATGCCTGATCTTCTTGTTAAATTGTTAAACACATTTAAACTTCTAGAATTAAAAAAAAACAGTCTAAAGATAAAACAAACTGTCCTGAAACTTGTAAAATGAATAAACAGAGTGATGGACTGCAATTTGTTTTATTTTCTGTTCAGGTGAATCTGAGTTGAATCCTGATTTCTGTGCATCATAAAGAGAAACAGTTTTTGATAAACATGCGTTTCCGTTTTTTCAGTTTTTTGTCTGAATGTTCTTTCTGATGATTTAAAATCTGTTTATTGGGTTAAATGTGTGTTTTAGTTTCAGTGTTCTGGAGATTGAGAGCTATTCTCTGTAACATTTAGCGTCAGACGTTCCTGCAGAAACCCTCAGAGCCCAGAGGGATTCTTACCGATGCTCAGGAGATGGATGAGGAGAGGAAACGTTGTCCATCCTCCAGATGGATCTGAAGACCCGACCGGCCTTTGGGGCGGCTTTGGGTGAAGTTATCTCTGGAGGCTGCTGGAGGATAAATGTGAAGATCTGCAGATAGAAGCCAAGAAGATGAACGGAGATCTACGTCTGCTCCCAGTGGTGGATCTGAAGTTAACCAAACTAGTTCTGGCTCTGACTGGAATAACTGTGAGGTTAGGTGTTTATGTACGTTTTGTTTTCCTCCTGATTCATCCAACTATTTCAAGAGATTTCTGAGTTCTCTCTCCTCCTTCATGTTGTTCTGTTTCCACAAAGGTGCAGGATTTTAGATCTTTTACTGTCTTTATGTGTCTTATAGTTGAGAGTTGGTGTCTCCGTGTTGCTGTTTATTATCTATTTTGTTGGTCCCGTCTGTTTTTGGAGTTATTGTTTGTAGTTATTGGTAGTTTTTACATGTATGAATGTTCAATTTTCATCTATTTATTGTTGGTTTTCGTCTCTTTCAGGTCATTTTGTGTCTCTTTGCTGTGTTGTTGCATCATATCGTCGTTCTTTTGTGTCCCTTTGTTGTAGTTTTACAGAGAAATTCTATGTTTTGTTTTTTTTTCTATGATTTCTGTCATTCTAACTGCAGAGAAGTGTCAGGCCTGCAGCAGCAGCAGGCTCTGTGTAGGACTTTTTTTTCCCTCCCTTCTGTTTTCCTTATTAGGTGTGCTTGGCATGAAGGCTGTGGCGGCAGGTGATGGCACTCTGTAATCAGCAGACCGGGAGACAGACCCGGTCCTGTGCCCATCTTCAGGTTCTGAGCCCATCTCCAGCTTTTGCTCCTGTCTCCAGGTTCTGCGCCCGTCTCCAGGTTGTGCGCACGTTTCCAGGTTTTTCACCCGTTTTGCTCCCGTCTCCAGGTTCTGTGCCCGTCCTCAGGTTCTGCGCATGTTTCCAGGTTCTGCTCCCATCTCCAGGTTCTGCGCCCAGGATTCTCCTGTCTCCAGGTCCTACGTCCATCTTAAGGTTCTGCACCTGTCATTCCTGTTCCCAGTCTGTGAGTCCAGGTCGCTACTGTTCCCAGTCTCTTTTTTTCAGGTCGCTCCATCTCTACGTCTCTGAGTCCAAGTCGCTCCATCTCCCAGTCTCTGAGTCCAGGTCGATCCAGTTCCCAGTCTCTTATTCCAGGTCACTCCGTCTCTCAGTCTCTGAGTCCAGGTCGCTCCTGTTCCCAGTCTCTGAGTCCAAGTCTCTGCTGTTCCCAGCCTCTTTTTTTCAGGTCGCTCCATCTCTACGTCTCTGAGTCCAAGTCACTCCAGCACCTGGACTCAGACACTGGGAACTGCAGAGACCTGAACTCAGAAACTGGGAACTGGATCGACCTGGACTCAGAGACTGGGAGATGGAGCGACTTGGACTCAGAGACGTAGAGATGGAGCGACCTGAAAAAAAGAGACTGGGAACAGTAGCGACCTGGACACAGAGACTGGGAACAGGAACGACCTGGACTCACAGACTGGGAACAGTCCTGTCAGGTGTAACTGATGAAGATGAAGGTTTTCTTGTCAAGTGTAATTGATGAAGATGAAGGTTTTCCTGTCAGGTGTATCTGATGAAGATGAAGCTTTTTCCTGTCAGATGCAACTGATGAAGATGAAGGTTTTGCTGTCAGGTGTAATTGATGAAGATTAAGGTTTCTTCTCTTTTCTTACTCATTTTGTGCTCACTCTGTGTACCCAAGAACCCTAGAATTGGAGTAAATGATGTTCTATTAGACAGACTCCACCTCAAGGAGAAGGGGCACTCCTTTGATGACCACAAGGTGCGCATTCTAGCCAGAGAGGACAGATGGTTTGAGAGAGGGGTAAAGGAAGCCATTCATGTCAAACTACAACGGCCATCTTTGAACAGAGGAGGGGGCATCAGACACCACTTGTCTCCCACTTACAACGCCGTTCTTAGAGCCCTCCCAAGGAGGTGCAGCCATCTGTCCCACCTGCAGTCAGGTGACCCCCAACCACCCTCCTAGAGGGCTGGGAGGGGTAACGACCGCCCATCAAAGGCTAATGACTCACATTAACATCTAACGAGTCTATTGGTTTCGGGTCTTTGTCCACTTGTTTTTGCCACCACCCTCCTGGTGGATATATATCTGGTAGTCCCCACCAGGCTTTCAGAACTCAAGAAGCCTCTTGGATGAGAGGTGAAACGTTTTCGACTCACACGAGGTTAGTCCAGTTGCCATAACTTATGCTTGCTTGAGACAGACTCCTCTTGTAGATTAATTACAGAAGGTGAGAATCGAGTTTGGTTTTTGGATCAAGCAGGAAAAAGACTTGTTTCATTTTGTGTTTGATTGAATTTCTCTCACTTCACATCATCAATAATGGAACAACATATAATGTAGCCTTTTATACCTAAAACTGTGTTTAGAACTACACCTCTGCAGTATTTCAGTTGCATCGGATGTTTCAGTATCCCCTGCCGCGGGAGCGTGCATGCATTCGGAAGGGTGGAGCTATAATTCTGTGTTTAGATATCAGCGTAGTTTATGAATAAAACAAAATGTGGATTGTTACGATCATGCTTTGACTGTCAAACATGTTTGGTAATTTAGCACATGACATTTCAACCTAAATAAATGCCTGATTGTCTGCGCCTGCCAGAAAATGTACTCCCCCTCTATATTCCTCAGGTGATGTACTAACATCACGTGATTTATTCTGCAGACATTTGTGATCATGCTAAGCAACACCTGTGAATTAGGACTAATTTCATTAATCACAGCTAAAGTTATAGAGGGATACAAATTATTTCAGCCTCGTTCACTGGACCTGCCAGAAAATGTATCCCCCCGCTGCAATGAAAAGTCCAGTGAATGAGGCTGAAATAATTTGGTCACCAGGCCTCTGTTCAGTTCGACTTACTAATAATTTGTTTCTTTTGTGCAGGTTCGGCGAGCCTCGGCAGCAGTCCAATCCCTGGTGGTGGTTTCACGAGTCCCCTTTTTCGTTCGTGTGTCGTGTCACAGGTGTGGGATTATTTTTGGACCCCCCCTTTCTGATTCTTGCCTGCCGCCATGGTAAGCTGACCTACCCCTTTAATGTTTAAGTTGAGTTTTTCTATTTTCCTATTTTAACCTGGTGGCCTTGACCCTTACTTATAAAAATTAATATTGTAATTAAATAAAGATTTTTTTTTTTTTTGGAACACATCTCTCGCCCGAGTGATTATGAACCTGTGTGTGTGTGTGTGTGTGTTTAACTGATCCTTGGTTGATCCTACTGAACAGAATGTCCCGGGGGTGAAATTCCCCTGGGTGGCGTTGTCGCAACCTTCATCTAAATCCTAGCCGCTGTGCGTTTATTCACACACTCCAACACGCATTCTTCTCCTCACTCCTCATGCCACACATGCACATCTTTTCTTACAATTCCCAACTTCAGAAGACATATTAGTATTCACCCCTCTCAGAAGTTTTCCCTTTTTATTGCTTTCCAACATTCAATTCAATTTGGCTTTTATTGACAAGAGCAAACTCTTTCATGACAACAGATTTCTGCAAAGTAATTTCAATTAATTGAAATTTAAAATGTACAATAAGGGATTGCACAAGTTTTCACCACAGTAGATGCATGTTTGGCCGCAGTTGGATAGGTCTCAATCAGCCTTGCACACTGCAGTTTTACCCCATTCTCCTTTGCAAAACTGCTCATTTTGTCAGGTGGCACATCAATCATGAGCCCATTTTAAGTCCAGCCACAAATTCACAGTTGGATTGAGGTCTGGATTCTGACTCCATCACTCCAGAACATTCACCTTGTTGCCTTTAAACCACTTTTGCATAGGTTTGGCTGTTTGCTTCCAGGACCTGCTGCTGAGAAGCTTTGACATATCGTGATGCTGCCGCCACCATGCTTCACTTCATGATGCTGCTGCCACCATGCGCAAAAATTCATGATGATTTTTTTTTCAAAGAAAACCTTTCTGGAGTGTTTTTCACGGCCTCCTTTACATTATTTCATCATATGGCACGTTTTCACAACATGTTTGAAAATTGCATTTGTTTTCGACATAGTATAGTAAGGCGTTTTTTTGCACCAAAATTCATGATGATTTTTTTTTTTTTTTTTTTTTACAAAGAAAACCTTTCTGGACTGTTTTTCACGGCCTCCGTTACATTATTTCATCATATGGCACGTTTTTACAACATGTTTGAAAAATCGCATTTTTTTTCGACATAGTATAGTAAGGTGTTTTTTGGCGCCAAAATTCATGATGATTTTTTTTTTCAAAGAAAACCTTTCTGGAGTGTTTTTCACGGCCTCTTTTACATTATTTCATCATATGGCACGTTTTTACAACATGTTTGAAAAATCGCATTTTTTTTGACAGTATAGTAAGGCATTTTTTTGTGCCAAAATTCATGATGATTTTTTTTTTTAAAGAAAACCTTTCTGGAGTGTTTTTCACGGCCTCCTTTACATTATTTCATCATATGGCACGTTTTTACATGTTTGAAAAATCGCATTTTATTTCGACATAGTATAGTAAGGCGTTTTTTTGCACCAAAATTCATGATGATTTTTTTTTCCAAGAAAACTTTTCTGGAGTGTTTTTCAGAGCCTGCTTTACATTAATTCATCATATGGCATGTTTTCACAACATGTTGAAAAATGACATTTTTTGACATAGTATACTATGGCGTTTGTGTTCTTCTAAGTTTAACTCCAAGATTTTAAATACTTTCATTTACTGCAAATGAATATCTACTCCAAATGTCTCACTAATAATCATTATCAGCCTTAAAAACCCACAAAACACCCGTCTATACTCGACCACACTTAGTACAGTCCGGTTCCCCCTTCTATAAATCTGCTTGGAATCTTCCACTTCCTGTTTGTCAAAGTGGCCTTCCACCTGGACAGGTTTTGTTGGAGCTTATGCAACAAACATTTTGGGTAAGTGCACTTTAATATGGATGGATGACACTGAATTAGAGTCTGTTTTAATTGAGTTAAGATGTGTAGCTCTGTCATTAAATAGGAAATTATTTCCCAGAATTCACAGAGAAAAGTCTGAAATGTTTGCTAGGTTAGCATCCCACATGTTCTTTGGCTCAGCTAAAGCTAACTCTCTCCAACTTGTGGATCTCTTGAGTTGCTTGTTGTTAAAATATTTTGCTAGAGGTGCTGAAGCTCAGAAAGTCTGAGATGTTTGTTCAAAATAAGCTCATTCTCAAGTCTGTCCTCTTTTGTTTGAACTTTCCCTAAACTTAGGAGTTAATGACAGAACAGCACATCCAGACTCAGGCTCATTTATGTAGAGATTAAACTTCAGTGTCATTCATTGATGTTAAAGTGCAGTTTTTCAAATGTTTGTTGCACATGCTCCCGACGAAACCAGTCCAGGTGGAAGACGATGTGAAGAGAAAGCTCCAGAGGATGAATATCACACATTTACGTTGGAAATAAATGTCCTTTAATTAGACATTGTCATGCAAAAGTTGGATTTCCCTTTAATGATGTTCAAATCTTTGTTGAGTGTTTTGTTGATGTTGGTTTCTAAATGTTTTCTGACACTCGGCCCCAAAGATTAAAACCTTTTACGGCTCACAAGCTGCAACAATTCACACATTATCAACTATCTTTCTGACTAAACTAAGATAAAAAGTGAAAAACTGCCCGATTCCTGCATCATGAATGTAAATCGTTTTGGTTTTTATGACAGTAAACTGAATATATTTGGGTTTGACATTTTATAAACCAAAACAAGAAATGAATTAGTGGAGAAAACAATCAACAGATTAATGGACAAAGAAAAAGTGTTTTCCAACATATATGGCTGAATTACTCCAACATTACAGGATACATACAATTTTAAATCATGACAAAGTAAAAGATTCTTATTTTCTGTCCGTTGTTTATTTTCTTGACTAATCCAATATATTATTTGGTTTTTAAGAGACTAATCGACAACTAAAATAACTTTATCCACTAAAACTAATAAGCATGAGGTCAAATAGAAGGTAGAGTTTTAAATACTGCAGTCCCACGATGACAAGAATAAAGTTTGTCAAGAAAAACTAAATCTGCTAGTGGATTCCATTAAAGTCCTAATAAATGATAGTAAAGTGTGATACTAAAGGTTTGTGGTGCTAAAAATCTCCAAGATATGAAGTTGAACATGTGGATGGAGGTTGATAAAAGTTGATGTCCCTTCATTTCTCTGGAGCGACTCCATGGATTTTATGGATGGTGGTTAAACACCTGCTCTTGTAATGGTCTTCCTTCTAGTCGCTGTAAAAAGTCCGTCCATCCTGGCCGACTTCAACACCTCTTCATGACAACTTGTTCTGCCTCCGATCTGGTGGAAACTCCAGAAACTGGGGAAAACCTGTGGAGACTCGAAGAACTCGTGGAGACTCGAAGAACTCGTCGGGCGGGGGAAGGTGTGGTGGGTGGTGGGGGGAGGTGGGGGAGTAGAGGGGGGAGGCCGCCACCCACCTCCCCGCCTACTCTCTGCCCTGACTCCACCCAGACTCCGCCTTGTCTCTGCCCATGTGGTCACATCAGGAACTACGATGCCAAAGGGACGACGAATTTATTTCTTTTCATCTGATCTGTAGCTTAGTGAGTTAAGGATTTGCCTGTGGAGCTGCAGGTCACTGGTTCAAGACCAGACCTTTCTTAAATTTTTCTCAAAATCCTGACAAAGAAAGAAAACTGTCAGTGGTGGGTCTTGAACCTGCCACCTTCCGCTTGGTAGTCTGTCTTCTCAACCCCCTGAGCTACTCGCTCAGATACTAATTCTTCTTTTTTTTGCGCATTTATCATCTATTTTTTGTCGTTTTCGAGTTGTTTTTTTTTTAACTCGAGTCTCAACTTGACCGTTTTTCTCAGGAGGTTGGACTTCAGCATTTGTGCTGGAGGGTGGAACCCTCACTTCCAAGATTTTCCAAAGCCTCCACACCTCCCGAATCCTCAGGACCTGAGCTTTCGGACAGTCTGAGGGCTGAAATTTTCTAAGTCCCACAGTAGATCTCTGTTAGATTGAACTTTCAGACAGTCTGAGGACTGAGATTTTCTAAGTTCCACAGTAGATCTCTATTAGATTTAACTTTCAGACAGTCCAACGACTGATATCTTCTAAGTTCCTGAATAGTTCTCTGTTAGTTTGAACCTTTAGACAGTCTGAGGACTGAAATCTTAAAAGTTTCTCAGTACTTCTCTGTTAGTTTGAACCTTCAGACAGTCTGAGGACTGAAATTTTAAAAGTTTCTCAGTACTTCTCTGTTAGTTTGAACTTTCTGGTGAACAGAAGCCTTAAAACTTGTGACCATGAGTCTTGATTTCACATTTAGACCATCCATCCGAGTTCTTCTCAGACCTTCACCCGTGGGTTTTTTAGAAATCCTAAACAAACTTTGATTCTCTTCACTGAACAGTAAAGTTTGTGGAGATCAGAAGGTAACATTAGTTTGATCCATGCCTTCAACTACTAGTAGACTTTATCTGGAAAGCAGTTTTCTAAAATGAGTTCTTAGTAAATCTGTCCACAATCAAACCAAGAACATAGAAAGAGGAAATGTTTGAAGAAACAACTTGATGTTTTCATTTCAGACTAGAAAACGCTTTAAGACTTTTATCTGTTTTTGCTGTTTTTCATCGTTTTATTGTCTCTGTTTAATTTGATCTTCTAAAGTTTAAGTGGTGTCTTTTCAAATGTTTTGTCTTCAGTTTGATTCTTCTTAAATGTTTAGTTTTGCTCTTTTCTCACCTTTTATTCTTTTCTAATATCTGATCTGATTTAGAAATGTTTTGTCTTTTTAATGTTTAATTGTTGTTTTTTTCAAATGTTTTGTTGGCTTGTTTGAAAAATTTCCTTTTCTTTCCCCGTGTTTAATTTTTCGATTAAATCTTTGTAAGGTTTTTCTTTTTAAATGTTTTACCACCTTTTAATGTTTCCTTTTTCTTTTTAAATGCGTCATTGTATTTTCTGTTTATTTCCTATTTAAAGTTTTATTGTCTTTAAGATTTAATTTTCTACTTAAACATTTAATTTTCTAGTTAAATGTTTTGTTTTTTTAAAGGTTTAATAATTAATTAAATCTTTTGTATTTTTAAATGTTTAATATTCTTCTTGTTTAATTGTATTTTTTTAAATGTTTAATTATCTAAAATGTTTCATCTTTAATGTTTAATATTTTTGTTTAAAAATTTTGTTTAATTTCATAATTACATGTTTTGTATCTTCTGTTTAATTATCTAATTAAATATTTTGTCTTTTAATATCATTTAATTGTATTTAACGTTTAATTTTCTTTTTAAAAGTTTTATTGTATTAAATGCTTTTGTCCTTTGATTTAATTGCTTTTTTAATGTAGTTTATTTCTTTAATCTTTTTTTCTGTCCAGATTTTAACCCCAAACTTAAAAATGAAACAAACCCTTAAATCACAATGAAAATGCTTCTGTTGTCACAATCATGAGTTAGTCAATTATTCAATTCATCAATTCAGCTTTATTTGTTTAGCACTTTTCACACAGATGACAAAACTAAACAAGCAAAGACAAAAACTATGCTAAAACTAGGATTAAAACTCAAAAACATATTTTAAAATAAATATTTAACATGGTAATAAAATATGGTGTGTCCAGGGGATGGAGGGAGTTTATTGAAGTCTTCTGGGGCTCACATGGGAAATCATTTAAAATATAAACTTGATATTCAGTCTAACTAAACTGGAAACTGCAGAGCGACAGAAGAACCAACAATATCTCCTGTTTTCTCCTTTAATGAGTCGACTCTTCTTGTGCTTTCAGACCAAAGAACTACAGACTCTTCACAACCTGCTCAAACTCTTGGTACAGGACCTCACCACACGGGTCAAAAAGGTTTCCGTCTCATTTCTACTCTGAAGATCACCTTCTCCTGCTCAAACTGCTGACAAATGTTTCTGCTGCTCTAAAGTCTGCTCTCCAGAACTTCCTAAAAACTCTCAAAGTCTCTTCTGCTGCAGGTTGCTTTGTAGAACTGTTACAGAAAACCTCACTAAACCACATGGAGGGGCATCAAGATAGTCGTCCAAATGAAACCGTACAAAAAACCAAACTAGCACAACCCAAACGCTAAAGTCTCCTGCAGCCTACCAGAGAACCTCTGAGAACAGAGAATCAGGACAGCAACTCTTACCTTCTGGACAACCAACGTTGGTTCACAAACAAGAATACAGAATGTGTCTGACCAAAAACCTCTGAAGACTCACTCCAGCCAAGATAAAGACACAACTCACCTGCACCAAATCCACTAATCACTGCACACATTAGCCCCATGTGCTAACTGTGGCTAAAGAACCACATTTACCAAGACAACTATCCAGTACAAAGCCCTAAAACACACCAAGAAACACATTAAAGACAATTTTACTGCTGGAAGCTGCAAGCCAACGCCTAAAGAACAAACTAAAGCAATGGAGCCAAACCCGGTTTAGTGGTGAAGCAGAGGAAATGTTTGTCTGCAGCAACATAAAGCAGGAAGACACTGAGCTGCTCAGGTGTTCCTGATAACACCAAGCAGCCACCTGGACAGCCAATAGGAACACAGCTTCCTGGAAGTCCAGAGGGCTGGGTTAGTCAAGGAAATTTAGTTTAAAGTTGAAGCAGAAAGTTAACAAAGAAAGTTGAAAACCATCTTCTGATCCCTGAAATCTCTGAGTTTTCACACAAAGAACACCTGAACATGTCAAACTGGTTCCATAGTAGAACCCTCATTGTAAAAACGTCATAGTATGGTGTGTTTCTCAAAAAACATTACGATCTGGCTGTCTGGGGTCGCCGAGGAGCAACACAAAAACAGGACAAACGCTGGTTTCCAGGGGGTTAGGCAGCTATTTATTTGAAAGAGGAAGTTTACAACAACACATGTGAGCAGAAAAATCACAAAGTCTGTCTTTAGTTCAGCTGAAAATATTAGTTTTTGTCTTTTTTATTGACCAAACTTTTCAGGAAGAAGATGAAGAATAATTAAAGCTCTCATGTAGAAGTCCAACTTATTTTGGATCCTTGTGGAGAGTTTAATCTTAGAGTTTGTAAAGCTGTTGAGTTTTTAGAGTCACATGGATTGTTTTGACATTTAATAACAGAGTCCTGAAATAAAATTACAGTTGTGGATTTCTGTCATTTAGTCTGGACTAAACAAGTAACAGCAGCATAAATGTCAAACGTCATTATGAGGAGTCTGGATTGAGGTTTCTCACTTGATAATGATCAAAACATGAAATTCAGGTTGGTTTAAAGGAATATTCTACCTTAAATCTTTGAATGTTGACCTAAAAGGTTGGTTTCAGGAAGTATTCCACCTACAAGGTCCTCACACATCCACCTTAAAGGAACATTCCACCAAAAATCCTTGGACATGCACCTAAAATGCTTTAACCAAGTATTCCATCCAAAATCCTCAAAGAGACCTGAGGGGCTGGTTAAAAGGAATATTCCACCTAAAACCTCAAATATATTTTTACAACATCCAAAGTTTTTTAAATTAATCCAACTGGACTTTAAGAAGGTTCCTTGAAGACGTTTCACCTCTCATCCAAGAGGCTTCTTCAGTTCTGGTGGTGGTTGATGTTGCCTCAGAGGCAAACCTTACCATAGTGTTTTTCACGGCCTCCTTTACTTTATTTCATCATATGGCATGTTTTTACAACATGTTTGAAAAATCACTTTTTTTTTCGACATTGTGTATAGTAAGGCGTTTTTTTGCACCAAAATTCATGATGATTTTTTTTTGAAAGAAAACCTTTCTGGTGTGTTTTACACAGCCTCCTTTACATTATTTCATCATATGGCACTTTTTTACATGTTTGAAAAATCGCATTTTTTTTCGACATAGTATAGTAAGGCGTTTTTTTTGCACCAAAATTCATGATGATTTTTTTTTTTTTTTTAAAGAAAACCTTTCTGGAGTGTTTTTCACGGCCTCCTTTACATTATTTCATCATATGGCACGTTTTTACAACATGTTTGAAAAATCGCATTTTTTTTTCAACATAGTATAGTAAGGTTTTTTTTTGCGCCAAAATTCATGATGATATTTTTTCAAAGAAAACCTTACCATAGTGTTTTTCATGGCCTACTTTACATCTATCTATCTATCTATCTAGTTGCACATTTGTAGAGTTTGAGAAAGTAAGCCTAATATCGCTCTCACATCTGTGGGATAAATAGAACACTACAGCCAGCACACAGTTAGCGCAGCTTAGCATTAACACTGCAAATAGGGGGAAACAGCTAGCCTGATTAATAAATAACCCACAACAAAATCCCAACTTTTTAGACTTTCTTGTGAGAATAAAACAAACAAGATGTCAGTTAGTGAGCTTTGGAGGTGCTTTGAGATGGAATTTGTCACCTTTTTGTCACCCACTAAGCTAAGCTAGTTGGCTGATGGATTCATGTTTAACAGACAGATGTGAGAGTGTTTTTGATCTTCTCATCTAACTTTTGGACACAAAGCAGAGTAATTTTCACTCTTGGGTGGAACAACTGCATGAACAAACTTCATACGATCCAAATTCTCTGCAAAACTTCAAATTTTCAGTGTGGCAGGTTGCTAATTAGACTAAAAAGTTGTTGTTTCTTGCCTAAGGAGGTGGATTTTGGAAACAGTAAGATGTAGATAGCAAAAGGAGAGGAGAAAGCTAGCTAAAAGGCTTATACCCACAGTCTACATCTAGTAAGTCAAGCTAATGGAAACGAACTTAATTTTCATTTTTGCAACATTTCTTTAGCTTACTTCAAATTCACTTTAAAATAAGACGGAAACACGGCTGGAACACAGCTAAAAACTAAAACGACCTACCTTTTTTCCTCATGTACATGTGGTGGACCACATATCTCCATATTTAGGCTGGCAGATGCTACAGTTGGACAGCGGGCGTGATCGGGGTTCATGCCAAAGTTGAGGTGGTGACTGGGGTGAGTCATAGCCAGCTGAAAGGGAGGATCAGCAAAAAATAAAATACAGGTTAGCAAGCAAAGGTAACCTATATGCTCTGTATGTCATTTCAACTGGTATCAAAGCAATAACACCTGAAGTGTTGGTGACGCTACAGCTTTTTACAGCATTTATTCATATCCAGTAGTCAACATCCACTTTATGTCAATGGTATCTATTAAATGAGTTTAACAACCATTTAAACAAATTTGAGAAGTTGGCTCACCAACAAGTTTAAAAATGCAAGAAAATCTGAATGAATTTACGGAGCCCCTCTGGTGACATGGTAAAAAAAAAAAAAATGTGGCCACAATATAGCTATAACGTGCGCACAAAATACTAATTCGTTCGCACAAAATACTAATTTGTAGCCACGAAATAGGTATAATGTGCCAGTTCGGTAAAATTGGAAAGATATTCGCAGATTCGGACTTCCGGCATCAATAACTCATGAGATATACGTTGTAAAACATAAACAATGCCTCTTTCAAATCGTTGTAAGCTAGACAATGTGCTACGAGGCCAATTTAATCAAAAGTAGCTGTCTTTCAAGCTGCAGAAATAACATTGATGTCTATGTGCAGCCGGCTGTGCAACGAGTGAACAGGGACCGCCTGCAAAATGCAAAACCGCTGCAACAGCGAAGAGACACACAACACAAATATTCAGTAACTGCACTCTTATACACTGTAATGTCGCAAATTCACTGGAGCCATCAGTTGGCTCCTACTGGTCATACTACAACTCACTGTTGAGCATGTTCGTTTTTGAGATAGAAGACAATCGACCCCTCTCAAATAAAGTTGTTTATTCTGCAATGTAAAATTAGGCTTGAATTCAATGACCATTACTGTTCAGAGGACCACAGTCAACAAACTGTTAATCTCTAGGCGTCTTCCCAGGATTGGATCCTTTTTGTGAATTATGCTACAGTCTTATTGGCTAAAACTGTTGGAAAGAAGCCGTGGTTTAGACTTAGCTTTCTCTTCATTGGTGCACAGGCATGTCCTCAGCCTCTTGGCACACGATTCCTCCAATCAGTCGATGCTGTGCCCTGAGAAAGAGACCATCCCTATTTGACTCCCATGTCTCTATCTGCACTATTCCCTTCACAAGCAACTGCTGACTTCCGCTCTTGCTATATGGTATTATCACAGCTTCTAGTCGATGCACCAACTCGTCATGAGTATTTTATCAGTTTTTAAACACAGCAGCTTTTATTCTCACATGATGTACCTGTGACTCGGAGTGGCTCTCAGCTGCAAGTAAGTGTGTGTGCATGCAGTGTGTATTTGTGTCAGCAATGTGTGTTTGTATGTATGCAGCTGTATTCTTTCTACCTGATCTGGTTCAGTCTTCATTTATTCTATCCTTCAGAGCCTGGGATAGATGCTTAAGTCCCTTAAGTTACAGATCAGTACAACCCTCTTATTTAGCACATTAGAGCTATATGTAAATCAACATTAAGCCAGCAATATATTTAATAAAATAATACATCCTAACATCACCAACAGTCCAGACTAAAAATATTCAGTTTATGATGATAAAAATCTGACAAAAGGAGTCACCTTTGAAAAACTTCACTGGCTGCAGTAATGAACCGATTTTCAAAGTTAAGGCTGCACATAACAATTGCTTTCATTGTCTCTAAAATGTCAGAAAATTGTGAAAAATGTTTTCTATCCCAACATGAAGTCCTCAAATGTCTTGTTTTGTCCACAGCCCAAAAATATTCAGTTTTCTGTCACAGAGAAGGAAAGAAATAAGAAATATATATATAATCAAATATTAGAGGGTAGAATCAGAGAAATGTACTGTAAATTTAAAAAATAGTAAAAAACTATTGATCAAACATCAAAGTAGTTGATGATGTAGTAATTGGCACAAAATAAATAATCATTGCAGCGCTTATTACTGTGCTGCTGTGTGGCTGGTTTGATTTCTGAAATTATGTGGAAAAATGTATTTTGATATTTAGAACCTGTATTGGGAAAATCTTATGGAGAAGCTAGGTTGACATGAGCAAAAAGTCCAGGGTTGAAATTGAAACCCAAAATATCAGTCACATGATGTGACATCCAAGGTTGCCCATCACAAGTCACATGTTTAATTGTCTGAGGCATCTTCCAGTTGTTTTTCTAGCTATAAAAGTTGGACTAAAGTTATAACGTTGTTCGTACATCACGCCTATGTTATGTCGTCTTCATAACTGTTAAGTGAATTGCATAACGGCTGACGCACTTCACAGGCTGACACACACAAGTTCACACACACATGTAAAGACTCACGACCAGCACGTTCAGCTCCGAAATGAAGCGTGTGCAGTGCTTTGAGTTCAAGCCTCAGGAAAACAGCATACATGGTGGTACTGCTGTCCTGTCTGTTGTTGACTAATGAGACTGAAGTTAACAGCAGTGTGGTTGTTTAGGTCATTGATTGGTCTGTTATCAGATAAACAGGTGGTGCGGTGTTGAGTTTGTGCAGGAGGAACAGATGCCTAATGATTGAAATGAAGCGTGCACCTCACATGCACACAGACACAGTGCACAAGCACACACCCATTGTCATAACTGGCTCATCATTTCGATTTATGGTTATGTTACTGTTGTGTAAATTGTACATTCCACACCTGCATTACATATAACACTGTTGCTGTTATTTTCACCTGCTCCGTCCTCATCTATACACCATCTTTTCTCTCTAGGCCCTGCCTGGAGATAGTAGATGCATCATTGTCTGAAATTATACAATATTTGGGCCAGTTTCACAATGTTGCTTATGAGATAAATTATCGGGTGTTTACTGGACAGACATGAAATATACATGTTTAGCTGGTATCTCTCACAGTGTGTTTTAAATTTATCCTTTATTGTCTGTTTTAGTGTTTTGTTTTCATTTGTTAGAACACAATGGTCTTAAAATAAACTTAAGCTTGTCACTAATTTAGCTCCAATTATTAAAATGAAACCATATATTGAGGTGTTTTGCTTTTGCCGTGTGACCTACAAGCCATCTCATACTTTGTTGAAGGACAGATGAACAAGGGGGTAATAGTGGTTGATGGAAGGCAGTTTGAGATTGTTCCCCATTGAGTGTCATTGAGTCAATGCATTTTTTTGCACTCTACTAGTTTTATTACAGTCAGACATTCTCTCCACACTTTGAGCTGCTTTTTTTTGTGATTTGGGCTAAGACGTATAAGCTTTTCCCCTGCTGAACCACACCAGCATCATGGCAGACACAGTATGAAGAAAAATGTCTGTCTCACATTACTGCATTTCACGTTTCTCCTCCTCACTACCTCTGCCAACAATGATTCCACTTTCATTGTCTTTTCTCTGTTTATCAGTGTTTGACACAATAGAGATTGAATAGCAATTGTTGAACACATCTCTGACTCACCATATGTCACTGAGGTCCTCTTTACTTCACTAATAATGTTCTGATTCTTCTGAATCTGTTGGACAGGTTGCTGCAGAGGTTGCCAGAAAGGACACACAGCCGTTCCTCAGTTTCCTGCTGGTTCAGGCCTGACACGGTGGCACCATGGCTGACCATGAAGAATCTGAGAAGATGAATGGTCACTCTTCCAGTCTCACAGAGCCGCCCAAAGAGAGCATGCAGCTTAAAAAAGAGATCTCGCTGCTGAATGGAGTCAGCCTGATTGTAGGAAACATGATCGGCTCTGGCATCTTCGTCTCCCCGAAGGGTGTCCTTATCTACAGCTCCTCTTATGGGCTGTCACTAGTCATCTGGGCCATTGGGGGGCTGTTCTCAGTGGTGGGGGCCCTCTGCTATGCAGAGCTGGGAACCACAATCACAAAGTCTGGGGCATCTTATGCATATATCTTAGAGTCATTTGGTGGCTTCATTGCATTCATTCGTCTGTGGACATCTTTGTTGATCATTGAGCCCACCAGTCAAGCGGTCATAGCCATTACATTTGCAAACTACTTGGTGCAGCCGCTCTTTCCAACATGTGAACCACCATATGCAGCAGCCAGGCTCATCGCTGCAGCGTGTATATGCAAGTACTTTTGACCTAGTCTCTGTCCTGCTGCTGTTTGCTCACATCTTTCTGACTCTTCCTACAAGAGTAAAGAAACGTCTATGAAGCTGTCTTCTCTTTCCAGGTTTACTGACATTTATCAACTCTGCCCATGTAAAGTGGGGAACTCGAGTGCAGGACATTTTCACCTATGCAAAGGTGGCAGCCCTCATTGTCATCATTGTCACTGGCATCGTGAAGCTGAGCCAGGGTGAGTGGAGTCACCGCAGTATTTAAGATAATCAAAGACATACTAGATACCATCCAGAAAGCACTACAGCACCAGCAAATGTGTTCTGCATAGCTTAGAGTTAATATCTCTCACCGTCCAGGACTGTGTCAGTCATTTTCCTGTGTTCTCAGATTTGTTGTTTTTGTACAATCGGGGAAAAAGGAGTTTTGGATAGATAATTGGTGGGATGGCTGAGGGTCATTTATGCATTTTCGATTGGGACTTCAGTGTGTGGCAATGTCAGTGCAATTTATATAACAAAGAAATAACACTCTCTAGTCGGGATTTGTGTCACAGGCTATCTTTGGGTGAGCCCATCTTAATCGAAGCAGCTGTTGAAACAATATAGACTAAGTATGCAAATTTTGAAACATTTCCTTCAATAATGGGCAGTCTTTGATTAATAATCAGTTATCTCTAAGTAATATTTAACATGAATTAACCACAGCAGACATTATTACCCATGATGGCAAGATTGGTTTTGTCACTGAACACGTGTCATGAGTGTCTTCAAGTGGCTCAGTTATATATGTCATTGGATTGTAGGTTTGCTCTTTCCCTGAAGAGTTTAATCTTAAATAGGTGAGGTCTGATCTTAGGCAATTAACCAGCTGGCACAACCAGGTACAATGCTTGTCCTTCGTCTTTTGCCTTATCATTTAATATATTTTATATATCCCTAGTACAGCTCAGACTATTTTTATAAAATATTTGGACCCTAAGGAGCCATCAAGAAATCAACAACAGAATTATGATCATTGTTTACTTAGATGCGCTGAAATTTCTTTGAACGTTCCTTTAATTATTGTCTCTCTGTCTTAGGCTACACAACCAACTTCGAATCGTCCTTTCATGGGTCGTCGACAGATCCTGGTCATATTGCGCTGGCACTGTACTCTGCTCTCTTCTCTTACTCTGGCTGGGACACCCTCAACTTTGTAACAGAGGAGATCAAAAACCCTGAAAGGTAATCTTTCCTTTTTTGGTTCCTTTTTTTTTAGTATAAACATCAGCATTGGCATGCCAAAATACTTCACTCAGTCTAGTAACAATCAAATGTCTTGTTGTTCCAGAAACTTGCCCCTGGCCATCGCCATCTCCATGCCCATAGTCACCGTCATCTACATCCTCACCAATGTGGCCTACTATGCTGTTCTGGATGTTAGTGCGATACTGGCCAGTGATGCAGTGGCAGTGGTGAGGAAACAAACTGCTTGCTGAGAGCAAGATGTATGTGTATATGAGTTGAGAATGCAGTTGACAAACTAGTTGCTGTGTCCTGTTCAGACTTTTGCAGATCACACTCTTGGTGTAATGAGCTGGACTATCCCCATTGCTGTAGCTTTGTCCTGCTATGGAGGCCTCAACGCCTCTATTATAGCTGCATCCAGGTAGAACCCACACACAAACACAGACATAGCCAGACTGGTTTAAGCAGCAATATAAAAATCTCCAGTGATTTTTCTAAACTATTATTTACTTCTGCTGTACAGAGGTTAATTCTTATGTAGTATAAACCAGTACTTTACATAGTGTCCTTGGATCTGTATTATTTCATGTTGCTTGTGTCCAGGTTGTTTTTTGTGGGCTCTCGCGAAGGTCACCTTCCAGACGCTCTGTCCATGATCCATATACAGAGATTTACTCCGATCCCGGCTCTGATCTTCAATGTATGAAAATGGTTACATTACAATCAATATATAATGTTGGAAGTACAGGAAACTCCTATTTAATGGCAGTTTAATGTTGCTGTTTACTAGTCTTTTTCTTTGCAGTACACAATTTAATATTGGTATCATGAAACAATATTTTATTCTGTGCCAAACACATTTTCCATTCTTCTATTCTGGAACTAGTTAACAAAGTCCAGTTTTCATAGTTAATGGAAGCCAAAAGTATCATGAAGCTCTTTACCTGCTAGTAAATATGACACTGTATTTGAACCACATTTATCGCTCAGATTAATAAACATGTTTTTTACATTTAAGAGCTGAAAATAATGCCATTTTTATATTGCAGGGACTACTGTAACACAACTTTTTTTTTTCTGCTTTCCATTGTCACCTTTCCTTTTGGCTACCCAGTGTGTCATGTCACTGATCTACCTGACAGTGGAGGATGTCTTCCAGCTCATTAACTACTACAGCTTTAGCTACTGGTTCTTCATGGGACTGTCCATTGCTGGCCAGATCTACCTCCGTGTTAAGGAGCCTGACAGACCCAGACCCCTTAAGGTAACAACAGATATACACAGCTGTTTAACTACCATGCATCCATCCACTGATTAATTTGCTTATCTGCATTTGAGTGATAAGCAGGCGTTAAACTGGGCTGGAGCCCACCAAAGCTGAACTCCTCTTTTCATCTTGCCCAACTGAAGCTCAGCTCTGTCTCACATACAACTATTGAAATCTGCTTTCATATCCTGTCTTGTGCTAAACAAATAAGCACAGAGAGAAGCCTTATTTTCTTTGATTTTATTAATCAGCTATAGCATCAAAGCAGCAGAATCTAAACTGTCTAAATTGAAAGAGGGGCTGTGTGCAATTTCTGCCGGTGGCACAGCAGCTTTAACTTAAATGCTTTTCTGCACAACAGACAGCTAAGCTGTTGTGCATGGGTTCACAATTTTTACATGAAATTATTGAAAATGAACCCAGCACCATTAAGACCACATTTTAATTTTCAGTAAAATTCCAAATATTGTTTCCTTTAGAGATTTATGATGATTGTGTGGATTTTTACTGGGTGTTTTGACTTTTGCTTCTTAAATGCAAAAATATTTGCAGTGGTGACATTAATGCAAGTGTGGATCTTAATCACTGAAGTTAATAAAAAAAAATATAGTCTTAAGAGAAACTGTTGAATAAAAGTAAGTAGTCAGCCTAATAATAAAAACTCAAGTTATAATACTAAGCCTATGAGTACAAATATATGTCTGTTTTTCTGTATGGCACAAATGTCAGTGATGACTTGAATCCTGAATTAAATGTAAATAATAATGATATTTACGAAATGGTCTGCCACTGCAATATGCGGAGTGCCTTTAATTTGTTACATCGGACTGAAATTTCACCAATACAATTGAGGTGAATGAAAACTAGTTTGGAACACAATATGCACAGTTTTTACTGAAAGCACTTTTGACTGCAGAAATTGGTTCCTATTTCTATGATTTGCAGTCTACAGAACAGGATTTTAAATGTGAACAAAAAATATGCGGTTGATTACAACACCATGAGGAAAGGAGATGACTGACACACTGCATACTCCTTAGCAGATTCTAATCCTCTATTAGTGTCAGTGCATGTGTTTTGTTTGCTTCTGAAGAAAATGAACATTTGAGTCATTTCTGCTTTTATCTCCTTGTGTCACACACTGACAATATATGACGCTCCATGACGTCACCATTAAATTTCCTGAAAAGCTTTTTTTGAAGCCCAGTGTGGTGACTGTGTGGAAGTGTAGTTTTTGCCACTTTAATGTTAGTTTTGCTTTTTAGCCCCAGAGGTTGCTTCTTGGTGTCACATATGAATAAGTGCATTTTTTACTGCAAAAAACTTATACAAATTTTTCTATTTTGTTCTAGAAGATCTCAGTAAATATTCAACTTCCTTAGTTTGTTCTCAAAATATCTTTCTACATATTAAAGAGCTTTAGGACTTTCTATATGCAAAACAGCTGAGTTGATGGATTGTGGATAAGCTCTGTACTAAAAAACAGACAACAAGCTGAAATTTGGTCAGATAAAAACTAAAAATAAATGATGTCAACATTGGACAATAAAATGAAATATCAACATCAGCCCAGAATCAACACCTGTTTGGCTACAAGTTTGTAGTTGTGTTTGAAAATGGCATGGAAAAACAAATATGGCAAGTTTTAAATAAACCTACCTTACTTTTTTGCCAGTCAGCCATCACGACATGAATAGCAATATATCCTAATTCTGCTCCGGGGGAGACCTGATGTTCTCTGCAATTTAGGTGGAAAAACGTGTATATATTAGAATCGGCAACTCGCCAACATGTCTTGGAAAATATCAGATATCAGCATAAATCCAACAGTGCGTATCCCTAGTAAAACCAAAGGAGTGAAAAGACAATTATTATTTTTTTTACTGTTTCAGCACTGCCTTGTGAAATGTTTTGTACTGCTGCTAAAACGTTTTTAAATTATTGTTGCCACAATTATGCGCACTGGTTCTGTTGTGTGAGTGCCAAAGTTAAGTTCCAGTAATTAGATGGGTGTGAGAGCAAGAACCGGTCTGTGACATCTTGTAGGCTTTTATGTGCCTATTATACCTTTAGGCAACTTTAGTGGGATGCTGTAACACTAAGCCCATCACAGAGAAGGACCATCATGTTGCATGTTTTCTGATATAAACTTACATTAAACATAATGGTTAGATTAAAGCAAAGGCTTTCATATCAAGGCTTTATTCAGGTGTTATTTGAGTTTTTAGCTCACCGTCTTCCTTCTGGTTACTCTCTCTGCAGCTGACGTTGCTGTATCCAGTGGTGTTCTGTCTCTGTGCTGTTTTCCTGGTGGCAGTTCCTCTCTACAGTGACACCGTCAACTCTCTGATCGGCATTGCCATTGCCGTGTCAGGCGTTCCGGTCTATTTCCTGGGTGTTTACCTGCCAGAGTCCAAACGACCACCTGTCATCACCAAGCTGCTGCGTGAGTTTAGCACACATCCACCTGAAGCAACAGGCATACGTGTCATTTCAGTCATGTCATCTCTGTATCTCTCAATACAAAGTATGCTCAGCTATCTAACACGTTGTCTGTTACTGCAGGTTGTCTGACTCACTTCACCCAGTACACCTGCTACTGTGTACTGACAGAGATGGACAAAAGCCAGTAGCATCTATCACATTTGAAAACGTCCACCTCCAGCCACCAAACAAGGGACTCTGCTGGGAAAAAGGGATTTAAGCCTCTTGTATTGTGCTGCCCACCACACTGAATCTGTCAGACTTCACTGACGTGTTCACAGCACTGCCACAGATGCACATGCTAATGTACAAATTTATCCTGGACATCAAGGATTTTCACACTACATATGGTGGACACTGTTACATTACTTTATCACACTATTTAATGACCTCTCCTGCACTTTGTTAGTTTATCAGGTGGTCTGTTCTATACGCCTTTTAAATAGTATATGCCTGTGAGATTTTACAGGTACTGTGACCACAGGGACCTGATAACAATACAAGTCAATTTTATAAAAATGGACTTTAAACCATTCTACCTGACAGATGTTGTGTGTTGTATGAATGAGTGCTCAGTCATACCTGAGATTGAAGTCATGTTCACTTCCAGAATGGAAAAAAGGAAAAAAACTTCTGTTGCTATGTGAAGATGTTGGCTCAATATTCCAATGTCATTGCCTTTGTGTAGTGTTGGTGCCATTTTCTTTGTAGTTCCGTCTTTTTTGTTGTTTGCATTTTAACATTTGTTTTTTCATTGGGTGTATTTGTGAATGGCTCATGTGTGCTGGCTGAGAGGGATATGTCTCTGCAAGGAAGTTGTAGTGTTCCCTTTCTTTATGTTTGCTATTTTCTGTGTAGCATAAAACTAATGTGCATTATTTCTGTAGTGTTCATCTTTCTGACAGAAACATCAGTTCTGAGTTGAACTGCTCCATCTTTAAGTCCAGTTGTGTTAAATTAGCACAGACTGTTATAAACTGTGCTTCAAAACATTCTCCACCTCAGAATCCACATTTCATCAACAGCACTACTTGTTTTTACTTAAGTGATTAATTTTGAACCATTTATGAGATCATACTTCGGCACTGGCCCACTCCTGGCATAATCTATCAACTGTGCATCACACATGCCCATATGGCCATGTGTTGAAGCTTTTTTAAAATCACATTTAATTACAAAGTGAAGCTGTGATGAATAATGTTATACAGCCAGTTACATTCTAAATCAGCGATCGCTCGTTTTCTGCAGTGTGCTCAATTCTGTAAGTGAGAAGAGTTTGAACTGATTTTAGAAATACCTCTCACACCCAAAGCTTTCACTGTGCCTGTTGGCACTAGCCTACCTCACAAAAACAACTGTATTGCCTCAGGAAAAGTACCTGAGCAGATCAAATTGTTATCTGAAGTGACAAGCATGTTCAGTTTAATTTTTCCCCTCATACAGCTGTAAGAACATTTTAAGTTGTGGTTCAACAGACTCTTGAATTGTGAGGTATGATCATCCTCCAAGTTAACTTCAAGTAGTTTTATTATTTTTTAACTAATTACATTGGCAATGAATAAATTCTTAAAATCAACCTGTTTATGACGCAGGACAAATTAACACTGAGATGTTTTGCGTTTATTTTGAAAGCTTTTTTTTTATACACATCTACATATTTACAAAAAAGTTGAACTCAACAAGCATTCAAGAGAAACAAAGGGGAATTTCTGAAACAAACTCACACACCCACAACAAAAAAAAACTATTCACCACGCTTTCACATTATGCAAAAATCTAACACACACAGTTACACACACTACCATGCACAAAATGCCAACACCCTACATTGCAAACATACGCGGCCCGAGACGTCTCACTAACAGAAGTGGTAACAGCACAAAGCATACGAGGCATACCACGCTAATGTGCAACATTTCTAACACACGTCCACTTTGAACAAACATCCACACACAAATTCACTCCACCACAGTAAAAAAGAAGAAGAAAAAGACACTGGATCTTTCTGGAAATAACACCAACTCCTTTACCGTCTGTGTAGTAAAGAGCTGGATTGATGTATAGGATGTGTGCAATTTTCTCAGTTTGTGGTCCCCAAGCTTTATGACTCAAATAACGCTTTTATACTTTGGCACGTTTTTTTTTTTTTTTTTAAATATGGTATTGTTTCTAAAGTTATCAGGATGTTACCTAATTTTACCTGAAATTAGATACTTGATCATAAAGTCTGATGAGTGCTACATGTACGTTGCTACACTGTTAGCAGCTTTCTCATTTTCTTCCACTCTCAGCTACACAGAGGTCTGCAGAGTATGGGGCTATTTGTGGAGAGGGCACTGGGAAGATCCACTGAGCAGGATGTGGTAAGGGACAGATCAATCTGAATCATATTTGTCTCCGTCATCATCATCGTCATTATCTTCTTCACCACGGCAGCCAAGCTCATGCAACACTTCCCTCTGGTAGCGTTGCCAGCTCCTCCTGCTGTACGAGTGTTCCTCTTCCCAGTAACCTGTACACATGAACCAACATTCAGCTGGCATTTGAAGTGTTGCCACTAAAATGATTACAAGACTCATCTCTGTGTATCAAAACTGCATATTTAGACATTCCATGAAAGAAATCCCTTCCTATTTCAAAATGGTTCGCATGTAACTATACACCATTGTATCCCCCAGTGTGTGCTGATCTATGAAGCCAATACTACCTGGAGGTGGAGCACACTAGCTCACATACAACTCTGCTCAAACGCTCTAAAGCTACTCTACGCTACACAATGGCAGGCAGCATGGTAGTGTTGTGATTGGCACTGCTACCTCACAGCAACAATGTTCTGGGTTTGACCCTATGCAAACTCAGCCTTTCTGTGGGGAGTTTGCATGTTCTCCCTTTACTCGTGTTGGTGTCTGACGGACTGACAAAACGGCAAGTTGTAATATTGGAGTAATTCAGCCATAAAACTACCAATACTTTCATGAAGTTAAAATGAATATATGTAAGCAGACAAAAATTAAAGAAAATGCAATGCTGACTGCATTTGCAGAGCAGGAGAGAAAAACTGTTTTAGGCCCCGTTTACACGACAACGGTTTTAGGATGAAACGCCAAGGTTTTGTTGTGTTTCGGCCTCCCGTTCACTCAGAAACTGAAACTTTTGAATACGGCCTTCAGAGTGGTATTTTTCTCAAATGCAACAGTCGCCTTCACCGTGTAAACAAGTAGCCAGAGTTTTCAGTGAGAATGCTGACCTCACACTACACTTTGTGCATGCGCATTACACTTAATTCTAGTTGCCATGCACGAACCGAACGACAACTAACAATGGCGGACTACCATGTTGGGCTTGTGCTGCTGAGTCTACAGAATTTATTGAATCTCCTTCAGCAAAATGTGTATTTGTTGCGCCATTACTGCAATCAGCGAAGATACATTCAATACATACGGCAGATAATCAGCCCACCTCTACATCGGCGGCTGTACTTCCTGTGGTCTGTGGAGGAATGGGTAGTGGTCACGTGGAGAGTGCCTTTAAAAAGTTACATCACCGACTACCGGCCAGGCATGCACGCCACAGCGCTTTCAGTCCTTCCAGCATTCTAAACGCAGATTTTTTTCACTCCTTTATCGTGTAAACCCAACAAGGCAAAGGAATACTTTTGTGTTTTTGGGTGAAACGTCATCTAAACGAGGCCTTAACTAAAAGCACTTGAAGCAATTCTGTTCTTTTTGTCAAGGTCATCACAGGAAAACAACAAATGCCTGACATTCACGTCAAGATACTAGCAACAGTAGTGTTGCCCAAGCTTCTGGAGCTACACACACTTGAATAACTTACACATAAATAAACACATACCACCATAGCGCTCCTCTCTGTCACTGTCGGCATCACTGTCTTCATCAGGGTAGTCATTCCGCCAGTTGCTTTCCTCATTTTCATCATCCTCATCTTCATACACCTCCTCTTCATGAACCACAAGGTCAGGAACCTGTGACAAACAAGAAAAATGTGTTTTTTGTTTTTTCTTATTTTAAATTATTGTGAGCCCCTAGAGCCACTGTTTATAATAATAAAGCTGCAATGAAGCCACTACCATCCCCTGAACCTGAATTGACTCCTCTGGAAACATCTTTGCTGACCACTTTAAAATAAAGATACTTTAAACTACAGTTCACTGGTGGGAAGGTTTTAGGACAGAACAAATATACATGAATTGTCCCAGACATTTTTCAAAATTACTTGCTTACTTTTAATGATACCAATTAGCCTGATCCACAGCCCCTTCTCTGAATGACTAAAGCCTCTAAAGCCCAGTCAGCAGGCAGGTAAAGCTGCAAAATATAGTCAGGACCAGCTGTGTCCCCACTGGCCCTCACCTATTTATTCAAATACAAAATTTCTACTAATTCACCCATGTTTTCAGTCACTCACTCCGATTTCAGCACTCATTCATCTGTCCGTCCATCCATCCACACACACCAGTTCTCCCTCATCGGCGTAGGCCCTGACAGACAGGATATCCTGGATCCACCCTGGTGTGACCGTTTCCTGGTAGTAAAGATCGTAGACGTAGTCATCGTCCTGCTCCCGATGCTCTTCTCCCGATCTTTCCCCAGATATGCTCAGATGCTCCCGCAGCATCTTGGTGTTGTTACACAGGATCACTTCTGGGTCTGAGGACAGCATCTTTCAAAACAAATAGAGCAAAGACACAAATGTATAACTAAGTTGTCCATATTAGCAAGGCTGAGTGAAATCTCTATTTCCTGATCCCATTGTCAGGGCAAAGTACAGAGATGCTTCCCTCTCATGCATGTCGTATGTTAGTCAGCCCTTTTGACATCACACTGCTGAACTTAAATGAACCAAAACAGCAAAAAGAAAGCTGTTGTTGCTGCAGTAACCTCAGTCCAGCCTCTCCCCTGCCAGGCATGTTGTTCAATAGTTCTGAGATCCAAGAGAGTGTGACGGTCTCTGTCAGTCTGACTCAGTGTAAGGGCTGGGTATTGTTCCACAATTGGATACCAATACAGACTCTCTAGGGCCTCTCTTCATCCCAAAAGGCTTCATAAAAAACACTGCATCAGAACAGCTCAATTTTACAGAACAAAAAACTTGAATTAGACCATCTTTGTCAGTAATTGTATTGTTATATTTCATTAACAATCTCATCAGCACAGCCTAATCAGCTCCACTGATCAAGGTGCAAAAAATAATAATTAAAAATAAGACGATAAATAAGCGTGACATGATTTGCAGTGCATCGAGTACCACTGGAAGAGGGGCTGATTATTAAGTTATATTAATATCTCAGCAACTAGTATAGATTACATTATCAATATTTATGGTTTTTTTTTTACAGATTGGGGCCCACATGATCAGCTCAGTCCATTATTACTCCATTGACGAATGCAGCGGAGTTACGTGACGATTGGCGTTTGTTTGTCCGTCTGTTCGCAACATTACTCAAAAACAGATTTGGATGAAATTTTCAGGGAAGGTCAGAAATGACACAAGGACCGACTGATTAGATTTTGGCAGTGATGCAGCTTATAGTCTGGATCCACAAACTTGTTAAAGATTTCTGTATCATTGCGAGATAACGGCACGGTGTCACTGTAACTATGACAACAAGTGAACAGTACGTCAGCTGCCTGCTTGACGATCACATCATTGCGATCCTACTGCAAATCCAATGTTGCACACTTATTAGTCGGAAATTATAAAACGAACAACTGATTAAATTGTGGGGGTGTTTCCTAGTCCCATCAATTCCCGCTGCCCGCTACATATTTAGGTGACGTGATTCAGTATCCATACATAACGTACACATGCAGAACACACCCTGTGCTCAGCGCAAGGTCATTTTGTTTGTGGGTACATCAATATTAAATGGCCACATTCTATAGTGCCGTGATTTCTGCCATGACTTTTTTCAAGATTTCAGCCGTTGGAAATGATACGACTGAGCAGCCTTTGCGGAGTACTGCGCTCTCTATGTGCTATTCTTGTTCAAAATGTATTCAACTATTTTAGCACCTTCTAAAGTAAAAAAAAAAAAAAAAGTAGCTGTGGCATCGCCAAACACTTTTGACTTTTAGATTCAAGAGTATTTGTACTGAACCACTCAGTGTGCAACCAATTTCCTTGGTTCCTGTGCGCCAAACAATAAATATGGTCTTTATCTACACACTCTAACTCATACCCCCACAACGGATATTACGAGCTGGAATGAAGTGAACTGAAGTGAGAGGTCAGAGCTAGAGGATTCTCACATGACACTTATTTTATGAAGGCATGACATTTCCTGGTTAGATGCAGGAAATTTGACAACACAAAGTGGATTACATAAAAGCTGTATGCCAGCATTGTTCAGCTCCAGTCAAGTACATAGAGGGAAGCATTTCTAAATTTGCCATCTCTTTACGAAAGCATCACCTGAATTTGCCTTTTTTGGGTATGCGATCATACTGTGTTGTAGAATATAACAAATTACCGCTAGAGTGTGCCTTCAGGTATACAGTTTGAGTCTAATATTCAGCACCGTGGACAGACTTCCAGGTATCACATTTGAAAAAGTTAATGGAAATTGAAAATTGTCAGAAAAAAAAATTGTTAATTTTCCCAAAAAGTTTTTACACTTGCTTCAGGCTGTTTTTGACCTTTATGAAGAGGAGTTAATGTGGATAATGGGAGATGGAAACACCGCTTTTGAAAAAGTTCTCACAGTAAAAAGTAAAGTGCAGTGAACACTACATTTATGAACAGAATACAAGAGCAGATCTGGTAGAGTGTCAAAGTGTCAGTCTTCGGTGACGCAACAGAACACAAACTTCATTGCGTTCATTCTGACAGAAAAAATAAAAGCCAGTGAGACACTACTGTTTCTGCAATTTTATGAATTTGTTTTCTTTAGTGTGGTGTACTGAAAAAAAAATACCAAATTAGGGCATTGGGGACTGTTGGTATCCTAATATCAATACCAGATCAGACAGACAAAACATTAACACTGAACTCACTTTGCCAGAAGGTTTGTCCTGCTCCTTAACATCTTCATGGATGAGATCTACCACCTGAATTTCACCAAGACCCCAACATTTGTCTGCCTCTTTCTCAGTTTCCTCTACAGTCTCGGGAGCATCTGTCTGGGGGGCTTGTTGCTCAGCTGGGCTTGACAGTCCTGCGCGGTGGCTTGACAGTATTCTATAGCGTTCCTCTCTGCGGGTGCTCCACTTGGTGCTCCGTAGGTCCCCAATTATCCGCTGTGAACTGGCAGCAGAAGGACGCAAAGCATGGGCCATGCGAGGCCGAGCCAAAGCCTGACGAACCTGGGTCTGAACGGGAGCATCCTGGTATTAAGATAGAAAACAAATAGTCTCTTAACGTAGGCAAAATAATATATTTTACTATTTCCCGACTCCTAAAGCTCAGGTTGAACAAAAGTGCAACTGATAATCCTTCAAACATCCACTACTTCCAAACGTACTCCTCACCGAATCAAAGAAAACTGTATTCTCAAAATATCTCAGTGAGCGGAAAAATATCAACATGTTGACATGTACAGCATTTGAAACAAAAAGGACATAAAGAAAGCAGTCAAATGAGTGTGGGTGTAAAACTGCATTTAGGATGTTTACCAGCTAATCTAATTAGCTCGAAGCGTGATGGGTGAGACCTAAGTTTTTAACGTTACGTATTTAAATCTATTCTCATATTAAAGCTACAACATATTTCTTTTTGATACAGTCAAATAATTTCCGAGGCCCTCAATCATGTCAGAGCTACGTAGAACGTCAACAAATTAAGCTAACATTAGCACAAGCTGCTGCAGTTTGGGGCTGACATGGCTAATGCTGGCTAACAGCGTTGGCTAGCCTTAGTGCTGTGCTAACAACAACTAGCATAAAAGGCGCGTTGTTTTTAAACGACAGGCACCTCGTTGAGTGCTTAAATTCAGCTGACTAGAAGTCGCTCACCTTAGCTAAAATGTTACGTTTCTACTGCCACGCTAACTAATACCTGTTGTTTTTCCCGAAAGCTATCCCTAACGTGTTCACCACCAGCTGCGCTGATGTTAGCCAGCAGTGCTAACACAGTGGTCATCCAGCGGGCCTCTCACCTGTGTCGCTACGGTCGCCACGAGTTTGAACACAGAGTTTTCCACCTCAGCTTCGGTGGGCTCCGGGACCGCTTCGCCTGTACTCTGGGACGTTTCTGGCCGGATACGTTTGCATGCCAGCAACAAAGCGTCTGCGGGGTCGGTTCCCCTTTTTCTCTTGACTCGAAGAATCGTCGTGTTTGGATCCATGTTGTGTCTCCGTCTGAGTCTGTCTGGTTCGTCTGGCAGGCAGAGAGGCGGAGAAATTATGAGAGAGCTCTCACTCCGCCTGTATTTCTGGGTACAACAAACGTCAAGGAGATGAGCTGTTGCTGAACACAGTCGATTATACAGAATTTGTTTTTGTTTTTTGTTTTTTTTTACAATTAAGTTGTCACATTCCAACGCTAAACGACCATTACATGTGAAACTTAAAAGTACATTACTGTGTCAGCAAAATTAAGTCAGCAGTAACATTCCCAGAAGGTTGTTGTGTGAAAGCTTCAGGGAAACATTCAAAGCATTCAATGAAAGTTCTACAAAACTACCCAAATGCTTTGCAAAATTAGCCTTCAGGAGAACTGTAAAAAATGACAACTATTCATTCAGATGAGAAACCTTCAGCATCAAATGGCTACCGAGTGGCCACCTTAATCCACCTAACAGCTACAATAAGACTCAGCTACACTACAAACTCACAGTTCAGTATATCTTTGTCACAAAAAATAATCATGCATTTTCTTTATTTCATGGATTTATTATAGGTCATCTGGAGATATGACAAAATCATCTTGATCAAAAATGTTCATACAGGAATTCTAATAAATGTCCTTTGGCTATTTTCACCTCAACTAGACACTTTTGATAGCTGTACACAATCTTCTGGTTGTATCTTTGATCACCCCTCTTGACAGAAATGATGCAGTTTAATTAAATTTGTAGGCTTTCTGACAGACTTCTTACACACGGTCAACAGGTTCTTTATGGGGTTTATGTCATGACTTTGGGGAAACCAATCTAAAACCTTAATTGTAGCCTGATTTAACAATTTCTTTACCACTTTTAAAGTATGTTTAAGGTCATTGTCTTGCTGGAACACCCAGCTCCCTCCAAGACCCAACCTTCTAGTCGATGATTTTAGGTTTTTCTAGAATATGGAGGTAATTCTCATTCTTTGTTATTCCCTACACATGTGTTAATTACGGGCTGCACAGTGGCATAGTGGTTAGCACTTTCGCCTTGCAGCGAGGAGATCCCTGGTTCACGTCCCAGCTCGGACCTGGGATCTTTCTGCATGGAGTTTGCATGTTCTCCCTGTGCATGCGTGGGTTTTCTCCGGGTACTCCGGCTTCCTCCCACAGTCCAAAAATATGCTGAGGTTAATTGATTATTCTAAAATTGCCCGTGGGTGTGAATGAGAGAGTGATTGTTTGTCTATGTGTGTGGCCCTGCGACAGACTGGCGACCTGTCTAGGGTGTCCCCTGGGTGTCAGCTGGGATAGGCTCCAGCCCCCCCCCGCAACCCTAGTGAGGATTAAGCGGTGTATAGATAATGGATGGATGTGTTAATTACAACTTTGGCTGGAGACAAAAAGTCACAGAGCATAATAATGCCACCACCATGCTTGACGATAAGTATGGTGTTCTTGGGGTTAAAGGCCTCACTTTCTCTCTATCAAACATACGTCTGGTCATTGTGACCAAACAGCAATTTTTTTGTTTCATCTGAACACAAAAGGCCTTTCCTCCTAAAGGCCTTTTCTATCATGGTCCGTGCTCCGGCCTCTTTTCTTCTCCCTCTTTTTTCCTCTTTCTCTCTCTCTCTTCTTCTGTCTGTGTGTGTTTTGACCTGTCTGTCCCTCTGGCTCCCTCTGTCTGCTTCTGTATCTGTCTGTCATCTGTCTCTCCCTCCTCTCTCTCTCTCCCTCCCTCCCTGTCTCTCTGTTCTCCCAGCTGCCTGCAGTCTGCTGATTACTGCAGCTGACACTCATTGCAGTAATCAGTTCACTCAGCTCACCTGCCCACTACCTCACCTGCTTACTAAATAAGCCCAGCTCATGCATTTGTCCTCTGTCAGACCACAGACTGCAATAGCCCACATGGACTCCATTCCCCTCCTTCCCTGGAATTCTGCTTGTCTGTCATCCTGCTCCTGGAACCCTTTGTCTGCTCCCTGTATTCTGTCTGGACTTTTATGGGAATAGTCGCTCCATTCACTCCCATCACAGCCTTGGTCTCATCACCACCATCACACCAACTGCACACCACCTCTGCCCACCTCGCCTCCTCTCCCAACCACCACTATTCCCCCGACAGTGAAGTTCTCCGTTCAATTGCCAAACCAAATGTAATGTTTTGTGTAACCACCTGTTAAGCTTGCCTGCCCTGGTAGTGATATTTGTGTAACTCCCCGTTTTGCTTTCCTGCCCTATTCATACTAGGTTTGGGTCAGTTCCCTATTTTCTTTGTGTCCTAGTTGGTGTATAGTTTCTGCTGCCATCCGATAGCGACCCTTCAGTTTCCGTTTGGGTTTCTGCTTCACTGTGACATCTCATTTGAGTTTATCATTGTATCAATTGTTTCATAATAAAACCCTTTTCCTATTTCACACCAGTCTGCCATTCTTTTTTTGTCTGTGCCTGGGTTCCTGGGCTCCCCTTGTAATGTTTTCTTTGTCCATGTGTCATTTGTCTTATTGGGCTTAGGGTTAGACTGAGCAGCTTTGGTGAAGTACTGTACTCTCTGAGTGCTTTTCTTGTTATAAAAGTGATGATCCCACTGGGATTTAGGTCTGGACTGTCTTCTCTTAACCATTTGTTGACCACGTAGGCTATGTTTCAGGTCATTGTTTTGTTGGGAGATCCAATGTTGCTCAAGGCCAAGTTTTTCCGCAAACTGCCTGATCTTTTCCCACAGAATCTTAACACCATTTTTTTTTGTCAGGGTTTGACAAGGTTCTCCGGCCCACTAGCTAAAAAACAAACTTTACATTCTGACCACCAGGCTTAACTCTTGCGTCTCCTTTTGCCAAACGGAAGCTACATCACTGTGTTCCAACAGCTCTGTTTTTTTGTCTTATCTGACCACAATCTTTATTGTTTGTCCAGGTGAGCTTTTGCAAAAGCTTGGCCAACTTTGGTGTGACTGTCCTTGGGAAGTGGAGTCCTCCTTGGTTAGTGTCCATGGAGCCCAGCTTTGTTCAGTTTTTGCCCTGAGATATTGCTACAACAAGTGCTCAGATTCATCAGATTGGTCTTATAGATAATTCTTGGCTTTTTCTTGGCCTCCTACTCTACAGTTCTTTATAGCACAGGGGCCACTTTTGGCCTTCGAAGACAAAATTGGAGATTTTTCACAGTGTGGAACTACTTGTTGAACTGTGGCAACAGAGACTGGAAAACACATGGATATGGCATTATAACCTTTTCTCTAATCTAAAATATGATAGAAATGACCAGGACCATTTAGGACAGTAGAAGCTACATTTTCTGAGGTCAGTGACTTACTAGCTGGTATGTTGACAAAACCAGTGGTTATTGTAAAGGCACTTGGATGAATATTGACTTACCACTGTCTGGTATGACCGAGTTTACCAGTAAATTGTAGGTAAACTGTGTAGATAGATACATTTCGTTTTACACTTTATCAAATCCAGCATGAAAAAATCAGATTATGCACACTAGTCGACAAAAGTAAACATATTAAATTTATTCAGGGAATCTTTGCCTATCTGAAATTACTCAAATCAAATCAATCATAATTGTAGAGGTTGGAAATTATTGACAAGGATGTTATTCATGATGCCCAGTTTCCTACTTAACTCTTGGAAAAAATGAGGTAGCAAAGCATCAGGAAATTAAATTATTGTTCCTTACAGTTGCTGCTTATGACTGAAAGGTCAGTGAAGACCTAATATAGGTAACAACAATACATTTTTCATTGCTGTAAATTCAGTTACTGAAACTTGTTGTCATCATTTTCTGAGTGGAAGGGTGTCTGACTGATGAGTTATTGTCAGATCGAGACTTGCAGGTCAAAGCCACAGACCACAGGAAAATAAATACACCTGAAAGAGAAAAGACAGATTGAATTTCTCAGCAAATCATCAAAGTCCAGTGCATATCGTTCATGAGGAGCATTCACATACTGACCTTGCAGGGAGTTCAATATTGTGAATACATACAACCCAGGAAGGGAAATGTATGTAATGTATGTGGTGCTGGCTAAGCCCCAAGTTAGGCCCATCACACAACTGAGGCCCAGCAGTGTGGCACCGTCCTTCCATAACCTGCTCCGTTTCTCTTTGCTCGTCTTCTTCCAGTCACTGCCGCTTTTAAAGCCTCTGTTACCTTCTCTTAGCCCCCAGAGCTTAAACACCACCAGCCCCAGCATGCAGGAATTACACAGTATCACCAGGCAGGGGAAGACCACAGTGGTGATGAAACTGACTAATACTGCCCGCTGTTTGAATTCGCTGCTCATCCAGCACCTGCCCATCAGTAAAAAAACAAAAAAACAAAACAGAAATTAAAGTCAAGAAGAACAGTTTTTAATGAGACTCTGTTTGAAATTCAGCTATCCCTTTTTTGTGGGCAGTAAATAAATCACAGCACAGTTAAAATCACAATATGTATTTGCAGAGCATTCAAACCTATTGTGCGATTGCATTTTTAAAAATATAACTGATGGTTTCTTACATGTGTACTTTTGAAGTCTGGTTGCCTTCATCCTCGAGTTCTAGGCTGTATTTGCCATAAACACCTGAAATCCCACAAACCACTGCAACTAGTGTAGGGAGACCTGAAAAAAGAGAACAGAATTCAACTGAAATAATAAATTCAGGAATACATTTCACCAGAATGCATACATGCATACATTAATGCTAATGCTAATGCTGTTGGACAGCATTACAGTGAAACAGTGTCCCAACCAAAACTCCACTCACCCCATCCCACCAAGCTGAGTTTCAGCAGGTATCTCTTGACGTAGATGTTAAAGACTCGGATGAGGAGAAGGTAGAGGTGAAACCCCTCCAGAGCAGTCCAGCTGAAAGTGGCCAGCACAGACCAGTGCAAAAAGAAACCCAGAATCTGACAAACCACACTGTCCTCATTCTCGCTCAGCAGCCGAACCCAGAAACAGCATAACAGGAAGCTGATGTGGAGGCAGAGCAACGCCCCAGTGAGCTGCATATGCACACTGATGGCCTTCTCAGGACGTCGCCGACTAAGAGAAACAACAGTAGATCATTATTGTTTTCAGATACATGCTGACCTATTCAGTAGAATCCACAACACATCACCTCAACACAGTCCAGCGAGTTCCTGCTTTTTTAAAAAAACTGGCTACTCTGCTGATGCCACATTCTGTCCTGGTTCCTTTTTCTCAGGCTTTTGGGCATATGATAATGAGAAGCAGCACCTTCACAGCTTAAATGTGCTCTAAATTCTCACAGACTTGACAGACATCACAGCTGTATTTGTCAGGGCCCCTGCATCTGCCCCTCACCTGACCTCCTTTTACCTCCCTCTTTCTGTGCTCCCTCTCTGTCCCCTCACCACTCTACACTCTTCTGTCTGAGCCGTTCTCCCGTGGCTGGCTCTAATCTGCAATTAATCATCAGGAACTCCAGACAGCTGAGGATCAGCACACCTGGTTCATCAACCACTCCAGAAAGATCGGCTCATCACTCTACTCTCTGTCAGATCATAAACTGAGCTCAAGCTTACTGCTGTCTGCTTCTGCCCTGTCTGCTTTGTCTGACCCGGCCACATGCCGGGAACCTGGACCCCCTCCTCCCCATAGAGGACTTGGACCCCTGACTGCTCTGTCTGACCCGCCTGCTCAATCAGTTGAGCTACCGGAATGCCGGTGTGTTGCCATTTTAAAGAAAAGTGAATCTGAATTCATGTTTCAGTCATATTTGTTCGGCTTCTCATTGGAGAACTCTGGAAAACCAACATCTTTAAATCACAGGCCAACATTTGACAGAAAACACAACCAACAACTCCACAGCCGTGCAATAAATAGTTACAGAAGTGTACAACCAGATTCTGTCACTATTTCCCAGAATTTTGTTTCCCTGAAGCATCAATGCTTGTTTGTATACATTTTGTGAGGGGGCTAAGCAATTATGTGTATACATCTTCTACATAGTCTGCAGAATAGAATGGTCTGACTGCACCTGTTTGCCATTCTGCTGTAAGAGAAAGAAGCTCTCAGCCATGTTTGTGTTTCTTTAAACTGATCACGACTGTCCTGGACAGAGCTAAGCCAAAGGGTGTAGCAATCAAGTTTTTGCAAAATAGTGACGGGGGTAAAAGTTTTGGTAGAGCACCAACTCAGGCTGCCGAATGCACAATCCAAACCCTCAGCAAACTTCAAAATTTCCGGTATCGTAGCAAGTCATTGTGTGGTTTCCTGTAGTGGAGGGGATTTTGAAAATAGGGGCTGTGTGGTGTGCTGTACGTGTGCCTACATCCAGTAAGTAAGACTGGGGCACATGCCATATGGGTGCAAATGCCATGAAGCAGTGAGTCACCAAATTGATTTATGGCAGGCCAGATCTTAACTCTGCCTGCTTTCTGTCCCATATGTCATGTGTATTTTCACTTCTATCAAATAATAATAATAATAATAATAATAATAATAATAATAATAATAATAATAATAATAATAATAATAATAATAATAATAATAATCTTAAAGTGACAGAAATAGCTAAGCAGTAAAAAAACAAAACAAAAACAAAACAATAATGAGAGCTGAAGACATTCTGGAACTGAGTGTTTCAGAAAGCTATGGAAAGTGTCAGGGGCAGTTTCTGTTCAAGTCTGACTTCAGAAAAGTGTGTGGGTTTAGTTGCTGTTCAAGCACTCTAGCTGAAGCACATTGATGCTATAAGTCGTGACTGTTTATTGACTAGACACTGCTATTTTCAGATTCAAAAATCATATAACTTCTGTGGCCTCAGAGACCTTTTGGGTTTCACTTTTATGGGTGACTGTCAAAACTCTGTGAAAATTACTTCACACGGACAGAGAAGTTAATAATGTGGTTTCTCATGAGTATCAGATACAAGCCAAAGCTTCACTGCATGCACCCCTGTGTAGAGAAGGCTTCTGTAGGTTAGAAATTGTTTCTCTAGCAACGTCTGATGACAAGCCAAAGTGTAAATTAAACACAGGTTATAAATGTTAAGAGATGTACTTGCTGCGTTGCAAAAGTGTAATCTGAGATTGAGAAAAATGCACACCAACCACAATCTTCATATTGTTTCAGTTCAATGAGTAAATACCTATTGAATCTAACAGTATATATTGTATGATACGAATATGACTCAGGTATAACAGTTATAAGTCAAATAATAAAAAAAAGAACTCACTGTAGGCAAATATAGATGATCAAGCTGATAAATGTGAAGATGATGGAAAGAGCTGATCCAACGTAGGCGATATAGTTAAGATATACAGCATTCCTTTTATCCAGAGATAACACTGGATTCTGGAAAAAAAACAAGATACAATTTAATTTAAATGCAGGGTAAGGAGACTGTAGCCTCTTAGCTGAAGCATATATCTGAAATAAATCTCTGACCTGTGCGTCTCTGCTTTCCAAATTCTGTGCATGACAGGTTTGTGTCCAATTACATATTATAAAATAACAAAAATGTGCCTTCAGGTAGTGATAGTAAATTATTGCTTGAATTATTGTATTTCAAAACTATATGGTGTCACTTTAAGATTAAAAAAAAGTTCTTGTGTGAAAAGGAATGTGCTGGAATGTTCTATTCTACACAGTCTGGATAGTTAGCTAATAATAATGTTTGATATATTGATATTTTTAGGTGATAAACCAGTCAGCTGAGCAAGGTAATATGTTTGGCTTACACTACCGTTCCAAAGTTTGGGGTCATCCAGACAATTTCATGTTTTCCATAATAACTCACTTTTATTCGTGTGGTAACATAACTGCACAAGGGTTTTCTAATCATCAATGAGCCTTTCAACACCATTAGCTAACACAATGTAGCATTAGAACACAGGAGTGATGGTTGCTGGAAATGTTCCTCTGTACCCCTATGGAGACATTCCATTAAAAATCTGCCATTTCCAGCTACAATAGTCATTTACCATATTAATAATGTCTAGACTGGATTTCTTTCTTTAAAAAATTTTTTGTTGCCTTTTTCAGCTTTATTTGATAGGGGCAGTGAGAGACGAATAGGAAAAGAGGGAGAAGAGTTGGGGGAAGACATGCAGCAAGGGGCCGCAAGCGGGAATCGAACTCAGGCCGCTGCGTTGGGTAAGCCCCTCTACACGGGTTACCTGTTTAACCCGTTGAACTATCCGGGAGCCCGACTGTATATCTGATCAATTTAATGTTATCTTCATTGAAAAAAAACTGTTTTTCTGTCAAAAATAACGACATTTCTAAGTGACACCAAACTTTTGAATGGCAAAATATGCTAGAGTGCATTCATCCATTTAAAGTAAAATATTATTGTAATTAACATATTAAGACCAAATGTGTGGTAAAAATGTCATCATCCTACCACAAGCACAGCAAAGAAGCTCAGGTGGTTGCAGCTGCAAGTAAATTCCGATCCGGTGTGACTGGTGTCACAACCATCTGTGCTCCAGTGACCTAACACCAACACATAAAGTGAAAATTTGAGTTTTCTTTTTTGTTAAACCATAAAAAAAATCCTGCAGGCTGGCTTATAACCCACCTGTTCCATCGTCTTGCTCCGACTCCTGCCAAAACACACAAGTTCCATTTCCAACCTGAGACATATTTTCAAAGTGTAAATCCAAAGTAAGAGGAAAAAAAGGTTAATATAGTTTCAGTGTGCTGCTACGCTGTAAAACATCATTAAAGAATTTAGTCAAATCAACTAATCTTTTTCTGGTTTACTCATTGTAAACATGTATGGGTTTTCCTAGTTTACACTGAACTGAAATTAGAATGTCATTTTCTTTTATATTTTAGATCACTAAAATTTCAAATCACAAGTTCTTAAGAATTGAGGCACTTTGGCCTTAAAAAGGTGAACTGAATGAATATACAGCTGAGACTTCCATCAACTCATTAAAGTAAGTTCATAAGGAACAAAAGAAGCATATAAACTGATATTATTATGGAGTCAAAACTCCCCAGAGTGAACAGACATGCTGGATGCTTGCTGTGAGTCTTGGTTAAATTCACTTTCAATACACTACCATTCAAAAGTTTGAGGTCATCCAGACAGTTTCATATTTTCCATGAAAACTCACACTTTTATTCATGTGCTAACATAATTGCACAAGGATTTTCTAATCATCAATTAGCTTTTCAATGCAATTAGCTAACACAATGTACCATTAGCAGAACACAGGAGTGATGGTTGCTGGAAATGTTCCTCTGTACCCCTATGGAGATATTCCATTAAAAATCAGCCGTTTCCAGCTAGAATAGTCATTTACCACATTAACAATGTCTAGACTGGATTTCTGATTAATTTAATGTTATCTTCATTGAAAAAACTGCTTTTCTTTTAAAAATAAGAACATTTCTAGGTGACCCCAAACTTCTGAGGAGAAGTCTTATTTCTTTATCAACACACTCAAAGAAATTCTAACCGTGAGAAAGGTTACAAGTGAATTTATGTCACTTTAACTGGTAGCAGCCTCATAGTCTGTCTGTGTCACTAGTTGATTCAACCAAGTGTTTGAGGTTTATTGAACTTGAACTTGAAGTTCAGCAAATTCAGTTTATCTAGTTTTACACTTTCACAACCCACAAGATGACACTGAAGGAATTATTCAACCTAAGTGCCGCTAACTAACATTTTTCAGGCAGCAGAGGAACTTGCATTTCCATGCTGACTGAACTTGTTGAATGACACAATTTTCTGTGCAGCACAGGTGACTTTGTTATTTTACCGGTTCATCGTGCCTGAAGATTAACCTGATGGGCTGTGAGAGGTTCCTGACTGGAGAATATCCTGCTCTCACCATCAGGACTAACCCCCCCAAAACAGTGCCTGGTATGTGAGCAGGCTGGGGCCGTATTCTCCGTCCTTTTCCCTGGGGGGGGCGTGTCAGCTGTAATGACAGGTTGCAGAGTGGGCATATGACATTATTGGTGGCGTTAATTACAAGTAAACCATCTTTTAAAAATGGTGGAAGAATTTCATCGATATTAATTACAAGTAAACCATCTTTTAAAAATGGTGGAAGAATTTCATCGATATTAGCTACAGTATCAACCTTTCCTTGTTTTTCAAAGTACATAACAGCTGACTGAGGGGATGCATGGGAATCAATGTAAATCAATGAGGGATGTTGCTTTGGATAATTATTAATATAAATATACATGTCAATGCATAAAATGATTAAGGTACTCTTTCTGCTGTACATTTACATCCACTGACCTTAAAACAAGTGCTGTTGATCACCGTGGCAACCACCAGGACCTTGTCACCAGCCATACCTCCTCTGCTTTTCTTGAGAGCTGATGATGGGATGTGAGCTCGATGTCGAGGTGTAGGCCAAGCTTCACACTACAGGTTTGTACATATATTACGTAGATTGTGCATCAAGAAAAAGATTTACTGAAATAACCCAAAAAAACTATTGTTGGAAATGAATTCATTAATTTCAAAGAAACAGAATATTGCCTGAAATGAAACATTCTACAGTACATGAATGATGAAGACAACAAACCTGTTTTGCTAATATGTATTTCATATATTTCTGTATTTTTCCATTAAAATTCAATTGACCTCAGAATATGGCCTCACCTCTTGTGATGAGTTCACCATATCACGAATGAAGTCTAGAATATGACGATGTCCTGTTCTGAGGTCACAGGTGGCAACTCTGTCCTCATAACACCTACCAACATACATTTAACATACTTCAGCACTCACAGCAACACAGAGCTACACAGTTAAACTTATTGTAGTGTTGTACTAGAATATTAAGTATTGATTAATTTTATTTAAACAAACAACACAATTAAGTCGACTTCAGGCTATACGCAGCATCACTGCTCTGTGAAAATGTTTGATTAATAGTTATTGTACAGTGTTGTTCATAATTCAGTGAATCTTTGGCTAATGAAGTCATTTAAAAACACTGTGGTATAATCAGACATGCTATTTTGTTGGTGAAAGGTTATTAGCTTGGAGAAACATTTCCTTAACAACAACAAGCAAGTGTGTGAAAATGGTCAATTATTTGAATAGCTGTTATTGTTATACTAGGCTTATCATATTTCAGGCTCTCACAGTCATGTTTAATGCTATTGCACAATTTATAAACAGCAAGAAGCTACCACATTTATCCATAAACTCAAGAAGAAGATGAATCATCACTTAAAAACAGGACTGTTAACTCTGAAGGTGAGCCTTATAATGCATGTTGTCCAATACGGTAGAAAGTGTTTAAAACTACTATTTTTAAATAATTACTCCAAACCAGTTGAGGATGATCTCCGTATTTGTATACGTTCACTGATCTTTAATTATTTTTAATATCTTGAAAAATTGCATTTTAAATCCAAAATTGTAGTTGATATGTACACTAAAAGTTTTGGGTCACCTAGAAATGTTCTTATTTTTGAAAGAAAAGCAGTTTTTTTCAATGAAGATAACATTAAATTAATCAGAAATCCAGTGCAGACATTGTTCATGTGGTAAATGACTATTGTAGCTGGAAATGGCTGATTTTTAATGGAATATCTCCATAGGGGTACAGAGGAACATTTCCAGCAACCATCACTCCTGTGTTCTAATGCTACATTCTGTTAGCTAATGGTGTTGAAAGGCTCATTGATGATTAGAAAACCCTTGTGTAATTATGTTAGCACAGTGTAATTGTGAATTTTCATCGGAAAACATGAAATCGTCTGGGTTATCCCAAACTTTTGAACGGTAGTGTAACTGTCACCTATGGAGTATCTGTTTCAACCTCTTTGTTATGATCCTGCTCCAGCCCCTGCCCTTCTTCCCCCTTCTTCCTCTTTTTCCTCCTTTCTCCCTTGGTTCCTGATCTGTTTCTGTTTTGACCTGTCCCTTTGGCTCCCTCTGTCTGTCATCTCTCTCCCTCTTGTCTCTCTTGTCCCTGTGTCTTGCTCTCCCCTGCTCACCTGCATGCACACACTCACATTGCAGTAATCAGCTCACCTGCCCTCAATATCACCTGCTCACTATTTAAACTCTGCTCAATCACTCATTCCCTGTCGGACCATAAACTACTGGATACCTGCTTCCCTCCAGACTCGGATTCCCACAAAGACTCACATCTCTGCATAGACTCTGTTTCCCCACCTTTTGGACTCTGTTTTACCCCCTCCTGGATTTCCCCCACCTGGACTCAATACTCTCCCCGGATTCTTGCCTCTGCCAGCTTGTCCTCTACCCAGCCCCGTCCCAGCTTTCAATCTGTGTCTAGACTCCCCGACCCTGCTTCCTTGTCAGTTTTTGTTCCCCTTTTTGTGAGTATTCCCCGTTTGGTTAGTGTGTCTTATTGTATTCAGATTGGTTTTCCATTGTTCTCGCCTTGTTAAGTTTATCTTTAGATTTCGTAGGGTTAGTGATTATTTCTCAGATAGCCAGTTTAGTTTTGTTCTTCCCTGCTGCTCAGTTTTCCTTATCTGCATCTGCTTTTGTTCTCGTTAGTAAAATTAGTATTGCCTATTCCCCTCATGTCTGCCAGTTTCTGTGCCTGCATTTGGGTTCTCAAACTGCCCCTCGTAACACTCTTATTCTACAAGAAAGGGAAACATTCTCGATATAACTGTAGTGTTAGGGAATACTTAAAGTGTCATCTGTATTGCTTTTGTCATTTTTTTATTAGTGAAAATGAAACTTTCCAATGTGGACATCACGTATCAATGCTTATATTCTGCTCATCAGGAACATGTTTGTCAATTTAGTTAAAAAATATTACAGACTTTTTTATTAGATTTTTTTTTTCATTTCTGGCTGTCAACAGCATTTTCTGATATAAGGAGTGATTAAAAAAAGATCAATGAGACGCCAGTTAAAGCCTGACTCTAAAATGTCAACCAAATGAGAAAAGAATTCTGAACCTGACTTTATCCAAGTTTTAAATTTATGTTCTGAAAAAGTTTGCTCATTTAAAATTTTCTCCATACCTGATTTTCATTGTAAAGCACAACGTTTCAGAAGACAGATAACAAAAACTCAAGTGGGAAAGTTGAATGGTGATGAAATATTTACCCTATTCACCTGTAGTATTTTGCCTCAAAGTACATGTCGAACTGTTTACTATTTGTGTCCACTACAGTTGTGCATCTCCCTTAAAGAAGTAGATTTTTAAAAAATCCTATTGAAAAGGTTTCGGTCTAAACAATTTCCCCTCTGGGATCAAAGAAGTATTTCTGATTCTGAATAGCTAAAAAAAATTAAACTCCCTAACCCTTTTTAAACAATTTTGGCATTTAGTATCCACTGTATGCATTACCTGGTCCAACCGGTACGATGCTTTTGACAGTCATTGATGAGATTGTCACAGAGGTCTGTCAAAGTGCCACAGACAAGAATTTCAAATTAACACAACCAACTGAAGGACACTGGATACAAGACTGGCAGCTGAATAAGATTAAAAACTTCAACATATCTCACTCCAGAGAACCAGGAGAGGTCAGATCACTCTTCATTACTTACGCTGAGAGACTGCGGGTTTTATACCTGTAGTAGCTTCCCCCAGAGAACCTTGAGGGATTTTATTTTCTTCTTGGTTCGGTGATCCATGACCTTGATGTATTAACAGTTAACATTCACCTCACAGGTCTGAACACAACAATAATATGTGAAATATACTCACCACCAGCTTGGGATGTAGAAAAGCCGAGGAGTGTGATTAAACAAAGAGCAATCCACATTGTGTCTTCCTATCGTGTCACAGTTCCACACACAGCATGTTTCTGCTTGGTTGAGGTTTGCTTAATGAGGTGAACTGCGAGTTTCACATCTACATATGCCACATGTTGCTGGCGGAGCACACACAAACGGCTCAGAACAGGAAATGATTCATCTCAGATGTCTATTCTATTGCATCGAAATGATCTATGAAGCTACTGCTGTAAATTTCAGTGGGAAATGCCATTAAAACAGTAAAATGTCACATTGTGGATTTACAGAGTAGATGAGATCAGCATGGGAGCCTCATGTGAAGGCAACTCAGATCGTTTTTGAAATCTTAAAGAGTCGTGACATTTAAACTATCATGACTGGTTGTTGATAGAAAGAGATACTATCAATATTCTGTTGAAAATAGAACTCCAACAGTAGACGCTGGTGAAAAGAAAGAGGAACTCTCCAAATGTGACTGTTTTCCGATATACGCAAGAGACAAACAGCCAAGTCATAATGGTCAAAAAGAACTGACACTTAGAACTTGTTGGGGAAGTGAAATTCAGACTTCACATTGGATGTTTTGTGAAGTGGGTAGCATGTGTAGGCAAATGAAAATTCAAATCACACCAGAATTCTTTTTAAACTCTTTAATATATAAAATAATATATTGATTATTACAAAAAATAAGCTTAATAAAGGAAGCTTTTTTTTAACTAGAACAGAAAAGACTTAAAGCTAAACAAAATAAGTGATTACAATTTTAAAGTGAATCATATTTGCCTCAAGTTAAAGACATTTTCAAACAACACATCATGGGGCTTACATGTGGGAGTTACTGTTACCATGGTTACATGAAGGGCTTTCCATCAGTTATATATATTTATCTCGCTAACTGATGGCAGGAAAGAGAGTCCAATCAGATTTGATGATTGATGAGGACATCCTGTCTGCCTCTGAGAGGAATCTCAAAAGAAAGATAAAGGAGCCATGAAAAAAAAGCAACACAAATTAAGTACCGCACATTTCAGCATATTTTTAAGCTGTACACATAAAGATAGGACTCTCTTCTGATATGAAGTACATCAGTGCTGCTGTTAACATTGACATTTCTACTAAGCATGCAAAAATCTGAATTAGATGTGTCAAAAATGGATTGGCATACATGTACTGTTGAGAGGTCAGTGTTGGCACAGACTGGATATGACGATAGACAAACTCTCCATGACATCAAACATTGGTTTCCTGAAAGAGCAGTTTTGAGGGTCAGTGTGGTGAGTTTGGTTGTTGCCATCCTGGTCAAGTCTGACTACCTCTTAACTTCAACCTAATTCAAAAATGAGCAAAGTGGTGACACATGATTAGAGCTGAGTTGGGTCTGTAAAAACATCTGTCATGGACTGTCCTATGATGACCTGACTAAAGGACCAAGGTTGCTGCTAATGCCTCTATCTATCTTATGTTTTGTGTGATATTTTATTGATTTTTATTGTTTTTACAGTTTGTTTATTGTGAACGCTTGTGTAACTGCTGCATTACAAATCTCCCTTCAAGGGACAAATAATAAAGTTGAAGTTTAATTATTTTTTTTACCACGCTGTAAGCATGCTTATTTCTGCTGTAAGATTTGGTATGTTAACATAGGGCTCTACAGGGATTGCCTGACTTTCACAGCCAGCCTCAAATGACCATTTAAGGAACTGTGAGTTTATAAACTTTCACACTGGCCTCATTTTTAAACGGCACAGGTTGCTGCTTGACAGTCAATGATCTGGGACTTCTCTGTGATATGAAATTCCCAGTCAGAGGTGGATAGCTCACTTCCTTGTCTGCCTTCAAGTGGGAATCTGTGAAACTGGACTCAGTTTCAAATCTATCCTGATAATGATCGTTCACAGGATGTGCATGTTAGTTTCTGCAAACTACCTACTGCATATTTTCTTTAATTTGCACTTGTGCTTCTTACAGCTGTAGGAAAATCACTGGACTCATTCTACCCTCCTTCTACACTAGCATCCAATTCAGAGGATGGGTGTCGTGCCACACAGAATTCTGACAACTCCTGCCTCACAAATTAATATCTATTTTGTTTACGCTTGTTTTGCTCGCTACACAAAACCAAGCATGTGTTGAAAAACCTTTAAATGAGCAGGCATGTCCAAACATTTGATGGTACAGACCTTTAGGTATGCTAAGTTCCCTTGAAAGTGTTGTTTTTTACCAAGATGCAGCTCAACACAGCAGTTAATGGAATTAAAACACTTGATACACATCAACTCTGGTACCACAACACTGACATCTGGTCATTTTATTCATTAATTTACTATATAGTATTTCATTTTTTGCAAGTCCTTCCTGACTTTTAAATGGTATTTGAGGAATTAATATAGGCTGTCAGTGTATGTATGTAGATGTATAATGAAGCAAATGACAGTGTAATGTCAGTTATTTAGTATCAGGGTTTTAAGCAGGATCAATAATATATCAGTTACAAACTGGACGTGATAAGTAAGTGATGAATGAGACTTTCATTTTGCGAGTTATGTCTCTGCATTTTAAGCTTTTCACATGTCATTTTAAGGTGCAAAAAATACGCCACATGGTTGAAGTTAGAGGAATGCCACAGGGTCATTTGACTCTCCAAATGCAATCAAGTTGTGCTAGTTAACATCTATGTTACTCTAAATGGGGCCATAGCTTACAAAATTAACATGATGCATTCAAAAAGGCCTGGAACTAGCAGCTGAGACCACAAATTCATGAGTAAAATGGCTACTTAGGCAACAAATCAACAGGGAAGTGGGGTCATTCAACTGAAAGGTTTTTTTAATTTTTTACAATCATACTTCTTTTTACAGCCAGACTTGTTGCCCCCTGCTGCCTGAAAGAATGCAGATTTACAGGATTCCCATGTTAGCTTCACTTTTCGGATCTAAGTGAGGCTTTTGAAAAAAAAACTCCAGCAAGCATTAAACTTATGCTTAATTCTAAAACAAAATGGTGAAGAACAGCCTCATAATAAGTCCATGGACACTAATTCAACTGAACCTGCTCTAAAAATTCTCAACGGCGACTTTACCAAACTTGCTACAACAGAAAAGAAATGAAAGTTTAATTTTAGCAGCACTCATTAGCATCTTTTGTAAATATGTCCCTCTCAGTCGGTTTCTCATAAGGGCCTGTACCAGGTACTTGTACCTGGTTCTGTACCTCCACAGTCTGCCACTGTGGAGGTACAAAATGAGAAACACATTTCCAAATAGGATTTTGTCTCTCTTTTTTTCTGCCATTAAGATTAAAGCATGCAGAGACATCCAGGAACAACCTTTAAAGTGAAACAATATCATTTACAAGAGAAAGAAGAAAATCTATTTGAATTGAAACACAATTCAAATTGTTGCATCATTTACTGATTTCAGTTCTCAGTGCTTGATTTGTTTTGAAAGGGAACCAGATGATGACAGAATGTGTATTGTGAAAGGCTGCAAAAACAAAGAACTTCTTTTTCACCAGAATTCAGCTGAAAGAGATTTGAAAACATTTCTGCAGAGAAATCAAACACTGTCAGAGTAGCACTCTCTTTCTCAGAAACTGTCAATTCTCACATCCTTTTCCAAATATATGGTGGTTAATACTGTGCTTGTGAGGTCAGATCTTGACCTTCCTCCCTTAGATAAAAATAGCATTGTATCACAATTCTACCATGTTCAGTTCTCTGGAAGCTGACAGCTCTGAGAAGAAGGAAATTGTGCAACTGTTATAGATAAGACACTCATGTGAACAGCTGTTCAATACACCAGAGTAGTCAAGACAAAACAGAGTAATTGCAGGTAATCTTGAGTCTGCTCATCTGTACAAAAATTCTTTATTCACATTACTTTCTGGAGCATTGTATATAATTACTCTGCCAAGAAATGCAGCGAAGTTATGTGATGATTGACGTACATTGGTCCATCTGTTTTTCTATCTGTCTGTCTGTCTGTCTGTCTGTCCATTCATAACATCACTCAAAAACGTATTTGGCTGAAATTTTCAGGGAAGGTCAGAACTGACACTAGGTCCAAGTGATTAGATTCTGGCAGTGATGCGGCTTACAGTCTGGATCCACAGATTTGTTAAAGATTCCTGTATCATTGTGAGATAGCGGCACAGCATCACTGTAACTATGACTATAAATGAACACTACATCAGCTGCCTGCTGACGATCACATGATTGTGATCCTACTACAAATCCACCGCTGTGGACTTTTCAGGACTTATCCATCCGAAATGATACAATGACTGAGCACCTTTGGCGGAGTACTGCGCTCTCTGAGTAGGCAGTTGTAGGCAGTTGTGATTGTAGTCCAAAATCACTTGAGAAAGTATTTAGACCATTTTTTTCACACCGTGTCAAGTCAATTTAATGTTGATTGACTACAATAAGCAGTTTTCCAATTATTCTACCTTTAGAGACTCATAACGACAAAATTGTTGTAACAGTGAAAAACCCTAATTTCAAGATATTCAGCCTGTTAAGTCCATTCATTGAGGAAGCTCTTTTGGCACTCATTACAGCTTCAAACCTTCTTTAAAATTTCAACAAGCCTTTCCCAGATGGATATGGACAATTTCTCCCATAATTCCTTGTTGATCCTCTCAAGCTCCGTCTGACTGGATGGAACTGCCATCCTTAGATCTCCCCACTAATGTTCTGTCAGATTTAATTCTGTGCTTTGTCCTGAAGTCCCTCCAGACTCCCTGATGTACACCACCATCCTTCAATGTAGGGATGAGCCAGATGATGAGTTCCTGGTGCTTATCGAACATAGTGCTCTGTGCAAATAGTGCCATTCATTCTCATCTGATTAGACCATCACTTTCCTCGTCCTCTCAGACAAACAAACGTGGACTGTCATATACCTTTAACTCGCAATGGCTTCCATGTAGCCAGTGTACCATAAAGACCCTATTGATGAAATTTTTTGACACTCTGTTTCTCTGAGGGGCTTTTGAGTTCGTGATCACCTCCCTGACCAAGGACCAGCTTGCTCAGTGGTAACCACCGAGCCACTGTGCAGCCCCTTAACAAACATGTTCCAATTTTTTTTTCCTTGTCACTATTGGTTACTTGTTGTAAACTGATTACCAAGATAAAGAAAATTTAAAAATGCAGTTTGATTTATTTAAGCTGAAACTCAAAGCAATGAATTGACAGAAGTCTGATAGTTTTGGGGCCAGTTGTGTTCCAACAAAATCTTGCCTTTCGTTACCAGCACTACCCATTACAGATCCACTGGCTTTACCTCTGCTGTCCCTCCTCTTGCCAAGTACAGACTAACACCTGGAATAAGTGACTAATGGTACCCACCCTAGAAGAATGTCATTTATTTATACATCACATACATATGAAGCAGTAATTAAAGTTAAAATTCCAAAGAAATAATGACTAATTTTCATTCAGTAGTGTTCCTTTATCTTTTTTTGCATCATCATCTTCTTACTTCTCCTTCTAGTTATTTTGGTTCTTGTTACTTCATCTCCACTTCCACTCTCCTCCTCTGGAGCTCAACAAACAGAGGATAAACAACAACTGGTACGTTACACCGATCAGTCACAATGTGGTAGTACAGCATCATTGTTGCACTGTTGTAATTTTATTAGTGATCAACACAAAATTTTGTGTTCATGCTGCTAATCATTAAGCAAGTAAAAATTATAAATATCCTTTATTGCTGTGGAAAAGTTGATTCCCCTAAATCCGTGTAGGAAGACATAATTTCATTAGACATTATCAGAACTCAAAAGTATTGATACAAACGGCTGTGTTATTTATTTTAAAAACCCAAACAATGTGATCATCTTTATTTCATTACAATTTTGCCACTTCACCCCAGCAATATTTATTATTTCAATATTCCCATTTAGATTAAATGCTTGTTTTATTCTATTTATTTTTAAACTAAACAAATCACAATTAAAAATTCTGCTAAGTTCTATCAGCTGATTTGTCATCATTTCCATTTTAAAGTTAGATATCCTTTTATCATAAATGTGCATACAGCTGTTACTCTCCGCTATGCCAGCGATTCATGTTCCCACTCATTTAAATTTAAAGTGTCTCAAAATCACTGATCCAATTATGACTGATTGAATGTGACAATACAAGTACAGTACAGCAAACACATGCCTGCTTCTAACAGCAATCTTTTATCCTTCCATCCTTTATTCCTCCACTTTATATGAACTAATTTCCTTGTAGACTGGTATGACCATAAATTCTGCATAGGAGTTATCACTTCACTTATGTCTCACCAAAAAGTGAGAGCAGATGTCTCTTCATCTCTGGTAAAATAATAGCAGCACTGTCCTGCTCTTGGCGTTGTCTTTACTTTTTGTTTTTTCTCCAACTCTTACTCCCTGGTGAACAATTCCACCTGGGTGAATTTGGAAAGGTTCAGTCGCTACTGTTTTTTGAGTTAAAGTCTTCAACATCTATGCCACGGGACATTGGATTGCATGACATAATCAATATTCAGGAGGTTATCAGAATCAGTCAGACTTATGAGTAATTACACCCCTAAGTGAAAGGATAACTGTTGCTCAGCTCTTCTGTTTCAGGTGTTTCAGGGACACAAACTGTTGTGTCCCTGGGAACTCATCTACCTACAGCAGCACTGCAATGGAAGTGAAAAGCTGGAACAAATTTGCAACATGTACAAACTGTATTTGTTGACTGCTTTGCATATTCAAAAAGGACAGAGTTACTGCATATTTGGATATTTAAACAGAAGTGGTTCACAAATAGAAGGAAAAAGGAACAAACCCCATTTCACAGAGCACCTAATTTGCTTAAGTCAAGAAAATAGCCACGTTTACATGAAGTTTTTTAATTCGGAATTATTAATTCGGAATTACCTCATTCGGAATTAAAGTTTTGTGCTTCGCGTTTACATGGAAATATTAATTCCGAATTAAGGTTTACATGGACTGCACATTTATCCCCTTCCTTAATTCCGCTTAACGCTTGGGCGTTGGAAAGGATTCTGATTGGACAGGGAGTGGATGTGACGTATCCCTGTTTACTGGAAGAAAATAAACTCCATTTGCCGCGGCATTTCTTTTCCCCAACAACATGGAGGAACAACTAATAAGCACGCTTTTCGCTTTGCTTTTTATTGTCGTTTTGAAACAGCAACGACAATGGCGTACTACTTCTGTTGCGTCACTTGAGAAGGAGAAGAGGGATAGAATACTGGAGAAGGGAGGCAGACGACCAAGCTGTGTACATCGCTACGTCATCGCTACGTGAGGAGCCAAGCATGCGCAGAATGACCGGAATTAACTAAAGCTAAAACTAATTAACTGTATACATGAATAGAACGTACACAGGAATTAGTTTATTCGGAATTAACATTGAAATAAACCAAGTAGTTTATTCAGAATTAAGTTTATTCGGATTTAACTTTTTAATTCGGAATTAAGTGTTTACAAGGAGATTTTAAAGCAGAATTAACTTTAATTCCGAATTAAAGAGGAATTAAAGGTCTCATGTAAACATGGCAAATGAATCTAATTTAGCTCCAGGGACAGTTTTGGTTCCCAACTCATGAGAACCGAATGTTAATGCAACACCTGTCAACATGCTGATGTTTCAGCTTATAAATACTCAGCAGTCATTAGTGCATTTTTACATTCATGGTTCGGACCACAACCATCTTTAAACTCAGCATTCATTTTGAGTCCAACTACACACCTGTACAGTTTCTTTACTGCATCTACCTTGGCTGTGATGCTATTTCAATGGACAAAATCGACAGACAGACAGACAGACAGACACCTGCTAAAGTCCTAAAAACCGACCTTGTGGCCATTTCTGCTGCAGTACGACTCTCTAGGACCACATTTTGCCACAATGACATACACATACATGCACAAGACAGACTCATAATGTGAAAATGATACAATATTTGCTATGGCAGTTGGTTGGTAATACTGGCTCCTGTCCAATCAACATGTAGACGGGCATCAAGGTTGGTGTGATCCAATACTTGAATTACTAAACATGTTATTGCCCACATGGAGCTGGTTTAGACTGTAGTCCTTTGTCCAAGCAACATCACACACGTCAGCGTCGAAATCTCCCACAGTGCATTTGCAAATATCGAAAAAGTATTACTGAATTTGTACAGCTGAAAATTCTGACACCGGTAACTGAAAACTGATGAGACAAATCTAACGTTATTTTTCTTTTCTCATTCGTAGCACTTTGATCACATGATTTTACTTGCAGCAGATGTTGGCCTAGCTCTTTGTGTACTGATTAACAGGGACTTGACACACGTCACAGTTTATCAGTAGCATTTGCATGATTTGCATGATTCTCATCTCCTGTATACAATCTACATTAAAATTCACTCTTTCTTTCCACTGTCTCATACATGTTTTTTTTCATCTTCCTGTGGTGTGTGATGTCTGGAAATTAGTAAAAACTCAGCTAATAAGTTTATAAGTGAAACACGTAGCACAAACAGCTAAACCTAAATCCAACTGGAAACACAGCAAGAAGAGTGTGTGTGTTTGGGTATTACTGTAATACCATAAAGCTTGATGCTGACATTTGTGCTAGATGTACGATAATGTAGCAGAGAAACAAGCATTTAAACTAGAGAGAACTCATAACTATGGAAATTAATTTAAGTATTAAATGTAAAATAATACAAAAGCTCAGTTTTCATGTGATTTTTAAAAAGTTTTGTGCTTTCTGCACAAAAATTTTTTGGTTAGGACTTTTATCTATTTTTAAAGCAGCTTAGATAGAACAATTACACATTTTTTCCATTTCAGGGTAACTCATCTAGATTGGTACAATGGGGAGACCCAGAATGATTAGAAGAGAGAATATTTTAAGCATTTCTTCTGGCATTATGCATCCCACTGAACTGTCCACAGGTGAGATATAAAACTACAGTAAATGGTGCAGATTGTTTTTCTGCTTTAAGTCATACATCCACTTTTCCAGATTGTGTCCAGAGCTGATCTGGGATTTAGATGCAACTCATCTGGCACCGATTTCTTGCTCCAGCATTGGGCTGTACTCTATGTCTATTCCATATTATGTTTAACTCACCAATTTGTAATTTTTTGTGTTCAGATCTATTTCGTAAGAAATTTTGTCATGTATATAAAACTCTACCATTTTTCTACAACATGATATAACTGGATATGATGGAGAATGCGTCATTATAATGCTCACATGAAGAATATTTGCATAAAACAAATATCTCCAACAGACCAAACACAAGCACTACTGTACCAATCAGCAGACTACTCAGCCAGCACAGCTTACTGATGTTTGTGTTCCATCCTGTTCACTTCAGAGGAAATAACTAATCTTTGTCAAGGGAGTATTAATGTAAGTTGTGTTTTCCTATATTTTGCTGTACATGCAATACACTGTAGAAATATTTGTCAAATTCTAAAGATAGTTGAGTCCTTTTGAATTTGATCTCACTTGAAAGTTGAACATTAAAATGTTCTAAATATTAATTTGGGAGAATCTTGTAAATGTACTTAATATTGTAGATATGATGAAACCTAAAGAGCTAAAGCAAGTATGTGTGATTTTTTACTTGTTCAACTTTGAACATTGAGCTTTAAATTTCAGAATGAACTGGATTTCTGTTTGATTGGAACAAGGAGAATTCACCTGAAAATTGCATCTTTTGTCCACAAACAAGACAAAAAACTCAGGTGTAGTTCTTTTTACATTTTTAAAATTAACAATAAATACACTACCATTCAAAAGTTTGGGGTCACTCAGACAATTTCATGTTTTCCATGAAAACTCCCACTTTTATCCATGTGCTAACATAACTGCACAAGGGTTTTCTAATCATCAATGAGCCTTTCAACACCGTTAGCTAACACAATGTAGCATTAGAACACAGGAGTGATGGTTGCTGGAAATGTTCCTCTGTACCTCTATGGAGATATTCCATTAAAAATCAGCCGCTTCCAGCTAGAATAGTCATTTACCACATTAACAACATCTAGACTGTATTTCTGATTCATTTAATGTTATCGTCATTGAAAAAACTGCTTTTCTTTCAAAAGAAAGGACATTTGTAAGTGACCCCAAACTTTTGAGCAGCAGTGTAAATAATATAAATAGATGGAAAGTTAATATTGGCGAGCAACTGATTCTGCATCACTCACAATCAGAGTCACATCACGTATGTTGATTTGTTTGGTTTCATTTCCTTTACCTGTCTTTACAAAAGCATTTCCTCTTGGATGTAAACTGACATACATTTGAGATACACTGCATGAACTTCTTTATTTCTCCTTTTGATTTATTCCATATATTCAGAGGAAGAACAATGGTTCCCATACTGCTTTTACTGCTGCTGCATGAGTCGCTGGCTGATCAAGGTATGAATGTCGGTGTCATTGGTTCAGATTTTGTTCACCACAGAAGAAAAAAGTAATGCACATATACAAAATCTGCAGAAAGACATATTTTTTAATTCAACCTAGAATTGATTGTGTTGATTTTTCAAAATCTTTAAGGAACTGTGTGTCTGAAAAAATAAAATGTAAAGATTAGTAATCCTACCTGTTATCACAATTACATGAAAATGACTCACAAATGTGGTTATCTAGCACAGCAGAACATAACAAGAGCTGGTTATATGGACTGAAAAGGAAATAATAACATTTAATTAAACTGTGGTGTATATTCCATATGTAACAAGAAAACCACTCAGAACGCAGTATTCTCACTTTGATGGAAAACATGTATTTTACAGTAAGTTGTGTCTGTCTTCTGTGTCTATGTTCAGTGTGTTTCAACTTTTCAGATTTTACAATGACTGCTACTGTTACTGGAACCAGTGTGCACATCCCTGAATACAAGAACACTGTAACTTGCATAAGAGATGGTAGTCCCTGTGTCTTAATCTGCAGACCTTACACTACGCAGTGCTTCGAGGAATCATCTCTTTGCTTAAATGCTCGTGTGACCGGTTTTCCCCCTGTGGTTAAGTATAACATACAGAAATGTAAGTACACTGTCCCCAAAGTAAACCACTTTACCTGTACAATCAAGTCTTTGAAACTGGGCAGCCCTGGAAATTACACTGTAAATGTTCATTTGATTCCTGCCTATCTGCTCAGGTACCAAGTGCACCGAATACTCCTGTAATGAAGATACCATCAAAGAGCTGATTTGGTCTCTGAGAGATGCCAGCTCTCACCTGCAAGACATGATACAACTCTTCTACATAGGCAAAGCATGTCACCAGCTCTTCAGGAGCAATGCTGACATCAAGAAGGAGTTTTTAATGTAAGTTTCAGTCCTGTGGTAGGTACTCCTCTATGTATGTAAAAGCAGACAAATTTATTTAATTCATGTTGTTTTTGTCATGTGGTTCAAAGGATGGCAGTGTCAGTCTGTTTTTTTTGGTTCATACTGAAATACAGTCATGGAGTATTGGCACTCCTGGAATTTTTCCAGAAAATATACCATTTCTCCCAGAAATTGTTGCAGTTACAAATGTTTTTGGTATACACGTGTTGATTTCCATGATGTACATTGGAAAAACACAAAAAAGCAGAAGAAAAAAGCCGAACTTGACATAATTTTGCCTATGTGTGTAATACCAAGCATGGAGAAGAGAAAGAAGAGCTGAGAAGTGTCTGAGGACTTAAGAAGCACAATTGTGAAAAAACATGAACAATCTCAAGGTTACAAGACCATCTCCAGAGATCTGGAAGTTCCTTTGTCCACCATCCAGAAACTATGTGTTGAACTTGCATTGAATGGCTGTTCATTGCCGCTAGTATGCAGTCTGAAGATGTTGAAGCGTTGATGCAAGTGAAAACATGCCAGTTTAAATAAATGATTAATGAATTAAAAATGAATAAATAAATAAATAAATAAATAATCTGGATGCAAAAACTTTAGAGGTGATCATATCAACAATTTGGTTCATTCTTAAAAAGAAGGCATGTACTGGAAAGCTCAGCATCACCAAAAGTCCTGGGATATCTTGGAAGACCATTTAAGTGGATGACTGCATATTTACTTCCTTGGTGAAGAAAAAAACCCACACAGCATCTATCAAGTCAAGATCTCTTGAGCAGATACTGTAGGCATATCATTTTAAATGTGTACAATCAAGAGATGCCTTCAGGAGACACACACACAGGCAGAAAGACTACAAACGAGCAGAAATGGAAGCAATTGACTCCAGTGTTACTCAAAATAATTCAGTTTATAATTTGTCTGTTTCCAAAATTCTTTTGAGCAAATGAAGAAGAATTTTCAAGAATTGTGAATTTTCAAAAATGGTTGTAGTTTCCAGGCAGTGAATGCAACATTAAACCCAAATCAAAAGTCAACAATGTAGCAGATTGGTTACTTCATTTGATAGCTTTTAAACGGCATTCAACTGGAATTCTCTTTGGCTATCGTCATGGAATAGACTGGCAACACACTTGCACTTTTGGAAGCCTAAATCTACCTTGAGGGCACGGGCCAAGACAAACCCTGGCCTACATCAGCAAAACACAACCAAATCACAATCAGGACTGTTTGTGCATGTGGAATAAGTAGACCACAGAATAGAGACACACCTACACTATATTGCCAAAAGTATTGGCTCACCCATCCAAATAATCAGAATCAGGTGTTCCAATCACTTCCATGGCCACAGGTGTACAAAATCCAGCACCTAGGCATGCAGACTGCTTTTACAAACATTTGTGAAAGAATGGCTCGCTCTCAGGAGCTCAGTGAATTCCAGCGTGGAACTGTGATAGGATGCCACCTGTGCAACAAATCCAGTCGTGACATTTCCTGGCTCCTAAATATTCCACAGTCAACTGTCAGCTGTGTTATAAGAAAGTGGAAGTGTGTGGGAACGACAGCAACTCAGCCACCAAGTGATAGGCCACGTAAACTGACGGAGCAGGGTCAGCGGATGCTGAGGCGCATAGTGCCAGGAGGTGGCCAGCTTTCTGCAGAGTCAATGGCTACAGACCTTCAAACTTCATGTGGCCTTCAGATTAGCTCAAGAACAGTGCTTCAGCAGAGAGCTTCATGGAATGGGTTTCCATGGCCGAGCAGCTGCATCCAAGCCGTACATCACCAAGTGCAATGCAAAGCGTGGGATGCAGTGGTGTAAAGCAGCCACCACTGGACTCTAGAGCAGTGGAGACGCCTTCTCTGGAGTGACCAATCACGCTTCTCCATCTGGCAATCTGATGGATGAGTCTGGGTTTGGCGGTTTCCAGGAGAACCATACTTGTTGGACTGCAGTGTGCCAAGTGTAAAGTTTGGTGGAGGGGGGGTTATGGTGTGGGCTTGTTTTTCAGGAGCTGGGGTTGGACCCTTAGTTCCAGTGAAAGGAACTCTGAATGCTTCAGCATACCAAGACATTCCATGCTCCCAACTTTGTGGGAACAGTTTGGAGTGGGTCCCTTCCTCTTCCAACATGACTGTGCACCAGTGCACAAAGCAAGGTCCATAAAGACATGGATGACAGAGTCTGGTGTGGATGAACTTGACTGGCCTGCACAGAGTCCTGACCTCAACCCCATAGAACACCTTTGGGATGAATTAGAGCGGAGACTGAGAGCCAGGCCTTCTGGTCCAACATCAGTGTGTGACCTCACAAATGTGCTTCTGGAAGAATGGTCAAAAATTCTCATAAACACACTCCTAAAACTTGTGGACAGCCTTCCCAGAAGAGTTGAAGCTGTTATAGCTGCAAAGGGTGGACCGACGTCATATTGAACCCTATAGATTAGGAATGGGATGTCACTTACGTTCATATGCGAGTAAGGCAGGTGAGCGAATACTTTTGGCAATGTAGTGTACCTTCAGTTAGCATACTGACCCCTGTCAATCAAAAGGCCCACCTCACCAGTTCCAGGACTTAAGGATCCGCAGCTAAATTTCACAGGACACCTTCAGTCCATTCCTCGACAACTCAGAGCTGTTTTAGTGGCACAAGGGGGACCTACAGAGTATCAGGCAAGTGGTTTTAATGTTGCGGCTGGTTTAGATTTTATATTGTAGATAGTATACGATATCCAACCAAAGTGGTTCTCTTCATACATACTGTATTTGAATGTTCAGCACTGATTTTTTTATGCTACAATTCTTATATCATTTGATAAATCTGTTTGCATAGATGGTTCTTTCATGTTGCATATTGGACATTTCATTTGTATAGGGCGGAAAAAGCAAAAAATCATAAAATTATGGAAACAACCAAGGTTGACGCTGGAAGTTACCAAAGCTACGATTTGAAGTATTTGTCCCTGAATGTGTTTAACATCAGCGAGGCTGCCCTCAACACTGCAGGAGTCAACTCCAGTATCCAGCTAGAAGCTCCGCAGGTACATACGCTGTGATGGATATGTTACTGAGGGATTTAAAGGGTGCGATGCTGACTGAGACGGCATGGCAGTCAGTGATTTAATGTCTTTGTTATATCTGGTTAGCATTACTTTAAGCTCAGTTAAAACTAACCTTGTTGATCAAGGTTTAATTAACATTGATGTTTTTCTTGTCTGTTTGTTTTGAGTATAAGCCATGAAGTGTCTTGACTTAAATTTGTTTTCTTTAATCCACTGTCAGCTGTTGCCTCAGAATCAGACATTTCTTCCTGAGGTGTGGCTGCCTGTATCTGCCCTGCTCAACATCCCAAAGAATGAGAGGATTATTGGTTTGGTCACCTACTTACAGCACAGCTTTTTCCAAGTACATTTTCTAAATCTTATTTATATTATCCTATTTACTCTTCCACCATCCATCATCCACAGTTCTAACACCTTTGTATTACAATCATTTACATTTAAGATGCAATCACAAATGTTATAAGATTATTCTTGACATAGAACATTTTTATTTAATCTCTCCTTTACCAAAAAAATTACTTTCATATATATTCTCTGTATGCACAGTAAAGTGTAATGATCTGTATTTAACCCCATTAGTTTCACCAGGAGAAGATCTCATCAATGGTTCTAAGGATAGAGCTACTGAATCAACGACGCCTTCAGAATCTGTCTCCGCCCATCAAAATGATTTACAGAGTCACTACACCAACAAAAGTGGATGTAAGTGTGCTTATTTTATTATCGTAAATAAAGTTCAGTGTGTCACCAATTTTGGGCCATTTAGATAAGGTTAACTTCATTGATGTGACACTGTATGGGACTCATGGAGCAATATCTTCATTTGGGGTTTTCCTGTTTTTCTGTCTGCTAAAAGGATATATTGTACATTTTATTCCTTTCTTCTTATTTGTAGCATTCATTCACATTCATCATAAAAATGTCACACAAATACAACACTGAAGTCTTTAATATCACTACATTTCATCACAGCGTTGTGCCACTACTAAGGGTGCGGATTTGATGGTGGCAATATGTGGCACTGTTAACTTCAATGTAGCTCTGTATTTTTTTTTAATCTTTACAGAATGTCTCACAGCTACTGTGTCACTACTTCGATGAAGGTATGTAGGTGTATGTCAGCTTCCAGCAAGAAAAAGCGTAAAGCACCGACACGGTTTTCTAGTTGCGGTTTATTAACTCATACATTAGCTCAATGTACATATTTGAAAGTAAGAAAGCAAATGAGAAATTCAGCAAAATGGTGCTTAGGCTGCAATAAACATTCACATGAATGTCAGGATCCAAGCTTTCCCTGGCAGAACATTGAATCCGTGTATGGTTCGCTCATTCGTTTTTCCGTTTCAAAATAAAACCTAAAAAAACAATAAACCGCATTGTTTTTGTTTTTTCCGTTTTTAAAACCTAAATGTAGAAATGTATTATTTAACTAATGAAAAAAACACAACGTTGGATTTTTGCTCTAGCTTTTTAAACCTGTAATACAAAATACCACTGTTGTTTTATTTTGTAGCAACACCGGAAGTCGCCAAGGAAGAACAGTTTAGAGCTGGTCTGGACCGTGAACAAATCTAGAATGGCTGTACTTGAGCCCTTTTCCAATTTCTTTCTCTTTAAGAGTGACAAAACCCACGCAGAAATCAGCGACACTAAGCGTCGCCGTGGAGCGCCACATTGCTCCATATTATAGAGTTTATAATTATATCATATCATATTATATTATAGAGTCTATAATGGGTGTCAGGAGGTTCTGCATGGAGAACGACGCAATCATGTGTCGGATGCTGATTTGGAGAGAGCTGTGGTTTGTTCTGTTAACCGCATATGTTATTTTCAGTGCCATATTTTATTAACTATAGAATGTTATATTTCACTTTTGTGTGTGTTTGTGTGTTTTACAGACAGGTCCGACATGTGGACGAAAGTTTATGATGGGATACTGGTCATCTACTGGTGCCGCTGTTCCAGTTTAACTAAAGATCAGTTTAACTGGTGATGGTTTCCTTCTCCAGATGTTTCGTCCTCAGATTCGTCTCGACCAGACCTGGCTGTGTGTGAAATAAAGATACTAGATAAAGAAGACCTCGCCGAAAAACGTCGGCATCACTACTTAATAAAGTCTATATCCATGTAAATATCACCTACAGACAGTAAAAAGAAATGTCCTGGCGAAATAAAAAAACACGTATTTTTATGAACGGTGAGAGGAAACGACGTAATCCAGAGATAAAATTAGAGACCACAGTCTGACTCATCATGCCACCGATCAGTCTGATAAACATCTTCACAAGGATGTAAAAAGGATGACAAAAATAGCCTATAACACAAACTACCTGCGTAGTACAATCACTCAGGATGTACAGTACTGGAAGTATTCTAGTCTTCCTCTGCCATGTCTTTAAACGTATCGTTTTGCCATTTCTGAACCAGCCAGAGTTTTTGGAAAGACACAACTCACACGTATATATTGTTTTGACCAGATCGGATCCCTTTACTTCCATTTTTTAAAATATTGTCAGTGGTTAACATGCTCTGAAATGACGGAGGACTGAACGTGTTTTATTGTTTTCTGAGTGACTAGTTTTAACAACATGCTCTCAGTTTGTTCCGATGTATTTTAGCAAATCAAGCTAATGTTCTGCTGCATGTTGTTCTGATGTATTTTATCAGATCCAGCTGATGATCTGCTGCGTGTTGTTCTGATGTATTTTATCAGATCCAGCTGATGATCTGCTGCGTGTTGTTCTGATGTATTTTATCAGATCCAGCTGATGATCTGCTGCGTGTTGTTCTGATGTATTTTATCAGATCCAGCTGATGTTCTGCTGCGTGTTGTTCTGATGTATTTTATCAGATCCAGCTGATGTTCTGCTGCGTGTTGTTCTGATGTATTTTATCAGATCCAGCTAATGTTCTGCTGCGTGTTGTTCTGATGTATTTTATCAGATCCAGCTGATGTTCTGCTGCGTGTTGTTCTGATGGGAGGCTGCTGAGGCTCTGAGTGTTTCTGTGAACAAACCCGAGTTAAACCTGTAGTTCTGCTGTGGATCTGTTCCACTGAACTCAGACTAACACACAGCAGTGGACGTGCTTTCATGTTATTTGTTTTCTTGGTTAGACAATAATAAGTTTTCTGGCTTGTTATTAACCAGGCAGCCAGTGTTAAATTGTGATTATCCCCAGTTAACCTGGACATGACAAGGATGACAAAGATCTATGTGGATGAAGCGGGATGTTTGTTGAACTGACGATGAGTAAAACTGTGATCTTACTTTTATTTCTGGATTCCATCGTATCCAATCCGTTCATAAAAAAATGTAGTTTTTTTAAAAAAAAATTCGTCCAGCACATTTCTTTTTACCGTCTGTAGGTGATATTTACATGGATATAGACTTTATTAAGTAGTGATGCCGACGCTTTTCGGCAGGTCTTCTTTATCTAGTATCTGTATTTTACATACAGCCAGGTCTGAAAAGCTGGAGACGGAAACCATCACCAGTTAACCTGATCGTCAGTTAAACTGGAACAGGTTGGAATTGCCAGAGTTCTTTACATTTTAATACTTAAAAATACTTTCTTGGACTATTAAAGCTATTTTGTTCACACTGAGATCATGAGCTCTCAGTGTGATGTGTCTAGTCCCTCTAAATAAGACAAACATGTCTTCCCTGTCTTCAAAGTATGTGGTGCGGAGTTTGGGACAGAGAAGTGAAGCCAAGTCGCCACGAGTTCTGACTTTGATTTCCAGTTCTGCTGGTAGCTTCCACATGGGAAAAGGCTTTTTTTTTGTTTAAACCTAAAAAAAATTGGTAAAAATGCAGCGTTTTTTTCTTTCTCGTTTTTCAATTTTAATTTTTAAACAAAAAAACAAAACGTTTATTTGTTTTTTCTCATTTTATTTTGAAATGGAAAAACAAATTAGCGAACCATACACGGATTACATTGGAGTGATATTCAGTGTTAATAATTGAATCTGTCTGGTTTTACTGTTGTAACAGAACTGTGTAATTTGGTGTATGTAAATTTTACAAGTAAAGAGTTTTCAGACTGCTTGTAAATGAAGACATGAAATAGATGGAGCATCCACAAGAGACCATTTTAATTTGCTGTCTGAGGATAAGGGAGGTCTCAATAAAAACAGATGAGGTGTTTTTCTTATCATATGTAAGTGTTGCACTAGATGTGAAAAACAATCATTTGTATATACACATATTTCTGTATATATCTGCCTATAAGTAGAAAGATTTTTATGTTTAAAGATCATTTTGTCTGTCAGATAGCTAGCAGAACTATACCTAACTAGTTAAGTTACTGTTTGGTGCTCATAGTTTCTGAATGGCGCTGGAATAGAGATGGATGTGAGACTGACAACAGCAACTACAATGATCAAGGAAACAGTGAGATCATTTGCAACTGTAACCATACAACGCCCTTTGCTGTCTTACTGGTAAGGAGACACACTTGTATCAAATTTGTTGCTGATAATACACTACCATTCAAAAGTTTGGGGTCACTTAGAAATGTTCTTATTTTTGAAAGAAAAGCAATTTTTTCAGTGACGATAACATTAAATTAATCAGAAATACAGTGTAGACATTGTTAATGTGGTAAATGACTATTGTAGCTGGAAACGGCTGATTTTTTAATGGAATATCTCCATAGAGGTACAGAGGAACATTTCCATCAACCATTATTCCTGTGTTCTAATGCTACATTGTGTTAGCTGATGGTGTTGAAAGGCTAATTGATGATTAGAAAACACGTTGCTAAAGCCTCTCACATATTTCTGGATGTTGGTCAAAGTAAACCTGTAAATTGCAGTTTACCAGTATCCAATATCTGTTTTCTTGCAGATCAGACAACCAATTTCAAGTGTCCACTGGCAAATACTGTCATACATCAGTTACATAGGCTGTGGCCTGTCAGCCTTCTTCACTGCTTTGTCACTTGTGATCTATGTATTCAATCGGTAGGTATACATATGCATCCTGTGCTCCAGTTCCCCCTTTTTGTGTCCTAGAATTTTACTGTTGTCAACCTGAAAAGCACATGCTTTAGCTGCATTTTGCTGGAAGATGCGTGAAGAACTCTGTGTCTACCTGATGTTAAATTTGGCTCAGTTATGTCAGGGAAAAGGGCTGGTCAAAAAAGAAACCTTATTTTTAATTCTCCTTCCCTTTGGGGAGGAATAGTGATGATCAAAATTCTCCTTTAACTTCAGGGTTGACTTATTTAGTCATTAATGTTATTGTTAAAAAGAAATGTTTAAAGGTGCCCTGGGTTATCTATTTAAAAAGTTATTTTCAAATTCACTTACTGAAACACATGTCTACATTCTTGAAATTTAACAAATAAGGTGAATACATTTACGTGTTTATAAAACCTTTGCATGTTTTTTTATGGTTTAAATTCTCCACTATTTGATCTTCACTTTCTCGGAGTCATCCTTTCATTTGCCTTTGTTGGCAAGGATTGCTGTTTCTTGTGTGGTGTTACTGCCACCTGGAGATCAGAGGAATCATGTAAAACTACTGGCAGAACTCTATATTATGTATTAGTTCATAATGCTACAGTTGCATTTTTAGAATTAGAGACTATAATCATAACTTGCCTGCGGAGTTTTCATATGTCTGTGTGTTCTTGTTTTTCTCTTCCTCAGAAACTACAAAGAGAACAATTCCATTTCTATTCATGTGTCTCTGAGCGGAGCCTTGTTTCTGCTCAATACAACCTTCCTGCTCACTGAGTGGGGGGCCACATTGGGTCTAGACTGGGTGTGTGTGTTTGTTGCAGCATTCATGCATTACTCCTTGCTCTGCTGTTTCACTTGGATGGCCATAGAGGCGCTTCACCTCTATCTAGTGCTGATAAAGGTGTTTAACACCTACTACAAACACTACCTGCTCAAACTGTCTCTTGCTGGATGGGGTGAGTGCTGCACGAGCATCTAATGTATTTTCTACATACTGATGTGGAGCAGTTTCACTTAGGACAGAGATCACACTGTAATAAATTGCTGTCAAAGTTCAGTCAAATTCTGACAGAAGTGTCATGTTTTTTTCTCCTCCAAATATGGTTAAAAACAGTAAAATCTGATTTAGCCCAGAACAAGAGTGACTGTTATCAGCAGACTACTGAAAAATTTGATGGTGTGAATTGAGCAAACACTGTTCACAAAGCACTTTCTATGGAATTTTATTTAATTTTTCTAATTATTTGTTAATATTAGTATTAGTTTATATTCCCTTAATTTTCCTCAAATGTAGTTAATAGACCACTGTTTGTCACACATTGCTGCATTTGAGTAAATTCCCAATCCATTAAAATGTAACTTGCCTTAACCTTTATAATTTGTTTCGGGTGTTAGAGGTAAATGCATTTTTAAATGTTAAACAGAGCAGGTAGATCTCAATTCTGGAGCAAAAAGATTGAAGACTCCTTGTTACTTATGGTACATGTCTGCAAGTCACAGGTAGTACTTTTTAAAAGAAAACAATGTTGCGAGTGGCAACACTGGATAAATGCAGTCTATTAAAGGAAAGTGTAGTTACAGTATTAAACAGTCAACCTCATATTCTTCCGTAGAGTGCTGTAATCAATTATACAGTAATTAACTGTTTGAAAATCACAGTATATACATAACCTTGAGTTGGTTTGTCAGACAGATAAAGACAATGAAAAGTTTTGATGAGGAAACGCACTGAGCCCGTTCCACAGAATAGAAGGTGTATGTGGATAGTAGGAGGATTATAGATGTTTTGAATGAGAGTTTCCCTCATCAGACTCCATTGTATTTTTCTTAGATGTATCTTAACGTAATATCATACTACATATGTTTGATATATGAAGTCCGTCAGGTCCAGGATGTTCTTTATTCTACATTAACGCACTGATTCACTTCATACTAAACTTGAATGTGCCATTGTGTGTTTTTCAGGGATTCCTGCTATAATCGTGGGCGTGTCTTTGGGACTGAAGGACTTCAAACAGTTTTATGGACCTACACAAATGACAATGGCTGACACTAACCAAACTAATGCTATGTAAGTAAATTCTAACTTCTTGTGGCTCGACTACAAGCACAGTCCATCTTAATATGAATTAATTAACTCTTAATATGAATGCAAAGCCATTTTATAGTCAGAATTGAATCCATCACAAAAATATATGCAATTTACATTCTTATACAATCATACAGGAGTTTGTGTTATTATTAGCCATTTTTTTATACCTTTAGTACAAAACTTTTCTTCTGCTACATTGATTTTGTGAATAAAAGTGCATTTCTATCTAAAGAATCATGATCTAAATCAGATCAGGGTTTAACTCTGAAACTGTCCCTTCAGGGACTAACATTCTCTGAAGGTTCAGGAAGCAGTAAAACTTGTTTTTCACCAGCATTGTAATACACCTGGTACATTTAAACACCTTCATATATACCAATCAGGCGTAACATTATAACCACTAGCCTAATATTGTGTTAGTCCTCTTTTTACTGCCAAAACAGCCCTGACCCATTGAGGCATGGATTCCACTAGTGCCCTGAAGGTGTGCTGTGGTATCTGGCACTACGATGTTAGCAGCAGATCCTTTAAGTTCTGGAAGTTGCAAGGTGGGGCCTCCATGGATAGGATTTGTTTGTCCAAAACATCCCACAGATGCTTGATTGGATTGAGATATGGGGACTTTGGAGGCCAAGCCAACACTTCAAACTGGTTGTTGTGCTCCTCAAAGCATTCCTGAACCATTTTTGCATGGCACATTATCCTGCAGCATTTTTGCCTTGCAGCTCACAGATCACCGGTTTGCGTCTCAGTCTTCCCGGGATCTTTCTGCATGGGGTTTGCATGTTCTGCCTGTGCATGCGTGGGTTTTCTCTGGGTACTCCGGTTTCCTCCCACAGTCCAAAAACATGCTCAGGTTAATTGGTAACTCTAAAATTGTCCATAGGTGTGAATGTGAATGTTACTGAAATACCCCACGACCCTTGTGAGGATTAAGCAGTGTCTAGGTAATGGATGAAATGATGGATGGACATTATCCTGCTGTAACAGGCCACAGCCATCAGGGAATACCTTTTACATGAAAGGGTGGACATAGTCTGCAACAATGCTTAGGTAGGTGGTACGTGTCAAAGTAACATCCACATGGATGCCAGGACCCAAGTTTTCCCAGCAGAAAATTGTCCAAAGCATCACAATACCTCTGCCAGCTTGCCTTCTTCCCATAGTGCATCCTGGTGCCATGTGTTCCCCAGGTAAGTGACACACACACACACACACCAGGCCACCCACGTGATGTAAAAGAAAACATGTTTCATCAGACTAGGCCACCTTCTTCCATTGCTCTGTGGTCCAGTTCTGATGCTCACATTGTTGTTGCTTTCGGCGATGCACAGGGGTCAGCATGAACACCCTGACTGGTGTGCTAACCCGAACAAACTGTGATGTACTGTGTATTCTGACACCTTCTATCAGAACCAGTATTAATTTCTTCCTCAATTTGAGCAACAGTAGCTTGTCTGTGGGATTGGACCACATGGGCCGGCCTTCGCTCCCCACGTGCATCAGTGACCCTTGGCCACCCATGACCCTGTCGCCAGTTCACCACTGTTCCTTCCTTGGACTATTTTTGATAGATACCGACCACTGCAGACCAGGAACACCCCACAAGAGCTGCAGTTCTGGAGATGTTCTGACCCAGTTGTCTAGCAATCACAATTAGGCCCTTGTCAAACTCGCTCAATTCCTTAAGCTTGCCCATTTTTCCTGCTTCTAACACATCGATTTTCAGGACAAAATGTTCACTTGCTGCCTAATACATCCAACCCACTAACAAGTGTCATGATGAAGGGATAATTAATGTTATTCACTTCACCTGTCAGTGGTCATAATATTATGCCTGATCAGTGTATATTGCTTTTCTTGGAGTTTGTGCTCAACACTAATCAGAATAGACAAGATTAAAAGTATTTACAGCAGATGGACTGACAATAAAATGAAGCCAAAGCTTCATAGCTCAGCCTTCTTGGGTATTTAAAGGCCCTTTACATCCTGCACAGAAAGGCCAGACTGCCACAAACAATTGAAACTATTGTATAGAGAAGTAATTACAAAATGTAACTGCCTATTGTTGAAAAAAACATTTAAAATAAAGTGTTTACTCACTGTCTCACAGCTGCTGGATCACAGATGACTCCTTCTTCTACTCCTTGAACCTGGTATATTTCACCCTTACATTCATCTTCAACTCTGGCATTTTGATGGCGGTGGCTTCTAACATCTGCACGATGAAACAAGTGTACAAGAGTAACTCGAAGCTCAGACCAGATGCTAAGGGAAAGTCATGGAGTGACTCACAAAGGTTCAGTTCATCTTGCAGGAACGGCCTCACTTTGTTGGGTCTTACATGCCTGATGGGCACCACCTGGGGTCTGGCCTTTTTGGGCTCTGGATACGTCAACTACCCCATCCTGTACCTTTTTTGCATCCTCAACTCGGCACAAGGTCTGTGTGGTTTTAGTTTTTTAATTCAATGTGGTTGCTTTTTTGGTATGAGTAGTTTCAGCCTCTGAGAGGTATTAACCAGTCTTTCTGCTTATATCGCCACCTGTGTGTCTCTATGATAAGGTTTCTTTATCTTCGTCTGGATCTGTTTGTCAGCCAAGAAGCAGAGGAAGAGGGAAATGGAGGATAAAATGTCTTCAACTCCTTTGGGGACTTCAGGAGTCAAATCTGAGTAGATCTTCTGTTCTACAATTAATCTTGGCTGATCTCTCCTGTAACAATACTAGTCTACACAGCCATGAAAACAGCAAATTCCATGTGTAACCTCTTGTGATATTAGGTTGAAAATATCCTTCACTGTAAATTTTCAATGCAACTTTTATCAATATTCGTCATGTAACTACATTTTCTTCACATATACATACAACTCTTGCTCAGTATATATAAAATGTATAATGTTGTAGTGTGCATGTTTTTTTTTCTTTTTGAATAAAGTTTTAACAAATCAATATGGGAGACTAGTCAAATGCTACCATCAAGAAATTTAAAACATGAAAACATACTTACATCTTTGACTTAATCAGATTAAACCTCAAAAAGTTGACCTTTTTTAATTCATTGAGCATCATTATAGTTTGATGTATTATTTCCATTTTTAAAGTGATACCATGTAATAACAATACAAGTAAAATGGCGACAAATTAATAAAACACAATAAAAATTTGATAATATAACAGTGTGTTTTAACAAAAACCTAATCTATATAAAAACATGCCACAAGTTTTGTAAATCTTTTACTGTATCTAAAACTGACCAAAGTCAATCACAAGAAAACTCAGTTACAGACTCAACTCCATTTTTTTATGTATTACCTTCTCATCAGCAGGTACAAAATATCAATAAGAGCATAGTTTAAATTGTAGCCTTGTAGCATACCTACATTATAAAATATCTGACAAGAAGTGGTGTTTCTGTCCATAATAACTCACCACCAACAGCATATCATATATATATATATATATATATATATATATATATATATATATATATATATATATATATATATATATATATATATATATATATATATATATATGTGTGACCCTCTTTGCTCTATTATGCAACATCCATTAGATCCACCTCTTTCCATTGAACAATCGTTAATATGATCACAAGACAGAGATGCAAAGTAGTTTAAAAATGTAGCAAAATTTTTTACCAGGTTGAGTACATGATATCTGTTTCATCACTATATTCAAGTATCTTGTCAAGGCACATGGTGTTTACTTCGAGCTTTTCTATTTCTGTGCCATTTTTATACATCTACTCCACAGAGACCAACAGAGTATTTTTAAAGCCACTGTCTTTGTTACAAAAGGCTCAAAATCATCAAGGTCAGCTTACATGTGGCTGAGTCTGCATCTCATGGATGTGACTGCATAGCTGCAGCAGATTCTGTGCTAGAGCCTCATTTCCAGGCAGAAAAAATCTACAGTCATCCAAGACTGAGGTGCCGACAACCTAAGTATACATTAAAGCACCTTAAAGTGTCATTTTTAAAATCAGCTCCTCATCCATTGGCTTTAACATAAAATTGCTTTTTGCAAGTTAGTGTATCAGTAATAATAATAATAATAATAATAATAACAATAATAATAATAATAATAATAATAATAATAATAATAATAAAAGCACCGAGAGAGCACAGGACTCTGCCAAGGCTGCTCAGTCGTGTCATTTCTGATGGATGAGTCCCGATAGGTCCACAGCGGTGGATTTGTAGTAGGATCGCAATCATGTGATAGTCAGCGGGCAGCTGACATAGTGTTCACTTGTTGTCATAGTTATAGTGATGCTGTGCCACTATTGGGCAATGATACAGAAATCTTTAACAAATCTGTGGATCCAAACTATAAGCCGCATCAATGCCAAAATCTAATCACTTGGTCCTTGTGTAATTTCTGACCTTCCCTGAAAATTTTATCCAAATCTGTTAGTCCGTTTTTGAGTAATGCTGCACATAGACAGACAAACGTACGCCGATCGTCACATAACTCCAGCGCGTTCCTTGACGGAGTAATAATAATAATAATACAGATTATACTACAAATGGCTACATTATTTGTTCATACAGATACACTCAACACTGATTATTTCAGTATCAGCAAAGGTATTTTTGCCAAAAACTAGAGCTTAACTTTTGTTAGCATCTAGTGGTAGATAGCAGTGCTCATTGTTGCATTGAAAAACACACCTGCATAGACTGTATTTCGTACCTATCATGTGATATATACATACACACTGTGGTCCAAAAGTCTGAAACCTAAAAGTTGTTGTGTTTGTAAACCTGCAAGTATTCATTAAGTTTGAGTTTTTAGAAACATTAAAGAATACAAAAAGTTTGGCAAGTAAAATGGAAAAAAAAAAAAAAATCAGATTTTGCTGCATTTCTATATTAGCATCTAAACTAAAACTGATTTGTGGCTTTTGCCATGCTTATTCCTTTATTTAAAAAAAAAAAGGTAAGTTTTTTTGAGTTGTATATTCCATTGAAACAGTACTTAGATGACCCTCAGGTGGATTTGATGGACTCATCACACACCCTTTCAAATAAATCAGTGTCCAGTTGTTGTTCATGTGTTATTATAAACCTCCTTTTTAATCCCAGTATCCTCTGCTTTGCCACTGTGAAACTGTTTGGCATGTGAACATCTGGCCTCTTAAAGGGCAACTTAAGGTAGTACCTCCCATCCTGTAAAGTTGCTTTGTGATGTGAAAAGCTGTAGGATGCTGTTGATTGCAAACCTCACACATCAAGCATTTGTCACATTCTCGACTTATGTGTCCAGCTCTTAAACACCCAAAACATATTCCCTTTAACAATCGGATCTTTTCTCTGTGCTTTTTACGCTGGAATTGTTGGCACTTCTCCAAAGAATGAGCACGTGAACAGCAATGACAATACAAAAGGTCCTGTTTCTTTGGATTGTTTGTGTCTGTCTTGTCTTCATGGGAATGAACAAACATCACCATAGATGCAAAACTGCTTTCTTTTCCTTTAAATGTCTTTGACTGCATTTTGAATTTGTTAGCAGGTCTTGAGATAGCTGTATTTTGTGGTACATGTTTCAATATCTCCGAAGATTGGATCAGTCAGGATCCTCAGGTGCTTCTCCAGAAATACCACCACATCAACAAAGTGAGCTCTCCGATCATGAGCCTCCATAATTTCATAATGTCATGAGCAACAGCTCTCCATTTTTCCTGAAGTTTATATGGCAACTTAGAAACAACGGTCTTCATATTACTTGGCATATCCAACTCATGCATATGATGAAGCTCCTCCATCGCATTGCAGCACCCACGTAGGAACAAAGCATAGGCTAGTAATGATTTGGCATCCTCTGATTTTATTGTTGGCCAAGCTAAAGCCTTTTTAATATATGCCATGGCAATTTTGTAGTTGTTGCCAAAATGTTCTTGGAGAAGAGCTTTAGCCACAATATAGCCACGCTCAGGGTCCATGTGCTGGCAACTTTGCACCAGTTCTTTTGGCTGCCCTTTTGTGAACTGCTCCAGGTAGTAAAGGCAGTCAGCTTTACTTGCTTTTTCCTCAACACCTTGCTCAAACGCTTTGACAAAGGCTTTGAACTGGAATGGATCACCTTCAAATGCTGGAATTTCTGGTGTATGAAGGCAGCTGTTATTTCATTTTGTTTGTGCATAATACTAACAACATCACCAGATGAAAACTGATCCTTATGTTGGTTATCCATGTTTTGCTTCATGTTTTGAATTACCCAATCACTTGTTGTAGCAGGCTGTAAAACTTCTGATGTTTCCAAAGGTTTTGTTTCCATTGCTGGTTGTTTAAATTGTGGCATCGACCACTCCCTTTGCTCTTGTGTTTTACAGGATGCGGGCTCATACTCCTTTGCCATTGGGTTGAGTGCATTTTGTACCAGTTTCCTTTCTTCTCTTTCAAAATAAGAGTTCATGCCATCCATTGATGCCTGAGAATGGCCCTGTCCCTCAGAAGCCTGCAAAACTGCCAATTTAGCATCTGATGCAGCCAGTTCCGTCTTCAACTCAAGTTGTTCCTTTTAATTTGCTGCTCCTGTTCCTCCAGTGCGAGTCGTTCCTTTAAAGCAGCCATTCGGGCCAAAAGTGCAGCTCTTTCCACTGCTGCTTTTATTTTTACTGAGGAAGCAGTACTTGACCTGTTACTTGTGTAACTTTTGTTTGAATATTTACCCACGTTACAAACACTGTCATTGGGTTCAATATTATCATGTTCACCACCAACACCATTATTATTTCCAGTTTCAGACACTCCTTTTTCATTAGATTTTACCCACTCTCCAACACTGTAAACAAATTCATCGTTAAACATCATTTTAGCCTTCATCCATGTTTCATGTCTTTCTTTTTCTTCTGGTGGTAACAACCTCATTAAAGAATCATGCATACACTTTATTTCACCACATAGTTCAGAAAACTCATTCAGAGATTTTCGTACCTCATCAGTTTTACCACTTTGTATTAAATCTTTTATCGTTTTTTTTTAAAGCGGTTGCTTTGTTTAGCTTAGTTTTTCTACCACATTGCAGTCGGTCTATCTTGTCAGCAAGTCCTTTAACAGTCAGTTTAACCACCTGTTTGCCAGTCAGTGCATCACTACAGCCGGCCTCAGAGTCCAGGTTACCGGCTACAGGTGAAACACTGACGTCACCCAACGTTCAATCCTCCATTTAAGTCCGACAGTTCACTTGATACACAGTCAAAATGTTTTTCCACTTCACCAACCAATGCATTGGGATTACACCATAACGTGTGCACACTATTTTTAGATGGCCATCATTATGAATGGTAGCGCTGCACATACCTGTTTCAGAAGACTGATCATTCCAAGCCGCTACCGTGAAGCTCCTCCGCGTCCTCACCGGCGTCTCTGCTCTTCTCCCGCTGCTGGGTCCAGGAACGCAGGTAAACAGGTGATGATCCGCTCAGGTGTCTCCTCCAAGCCTCCGCCACCGCCATGCCTCCCTTTGTCCTCCCGTCCTCACCAGCAAAACGCGACAACAAAGTCCTAGCAGCCGTTGTTGAACTTTTCAAAGCAGTTTTTGACTTGTGTTAAAGGGGCTAAGCCAATACTTTAAGCCACTGAGAGCCTCCAACCGGGAACCATAAAAACGGAATTAACGCGCTTAATAACCGAACTAACGGATGAAAGTCCAACTCGTTCTAACTTGCCTTGAACAGTGTCTTTATTAGTTTCCCACAAACTCCAAAGTGCACAAATTCCCATTCACAAGTTGCCGTTCGGCGTTTAGCGGTCAAAAACTGATTTGTCCCCTTCCGGCTGGAAACCCTACCTAGCCACAAAGGTTCCTACCTTATACAGGTAAAATAGACAATCAATTAATTACAAGTGAAACCCACTGACACCAATATAATTTACAGAGCATATTTCAAATCTGCTCCTACATGTGTTATAAATATGGCTGTGTCTCAAACTGAACAGCAGAACATTACTGAATAAGTAGAACTGTGGTAGTGGGAAACATGACATCAAAACTAAGTGAACGTGTCAGAAGTCCTGTTGTTATTTTGAGCAAAAAAGTAGCTTTCTCAGCATCAAATCATGGCCAGACTGAAGGTTTCAAAGGAGGCAGAGCATGGTACCCCTAAACACTCTATGGAAACTAAATCACATGTAGCTGAAGCACAATCAGACATCAAGCTTTATTCAGTGAGAGATAGAAAAACCATTTCATCACAGACACAGACTAAATAAATACAGATTGTAAGATTCCAATCAGCAAAGTACTGTTAAAAGAAAGCTGTCTAGTTGTGGTCTCAGCCACTTGTTAGGAGAGGAAATAAAGTCAGATGCTTGGGATGAGCAAAGACATACCAACATTTCATAGTGGATGATGGAAAAAGAGCAATGTGCTGAAGAATCCAAGTTTAAGATATGTGGCAATAAAATACATGAAATGGCCAAACATTATATGACATTACCAGAACCTCTTTGGAACATGCTGTGATATAAAGCGTGATGAGGTTTGGCCTGAACTTGTGAGTCCATGCATCTTCACCCATTGTCCTAGTTTCTTCACCTTACTTAGATTTCATTTCATGTGTCTCAAAAGACTAACTTAAACTTGTGCCTGGCCTTAAAATCTTTCAGGCAACATATTTTTGGGTGAGTAAACAAGTGTGCATGAGTTTTGCAAAAAAAGTTTGACATATTGAGGGCGACACTCATATGGGAAGTAGCTTGTGTCCGGCTTGACAGTAGTCTTTTTATAGTCCACCCTTCAGTCACAGCTTCTCACATTGGCCATCAAGTCAGCAGAAATCAAACACAGCTATTGTCTGCACCCCTGAAAAGCTGAATAAATCTTATAACAATCTATCTAGTAGCTGATGCCATAGTTGATAACAGATATTTTACTATTAGCCACCTAAACTATTGTGAATTGCTATTTATCACCTAAACTATCATTACTGTCTGTAGGGTCCACTAAACCTGTCAGTTAATGGACAGGATTACAGAGAAACCAAACTTCACCTACAATCTCTCTTTGGTTTGTTGGTCTCGTAAGTCTCATTAGTCAATGTGAATTCATGAGAAAAAAATAGTTCTGGGCTTTCATTTTTGAGTCTAATGACACGTTTGGTACACAGTTTGTCATGTAGAATAATACATTTTTAAAAAAAAATAGCGATTAATTCTGACTTGAATGTTAGAATAATTATGTCTTTAAACCTTTCAAAAAAACATAGAGATACAAACTCCCAAAAGACTTAATGATCTTTACAGGAATACATCCATCCATCCATTATCTATACAGGGCACAGAATACAACATTACATATATTTACATGTATGTATGCTTAGTTAAATAACCAATAAATATTCTTTAGGCTTAACATCCACATTATTACAGATAGCTGAAGTAGCTGGTTCTGACATAAAGGGAGCTAAAACAGCATACCTTTGCATGTTCCTATAGACATTGTTCTATCTGAGAAGAATCCAGGGTGAAAGTGGAGACCTTTTTGGGAGAGTGATTAGAAAATCATGTTTGTGACATTCAAAGAGAAAAGCAAAAGCATTGTAGAGCAATCTAAAATTACTTACTGTATCTTTTCTCCCCTGTCGCTGCTGAATCTCCATTACAACCAAGCTCACATTAAACTACTGAAAATATTACACCCACCAATGGAAATTGCATTACCAGTTCATTCTGTATACACATTCAGGACTACGTCATGTTCTTTTCAAAGCTGGTGTATCCTGAACTTCATAGCAGCTCATTTGTCGACATCATTGGTCAATACACTGCACAGTGCTTTGTTTATGGAGGCATGTCACTATTCCCACCAACAGAGGGCAGTGGTACATAAAAAGTGAAACTGTTGAATATATATGAATAAAATAAAATAAAAATCCTCCTGTTTGTATGCATGTGATTTCTACATTGTTCTTGCAAAAAACAAAGTTAAAATTAAAACCTGAAGGATCAGTAGTTTTTTCTTTGTCTTTTTTTTGTTTTTAATAACTGTGGCTCTCCTGGTGGCTGGTCAGCAAATTTGCATTCCACATGAAAAACCTTGATTAGAATTGTAGGTCATACACATCTTAGTTTCATACTTTCAGTTGCGATACACATTATAGTGAATAGACCTACCATGTGTACTTTTTAGTTTTATTTTCTGGCCCTTTTTAGCAACAAAATGCCTGAGTCTGAGGGTGTTAGGAACTGGTATCGTCATCACGAGCCACCAGTTCACAGCTAATGCAGACCCAAACCTGTTTATGGAGCCACCTGTAGCTTGTGATGTTGTGCATCCATTTGGTAGCTGTGTGTGTGTGTGTGTGTGTGTGTGTGTGTGTGTGTGTGTGTGTGTGTGTGTGTGTGTGTGTGTGTGTGTGTGTGTGTGCGTGCGTGCGTGTGTGCGTGTGTTGCACTATGCTTTCTCCATCAGCAGGTTTAGTGGCTGGACATGCAGGTGGCCTTACTGCCAGGTGGCTCGTGCGGCATAGACAGAGCAAAACAGACTAGACTGGACTTGATCAGCATGAAAAGATTAGAACAAAACAGAACAGACAGAACAGAAGACACAGAAATGAACAAAGTGCATTTTAGACACCTACTTGTATTAGCTCTTCCAATACATGTATGATATCTAAATGAATGTGTCTATACATGTGAGTGTTTATGTTGTTTTGTATTTCTGGAAATACTTTACAGTAACAAAGCCTAGTCAGGCATACTGTAAAGGATCTGATTAACTTCTGTAACATAAATAATGTGGTAGCACAATCCATGCTGTAACTTCCAAAACATCCACAATGCACAGTGCAATGCTACTGCCTGTCAGTTCTTTATGGATCATTGTGTTATGAATGACAGTGCTTTCTTGTTGTGTGATAAATGCTGTCAGTGTTATGGTAATCAGTACCAAAACACTAATAATAATGGAGTTTAAAAAAAAAAAAAATCTATCAGAATGCAGTCTGTCAGCTGGGAATTTCCATGTACTCGGCTGACTGATGCCAAGACAGTTGGACTCACCAGCGTGTGGGCAAAGGCTGACTGATGTTAGCCCCTGGGGATGGATCCTACCTGTGACAAACCATCAAAGACTGTTCACCTGGAGAAGGAGAGACGAGTAAAGCAGAATGACTCACCCACAGCACGTGTTGGTCCTCTCTATGACAAACTGGAAAAACCTGTATGATAGAGCACATTTTATATTTGTAAATAAAGCATTTTACATCAGTCAGGAAAGTGGGCTACATCATGCTATGCTGAATGAATGGGAATTTCCGAGGTGTTAAATTCTTTTTTTAAGAACGTGTTTGCTGGTCTGCTGCTGCTTATGCCTCCAATCCAGGTCGGTCAAACTGATTGAAATGCCAAAGCTTTGTTTGGTTTTACAAACTTAGATCTTAAACGCTTGGTGAAAAACAGAAGAACTACAATTTACTGCATGCCCTGAGGCTAATTTACTGAATAAAAGTTCTTTACCAGCAAACACTGTGCCTTGTCAGTAGATTATAATACATTTTCCCCTGTAAACACCTCTAAAAGATCACTGACTACTCTTTACCCTAGGTGATCTGGTATTCAGCATTTTTCTGTTAATGAGTATTATTATTTTTTAAAGCAGTTCCTGTTAGATACATACATTTCAAAATATGTTGCGTTGGCTCTGATACAGGCATTTTTATCTGTCTGTAGTCACCACTTTGTGGTCTCAAGCAATGTCCCGTCCACAGCTCTGACTGGTTACTCATTATGAGTAACAGCAACACAAGGATAAATGTGGAAAAGTTCTCTTAAAAAAACACACATATAAAAAAATGAACATACAAAAGCATTAATAATGACTTTTTGTGTTGTTTTTCATTTTAACCAGCATTTTGACACCAACATTTCTATTTCAACTGTAAATGTACTGGTTCCAAATTTCATCCTGTGGTCTCCTTGACTGCTAAAAATCAGTATCAGTGTCTGTCCTGAAAACAGCATGTATATATATATATATATGTATATATATATATATATATATATATATATATATATATATATATATATATATATATATATATATATATATATATATATATATATATATATATATATATATATTATATATATATATATATATATATATATATATATATATATATATTGAACCCCACTATCTTGTTATATCAGATATCAACTACATGAATTGTAAAATGCCAAAAACATCCTTTCAAAGCAAATCTCCTGGTATCCTGATGGCTTCAACCTAATAGATCCATCATGTTTTGGGTTTGAGTGCCAAAACCCTTTGTCACACAATCAACCAAGGAATGAGAAATGCTCTGACATGGATATGGATTATTTACCGGCAGCTACTCATAAGAGTTTAAGTCTTGAACCGGTAATATCCCCATTGTGCAAGTAGCTACTTCCTTGCCTTAGATTGAATCCACTGATAGCGTTATCCATCAAAGAGGGAGAGCAAACAACAGGGACGCCTGGGGACACTTTTGTCCTAGCAACCCATCTAAGTAGTGACAGGTGCTTCCTTCTCACCTAAGCTTGTGTTGGTTATGTCATATTTTGTTTTTATTGTAAAGTTTCTAAAAAAAAAAAAGGAAGGGTATTTTGTTTCCAATAAGGATTTCAAAGTGTCAGATTTATATAATAGCTTGCAGTTAATGGTGAAACTATTTTTTATTGCTTAGATAGATAGATAGATAGATAGATAGATAGATAGATAGATAGATAGATAGATAGATAGATAGATAGATAGACAGATAGATAGATAGATAGATAGATAGATAGATAGATAGATAGATAGATAGATAGATAGATAGATAGATAGATAGATAGATAGATAGATAGATAGATAGATAGATAGATAGATAGATAGATAGATAGATAGATGCATTTGCTAATGCAAAGTGAAACCACTGTGAGCACAATATGTGTATATATTGTATCAGAATGAAACTTAAGGCATACCTTTCTTAACAGTGCTGTCATATTGGTTGTTCAATAAGAAGTTTATTACATGAAGGTCAATGGTGGTTTTAAATCCCATATCTTATCAGTTCCTCATTTAGATTGTGTATGCATTTCAGTGTGTGTGATTAAGTCTCTTACCTCGCTGTGGCAGAACTAGCTGGGGGGAAGGGTCATGTTTGTCAGCTCTTACTCTGTTCCCTCCACACCTCCACCTCTCTCCAGAGACAAGTCAGTCCTAGACATACTCTGCCTTCAAAATCCAAGACACTAAGTAATCACACCTGGAGGACATATAGCTTTGGAAATAATTAATAGACCACCTGTTGTTTTCCTGATAAAGTCTACACAGCAGGCCTTCAACATTTATATTTTTATTTTCAATTCTATTACAGTATCTTCTGAATATACATGAAAACGATGTTCATCCAGTCATGCAATAAATTATGTTTAAAAAATGCATTGAAAACTGTGAGAAAACAAAAAAATTAAGAAGAAAGTGCAGTATGGCTAAACCACTAACCACAAAGGAATTAGCAGAAAACAGCAGTCACAGTGGACAAATAGTGATTTCCATAGCTATATATATATATATATATATATATATATATATATATATATATATATATATATATATATATATATATATATATATATATATATATATATATATATATATATATATATATATATATATATATACATACATATATATATATATATATATATATATATATATATATATATATATATATATATTTATTTATTTATTTAAAAAAATATGATTATTTTATTATTCTCCTTTCTCCTAGAGTGAAACCAACAGCCGACACCAAATTCCTTGTATATTTAAGCTGATTCTGATTCTTTAGATTTATTTTAGTCAGAGCAGCCGGAAGTCAGACCAGCCTTTTTATTGTGAAAATCCTGAAGAGGCTGTGGTTAGTATTGTCTAACTTGGCGCTGCGGACTCACGCTGGGTACTGAAACAGTCCGATCACCCGACCACTGTCCGACCTGCTCCGACAGCGTGACCACGCAGAGCCCGTCTCCGGACAGGGCTGAGTGAAGCGAGTTGAGTCCTGGCTCCCGGGAAGATTTCCTCCGGTAAAAGGGAAAACTGGATGCAAAGGGCAACGACACCGTTAAATATATGTTTTAAAAGAAGGGTCGCGATCTAAAACAACCGATTACCGCTTGATTCTTGAAGCTACTGCCGAGGGAGTCGGTCAAGTGTGGTGAAGTTGGGGCTCGTTGTTTTTTGTTTGCAACTTTCTCTGGGTAAATGCAACTGTAGCGGTTCTTTCGGGCATTAGGTTATTAAGAAGTGACCGGGGTTTGAACATGTTAGCTGTAAATGTTTGAAGTGTTCCTGCGGTGTGCTGTCGGTGGGGGCTCTTCTGGAGACGCTGTGGCTCGTTTGTAAAGTGCGCGTTCACGGTTACTAATTAGACATTGATGTAAATTAAATGAGACGCTCGTGGGCAATTCCAGAGGACAGCGGGCGAAGAAAAGGTGACAGAAAACTCACAGGAGTGTGGACTCACATGCTCTCACACGAGTGAAGGCGACTGACGGAGGGGACCTGACATGTTAGTAAATCTCCGATGGAGCTCTTTTGCGGGATGCAAGTGCACTCTTGAAGACCGTCGTTGCGTTATTGTTCGGTAATAGTTTACTGCGGAGTTTTAATGAGGTTTTTTACCGCCTGTACTAGCGCTATTGTTATTACTATTATTATTATTACTATCATCAAAAGTCTCTGAAGTTTCCTACCACGCCACTGGGGCTGAACCACAACCGACTGATTTCCCTCGCTCCCAGACCATGGCTTCCAGCCCGGAGGACAGCTGCTGCTGGTTGCTCTGGAGACGGACCCTCCTCGCGCTGTGGCTGTGTGCGGTGGTGGCGCGTGCAGCGGAGGATGAGAGCTCCTTCAACGCAGAGGTACGAACACAGCAGCTACACGACCCGTTCAGTCCTGCTAGCAAAGCCAGCCATTGATAGGAAACTCGGAGCAGACCAGGTTAGAGGTTTTAGCTTTACTTCTAGAAAATGATGCAGAGCAGTGTCCGCAAAGCAGGGGTTCTCCGCTGCATCACAGAACTATCTTTTGATAAAGTCAGACCGATTAAAATAACCGCACAACAATGCTATTCATGCTATTCTCATGGCAAACAACATATTGTCAAATATAGATTACTGTCAAAAGTCTCAAAAGTACATCCAGTCCAGTGTACAGCATCTGCTTTATTATGCTAATATTCACTACCTTATTATTATAATACCCTTAACACAGATTATTTTCCCTTTCCTTTAGTAAAAGTATGTTTACTGGCAGCTGTAACGTCTACAAAATTAAAACCTCCTCCAGACATAGCAGGAGTTTGTATGAATTTCACGTCTACATGGCTCTGTTTTTTTTTTTTAGCACTACATGGGCTCTCAGAATTCTGTTCACACAGAGAATGGATCTCCACCTCCTTTACTAACTAGCCATATTTTAGTTCAAATGTGTATGCGTTTTAATCACTTTGCTAGAACTGAGGATTCCTGATTGCTACCTCAGGAGGTATAGTTAAGTATTTTAGATGCCAGGTCACCTCTCCAACAATACATCCAGTTTGGTCTATCCTCCTGGACAATCATCTCCACCTCTTAACCAGCGAGGACACCACTGCACATTAACTCCACGTTTATTTAGGTGTGTCACCAGACACCAAAGTATCAAGTTGGAACCCGAACCAGCACTTTTTGGATTTTTGTTGCACCAGTCCAGCAGTTATTCAACACATTTGTTTGTTTTGAGAAACAGTTCAAGAGATAGGAGCAGACTGTGTATCTTTCAGAAGGTGATTAGTGGTGAAGCTTTTGTGTGTTGTTTGACAGGGAGCGAGAGACAGACAGACTGACAGTCAGAGAGACCTCCCAGTCATTAGAGGTGAGCTTGCATTACCAACCTCAGTGACTGGGGGGTCTGGTTGTCAGGTTACAACATTTTCTGAGGGCCTGTTAACATAGCGGTATGTGTTTGTGTGCCGGTGTGTGCTAATGTGTCTTACTGAGACAAGAGACAAAGGGTTTCCACTATGTGTGGACTGATGAGAAATTCCTAAGCACTTGTTGCTAAATGTGTGTGTGTGTGTGTTTTCATGTGTTAGCTACATTATCCATGTTGTCTATAAATATTTAACATTTGGAGACCTCTGAAAGCATAGAGGTCTTGTGTGTATTTCAACTTTATTGATGTTTGTTGTTTAAACAAAAGTAAAGTAAAGCTTCATTGGAGATATATTGCTTGACACCTTCCAACATACGATATGATGGCACTGGGAAAACAACAACAACATCAACAAACACATTGCTGAAAAGAACTGAATGTGTCTGATAATCAAGCCAACAATCAATGTCGTTCCATTCGAGCAGTTTTACTCGATAAGTACAGTATTTATTTATTATTTAGAGAAGTATTTGTATAACTATTTATATTGCCTCTCTGTTTTTTGATTAAACCCGTAAAAGTAATGTCTGTGTATCAAATTTATATATTAAGAAGCTTTTTTTTTCCATGAAAAGAAGTTTTTCCTGCTTTAACAGGACTTAGATGTAACTCTGCACCACTGCTTCCTCTAAAAACCCACCCCCACCTCCAGTATATATATAAAACACCAGCTAAAAAACTTGACCTTCACCAGAGGAGGTATTTCATGTCAAAAAAATGTTACAAAGCATTCTTGGTATGAGCTCTCCTATAGAAATCTTTCATTTTAAAATGCATACGCATTTGTTTTTTTAAGAAAACATTCAGAACGCTGGTATTTCCATTAAAGATAATTTCAAGTTGTTGTAATTTTACTTGCTTATCTGCTCAAAAGACTCTGCTCCATATATTTGCGTTTACATGTCATATTTCCAGTTTACCAGTGCCAGGCATGCACACTACTGCCCCTGTAGCTGCCATGCTCAAATGTTGTGCTGCGTATGGACAGAGGGTTCCACACAGACTCTTGTGGACATGGAGAAACCATGGACTTTATATTACACAGACCCTTGTGAAACCTTGTGCACTCAGGAGGTGTAACACTGGCCTAAGAGTGTCTGAACTATCTTTGCTTTTAGATCATAACTGTATCCTGCTAATTTCAGATCACTACATAAGGAAATGCTAAAATTTCTTTATGACTAGGAGTCATGTGCAATATCACATCTTGAGGATTTGTTGATGTAACAAAAGCCTGTGATGTAACATATTTTTCAAACATACATAATAGCAATGTTGTTGCCTTGGGATAAATTGTAATGTATTCCTGTCATCTGTAGCTTTCCATCTGACTAATTCAGACAATTTTTATGTATGACAGCAACAGAAACAATGACAACTTAGTTGGAAAATCAGTAGTGGTCCATCAAAAAATGGCCATGCGTTCAGGATGTTAGATAAGACTGTAAGTGATGACTTAAGGAAGAGCTGTTGTGTGTTTGTTGATGGGCCTCCTAATCTCCCACTCATCTTTATGGGAGAGGAGAGGCTGCCTTTATGAAGTCAGTAATGGTCACACTGTGTCTTTGTGGCAAATGAATGTTTCTCTGGAGTCGTAGAAGAACATTTGTTTTCACCCGCAGCAGCTATAATAAGGGTTATAGAATTTTTATGTATGAACAGAAAATAGGCCTGAAGTGAAGCTTCAGTGGTCACAAGGTGGTAACGCTCATACTGTATAGTCTGCTAGAGACAGAAGACTGGTAAAGGAGAGCTGAGTGAATCTTCAGCAACATAATCAACATAGAGAGTTAAATAAGATCTAAAAGTCATTTGGTTGGTTTCAAAGCAGCCTGAATCTTTAAAACAAACCAGACAGAGCTGCATTGTGTTACATTACACACCTGAAATACCATACGGATTGGTCATCTGGAGGTCTGATTCTCACTCTTCAGTCCATATTTTTTGAAGTTGGCCTGAAACCTCAACTCCTACGCTGTCTGGACTAAAAAGTGGGAGTTTAAAGGAGTGGAGGAAAAAGAGAGGGATTATTAGAGCGTGTGTGACAAGAATCTGAGAAATTTTGATTAAAAAAGGGGAAATGTCACTTGCGATAGAGGTATGTGTAAATAAGGAAAGGAGGGACAAAGATTGAGAAAGTTGTAGGGACGGTAGCGGTCAGTCTCAGCTGTGCAGCATGTGATGGCTGAATGTGACAGCTGTTCTCTAACTGGGACACACACACACACACACACACACGCACACGCTGTGCACAGACGAAATACAATGGACCCTCTTGTCTAGAGAGAGAGCTGTGAAAGAAAACTTGTGAATAGGAGAGAAAGGGGATGAGAGAGCACAGAAAGAAGCATGGGCATGATAAGAATGGCTGACTGTATACAGAAAGTGTGCAACAGCAATTTCTAATTTCAGCAGAGTAAAGAGGAATGCAATTGTTGACTATTTCAGCACATGACGAGACAACTTCCTAGAGTCATATTCTCTTTGTATCCATGTAATCTACAATATGCCGTCTCTTCACATTCCAGCCACTTCCCCTTCCACTCCTCTGCGATTGGCTATCACCATGTCCACAAAGACTCACATTTCTAGAGTGATGGGATGAGGCAGGGAAATGGGAACTATGTCTTAACTTGGATTAAAGACATTTGCCTATTTGTTTCTGGGCATTTTCTGTGTTTTTATGTCTGTGAATTAAACGGCAAGTAGCTAGAGGGAAGGTATTTAATGTTTATCACAGTTATCAAAATAGTCATTCATCATTTTTTCTCTATTGTAGATTATTGTTTTATGTGCAGAAATGGCGCCATTTCTAATCTGCTCAACTCCATCACGTGTGTCTCTTGAAAACTTCAAATTAAACATATTCGATTCTCCTCTTCCTCCTTCTCTTCTCTGTCTGAGTGTCTTTCTTGCTCCCTGCTCCATTTCCTTATCCATCTTCTCAGTACAACTTTGGGGGGTAAGAGATGGCAGCCGACCAAGTCTCGGAATAAAAGCTGTGTTAGTATCTTGGCTGACATTGTGGTGGACTCACACATACACACACACACACACACACACACACACACACACACACACACACACACACACACACACACACACACACACACACACACACACACACACACACACACACACACAAGCACAGCCACATACACGCTGGCAGGTTTTACAACTCCTTGTATATTGCTGGGCCTGGTTTTGGCAGGTAAGCTCAAGGACTCTTTGAAAGACCATTTAATAGACGAGGCCTAGCGTGTACACACATACACACTCAAGTCCTCTCCCACTCCTCGTGTTGTTTTGTATTCAGCCCAGCTGATGAGGGAAGGAGCGGTCAGACTGAAGTACTTTACTGTTTTAGATGATGGGGGTGAGAGTTCATGTGGTTCCATACATCTTCCTAACAGCCCTGCAGCTCTGCCCTTGTACCTGACAACAGCCTGCTGTAGATACTTGCTGGGATGAGACAGAAAGAGTGTGCAGAGACCTTGGTATATATTCACATAGGCAGACCATAAAGTCACAAACATCTAAAGACATGAAGGCAACTCCCTTTTTCATCAGCTGTTGTAATTGCTGCAAGACAACCATGTGGAGATGCTGATCATGGAGGAGAGGGCAGCCAGTTGCTAGAAAAGACACAGGTTAGAGGGCAAGGTCTTGGTTTTTTTACTTTATAATTGCTTTTATTTGAATTCATGGAGGAATGGCATTTTAACTCCTCTGTTTCCATCTCAGTGTCTGCTGTGGTTTAGTGACCATTACCGGCTACATTACAGCATTGCAAAGTGCTTTGTTTTTATCTACAGACAGTATGAAATATGAACAGCATTAGCTGAAATGAAAAGACAATCAATAACGCTCATTACTAATCAGCTCTCGAAAGATTTTCTGTCTTTTGGAGACATGTTTTGTGTCATTTAGGAAATCCATTTATTTTCTTAAACCCATCTGCTGGAATCTAACCGAGCAATGAATTCAGATAAAGCTGCTGTGATGAAATTGAGCTCATCAGTAAGGTGCTCTCTGAATATTTGATACAGAACCATTTCCTTAAACCCTTAAACATTTCCCTGAACAGCTATTGTACATTGAAAGCTGAGCGACAATAAAAGCAGTTATGTCAAAGTGTTAAAAATTACGATTTCTCCATGTGTCAATGAGATGTGCTTGTTAAAATTGTCTTTCATGACCAAGAACACAAGAGCATGAAGCTATGTGTATCTGCGCACTAAAAAAAACTCAAACTCATTATTAGATAGGTGGCATTTCAGTCATAATGTATGCAGTCATTAAGTGTCATTTAAGGCCCTTGTGCAGGGCTCTTGTTTTAAAATTAGTCAGCCAATTAATAGCAGGGTCTGACTTAAGTAATTTCTTTCTGAACGTTTCAAAGATCACTTTAGATTGGCTGAAGAGTACTCAGACTTGTGTCAAGATAAACAAAAGCTCAAATCCACAGCCCTGAACAGAAAATCGTTATTAGATTAGTTCACACAGTGAACATATTGTGCTGCGTTAAACTGCCAATTTCAAGAATAGAAAGGTTCAGCTTCAGTTCTAATAGTTACACCACACTGAGAATTTACAAAATGTCTTGCCTGTGTTTAAACAGTTATTGACAGGAAGTTTTTAGTGTGGCCAAATGATCTTTTTCAGTTGGTAAAATCGTTTATCTGAAAGCTGTGGGGAGCAGCTATGCAAAAAAAATTTGATCATTTATTATTTTTCTCACAAATTCTTCACTGGGTTTGTCCCCCTAGCAATATCTTATTTAAAACAATACAGGAGGCATAAACAATAGCTTTATTTTTACAATCAAGTGCAATAAACAAATAAAAACATATTAAAACAGCCTTATATATTTAGCAAAAATTTAACGCAGGAACTAGTACATGATAAGCAATTTATGCCTCACAATCAGTTGCATGGCTGCAGGGAGAAGAACAGGTGGTATTTTGGATATGAGTCTGAGAAACTATTGAACCCCATGTTTGTGTATTATGTATAGAGACCAACTTTTCAATTACAGTCTGCCATCTGAGTTTAGAGTTTTCTTCATTTTTTTCTGCTGTCAGCAGCTGCAGCTGAATGTATGGTTATGGAGACATCACTTGCATCCTGGTTATTTTAATAATTATCCATGACAATTACAAACCTACATTAAGTAGAGCATTTTGAAATAGTTTTTGGTCACCAGTTCAAATCTTCAAACCTTTTTGTCACTATGACACTGTGGTCTGCAGCTTTACCAAACATGCTCATGTTGTTCTGCCTAACCCAAGCCTTGATTATACTCAGTGCAGACAACATAGATGCATAGTTGTTGTTAGTATTCTAACCAGTGTGTTAGTTGTGGACAGTTTTTGCAGACACACATTTTAGGCTGCATATATACATTCGTAGAGGGCTCTTTGCAGACTCTTGCTGACTTGAACAAAATTTACATCATGTAAATCCTAGTGGACCCTAGCAGACCCTTGCGTGGGGAATCTGTGAAGCCTTGATCACGCTCATCTGGATGTGCACACAGATGACTGCAGAGAACGCAGATGCACATTTGTTGGTAGTACGACACATTTTCTAGTTTGCTTGGCCTTTTCTAAGAGGGCTCCACTGTAGACATGTACAGCAGGTCATATCTACATATTCCACCCATACATGGTACTACTGAGCATACCTTTTACTGCCCTTGTAGTGCAGTGGCTGGTAGACAAAAAAAAAAAGGGGCTGCTCTTGCAGGGGTCCGAGATAACATTGGCTTGATACTGACTAAACAGTGAAAACATGTATGCTAAAGGTGTTTGAGAAGAAGAGTGTTTTGTCAACCTTCCACCTGCTTGTCTCAGCCTGACCCTGTGTTTGTGAGTTTGAGTATCTGTATGTGAGAGAAAGAGAGAGGGGAAGGGTGAGAGAGAATTTAGATGAGTGTTTCAGGAAATGTACGTGTGTGTGTGTGTGTGTGTGTGTGTGTGTGTGTGTGTGTGTGTGTGTGTGTGTGTGTGTGTGTGTGTGTGTGTGTGTGTGTGTGTGTGTGTGTGTGTGTGTGTGTGTGTGTGTGTCTGTCTGTGTGTGTGTCATTGAGTGTCAGTGTGTTTCAAGCTTTCTTATCTTAAACCAGAGGTAGGTCGGGGTCATGTCCAGTTCAGCCCTCTCTACATTTCTTCCTGGTCCAATGCGCACACACACACGCACACACACACACACACACATATGCACGCGCACGCACACACACACATTCACTTACAGAGCTAATACATGCAGTACATCCCTGCACTGCCAGAAAGACAGATAACGATGACTGGTAATATCCAGAGATCTTTTTACAGATCTTCACATACAAAAGAAAATGATCCCTGTGTAAATAGAAGGTAATTAGATCACAAATGTACAACAGCATCAGTTAAAACCCACGAGAGTGTATGAGTGAATGAAAACTGCTGGAACAAAAAACTACCCACATAACTGCCTGTCTGTACAAAGGTGTTCGGAGAACTGACACAAAGCAGCTCCTCAGGCAAAGCTCTCCAAAGCCTGAGCGCTCAAACACTTTGGGTTTTAATCTCTGACCTCCTGATGGCTAGAGGATGGACTGTATAGACAAAGTCTCAGATGCAGCATAACAAAGAACGTTGCTTCACTGCACTGCATTTGAGCTACTAGTGTTTTTATTAGGAAGTGTCTTGGATTGATTGTATTCATTTAGAAAAATGGTTTTATGAATATGTTTTCTAACTTTAAGTAGGAACAACAAGGACATGCACAGCAATGGGATTTAAATTGAAGGGCAATAAACTAATTGTGTCTTTCACTTAAGCAACCAGCTTACTGTATATGTAACGTGCATATACTGAATGACCTTCCTGCAGTTTTCACTGTCAAAGAACCTAATAGACTATTTTGATGTAAAAGCTTAACCTTCAAGCGAAAAGACAAGAGGTGCTGTTCCAAAAGGGCCATGTATTTAATGGGTGACAGTCATCATCTACTATCCTAATTGATCACAAAGGATGAGACACCTTCAGCATCTGTCAGACTACGATGAGCCGTTGACAGTGATTGATTGATCAGGCATTATGTGTTTGCTTCACAATGATTAATCACAACAGCATTGTAAGGGCTCATTTAATGGTAGACGGACACAAACACACAAAGTTTTTTCTTTTTTTGCCAGTGGAGAATGTTGGAGGGAAAGTGCTCAGACCGACTTTCTGTCAAGGTTTGATATCACTAGCTGGGCTATTTTTCTATTTTTATCTTGTTACTCAGTAGATATGTTGATAACATCAGGTCTTCTCATCAGTAGGCGATTTCAAGGAACACCTTTGCTTTATTTTTTTTTTTTAATCATACATAGTCATATTCTATTTTTGTAGATGGTGCCTGACACTTAGACGAAAGTGAACAGAGTAAAGAAAGAGTAAACAAAGAAAGTCAGAGAAACCTAGTTTGTTTTCGTTGGACTGCGTTGACGTTTTGCTTGTGCAGGACATGCAGCAAACAACTGCTTTGTCTGTGTTGGTGATACCACCTTAACTAACCAGTTTGGTGGGCAGTAGATATACCACTACTATACTTATTAAATACAGAACTTGAGAACTGTGGGAGAGAGAAAGACAGAAAGAGCTGAGTTTGTTTTATGGCTTTAAAGGAGTGGGTGAGTAAATATAGGTGGTATTTTGAATGGGGAAAGATGGGTGTTAACTTAAAACTGCACACAGAAACTTGCACAGCTACAGTACAGGCATGAGCAAACATCCAGACTTAGACGCACACCTTTTTACAATCCTTGCACCACGATGTGTAATAGTATCTAGCATCCCAGACTACCCAATATGCGAGGGCTTTTCTGTGTGAGCTTGTGTGTGTGTGTGTGTGTGTGTGTGTGTGTGTGTGTGTGTGTGTGTGTGTGTGTGTGTGTGTGTGTGTGTGTGTGTGTGTGTGTGTGTGTGTGTGCGCGCGTGCAATATTGGGTTTCTACATAACAGGTGGGATAGACTTTGCGTCATCTGTGATTGGGTCAAGTATCACGTTTTCTCCCTCAAGTCTATCATTAACCCCCACCCCCCAGCCCTCCCTGTCTCATACTCCCACAGTACCATCAGATGCATTAGCCCTCACTGTGTTCTCCTCCCTGCCTTCTGCTTTTTATGTACAAAACATTTAATGCAACTCAGTTCAGAGTAGAATACATTTAAAATGAACAATGAACTGTCATTCAAGATCAAATAACAAATATGAGGAATTTTTACACAGGGCTTACGTATTCAGGCAAATCTCATGTCACCATGGTACAGAAGCTGAGGCTAAGGAGAAAACTGACTTCATGGTCTTCAGTGCTTCAGTTCATTGCTTTCAGCTGTAATGAACACAAATTGTTCATGTGCTCATAAAAGAGCTGTTTCCATAGCAATGTCTTTTCTTGTCGGCATTCACTTCTTGATAATATAAAAGTCTTTTGTTTCACAGGCATATCTGTGTAATCTCTCTAAGATTAATTGGTAAAAATATTTCTTCTCAGGTTAAGTCTTTATTTTCGACTAATGAGCTTAGATTTAAGTGTGCCAGGTCACTTGAATAGATAATCCTCTTTATTGCATCAAATTTTCAGTGGTTTTCTCCCTTGTGTCTGTCCAGTCATGGTTGAGGATGTATGGTTACCTGCCCCAGGCCAGCAGACAGATGTCGACCATGCGATCAGCTCAGATCCTGTCTAATGCCATCAGTGACATGCAGCGGTTTTATGGTCTGGAGGCTACAGGACAGATGGATGCTCAAACCATCAGGTGAGCAGGGCTTAGTTATGTTTTTCTTCATTTAGATTTTCACCTATAGATGAAAAAATATGGAGCAACATCCACTGCCAGGCAACATATTTTGTGTCCCAAACTTAAGTTAAACAGCTGATCTTAAAGTTTTTAGGAGGCTTGTTTGGCCTAGAATTGGGGCTGGGCGATAAATCGATTTTATCGATTAATTCGACTTTGTACTTAATGTCGATTTGTTTTTATGAAAATCGATTTTCTCATCAACATCCGCCACCAACGCCTTCCCGCTGCGCTCCCGTAGTTCAGAGCGCGCTCCCCTCCCCCCGGCGCTTGATACACAAACAACATGGCGGCGAGCGGTGCAAATCTACATGCGATTTTCCCGCACGGCAACGCACCACATCTGAAAATCACACGGACGGCGGGCGGTCACTAGCGGACCACAACATGGTCACATGACAGCGCTGAGCAACAGCAGGCCGCTACGTGGTCACATGACCGAGCTTTCAGCTGGACAGTCCTGCAGACAAGTCGGATAAACACAGCGGCTCGGCTGCAAACTTTTCCTTTTATTTCAAAAAACACGTCAGCAAAAAGTATTTCTGAAAGCATTTGAGGCGAGAAATAATCTGCAGCAGCTGAATCTGTCCTCGTTTTATGTCACCGACGCCTAGTTTAGAAGTTTGAGGACAGTTTCACGATGCGTGGAATCTCCACACGCCGCATCCAATTTGCATAAAGTAGAAGTCCAGTCTACTTTATGCAAATGAGCCGCAGCCCTCTCCGGGTAAACACACCGGATCACAGCGGGAAACGCACCGCAACCGGACCAGCATGCCACATGCAGCGCATTTCCAGCTGAGATCCGGTGTGTTTACCTGGAGAGGGCTGCAGCTCATTTGCATAGAGTAGACTGGACTCTTGCGTGAGGAGATTAGGTAGGGGGTAAAAAAAAATAAATGGATAAATCGTGAATCGGGATTTTTTGTGAAAAAATCGGAGATTTTTTTTTAGGCCATATCGCCCAGCCCTACCTAGAATGTAAAAAAATAAAAAAAAATCTTCAGTGGTGTTAAAGAATGGGTATTGTTCCTCAGTAACTGCTGTTGAGCAAGATGCAGATTCTCCCTAGTTGCTTGAGAAGAACTTTCTCAGTAGCCTGACTCCACTAGGCACTTCATAGGTATACTTTAAATTAAACAACAAAAAAAAGTACACAGACATCAACAGGAAAAAGCAAAAGTTTCAACACCATGCTGCCCTTCATCTTTTCTCTTGGGTGCTTCTTCCTTTCAACACACACACACATACATCTTGCCTGCTCCTGATTTCTTTCAACTCCTTCAGCGCCATGAGGAGACCCCGCTGTGGTGTACCTGACAAGTTTGGAGGCCAGATCAAAACCAATGTGCGGCGGAAACGCTATGCCCTCACTGGACATAAATGGAACAAGAGCCACCTCACATACAGGTAATAAAAAGGAAAATCTAAACTGCCACAAATGAACAGAACACAGAGACAGTCTTACTTTGCTGGAGATTGGTACTATAAAACACTCTATTCCTAGCTTGAATTTAGTCAGCTTTTAGGTTTTCCATTTTTGTTTGTGTATTGAGAATGCAGTCCTACTAACAATCCTGTAAATTGTGCATTGAATTTGATACACATGCTTGACTCTAGAAATGTTGACATTTGCTTCCACTCAAGATATTTTTGTCATAATTTTTGTCAAACCTCCCAAACATCTCAATATCCTAAAAATGTAAAAGTCAGAACTGCTTATGAACCTACGAATGATTAGATTTCATACTATTAAAGGTCACTCTCTTCTGCATTTTTTCCCTCTTCCCCCACTCTGTTCCCATAGTATTCAGAACTACACTCCCAAAATTGGGGAGTACAACTCATACGAAGCCATCCGGCGGGCCTTTAAAGTCTGGGAGAGGGTCACCCCATTGACCTTTGATGAAATCCCCTACCAGGAAATCAAATATGGACGCCGCAAGGAGCCCGACATTATGATCTTCTTCGCCTCAGGTTTTCACGGAGACAGCTCTCCTTTTGATGGGGAAGGGGGCTTCCTAGCTCATGCCTACTTCCCTGGACCTGGAATGGGTGGGGACACACATTTTGACTCTGATGAACCGTGGACCATAGGGAACCAGAATGTACAAGGTAATTTGGAATGTGTAGTGTATTGTGTATTTTAGCTATTTCAGTGGTAATGTTTCGGCAAAACAAAAGTTTCAGTGAAACAGTGAAAGAGAATGACCTCCCAACCATGCTAAACTATAATGAACACCTTTCTCTGAGACTGTCTTAATTGATGGGTGGATGTTTGACTGTTCAAGTTGAGTTGGTGTGTTATATATCTGTGTTTATGTGTGTGTAGCCAGACAGCTTACTGATTTTTTTTAAGGGTTTAGATATGACAAGTGAGTTATTTGCTTAATTTTCAGGTGGAAATGAGAACTGAGTAGTTTCTGTTTTCAGCTGATGAGCAGTTTGAAGCACTAAAGTCATGGCATGTTGCACAGGTTGTAATGAATCTTAATAGTAGCTTACAAACAGCTGTCCACTCAGCTTTATTCTGGCCCTACCTAGAGTTGGCATGGTTGTGCTACCTAAATCGCCCCTCATTTGTCAGGCTTTGGTACACCACTCACATTAGTAAAACTTCAAAGAGGACATGTGGTGACGGCACACAGTCTCTGCCCCAACTGCATGTCTTTACAGTTTTCAATTTTATTCCCAGTTTTTAACGAAGCTTGTAATGATGTACACTAATCAATGACATCAATGCATTGTGGTCTGTAAGAGGAGCAATAGGCACACACAAAATATTTGTGTTTCTGTACATATGAGGGCTTTAGTTTTGTAAAATCATTTCCTAAACCGAACCTCTTTCGTCAATGATTCAACATTTAGGCTTTCCTTAAGATAAACCCTCAACCAAATTCCAACTCTGAACAAGAATGTCGAGCACTAATCACACGCAGAAACAAGGGTTAAGTGAACATGTTCACTTTTATGAATCTTTAAGAAGTTCTCAGAGGTCCCCTTCTTGCTGTGCACCCATTAACTCTGCCAAGTAGAGAGGGTTTTTTGTGACAGTGGGCTTTCCTACCCTGTTATCTACATATAGACAGCTGACAGCTAAGCTTTATGTGTGTGCATGTATGAGCGTGTGTGTGCGTATCTCTGTATCTGTGTGATCAGCTGTGTGTGGGATGTGTTGCAGGACAGATCACAGGGATGGTGGAATGCCACAGTAAGTGGGAGTGTGTTCCACTTGGGAAGATCTGTAGACTAGTCCCTTTGTTTCACCACACTACTTACACAGCTTAAAAGCAAAGTGCAACTAAATTACAATCTGGTCTTGACTTTACTTAGACACATCTCTAACTAGTCAAACTTTTCACTGATGCTGTCTCCATTTAACTGCAGAATGTCTGCTGCCTTCCAGTAGCATTATTACTGAAACATGGACCCTTTATTTTGTCGAATATAAATTTTGTCATTCTATGAACTGACATAATTCATGCAGGTTGATCACTTGGCTGTTAGAGTGACAGTTAACAGGAGAGCCATGCGTGTTTTTTTTTTCTGTAGCCATGACAACAGCAATTTTACTGCACTTTCCAGATTGTTATTGTCATGTATCAAGCAAACATGCCAAACATTCAGAAGTTTATCACCTCAGATGTGAGGATTTACTGATGTCTCTCTTTTGTGTCATTTTAAATTGCATATCTTGAGGCTTTACAATGTTAGTCATACAAAAACAAGCTATTAAATCATGAGTTGTTTTTTTTTATATTTTGTAGACAAAATTATAAATGAGTGACTGAAAAAAATTGTATTTATTGCTCAGTAATAATAATAATAATAATAATAATAATAATAATAATAATAATAATAATAATAATAATAATAATAAAGTTAGCTAATATTGAAATATTGTCTTTTATTGAAACTGAATAGAGTTAATATAAGGACATTCCTCCAGAACTGCCCTTGTTTATAAGCTGTGGAATTGTATAAATTAAAAACTTGGCAAGTCACATTCTTGTTGAAGTTTCCTTGAAACAAAAATTGCCCTGACCTCTGACCTTCCTCTGACTGGCACAAAAAAAGCAGTTTTTTAATCAACAGTTACACTTAAAAAATTCAAATGACAGCAGTTGACGGTAAAAGCACAAATCTATTTCATCCATTCTTTGCCGTTACTGTGTTGTTGCTCCCTTTCCTTGACCTTAATTCTATTGTGCTTAAGATTTTTGGTGTGAGACATGTGACACACAATGTGATTAAACAGCCTTTCAGGCCCAGATGCTTAAACAAAAACAGCTTTTACACTTTACCCAAATAACTCAAACACACCTTACGCAGACAAAACACTGTAGGCCAGTAGCACTAAAGGTCAGAAGCTTTTGTGGTCAGATGAGACTAATGTGAGTAAGTTTCTGGCAAAGGACAGGGCAAGCTTGGAAACTCCATTTTGTTAGCAGAGGTGCTGCTTTAGTCAGCCTTTTCTATGCTGGAAGTCCCCACGTTGCTGATGAATAAGGTGTGAGATGTGGTAAACAAGTACACAATGAGTTGAAAGAGGACATCACTGACACAAAATATGTGTGTGTTTGTGTGTGTGTGTAGAGTGCTCAGAATTAGCAATAGATGCATTGGCTGAACTTCTGACTGTGTTAAGATGTTTGAAGTTTACTCTTGGTTGTCACGGTTACCTCCAAAAGGCCTCTTTATTTGCTCTCAGTTCTCATTCTCTTCATTCATTCTCAGCTATCCCTAGAGCTCTGTCTTGCCCTCTGCTGTTTTCTCCCCTTGAGTGTTAGCTGCAGCTTTGCATGCCATGAGGACATTCATGTGACTGAAATTATACATGGTGGGGGAGATGAACTGTGTGTATCCTTGTGTGTGTTTCAAAGAGGAGATTAGGAGATGCACAAGGACAGGCATCTAAAGCATCTCCTTTTCTTTTGCATGCACAGCACTGACATCACCAAGTGCCCCAACAGCATGATGTAAGTGGCACAAATCTGACCAATTAAACAAAATTGCAAGCAAGTTCAAAGTTCACTCAGGTCAGGGCCCTGGCTACACAACAACAAAGAGGTATTGAGTGAGAGGAAGTACCCATCTGTGTTCTGGCTTCACTTCACAGATGAACTTAGAGGAATATTTCAAACCTGTGAAATCTAAACCTGACTTGCTGTGGTTTTACTTTCCTTAAATCTCCAAGCACTTTTTAGTGTTGAGGGGAAGTTGATGCAGTGGTCAGTGTGTCACAGCTGTGTTGTTGTACCATTGTTGCAGTGGCAGTGGGTAGGGATGTATATTGATTCATATCAGCAATCATTAGTATATCTATGTGTGATTTATGTGTCATATCTGTGGAATTTTTTTGTTGACAACAGAACTAGGAGAAAACTGTGAATCGTATATCCGCATAACCCACATTGGCACATGTGTTGTACAGATAAAAAGATAAGAAATACAGTGAGTGTCGTTAAGCTTTCCCAGTTCTCCTAATTTGTGCTTTATTCATACAGGTAATGACCTCTTTCTGGTAGCAGTCCACGAGTTGGGACACGCGCTGGGTTTAGAGCATTCCAACAACCCCCTGGCCATCATGGCTCCCTTTTATCAATGGATGGAGACCGACAACTTCCAGCTGCCTGAAGATGACCGGCGGGGCATACAACAGATCTATGGTAGGATGTTTCAGATGTTTTTTTTTTAGATAACCCTTCTGCTGTCCATTTAGTTTTGATGCCAATTTACAGTTTCTGCATCTACCTGCACTGACTGATGCAGACGTTCACGCCGTTCCATTCATATTACAGTAGTCGCATTTCAGTTTGCAATGTAGACATTTCACATTGGCCCTAACATCGAACACAGAAAAACACACAGGGCTCCTGTTGCTGTTTCAAAAACGCTGGCTGAAGCTTTGTGCTTTATACAGGATATAGCAGGTAGCTATAGATTGCACTTGTGGTACCATGTCAATGATGGTTCCTACAGTGTGCTACATGCTATTGAATGACCTGCTGAAGACATTTGCTTGTCCCAGTATTGTAGATGGGACCATCTAAGAAAAGCATGCTCCATTTTAAAGCACCTCCAAAGTGCTGCAGTGGCTACTTCAATTACAAATCTTTTATTGGCTAACTATAAAGGTGTAAATAAGGATTGATCTCCTCACACAGTGTCTCCTCAAAACAAGCATTCCAGCTGTGGTTTTACAATGGATTTCATGCCGCACTGTTTCTTGGTGGAAGCACTGACTTCGAGGCAACCAAATTAGACTCAAAGAGATGTAACATGTTAATTAGGAAAGTTTAGAAGTGCAGATTTTTTTTTTTTTTAAACAAAGCAAAAGTAGTTGTTTCCTGTTACAGTTTTTGACAAACACACTAGGTCCTTCTTTCCAGAGAAAACATAGCTAGTGATGTTGATGAGGTCCTGAGGTCTGACCAGGCTGAAAGAACTGATGCAAACGTGGTGTAAATATTTGCATACTGTACTGTGTACAATACAGTGCTGTATTTTTTGTCTAGCATTATTTTTATTTTATAATGTACAGTCAGGCACTGCAATGGCCCCTTTGATTCATTTATAGGATGCATTTGTGTTTAAGTTGTCATTTTTGAGGACTGTATCATCTTTTTATACTTCATGTGAAAACACAGTGAGAGACGAGTGTTTTGTATTCAGCAGTGCAGTGTCCTAGTTTTGCTTCGTGTGTGCTAATTTTGAAAACAAAGTTCATATTTTGACAATAAAGTGTGCTTTTGACACAAGTGTGCAGTGCTTTGCGAATTGTGTCCTAATAAAGAAAACAGGGTGCAGTGTTTTGGGAAATGTGTGCTATTTTTCAGGAACAGTGTCTTATTAATAGAGAAAAACTGTAATCAACACCCGTCTCCAAACTGAGAAAATCACCATCATAGTCGCTTAGTCCCAGCAGATGTTATTCAATGTCTTGTTTTTTTTCTGACTAACAGCCGTAAACCCAATAATATTAATTAACACTCATGTTAAGATCAGAAGAAGCAGCCATTTCTCGCTGGAATCGTCAAATGTCTATCAATTCTTAAAACATAATCCGATCATTTAAACATTTGGTTATAATAGTTACATTGTATTCCCCAAAATGTTGAAAAGTTCTTTGAGATTTTTCTGAATAGTGAAAACCATTTTGTGGTTTTGTTGTTTTAGTTGAACATGAAAAACCTGCTACTTTTCATCAATGCACTGTATTCATGTTTCTCACCATCTTAGAAACTGTGTTCTTTAATAACAAAGACTGTTCAGAAACCTAAATAAGGTACCACAGTATCCTGGTTTAGGGAGTACTCCCTGTGGCATTTCCAGGTTTCTGAAACCAGGATAGGAATATGTACATGCACAACACATAACAAGATGTGCATGATGTGCTCAAAACAGTCAATCAAAGCCAGAATACTTGGGTGTATTTAAACATTCTCTTTTATCAGTAGTCCACTCACTTTAACCCACTCTGTTTGTGACTCCATGAAGGTCAACCAGATGGCAGCCCCACCCAGGCCCTGCCCACAGTGACACCCCGTCGCCCAGAGCCCAGGCCACCTCAGATACCTCCTCGGCACCCTGATCGCCCGAGGACCACTGAAAGACCAGATCACTATGGACCCAATATCTGTGAAGGGAACTTTGACACAGTTGCTATGCTCCGAGGAGAAATGTTTGTTTTCAAGGTAATTGCTTTAAGGATCAGGAAGTAAGGGCATTTTAATTTAATTTATTAGCTTAAAACATGAGATGAGATAGGTCTACCCTCATGAAGGTTGATTTCACAGTATGTCCTTGCTTAGAAATTCAGTGTGCTTCCAGCAGAGGAGCTGTCTTGCCAAGTTAACTGCATCAATAAATTAGTTATCCTTTTCCTGAGAATCGACCTTAGGCAAATGGCGCGTGCACAGCCAACAAGGGGTCTGTTTTCAATCAGGTCCCTGTGGATTGTAAACCAACAAGTCCAGAGTTCTTTTATGACATGGAGCACTGCTAAAAGGGTGTGGAGTGGTCAGGTGTTCGCCTTAAAGAGCCTCTGAACCCACACAAAACATTCAGAAGAGCTGAAGCAGCACTGAACCATTTTCTCGGTTTTTACCTTTACGAGATTTCTCTTAGAAAATTGTTTCATTAACTGGTTTTATTATTTATTACATCTTACAGGTATTTTTGATATTGTGCAATCCCTTCCTGTGGTCATTTGTTATCATACATCTGCTGCAGCATGTGTTTTCAGTAAACGTGGTCGTAATATTTGCCGGTCAGTGTCAGTAATTCAAGAGGTTAATGTGATCATCTCTTTCCTGAAATTTCAGCAGCAAATAGGCCTCCGTGTCCTCCAGTGGGTTTTCACCTCTTCTGGATTGCTTTCATGATAGTTTATAGATAGTGTAGCTCTACAAAGACGAGCAATGATGTGTTTCTGTGGGTGAGGTCAGAGGAGGTGTCCAATGCTGACAGCACTGAACAGTGAAGAGCTTTACTGATATTGGACTGAGCTGGACAGAGAATGCTCAGACTTTACAGTCAAGGAGCCTAAGTTTCACTTCCACAAATGTTACCATTATGTCTGAAATTTTGACATCTGACAACGAACATCAGGAGTAGCAGCAGCTGAAAATGTCGAACAATAGCAAATAATCAAACACATCTTTAACTTGGTGCCAATTAATACGTGTCAATAGTTAAAACTAAAGATATTATAGACATGGAAAAAATTAACAAATGTTTCTGCAAAACAGTATGTTAACAGTTGTAAGACATTTTTTTTTCTTTTTAGTTTGAACAGTTTAAAAGGTCTCTTCTAGAGCCCAGTCCTGACCTTCAAAACAAACAGATCAGTCTATGAATGTCTCCTATCTTCGACTGTAAGTGTGTTTGACACTGACCAGTAGTTGCAAGACCTGACTGGACTTGTGCTGCACATGGTCTGACAGTTATATCTGTGCTCTTGGATTTCATTTCAGCTAGTAAATCAATGTTCCTGGGTTTCATCCAGAGTCACAAAGCTAGACTGGATAGCATTAATCAGTGTCCCAAATTAAACAATTGATTGCCTGCCAGTGGTTCTTAAAATACAAATGACCTGATCTGATTGAACGTAGACAAAAAGCAAGTAATATAATTTTGTTGGTCAGTTCAGTTTCTTGCTCCTTCATCTGTCCCTTCCAATTGAACTAGAAATTTACTCGCAAATTCACAATGTCTGCTTATTTTTTTCATTTTCAGAAACTATTTGTGTGATTGTATGGATTGCAGCATTGGACTGTCGGTCAGCTGGTACACCACTTTTGTACAAACTTTTGTCACTCTCTCGCTTTTCTTTACTGCCACTAGCTCACTCATGTATATTTTTAATTTTAGTTATATATAACAGCAGATTATGGGTGGATTAAATTTACTTCAGACATTTATACTCTGTGGTGGTGTTTCATTTAGTACCATCATCAGGTGAAAATTTTAACTCGTCCAGTATTGTTATATGCTAAATAACATAGGTAACCAGATTAACTATAACATAGGAAACATTACACCTGCTTAGCATGCTCAGCTTGCAGTCAATGTGAGCATGCTAGTTAGCATTTTGTTCAAAGCACTGCTAAGCTGAAATACAGTCACACAAAGCCACTGTGACTACAGGTTACTGGTTGAATGCAGTGTGTATCAGTAGATGTACAGTAGTGTTAATTATGATTTACTCTTAGGCTTTTTACACACTATGCATAGAGGAGAGAAACTGGTCAGATGGTGAAGATGCTGCAGTTTTATGTCATCTTTCACCTCTTGATAGTCTTGTGGTGAGAGTATGTCAGAAGGATAAAGACTGACAAGTGACATGCACACTTTAGATGTCATTGACACACAATGTTATCAGCTGCTACTGGCTGGTATAGTTCATATGTTGTATTATCATTTAGAGCTTGGCTTACGGTGAATTTTCGTGTTGTTCACCTTTAAATAATCCTCATATTAGTTTTTAATTGATGCCTCTCTTGTGATGCCTTACTGTTCCCAAACTGTAGTTGTTACTGGTTGTTCTTCTCTGCTATTATTCTGCACAGGCAAACTAGCTTCTGTTATATACTGTATGAGTGGGCGCAATCTGTAACACATCAGTAACACTCTCTTCTCCAAGCAGTCCTGTCCATTAAAAGAAGAAAGGGGCTGTCATTCTGTCGAGAAAGTTTCTTTTGTGCGCTTTGCAGCAGAAGTATGGACATAAAGACAGCTTGCAAAGCATACTGAGCTGCACTCAATATTGAAACTCCCACTCAGAGATGTGGTTTGGTCTGCTGAGGACTAATATGGTCAGTTCAGTCCTAATCTGAGACAATGCAAGCTGTCAGACCACACAAATCAAAGAGCATCCAGTTGGGATCAGTCTTGTTGTGTTTTGTCACCTCTGCCTAACACATCTATAAACTGTTCCATTCCATACTATGCTGCGCCGTCCTGTCTGCCAGAGTGTCCTGCGTGAAGGACAAAACTAGGTGTGCTTGCCAGAAAGAAGCAGCACTGAGCATTTTACTGTTATAGTATCCAGGACAAGTAGGGGCACTGACTCATCACTTACAAATGAGTCTTCTGTTGAAAATTTGCGTGCCTGACATGTGCACAGTGTATAGAGTAGCGTAGTGTCGTTCAGCACTTGGACAAATATGTGCTAATGGCTATTTCCCTTGTTTTGCACTACTGACTTGACACAGTTCTTATTTTAAAAAGTCATCTCAGAGCACACTATGATAAAAGTGAGAGCGCAACAAGGGGACATGATAAAACCAGCAGAGCGGACACTGGCTATTATTAGCCTGCTGGTGTTCTGCTATTGTTAGTTTATTGTACGTTCTGGTCTAGTTATCCTGCAGAGCTCAGTTAGCCTGGCACAATGACCACTAATCTTTACAACAGTACTATCTGACACCATTTGGACAAATAGTTACATTCAGTTGACATGAAAAGTGGCTTAGGAAAACCTTCTTAATGCAGCTATCTATATCCTTTTCACACTTCTTGTTCTTATCTGAATAAAAAAATGTTATGTAAAGGGCATAGAGTGAGATGTGAACCCGATCGGTTTCTCTGCCAACTCTGATATTTTAGGTTTGGATTTACTGTATTTCAAGGTTTTGAGTGCCAGCCAGGAGTTAAGAAAGACAGAAGAAAAGAGATGCATTTGTGCATGTAGAGAAGAAATACTCCGTCACGAGGATGGTTTTTGTTTTGTGGATATTACTGAGAGTAATTAAATGCTATAAGAAACCAATGCCCACTCAAACACATTCTTTAATTTTGTCTCCTCAGGGCCGTTGGTTCTGGCGGGTGCGTAAGAACAGGGTTCTTGATAACTACCCCATGCCCATTGGTCACTTCTGGAGGGGTCTGCCTGGAGACATAGATGCTGCCTATGAGAGACATGATGGCAGGTTCGTCTTCTTTAAAGGTAAGCAGCAGAAACTCAAACACACTGATGGATGCATACTTTTCACCCACACTGGCACTATTCTACAGCCATTATCTTTTTGCAAGATTGTCTGTACATTGTAACCAAATGGGAAAGTCCAATGGGATTATTGTCGTTTATATACTTATTACTGTTAAGAAAAGAGCAGGGAATAGCTGGTGAGTGCTAGTACATGTGCATTTTTATGCAATTAAAAATTATAAAATACTGTTCAAGTACACAAACGTAATTTCATGCATTTTTTGTTATTTCCGTGGCCTGATGACTTGCCTTTGTACATGTTGGGTGAATGGGACAATGCTTTAACACACATTTGCTCTCATATGCATACTTCTCTTACCAGCCAACAGCAATGTCTCAACTGCCCCTGTTTCAAATATTCTTTCTTTGGTATTATTAGTTGTTATTTTTACAGCATGACAGACTTCCAGTAGCAACAACAATCTGTAGGGCTATGTCTAATATTTAAATTAAGCTTCTAGCTGCCTTACAGCCTGAAGGATAGTAACATGAACTTTGTGTGACTGCTGCGTTTGCAGTGTTGAGTGACAAAACAGCACTGTGTGGATTCAAGTTTCAAGTGAAGCTACACTGTTGATTCTGCCATTCCAATGAACAATAGCTGGAATCATTTGATACTGTATTAAGGTATATGATCTAAGTCTCATCATAAGCCAGTGAGTTTTACTCATGTAACAGCAAGTCAGCTCTTTAAGGTAAAAAAAAAAGTCTTCTTCTTGGCTTAAAAGAAGAGATATTACACTTCTCTGAGCATATGGACCACAACGATCTCTTACATATCAAAACATGTATACTCTCCTGCATAAAAATATCATCTACCATCTGGTTTCTTTTTACCAACCCAAACACAATTATAATATTCCATGGTAGTTTCAAGCCTTACGTCTTAGTGCTGTCATATTTTAGCAGTAAAACTGATTCTAGAAGGGTTTTTTTGTTTTCTGCAGATAATACAGGGGATATATATAGCCCCCCACCTCTTTAAGAAAGCAGCAATCCGTAATGCATTCTGCATGCAGAGTATAAATCCTTTTTAGCACAGCTCATTATTTATAGTGCGAGTCACCGAGAGCAGCTTGTCTTTTACAACGGTGGATAAAGTTGTTGAATGAAAAAGGAAGAACTTTGCCTTTGATGCTGCTCGATTCGTGGAGCTACAGGCTTTGGGGCAACTGTTGATGATGACGAGAGTGATGTCATGAGCAAACCTCTCAGTATGACACTTGGCTACAAACCATTATCAAAGGAGAAGCGAGACAAAAGAATAGGGAAGAAAGTAGGGAAGGACTGAGAGTACAAGACAAGGTGGAACATGCACAACAGTGACATGTCTCTTACTAGAACCTTTAAATAAACCAGTCAGATTGATCAGGAACTTTACTTTCTGTTGCCCTGACGATGGCAGTCATTTCTCAATCTTGTGCTTGTGCTCTTGTATGAAATGTCATCATTCATTAGCTGAAAATGGTTCAACTGCCTAAATGTGCTCTTGTTCTTAGGCTTACTTTAGAAACTGACATGTGGTTTAGAGTTTACGTCTTCCAGCATTCATTTCACATCAGTCAGCAGTAATGGCACCTACCACTGTGTCTAAAGCCCTTTTCAGATAAACACCTCTTCTGTTCATCTGAATGAGTTGGCTACATGTCTGAATGAGCACCTTGGGCATTTTTCCACAAAAGTCATGACAGCAATGCTACCAAATCAGACCTAGAAATATTCCCGTATCACAAGTCTGAGCTGCCTGCAGTTGCATTACCAGATAGTCATACAAAGCTTCCAGCTGTTAGTAGGAGTCTTTTCTCTGAGCAGCAGTAATCAGCAGTGGGCCCCTGTTAGCATTTCCAAAACAAAAAAGTGTGTGTGCATTATATGCATAGATCAACTTCACTGAGTTCTCATAATTTATCCGCAACATGGAGTCAAGGTGGATCAGGATTAAACGTTAAGTCACTCTATGGAATTTGTTCACCTCAGAGAGGTGAGCTGTCGCATACAGAGTCCCATTTCATTCACTGCAGTTCAGTAATTTGTTACATAACACATTTAGATCTAGTCATTTTTCGTGTTCATTAGTGCATTATTCTGCATGTCACTTGATTAATGTCTAATCTCACATGTACGACAAATACTGTGCATGTACTGTGGCTCTCTGTGTCACTTTGTTGTGTGTTTCTCAATAAAGCCAGGAGAAACATGTTAAAGTCACATTAAAAATCACTGAGAAAAAAAACAAACGTACGTTAAAATCACCTCTGTCTAAAGTGCAGAATGCAATCACTTTAACACACTGAATTGTATCATTATTCCCAAATTTAATTTAGGTATTTTTCTGGGTAAAAAATATTGTACATATTTGTGGTAGAATTTTCAAAATATTACAATGTAAGTAATCTCAAGTGGGTGAGGGCCAGTTAGCACAGCAAGTTAGCTCTGACTAGTAGGCTTCACTGTTTTTACAAATTCTCAGTACAATATCATAAAAGAATTTTTTTTGATCCAAGTCAGCTCCACAGCTGTTGCATTACACAGAGGTTTTACTGCAGTTTTCATCTCAAACAAGCCCATCTGTAGCAGAAACAACACAATTTATCCCTTTAGAAAAACCAACACAGATAGAAGGAAACAAATCCTTTGGTCATAGAAGCGGTTTGACATGGACTTGGAAAGTCATGGAATAAGTCATGGGATTTTACATCAGAGCTGTGCGCCACAGGAACCCTGGGAAGCATTGCGTCAACCTCTTGTTCTCTCCAGATGCTGAGTGCAGAGCTTTCGTTTTAAACGAGGAGCAAGGGGCTGGAGGTGGGTGGATAGATGGGTTGGTGGGGGGGAGAGGCAGACTGAAGCCAAAAAGAGATGTAATGGAGGAACAGAGTCCCCCTGTCTGACACTGTGAAAAAACAATAAAACCCTCCCTTCAGCGAGAAGTCTGCTTTACCCTGACATGAGACAAGCCGCTCTTAATGGATAATTACAAGCCAAACCCAAACTCCATAGTCAACAATGTCGTACTCGCTTCTGCTGTGTTTTTTGATTGCTTGCCAGCAAATCATTATTGCATTCTTATAATTTACAAGTGCGTGTAAATGCTGGTTTGGATTCTGGGATTGTTCTTATCCAGAATTGCCAGCAAATTAAATGTGCGTGCACAAGCAAATCTGTTTTTGCCACAGTGTGTCTGTGTGCATAAATTCTTGAATGTGTACAATGTGTGTGTAACCAAGTCTGTGTGGCACATGAAGGTTGATTGTGTGTGCTAACACTTTCCAGAGTCCAGAAGTGTTACGAGTGGGAGTGTATAGGGAATGTCCCAATGTATGCATCAAAAAGAATCACGAAGCAGTTTTCCTCTCCTCTCCTCTCCTCTCCTCTCCTCTCCTCTCCTCTCCTCTCCTCTCCTCTCCTCTCCTCTCCTCTCCTCTCCTCTCCTCTCCTCTCCTCTCCTCTCCTCTCCTCTCCTCTCCTCTCCTCTCCTCTCCTCTCCTCTCCTCTCTCCTCTCCTCTCCTCTCTTCAGGAAACAGATTCTGGCTTTTCAGGGAGGCTAACCTGGAACCAGGATATCCACTTGAGTTGGTTGATTATGGTCAAGATATTCCCTACGACCGAATAGACACAGCTATTTGGTGGGAGCCATCTGGCTACACTTACCTCTTTCAAGGAGACTGGTAATGTAGCCCACAATACGTCAGCTTCATGTTAAAACTCTATTATTCATCTGCTACCCAATATGTTAGTATGATATATATATATATTAGTTTATCAATAGTTTGATTATTTTTGAGTATTGAGACAGCCTTTTTGCAGACCTAGCTTGAGCTCACCTTCTCATTAAATGAACATTGACTGCTTATTTCAGTCTTGTTGTGCCTTCTAGCAAATAGAAAAGAACATTTTATGTACAAATTAATCAAGGTAAAAATTAGATTTTCACAAAATGGAGTGATGAAGTTATTATCATTTCGATGAATGTTGCATAGACTTTATAAATATTTTTGTTTTGCTACTGAATTCCTGCAGAGGTAATGATATTGTATATTTTTTTCAAACTTAAGATGATGAATTTTTGGTAAATGTGACATATGTTAGCTCAAAGTCCAACTTAAAACACATAGAGACCTTGACGTTGCCTATTGGCCACACAGCTGTTATGGACAACCTTGAATTTGGCATGAAGTTGTGGTCATCTTGGTCTTTTGAAGCGGGACTTAATGAGCCAGGGCGTGACTGAAGACTGACTGGAGAACCTGGCGATACTACGCACAATCATTACAAAGTAGTCCCGCCCTAAAACATGCCCTGCTTTATCGCCTATTTTACTCTAGTTGGGATCATAGTTTACAAAATGAACATCATATTGTATTCAAAAGATCCTAAAAGTAGCAACTGAGACCATACACTCATCAGGAAAATGTTTACTGGGGTGAAAGATAAGGTGAGAAGTGTGGCTATTTTGTCATAGATTTCTATACAAGAAGAGTCACCCCCTGCTGGCTGCTAGAAGGTATTTGTATCTTCTTTTTCTTGTTTCGACATTTGATAAACAGTAGCAACCATCTTCTCTGCTGCTGTCTTCAGGTACTGGCGCTTCAACGAACAGTCACGCTCGGCTGACCGAGGCTACCCAAAGCCAATCAACGTTTGGGGATCATCAGTGCCATCTACACCCAAGGGGGCTTTCCTCAGCGATGATGGAGGTAAGCCAAGACAAGGAGAGTGGTTTATATGCATATATGTGTGTGTGTGTGTGTGTGTGTGTGTGTGCGTGCGCACGCGCACGTGTGTGCATGCATGTGTGTGTGTGCCTGAAGGCAAGGAGGGTCAGTGGCAGACAGACACACTTGAAACAAAGAATAAGGGAATGGTCATTAAATCATCAGGAAAGAGGATGGATGATGTGTGCGTTTATGTCTGTAAGGACATAAATTTGAGCTGACGTGAAGTGCTTTTTGTCCTAGTGTGCTTGGTTGGTGTGAGAGGGAGAGGAGTGATCTGGCTGGCAAAAGCATCACTCCTCTCAATCCCAGAACACATTTTTACATTTTTGCAATTTTGAATAAAATATTTAAGTTAATTAAGGAAGAGTTAGTTGGCTTTACTTAGCGTGAAGACTGAAAACATAGGGAAACAGCCTATTTATGTCTGAGGTGAACAAATTTTTCCTCTAATGATTACAAATTTTGTTGTTTAAGCTATACATTAATATGAAAGCGGTGGCAATCATCTCACGTACTGTAAGACTTGGCAGGATTTCCCAAAAATCAAACAATACTTTAGATCTTCTGAACCCCAAACAGACTCTGGGCTCATTTTTCTCTGCAATATATAGCATAAAGCACCTCTAAAACAGCATGACCATGGCTAGAAATAGAGGTAACTCAAACATCTTTTTTGTGCAGTTTGATAAAGTTTGTTTCCATAAATCCTAAAAAAAAATAAATAAATAAAAAATTAATAAATATGAACGTTGAATTTCTCTTGTTGTCATTATACAAAAATTGAAAAAGTCTGGGGTCAATATGGACAACATTTTTCCAAGTGCCCACTAGTGTTACCAATGCTGGAAAAAATGGTGACATGAGATAATGTAGATATTTTACTACTGACATGTTTAATTTGTTTCTATAGTGTGATATTTTGTCTCATGTCTGTTGGTCAAAGCTCAATCACAAATGACTACTCAGTTTATTATCGAACAATTTTCAAATGAGACATGTAGATTAAACTGATTTTGATGAAAATCCCAATGTTTAGCTTAGATTGGGTTGCTTTTCCCATTGAAACTCTTGGAAACTTTAGAATATATTGATTCTTCCTCTTTTTACAGTTTCGTGCTGTGGCAAGTGGTGTAATGTTGGCGATTTTTAAAGAATAACATGCCTTTCAACCCACCAGCAAGTAATTGAGGCTCAGGGGGTTAAATTGTCTGTTTTCACATTGTTGTTTTGGCTTACGTGTTCTGCTCTGTTTGCATATTTCAGCTTACACCTTCTTCTATAAGGGTTCCAAGTACTGGAAGTTTGACAACCACCGTATGAAGAGCGAACCTGGGTACCCCAAGTCCATCCTGAGAGACTTCATGGGTTGTAGTGTAGACCTGGATCCCGACAGAGACACGGACACAGACTCAGGGCGCAAATACCCAGACGTAAACCGTCCACCATTCAACCCAGACGCTGGACGTGATGGCGACAAAGGCAAAGACCGGGATGGAGCAGATCGCGGAGGTACGGACAAAGACAAAGGCAAAGGCTCAGACAATGACAAAGACGAAGACTATCGTGAGGGTCGTGAGGAAGACACCAATGAGGTGGATGTGGTGCTGAAGGTGGACGACAGTGAGGAGCGGACCATGAACATCCTGATGGTAACAATCCCTCTGGTCCTGGTGCTGTGCATCCTGGGACTCATCTACGCCATCATCAACACACTGCAGAGTAAAGGCGCGCCACGGCTGCTGGTGCACTGCAAACGCTCACTGCAGGACTGGGTCTGACCCCTGACATTAGGGGGCAGTGAACTATGAACTTGAATTGAACCTTAGATACCCCATCCTCTAATCCAACCCTCCTCCCAGTGATCCATCTGTCTCAAGTCTCTGTGCTCAGTGGCTCCTGCAACTCGTAGTACATGTGGTAGTAGATCCATGCAAATACTGTACTGATACATAGGCACACACAAACTAAAAGGAGGCATAAATCATGTCCTTTACACACACACACACACACACACACACACACACACACACACACACACACACACACACACACACACACACACACACACACACACACACACACACACACACACACACACACACACACACACCACTCTAACCTCCTCCTGTCTCCCATGGTGCTCTACAATGCGGTGACTGTAGTCTATTTATATGAGAGAAGTTTGCACATTGTTTTTTTTCTTTATGTTTTTGTTTTGGTTCGTTTTGTGTGACTTTTTGTTGTTGTTATTATTATTTCTAAACCAGGAAGACCGTTCTATTCTTTTTTCCGTCTCTGTGCCGCCCTCCTCCTTCCCCTAACCTCAGTAGGGGCTTTTTCCTCACTGATAACTTGACATCTGCTTATGCTATCTCACTTAGCAGAAAAGAAAGAAATGCAAAGGGGTTACAAAAGATTTGCAGACAGACCTCCATGCTTCAAGTAAGGTTCAATAGCATTTTTTTTCTTTTCTCTCATCATCGTCATTGTGCCTCTTTTCGTTTCTTGCCTTTTCTATGTAGTATAGTATGTCGGGACTGGATGGTGGGTTGGAGAGAAACTGGATTTGGTCAAACATTATAGTTTAGAGGCAAGAGGTATTTTAAGACCTGCCATTATCCCAGATAATATTCTTCTTTGACTCCCAATGATGATAATTTGGCTGTGATTGTAACCAAACAGACTAAGAGAGCTGCTTCAGCTTTAAAGGATTATTACAACTTAAATCCTGTTTTTGCACTTTTAGCCATTTTTGTCTTTGGTAGTAATAATCATGTATCTGCCTTGTTTTGTGCTGAGATCTGAGAATCTTTGGATGTCACTAAAAAACAAACCCCCAGGTTGGCCAAAAAGTGGAGAAAATGGTGACAGACAGTAAAATTATTACATACTACTGTTTCTTGTCTCCATAAGCCATCTTACAGATCAATTTTCTGGTTCCAGAAACAAACAGCTTCTGCATGCAATTATCATTACTTCCACTGGCGATGTGTTAATTTTTGGTTTTGGCTTTAAACAAAGTTATAATCAAATGTCTGTTCAATGGAATAGTCTGACATTAAGCCTTGACTTGCGGATGCAAACATCGATGGCTGCAGACACCACCAACATGTAGGTGTTGCTATCAATTTCCTCTTATAGTTCACTTGGAGACCACTTGGAGGACTCCATTTCAAACAGGCACAGTAGATTGTATCTGTGTGTTTCACACAAACACTACTGCCAGGCATATGCACTATTGCTCTTGGGGCATAGTTAGCACACAGCCTCAAGCTGACTTGGGGAGATGTCATGCGGACTGGCGCAGGCCCAGAGCATAAATGATTTTGTGGATAGTGAAATGACAAGAACAATACCACTTTCATGTCTGAATGCTAGCTACGGACATCAGGCAATTAGCTTATCTTCACATCAAGACTGGAGCAGACTGGATCATCTGCCCAAATCCATGAGTTTCCACATCCCCTCCACAGATGTCCATGTGCAGGTCAAAAATTGGGGTCCACACGAACTACGCTACAAGGGCAGTAGTGTTGATGCATGAAATCCAAAGACAGAATCCAACCTTTGAACATGCATGGAGCAGAGTCCTCCTAACGAAGAATGTAGTGAAATAACAACTATGCTTTGATTGGGGTTCACACCTGTCTGTGTTCACATCCGCAAAGGAATAAGTGTGTTTATCTTATTGTGACTGATCATGCTCCCTTATCCAACAGGATTTGTTTTTCAAGTTTTACAATAATCCCAGATATAGTATCGGCAATGACTTTGATGAATATATTATTTACAGGATAAATCATGGCTATGAAAATAAGACCCAAGTTATAACACATTGTAATCATCTTATAAGTTCAGACCACTACAGCCTTATTTTCCTCCTACCTTCTTTCTTTCCCTTATTTGGAGACTATTTAAAGACCTCTGTGGCAGAAAGGGTAAACAGACTTTAAAGGGGACCTCTTCCCTTTGCTTTCAATTACTAGGCTAATTCTCAGAGTGCCTCTTTTCTGTCAACAAGAAGTCCTTTTCTTTGTGCTACAGAGGAGACAGAGTGATGGTTAATGTAACAAGTCAGCTCAGTGTGAGGAGAAGGAGCTTTCATTGTATTTGCACATGTGAGACATAAAACAAGGGAAGCCATGGCCTTTCACTTTAGGCAGGATGTAACACCATAAATGCAACACAGCAGTCGTAGAGGGCAGCTAATGCACCATGCAGTCTATAATGGGGTTTTTACTGCTAGTGTTTTTAAAAGGACAATTTAAAAACAAAAACTAAACAAAAAACACAATGATGATCTGTGGACTTGCTGCTGTAAAGATATCAATAAACACCAGGGTGGTCTCAGGCCATGCAGGCTCATGTGAGCGCAGGCTAATCCTCTTCATTAAATAACAGCAGGTGTGTGCAAATGCTGTTAACCCCTCTAACCTCTTTCCTAAACCTTGAACTCCCCAAATCACAACATTCGCCACTCCTTTTTCATCTTGCAAGAACAGAGAAAAGATGAAGATGCACACAGAAAACTGTTAACCACTCATTATACTGCTATTAAAGGACCGTGCTGTCTTTAAAAAATAATAATAATTAAACTTCTGTACTAAAATCATTGCCAGCTATCTTCAAACACATGCCTGTAAGTATTTGTGTCACTATTCATACCATTCATTGGTTTTCATACACACTTACAGTGTACTGTGATTTGAAAACTAACTTTAAATGCAATAATGATGCAACGTTCATGATAGTCTGCTTCCTGATTTTTATACTGTGCAGAAATAAATAGAAACCAATGTCTGTCATGGAACTATACCTTAAAAATCTGGAGAATGACAGCATGGTGTGCAAAATGGTTGGTGTCAAAACATTACTAGGGGCTTAAATGTGCAAGACTGAGGATGTTTCACTGAGTAGCATCAGTAAAAAATGTGAAATTATCTCATCGTCATAAATGCAAGTCTGAAAAGCAGGTTAAAATGAGTGTAAAAGTGATAGGCCTTTGAAGTTTGACTTCAAATATGAATGGGAGGAAGGCTTATCTGAAGTAGCACTAAGAAGTGAGCTGCCACTCTGACCGGGGGGGCTCAGCATGCCCAGCTCAGGTTACACAGATGTGGACGGGTGGGTGAAGAGAGTCTGAATTTCCTGCAGCTGAGACAAGGAAGGGGGGAGGAGGCTGACCTCGTCTCCCTGAGCTCGCAAAGTTTAGATCTCAGGAATAAGGAGGGGTGGGAAGAAAAAGAAGAAAGGGGAGAGAAAGTATTGGCAACAGCCCATGTGACCCAAATTCTACTGCTAGCTCCACAACAGTGCTGGCCAAAGAGGAAACTTCAGCTTACAGTAGATGACACGCCTTTTTTTTAGGACAGTGCTTTTCCTGCCCAATTACATGTTTTATAACCTGCATTTTGGTAGCATTAGAGGTTCATCTTGTTCTATGCCAGTCAGACTGAAAAATGAGCACTACTTAGGATTCCCACAAGGTGAAGACAGGTTAGGGTGAGACACCTAAGCAGACAGAGCTGAAGTCAAATGGAACAGTGAAAGGCAGAGAAGGAAGAGCAGACTCAGCCATCACCAGAAGTCTGGAGATTGATCTGTGGCAGGTCGATAGCAGTTGCCAGGAAACGGTGTCCTGTGTCCATCGCTCACCTCCTTGTGTGTGTGGAGGGAGGGGGTTGGCGGACGCAGCTAATCAGTGTTAAAAGCTCCCTCTGCTCTGCTCTGCTCTCTCCTGTCCTGTCCTGTCCTGTCCTGCTCTTCCATTGGTCCTACAGGCACATCAGTGAGTGCTCAGCGTCTGGACAGGCTCAGAAACTGCAGACTCATTGCACTATACACAAACTTGTTCATGGAGCTCTTCTTTATCAGGCCTGCTTTTCTCCTCTGTAACCTCCAAATACAGAGCCCACGGGGAGTTAACCACTTCAAAGCTAAAATAGCCACTTCAAAGTGGAAAAAGTCAAGTTCACCTGAGTTTGCTTTACTTGAAATCACAGTTTCAGCAGATTGAGAGGTTTTCTGAGGTGACACTGACAAGGACTGTTTAGTTCATTGTCTTAGGACATTGAGCAGGGGAGAAATACTGGCAGGTTTGGAAAGAAATCTGTCGAGGCTGAGTGATGCGTGTGTGTGTGTGTGTGTGTGTGTGTGTGTGTGTGTCTGTGTGGAGGTGTCCAGTTAATCAGCCCTACTTGCCGTAAGCGAAGCCTGTTTTCGGACTGTAAATCTCCCACACTCTCTCTATCCCCACCCCTCAGCATACTCAGCCCAGCCCTCTAAGCCCGAGGGGATCATAATAACAACAATGGCCTTCTCTCTCTTCCACTCTCTTCCTCCTCCCTCCTATTTTCTCTCTCTCCCTAATACATACACACACAAACACATTATTGTCTCTCTCCGGCATCTAGCATCACTGCAGAGTCAGTCCGTTCAACAACTGGGGAGGGATTCACTGAAAAAGCACTACCTGTCAGGTTTTCCGTTTGGTGAACCAGACAACAGAACGCTCCATTCAGATTTAAGGTTGCAAAGGCAGAGATTCTTTTATGTTAATGCCTTGTTCATTTTGAAGTGCAGGACCTTGATGCAAAGTTTTAGTAAGGTTAGGACATGCTGAGCTTGTCTGAGCTTTCATCTCTCTCAGGATGTGTTTCTGTAAACACTGCATGCTAAGCGTTCCTCTTTTTTTTTTTTTTCCTTTTAATGAGCATCTCTGTTAAAAGTCTCCACAATCAATCAGAAGGCAGGTATTCTTGCAGCTGTGTCTGTCCTCCCAACACTATGTACTTTTTTGTCTTTTAGATTCCCACTGTCACCGTGTATTCCCGCACTGCTAAGAGCTGCAAGCTTCAAAAAGTCATTGCATCAGCCCTGTGCGAAATCCCAAACTCTACCGGGATAAACCAGATCAATAAATAACAGACTGGACAAGATCAAAGGAAGGGGGGAAAAAAAATCTGAGGAACGTGACAGACTGTGTTCTGTTTCAGTTTCACTTAAGTTGATTTTGTGGCTTTGCATTGACTCGAGCCCAAGGGATCGTGGGTTGTCCAGATGCTTCTCTCTTTTCCCAGAGTGCATCTCAACTCGCTCGCTGAGCCCATCCACTCTGGAACCACTCGTTTTAAATCGCCACTTGGCTAACTCGACCACTCACCGCAGGATTGAAACAGAAAAGATGTCTGATAAATGACTCTCAGCATCTGTGTCATGACTCTGACCTGGACCAGTGCAGCGGATCAGCTCTCATTGTGCTTCAGACAGGCTTTGAAAAGTTGAGTGGCCAACTTAGGAAAACTGTCCATTCACTAACTGCCGCTACAGTAGAGAGTAGATTTTGTTGGATTCAGTCATTCTGGACTGACCATCAGTAGTGGAACTCACACTACACCTTATCAAATTTCTATCTTCATTACTGGCTGGGTCGTGGTTCAGTGATTTTCTGACAAAAAAACAAAAAATACCTCCCTCTCATCCCTGCCTGGGATGGCGTGGAGAGAAAAAAGAAAGCAGCAGTTGATCAAAACAGCTGAAATTATGTTTCTCTCTGATAATTTGTCTTATTTTGATTTTACCTTGTGCATTTTTTTCTCTCAAAACTTGATACATTTTTTTGTTAATAACATTCCAATTAGTTTAGTTTTTTTTTTTTTGATTGGTTGCTAGTGGGGTTTTTTCCTTTAGAAAATGTAAGATTTTATACATTTGTGTTGTGTGTTCACCTCTAGTTGAGTGTGTTAACAAGCCATGCTGGACATGTACACATTAAAAAAAATTGCTCTGAAACTCTTCCTAATTGTGTTTTCAACTTTTTGTGCAGTGGTTGTAGCAGCATACACACCCTCTGCTCTCTTCCTGCGGTGAGGTCACTGTCCATAGGGCCTCGCTTCCTGTCTCACACGGGACAGGCAACAGAATGGCATTATGGGCCGTGGGAGGCGGGGTTACAGCAGTCTGGAAGATCGCCAGGAAGTCATATGAGCAGGGAGGAAGCTAGCAGGCAGTTTGTAGAGCCTATAAGAGAGCAAACAGGCAATGGTGTCATCACACTGAGAGGAAATTCATTGTTCACAGCAACACCAGGCCTTTTGTGATGGATTTTGTGCAAACACCAGAATTACAGAACACAGACTGATGGCAGACTTGAATGAGGTGTTTATGTGGCTAGGGTAAGATGTTTCCCAGACTGAAAATGAAGTGACATCTATTCATATCCCTTCATTGTAATTACCCTGAATCTATGCCAAATTATGCTGTTGTTATTTTGTCTTTGTTTAAATCCTCCTCAACAATAATTGTACTTTTGAAGTCCATCTCAGTGCTGCAGTATCTCAGTAGAAACAAGAAAAGCACTCAGAGAGCGCAGTACTCCGCCAAGGCTGCTCAGTCGTATCATTTCTGAAGGCTGATATCTTGAGAAAATTTGTAGCACAAATCATGGCACCATAGAGTGTGGCCATTTAATATAGATGTACCTACAAACAAAATGACCTTGCGCTGTGCTAAGTGTGTGTTATGCATGTGTACGTTATGTGCAGATACAAATCATGTGACCTAAATATGTAGGATGCGGCAGGGATTGATGGGAGTCGGAAACACCCGCAATGCAATGCTTGATTTTTAGTAGGTTGGTAATCGTGATCGTCAGGAGGCAGCTGATGTAGTGTTCACTTGTAGTCATGGTTACAGTGACGCCGTGCCGCTACATCGCAATGATACAGAAATCTTTAAGAAATCAGTGGATCCAGAGTATAAGCCGCATCACTGCCAAAATCTAATCAGTTGGTTCTTGTGTAATTTCTGACCTGCTCTAAAAATTTCATCCAAATCCGTTATTCCATTTTTGAGTAATGTTGCCAACAAACTGACAGACAGATGGACAGACACACAGACGGACAGACACACAGATGGAAAAACATACGTCGATTGTCACATCACTCCGCCGTTCTTTTGACAGAGTTACTAGTGCACAAACCTTCTGACTGCCTGATGACCTACTTTAAGATGCACTGTCAACCATTAAGATTTTTTTAACAGTCAGGCATACCTCTGTTCACTTCGTAAACAAACAACTTTAATGGTGCATGTCCTGTGTGTACATGGTATTTGAGTGTGGCCTGCTTTGTGCTGTGTTTACATGCTTTTAATGCTTTCCTGCTGCGCATGTGTGTGTATGTGAAGTCTTCGTCTGGCCAGTGTCACTGCTTGTTAAATCTATCTGCTACAGTTATCACCAGGTACACCCTGTGGAGTACTGTAATTATTTGCAGTCACCTCTTTCCCCTGGGTAGAAAATTAACCTACTTTTAGCCCCACAACACATGCATGCATGTGGTGTGCACGCACACACACGCATAATTAGTGGAAGTTAATCACTAACAGCTACAGTTAATGACTCAGCTGCAAATGTCAGAATGTGCTACAGCTCAACCACCTGTTGAAGACTATGCACCTGTTGTGCATCCTGAGGGCTGTGTACAGACAGCAGCGGTTTACTTTGACTGGGCTTTGATAGATTTTAAATTAAGTTAATTGTCATTGGATTAATATTTTCTACTGAAGATGTCGTCCTGTCATTTTCATAGGGATAATACTGTGAACATGGTGACCTGAGCATTTATCTGAAAATACTAGTGTGTCTGAGCATATCATCACAGAGCCACTTGCATGGTTAAAGACTATCCATCCATCCATCCATCCATCCATGATTTATACACCCACAGAAAACCTACACTGCACAGGGAGAACATGCAAACTCCATGCAGAAAGATCCCAGGGCCAGACCGGGACGTGAACCAGGGATCTTCTAGCTCAATGACAGTGCTAACCACAACCCCCATTAAAAGACTAATACTATTAAATAGAATAATACGGAAATGGTGGTAGAGCTGCCATGCAAAGCCACCACAATGGCCACTTGCCATTGGTAGCAACTTGAGGTTCTATGTCTTGCCCATGGATATTTCAAACCACCAACACTGCATTTAGTAGACAACCTGCTCCACCACCTGAGTCTCAGCTGCCACAATGAAAACAAACAGTTCAGAGACTGTTCCTGGTTGCACGTCACTGTCACAGTAGTGTAATATATGTGGAAAGTAATTGTCATCTGACAGCATGTGACAACAACAAAATCTGTGTTCCAGGGTTTTTGTAAACAGTGAGTCGCATACATCCGGGACGCCATGATGGATCCCAAAATGGTGTGGAACCAACATCACATTCTGTGAAAACTCGGGAACATAGCAGTGTAGACTCTTGCTTTAGAACGCCTATGGAGATGAAGAGAGGTCAATCAGTCTTTCATGAGGAAAACCACTAAAAAATTTCCAATAAATTTAACAAACTGTGTATCAGAATCACTGGATAACCCTTAGAGAAATATGAACATGTCATTTTTCAACATGAACAGTTTAGACAATCCTCACATCCCCTTTGAACATTCAATGCAACACTGCCAAATTTATGCAAAGGATGCTGAATCTCTAACAGAAGCTGGGCGTGTCAACAGGCCCAGGATGACCCAACCTTCATGTCAAGGGTCATCACTAGTGACAAGAAGTTGGTCTACAGCTGAGGCCCAGAGACCAAACAATAGTCTTCACAGTGGAAGAGCAGTCTCCAAAACTGAAGAAGGCATGTCAGGTCAGAGCATGCATGTCATTTTCTTCAACATTCACAGCGCTGTGCACCATGACTTCATCCCCCAGGATCAGACTACACAGACTTCTACTTTTTACTTCCTGAGGTGTCTAAGGGACAAAATTCATCAAAAGACTTGAGCTTTGGCAGGATGGTGACTGTCAGCACAGTGAAAGTGGTCAAACCAACACAATCTTTGCTCCCCACTCCCCCTAACTTCTAACTTGCCAGATTTGGCTACCTACCTCTTTCCCAAATTGAAGTTCAATCCAAGTGGTTGCTACAGTGACAGAGTGAGTGAGATCCAGGGCTCATTGCAGATGGTGCTTAAAGAGCTCAGAGGACAGAACTCCCATTGAGGGCTCCAAGCTGGCAGATGAGCTAGGATCGGACTATTGCTGCACAACTAGATTATTTTGAAGAAGATGGTGGACATTTTTAGTTAGGTACAATTTTTGCTTTTTAAAGCCACTATCTTGGAACTTTTTTGTCTAACCTCACATTATGACCCACAAAAATAAAAGTCCTCCTTCCTCAACTGGTGGATGTCTGCCATGTTAAAGCTGTATGAAACAAAATCATATCAAATTCCAAAAACTGAAATCTTTGGATTGTGCACTCCCCTTATTGTCTCACATGTTGTCATGTGCTGAGAGTCTGTGTAACAGTAATGCATCAGCCATAATTCACTAAACCAGTCTTGTGATGTTTTTTGTGCACGTGTGTGATGTATGCCTCACCACAAACACACACTTTATTTTCATTTCTCTCTACATGTTACAACCACCTTTCCTCCTCCTCTTTTATTGTTTCACTGTGAGGTAATGTTGAGGTAACATCTGGAGCTTTTATGCAGCCCAGTCCAGCGCATTCTAGTTTTGGCACACATCACCACAGCAAAAAGGTGCACATATGCTGCTGCAGGGTGATTTTGGTCAGAACCACGATGCTCCTGATGCTTGTAAAATGCTGACGGGGCGGAGGTGTAGCTCATGGATGGAACACACTAATACTGTTATGTGAAAGTGGATTTATACCAAACAGTTGTTGAATTTAGGTTTTTTGTAATCTAAAATATACCTCAGACCTTAGAGAAACTCCTATGGATCTTGACATTCTTTCAGTGGTGCAGTGTTTTTTGTCTCCTTTGAAGCACATACCATCAAAAACAGCTTGTCATCCAGACTTTGTCAGCTCTGCAACTTTTTCTCTGAAATTTCTTTCAGATGAAGTGCCTCTCTTTTCTTTGTCAGGTGCACTGACAAAACTAATCTCCACTACCTTCCTGCTTTTCATATATATAACTGAGGCAGAAAATTTTTAATTTGCTTGAAATCAGAAGCAAGTTCAGCAGAATGGAAATATTTTGCCAGTAACCATAACTGTAAAAAAAAAATGTGACATGCAATGAATTTTAGTTATTCAGAAGTTGACAGCTGCCTAGAGCCCATTTTCGCTTTTGTGTCCTACACCAAATTTATGTTAGCAAACAGGCATTAATTGAATTTAATAATAAAAAATATATACCTATTTATAAGCTTTGTAGTATCACCTAAATCTTATATTTCTATATCTTTCTTCAGATGAGCAGTCTTGCTACATTCATGTGTGACATGGTTATGACATGTGTGCCTGCTGGGTCCCAGGTCCTCCGGCTAAAACCTCCTGATTGTTCCTGAGGTTAGAACTTAACAGCATGGAGAGGCAGTGTTTGTTCTTTTCACCTCAAAGCCCTCAAACAGTCTGCCTGAAGGTCTTCAGAGCTTTGTTGAAATCTGTTTAAATCTTTAAACGAAATCTTAAAGCACATCTTAAAAAACATATTACTTGGTATATCTTATCTTATCCTTCAGTTTAAATTCAAATTTACTATATTTTTCTTGTTCTTTATAGAGAAAAATAGATTTTTTAAAAAAAAATTTGAAGTCAAAACTGAGACATTTGTTCTTATCTTTGCAGAATTACAGATACAATTTGGTGTGCTTGACCTTGTGTAAGGAGCTTTAGCCCTGTCAGCTGCTGAGGAAGCGCAGCTGGGCTTCAGTATGGAACCACAAACAACACCTGGACGTTCGTACAGATTCAAACACGCAAAGAATGCACGGACACATGCAGGTGCACGGGCACCTGCAGCCTTTTTCAGAAATGAGATACTGTCTGTTAAAGCAAAGGCATTCAGACATTCTGACTCTGGTCACTTTCAATGTCCCTCACCTCATTCAGATGTACCCACCACAGTGATAGAGAGAGTAACAGTGCATGTTTGATATTCATGATTCTTGCTAGATTGGGTAATACAATAAGTGATGTAAAATATATCATATTGCAATAATAGACTAAATTAAACTGTTCCAATAACTAACTGCCTAGTTTGTTTAGAATTTCCTATTTACTGAAAATTTGCTCAAAGTATGATAATAATCTAGCCACTAATTTACCAAAAGGAAAATAAACATATGGCAACAGATGGCTCAGGACTGAGCCTGAAGACGACGGCTACATAACAAATGATTTAACTGCAGCTGATAAACTGTGATTCTGTGACTGCTCACCTGTCTGAGGTGAAGCCAAGTACACAGAGTGACCTGTTGTTAGATCTTGAGCTACCCTGTCTCTGTGTCAGGGATAAGTTTGTATTATAATTAATGAAGTTACTGCTTGAATGCACTAAATTCTCTCTTCAGACATAATCATGTGAATCCTGCTGCTGTTTGATTTTGTAAAAATTTAAATACCCTCCACAGTGAACACTTTTTTTAACCTAGTTAACATGCTCATATAGTGTTTTTATATGCTTTAGGACAATAAAGACAGTTAATCAGTCAACAAAGTGGCTGACTGTTCCGATGATGGTCTCAAAAGCACAGATTCAGACTTCAGGGGTTTCATACATAACAAGTGTGACTAATCAGTCGGCTGCCAGTTCAAACATATACAGTGGCGGAAAAAATTTTTGAGCACCCCATGCATTTGTGAAATATTATATTAAGAATGACTCTTAGGGGGCTGCACAGTGGAGTAGTGGTTAGCACTTTCGCCTTTCAGCGAGAAGATCCCTGGTTCGCGTCCCGGCTTTCCTGGGATCTTTCTGCATGGAGTTTGCATGTTCTCCCTGTGCATGCGTGGGTTTTCTCCGGGTACTCCGGCTTCCTCCCACAGTCCAAAAACATGCTGAGGTTAATTGATCATTCTAAATTGCCCGTAGATGTGAATGTGTGAGTGCTTGTTTGTCTGTATATGTAGCCCTGCGACAGACTGGCGACCTGTCTAGGGTGTCCCCTGCCTTCGCCCGAGTCAGCTGGGATAGGCTCCAGCCCCCCCCACGCGACCCTAGTGAGGATTAAGCGGTGTATAGATAATGGATGGATGGATGGAATCACTCTTCAAGTGCAAATTCTTATAATACAGTCACAGCCAAAATACTAAACAAATTCTAAAAAAAGCCATTTAAAAACTTAATATTGATTGGTTCCATAAAAATACACAAGACATTTTGAGTATTGGGTCCTTTTGGTACCAGTGATCCACTAATGAAGGGCGCGCTCTTTATTAAAAGACACAATTTTGTTGCCGTGCTTCATGTCTATATAAAGTAACACATTTGAAAGTCCTTCAGAGACAAAAAAAAGGCTAAAACAAGGAACCTAATGGAAGAAACACGCCTGAAGATACAGATTCTCAGCCAGGAAGGATACAGCTGCTGCCAGACAGCCAGGAAGTGCAGATGCAGAAATACAGATGAACCAAGAGCTTGGAAGACAAGCGTCTAAGGGTTTCTTCAGCAAGAAATGGACGGCATCCAAGGGTTTTTTCAGCAAGAAATGGCCACATCCTGATCCACATGTGCAGGGAAAACCGTTGAATGACATCACAGGAGCTTCAGTAGCAGTGCCAAACTAGTGTCCAGTGTTCCACCCGCACCATACATGGTCGACTTTCAGATCATGGCTTAAGGTCCTACAAGGCTATCAAGAAGCCCCTGATCAATGAGAGACAGAGGTTAGCCCGGCATCGTCGGGCCCAAGCACACAAGAATTACACAACCAGAAACTGGAAGAAGATTCTGTGGTCAGATGAGTCCAGTTTCAAGCTTTATCTTCCTCCTGCTAATGTGAGGGTACACAAAAGGCCAGGCGAAGCATCATCTCCAGCATTACGGTACCTACTGTCAAGCATGGAGGAGGCAGTATCATGGTGTGGGAGTGCATGAGTGCTACTGGTGTTGGTCAACTCACTGTCTGTGATGACACATTGAACTCTGTCAAATATTGTGTCATTCTTCAGACCCACATGCTCCCTTCTGCACAGGCACTGTTTCGTCAAGGTCAAAACTGGATGTTTCAACAAGATAATGCCCCTTGCAACACATTCAAGGCCAGAAGAACTTGGCTGCAATAGCACAGTATCCAGGTCTTAGAGTGGCCAGCTCAATCCCTAGACATGAGCTCCATTGAAAATCTGGTGGATTTTCAAAAAGTCTGTTTCAAAGCGTAAACCAAAGAAGTTAGAAGAATTAAAAGCAGTAATTCAAGAATAATGGGACAAGATTACCCCTTAAAAGTATGAAATACTCGTGGGAAACATGTCAGCCAAGATTAGAGCTCTACTGTGTGCTATTGGCAGGACAAGTAAATATTAATTTGATGATGTGATGATTTATTTATTTTTGGTTCAGTTTTGAACACATTCTCTGTTATTTGTTGACTTTGATACTGACAAACTTTTTTCCATCACTGTATGTTTGAATCAGTTATCACACTCACTTACAAGTGCAGTGTAGAGTAGCAGTAGTGTAGCAGTCTCTGACCAGACCTGTAGATGAGCTGGTGTATTGCAGCTGCAGAAGAGTCGAGAGCTGATTGAAGAAGGGGGAAGGGACTTCATAGATTAGTACATTTTAAAGGAAGCAACGGTGTAGAGTTACATCTTGATCATATAAAGGCAGAATGTGATTGTTTACAAAGAAAACCCTTTGAAACAGGTAGCTTTGATTTACAGAGATGACTTTCTCGGCGTTTAATCAATGACCAGAGAGGGTTTTAAACAGCCTGATTTTAAAGGAAAGACTCTTACAAACAGTTTGAGTTGTTGATACTTGATACTGTACATGCATGTGGTTGGATCTGTGCTACTGAAGCTGGTACAGATTTCCAAAGACATTTTCCACGTTCAGTATGTCTTATTTTCCTCAGAGAAAGCTTTGACCTCATCTCGACAGCAGCTGCATCCAAAAGACAACCTCACTTCCCATAACCCCTGGTGTTATGAACCTCTGACCTCTACAGGCCCAGGAGGAATGAGACACAATGGCAGGAAACTTATTCTCAAGATGAATCCTCTCTCATTTCTGTAAAGCCACTGTGTAAAGCATTAAGGAAATGAAGAAATGACAGCCAGTATATAATTTGATAGCACAAGCTTTTGAAATGACTCATTTTATAATAATTGCATAATTTTACAATTAAACTGTGTTTTGATGAAACTGAAAGACTCTTGTCTTTCCTGCAGGTCTTTTCAGTTCTTACATGCTTGCATCACCGTGCCCTTGATGAACCACCATCCTTCACCCTCTGGGGAACATTTGCAGCCTAAAAGGAGGAGATGTCAGACTCTACATTCTCATGCATGATAATCCACAGGCAAATCCCACAACAGTCATCCAGGATTTACCTGGTCATCGTGTTCTCCTGACGTTATATTACTGCCTCTAAATTTTTTATTACATCCTACATCAACTGTCTGCAGTGGATGATGTGTAGGTCGATGTGCCCTACAAAGCTGTGACTACAAAGAGAAGCCAGATGAGGTGGTGAGATTTAAAGCAAACCTGCTGTGTTCCTTTGTTTTACTATGATGTGTAGTTCCCCCATCTGCATAATAAAATCTGTGTGAGGATGTGTATTTGAGCTCTCTTATGTGCAAAACCTGCACACAGTCTGGTTTCACACCGGTGTTGAACCTGTTATCGTAACAACTGCCAAGCAAGCTCATAAAATGATGAGATATAATAAACTTAATGAGCAAAACATCACAAGGGACACATGCATGCACCTATGTGTGTGTGTGTGTGTGTGTGTGTGTGTGTGTGTGTGTGTGTGTGTGTGTGTGTGTGTGTGTGTGTGTGTGTGTGTGTGTGTGTGTGAGAGAGAGTGTTTTGGAATCTCCACAACAGGACAGAGAAGTGCTGATGTTTGGCAGTGACACATTATTTTGTAACACAACTCAGCAATATAGTTACTATCTCTAGGAACAAATAGGCTTGGGATCGAAAGAGTTTGGATGCCACTATTTTCAGGGAGTGCCATTGCCATGGAGGGTGTGCTTGGTCAAGAAAAATGTTTAGCTGGATGATATGTGTTGAAGTAACATCCACATGAATGCCAGGGACTCAAGGTTTCTCAGCGGAACATTGCATTCTAACAAGATGATCAATGTCATCCACTGAACCATCAGTAGTTCTAATGATGTGATTGATCATATATTTATGGTACACACAGTGTCATCTGTCCAAGTAACCTTCAAGCATTAAAAGCAGTTTTGACCTATTTAGTCAAAAGAATTGGCTTTTTCAAAGAAAAATATTGACTGACCTTCATCATGCTGGCCATTTGCCGGATGACTTGTCAGTCTTTCTTAAAGCCGGGATAGGCAGTATTTTTTTTTCCTAGCTTCATTGAGCACAAATTCCACAGTGCCAATTGTTTTTCCAAGTGTTGTGAGAGAAACTGGAGTTCTGCACCTTTTCTTGGCTTCATTTTCAGGCTTCTTGCATGTAACAGGAAACTTTGTTCTGTCACAGTTTTCACTGGGCTGTAATTTCAAGCATTTCCACATATCAGATTTCTGCCTACTGCAGCTTTAAGCCCAGTGAAGTTTTGGGAGCTGATATATCACAATCTAAGCATGCACAACTACAAGTGCACATCTTGATTGCTCTCTTACGAGCAGCTTCTGGCATGAAATTTGTAAGATTCAAACTGCCGCTTGTAAACTGATATCATCTTCCCTGGAGTTAATTTTTACACGTCAAAAGAAGCATCATACTGGCCACCCATGTACATTTATGGCAATTCATTTATCATTTGCAGTGCTGTCACTATGTATGATCACTTTTATGAAATAAGTCCTGGGATTAGTGTCTGGATGCAGTGGTCAGACTGGACTGGGATGTGTTTTGATGGTTTAACACATGGGATGCAGGCAGCTGACCACATGCATGTGCAAGTGTGTTCAAAAGCTCACTTATTTTCCTACCACCTGCTATCAAAGCCATTATCAGTACCCAGAATTGCAGTCAGAATAAAATTTTAAATGATGTCCAGATGCCTAAGTAGAGTAATGATATTTTATAGCTGTGTATTGTTACTTTTTTGACAATGTATCATTGTGTTCACAATCTAACATACAGATGGCAAAATCTACTTTTGGGACACATAGCTGAAAATGTTCTGGAACAGAAGTTTATTTGAAATTTAAAAAAAAAAATAGATTGCAGCTTTGCAAGATTTTCATCCATTTTTTTCCTCCTTTCATCTCAATTATTGATTAAGGATTATGTGTACACATGCATTTTTGTTCCTGCAAACTTTATTCAACAATGAAACACATAACATACTATGATGTTTGCTCTATCCTGTGTCATTTAATGTCATATTCCAATATGACATTTTTTGTGGCCACGACTTCAAATTGGTCTTGATTTCACACAACTCCTAATGAAACCTAGATTTACAACTAAATATTTTACAATGTTTTTATTTAGAATCTCAAGTCACTTAAGTAAGAAAAACTGAAACTCTCTTGGCAGTAATTTTCAGTTAATCAAATAACCAAAACCAATTACCATGCAATGAATGTTAGGTGTTTAGAGCTGTGTTTCCAAGTCACATGAATCCTTCCAAACGTCTTGTAAAACACAATGTCTCATTTTCTGTTTCTAAACACATTAAAAAGCACAAGATAGGAAGTGCGGGTATACTGGCTTTCGATGTTTTGGCAGGTATCTTTGAAGAGAAATAATGTAACAAAGTATTAATGTATTACTTTTCTTACTATTCTATTAACAAGAAGTGAGTTATCTCACAATGCTTCTAAATGCCTTACCCAGTGCCAGTGGTACTGAAATGTTAGTTGCATGAGCATGACGTTTGATATGCAGGGAATAAAATTGGCAGCTGAGTCATACTGGAATACATAAACAACTAAAGAGCAGCTCAGAATTGTCTTTGTTCACAGCTTTCACATATTTAGTTCACTTTTTTCCAGTTGTTATTGGACTTTATTCTACCATGGATCCATTTAAACAGCAGTTTTCCTTAAAGACCGAGTTCAGTCAGAGGATGCACATGTTTGTTTGGAGGGTGTGTGAGGTAAGTGTGTTTATGGCAGGTTGTTTGACTGATATTACAGTATTCCATCCACTATGGCTGGCCAAATAATGCAGGAGTTTAACCAAACAAGGCAACACCTGTTGTCCAGCTGCTATTCACCATCCACCATAGTGCACACAACAAATTTACATTATGTAATGATTACGTTTACAATAAATTCAGTGTTATTTTTATCATGTTAAGAGTCTGGGGTGGTACAGATTCCTGAGTAGCCTGAAAAGCTGTTATGCAATGTCCTCCTTGTCAAAATGTTTTCTCCGCTCAAATATTGTCATCTTCTACATAAAATATGCCACACAGGCTAACATCACAAACCTCCATTATTCTACTTTTTACATGCTCATATAACTGAAGTTGCATCCAGTAACTACTATTTGTCATTATTTGAGTGCTCTTGGAGTCAATGTTGCAATTGAACCATTGAATCCTACACTGCAGTTAAACCAGAAATTCTGAAAGTCTCATTAGTAGACTGTTACATCAGATGTTCATGCCAGTTTGTACCTGCAAGTTCCTACATTGGAAAGAAGTTTAATGTGCCAGAACCTTCCTCTGCAGGTGATTCTTCTTTTTTCATGGAATGTGTTTTCATACAGCAGTTCATAGCGACCATTCATAATACCATTTATCACTGAAAGCAGTTGTATCCTCAGAGCTTCTTGGAATTGAAGATGACTTTTCATTAGACAGGATAGGCCATTCAGAATAGCTTTCATCACATAATTAAATTCCCTGCTTGTCGAATGAGGAAATCATTAATAACTAAACAGTAGACTGGTGCTGTCACTTCAGCAGTAAACTCAGTTTTGCTTAAAGAGGTTGTGGCACTGGAAATTATCATTACTCCGCCAAGGAGGAGTTATATGACAGTCGGCGTATGTTTGTCTGTCTGTCTGTCTGTCTGTCCATCTGTTTGTCTGTCTGTCTGTCTGTCAGTTTGTTAGCAACATTACACAAAAACGGAATCATAGATTTGGATGAAATTTTCAGGGAAGGTCAGAAATGACCTGATGATCGGAACTTATTCATCGGAAATGATACAAGGAACAATTGATTAAATTGTGGGAGTGTTTCCGAGTCCCATCAATTCCCGCCTCCTGCTACATATTTAGGTCACACAATTCGGTATCCGTACATAACGTACACATGCATAACACACGCCTGTGCTCAGTACAAGGTCATTTTGTTTGTGGGTCCATCTATATTAAATGGTCACATCCCATGGTGCTGTGATTTCTGCCACAAACTTCTTCAAGATTTCAGCCATCGGAAATGATACGACTGAGCAGCCTGGGCAGAGTACTGCGCTCTCTGAGTGCTTTTCTTGCTATTTTGTGTTATTATCTGACTGGTTATTTTCATTTATAGCTATTTAAAGATAAATGATCTGTGATTCTAGAGAAAGACTGCTGTTGTTTAGCTAGTTAACATTCGCCAGATATATTAGCCTTCTCACTCCCACTGTACCCTTTCCCCCATCTAACCTCCCTGTCCCTTTTCCTGTCATATTCCTGACATATTCACTAAATTTGACAAAAAAAAGTGTCACATTTTAATCACTGACCCTACCATTAACATGCTTGGTGTCACTTCACAGTGGGAAAGCTCACCTGCTTTCACCTTAAGTAGTTGTAAGATGATATTTGTTTCTGCACAGATGGCAGAGGCAGTTTTACTGCTGCTGCTTTGCTTTTATTTTCTCTGCATTACATGGAACTGGACAGCACTTCCCAGTGTGTTGCGCACTACACCCAGCTGGATAAGTGGCGTCTTGTTTGGTTTAAACTGTTTGGCCTCCCATAATGCACACACACAAAGACAGACAGAGCATCTGGACACAAGATTAGTCAGATGTCTACTCATGATGTCTGGTAGTCTAACAGCTGGTAAGGTGGCACCCACATACAAACACATACACAATACTTTCATCTGCAAGAACTCTGCCTCCATCAGGGCAGGGACATCTGGAGTTTACGGAGCCCAGCAACAGGCAGCGTTACTGGGCCACACAGCAGGAGGGGAGCCCCTGGTCCTGCAGAGGCTCTGGAGATGACGTCATGTTTTCCAAGCAGCTGGAGCGTGAATGGTGAGGCAGACTACTAACTAGCAGAAAACAAACAGATGCCAAATGGAGAAAGGAATGAAAGACATTTGTGTGTGCAAGAGAGAGAGGAAATGAGAAAGTTTAATGCACCAGGTGGATTCCCATGACCGACTGGCCTAAATCTAATTTAGGGGGAAAATCCCTCTTTATTTTGAATATTTGCCAATTATGGATATTCAAAATCTTTTATTATAAGGCAATATTACAGTTGGGGATTAAATATACTTGTTAATTTTCTTGTTTATTTTATGCCCACAGCCTTGGGGTCAAGATAGTGGCAGTGCTCTCCCTTCCTCCCTAGGTGTGCGTGTGACACTGGAGGCAGCAGGTACAATCCATTCCCAATCAGCAGGAGCTGTGCAGGAGCAGGTGGGAGTGATCAACTTAACTACATCTTCACCCACAGTTGCCACACTGCAGTTCTGGATTCACAGTCGTTTCCCCACCATCATCGGATTCCCTCCAGACCAACTTGGTTCCAACAGCCACACTGCGGCCTCCGCCACTGCCACGCCAACGTGACGACTATTGTAGTTCTCTTACCTTGTATCATGTTTGAAAAAATAAAAGCCTCAATTATTTTATCTGGTGTCGTGTCTCATACTCTGCACTTGAGCCTAATAGGGGATTTGGACTTAGAGTTTAGACTTAGAAGATGGACAAATACCCGTCTCAGGTATGTAAAAGTTGGATCTGAGGGTAGTTGGCTTAGTTTAACAAGACTTCAGTGAAGTCAGGGGAACAGCTGACTAGATTAAATAAATTTTAAAAAACTACTTTGTAGATCTAAGCTGTATATTAACTTTAACCTCCTTGCTGCAGCTCATCAACAATAGTAATGTCCTCATCTAAGCAAAAGCAAAAAAATGAGTGTCTTTCTCAAAACTTTTGATTTATTGACTGTGCATTAAGACTCTTACTATTAAACTATGCATGCATTTAACATTTCCAATGTCATACACCATGTATACTGGCCACAAAATTGAAATTTATTCATACAACAAATTTAAAAACTGAACCAAAGTGCTGTATAATTAAAATGGCAAACCATGGCAAGTGAAAAAATCAGGTTGTCAAGCTCTACTAGAACCAAATACAAAAGGGAAGAGATGGGTCTTCAGCAGCCACTTAGAAGTCTTCAAATCTGAGCAGTTCTTACATGAAAAGGTGAACTCTTCCAACAATTAAATGCAGCTTGATCACTTTTTTTTTGTGACTTGATCTCAGAATCTTCAAGAGCGTCTGGTAGGTTGACCTCAGTAGTCTAACTGGGGTATGATGATGCAAGACAAGGTGGCATCAACCTATTTAAATCTTAAAATCATTCCTTAAATTAATCGGAAGCCAATGGAGGGAGGCCAGTACTGATGCTATTTGATCATGCTTTAGTTTTCCTGTTGAAAGATGAGCAGCCGCATTTTGTAGCAGCTGCAGACACCAAACAGACAAGTGTTCTCCACCCACTTACAAGGAATTACAGTAATCTGAGCAGTAATAAAGGCCCATGGCCCTTTCTTGCAGGTCCTTCCCCCATTCTTCTCCCCACTTTCCTGTCTCTCTCTCACTGTTGCCCTGTCAATAAAGCTGAAAAAGGCCAAAAGAAAACCAAAAAAATTAAGATTGAGTAACTTTAGATGCTTCATAGTTTACATATCTTTTAAGCAGTCGAGCAGGGGATGCACCTGGTCTTCACTTTTTATTTCTTATGTGCAGCTAGATTGGTATATCATCTGCAAAACAATGAAACTGAATCTTGTGTGACATAAAAATACTGTAGGCCTCAAAGGCTGCACACACAATGAAAAGAGGAGTGAATCCAAAATGGAGCTCCCAAATAAGTGGGGCAGCAGTTAAAAAATATTCATCCAAGTGAAGCGTGAAGCTGTTATCTGTCAGATATGACTGAACCCTTTTGTGGCCAGTGCTATTGATAACCACACACTGTTTAAGACGTGATGTAAAGCTCCACAGCGTCAATAGCAGCACTCAGGTCTAGAATAGCAGAGTTTCCTGAATCAACAGGTAAGATATGATCATTAAAAACTCCTTAAAGAGCTCCGTCATGCTGTGGCAAAGGTTAAAACCAGAGATAAAGAAATGCCCTTCAGGAGCAATGTCGTCAAGTGCCGTTTGAGGTATTTAACATTTTGGATTACACTATACCTACTGCTGTACAGCACAATGAAAGATTGCACGGGGGCACAAAAAGGCAAACAAACTGCTCTTTTATCAAAAATAGATCACAATTCTAAACATCCTGTTTATAACAAGAACTATTTGGAAGGAAGGGATGTATTTTTAAACATTAACGTGACCAAGCTCCCTGGGATGAAAAACTGATTTATTCAAACCAAGACATTGAGATTAACTTGGAAAGTTTAAAACTATATGTAGCTAATCAAATGACTGCTTATCGATTAGATTTTTGGAAAGTTTGATCAGAATGGCTTCGTCATTCTCTACCTGCAATAGTCAGATGGTTCAAAATCATGCTGACAGAGATAGACTGAGAACTCTTTTCAGCTTTGGCTGACACATTTCGGCTCCTATTCTCCCCCATTTTCATCTTTTTCGTGCCAGAATCACTTGTCTGCTCACTTCATCTCCCTCCATCACTCCTGCTCATTCATTGTGCTGTTGAGGCGAGTCTGTTCTGTCTACGTTTCAGCTTCTCCATCAGATCTCGCCTCTGGCCAGAAGGATTCCTGTGATAGCATCCTCAGAGTTAAGCTCTGCCTGCACACTGACACCCATGAAAGAGAGAAGACGCACACTGCAAGTCAGAATAAGAGAGTCAGACTCTGACTCAGTCCCTGTTTCAATTTCCATGACTAAAAATGTTGCAAACTTGCAAATTACAACATAATGGAAAACTGCTCTCTTTAAGTAATGTTCTCTCAAATTAGAAATGAAAAAGAAGGGCAGAAATATAGTTTAATTTGTGAATTTCAATTACATCGAATTTTAATTGAATGAAACAGATTGAAGGCCAGACCTTGCTCTGGCTGTGTTTAAAGCCTGTAGCTTCACTCATTTTCTCAAGACAGCTGGTTATCAGTCTCTTCGCACCCCCTCCTTCCATTGGTCTAATAACTACTGTGGCTTTTCTCTCATGTCTACCACAGAATAAAGGATTCTTGTGCAGAGGGAGGGCAGCCTGCTCTGACTTTCGCCTCTACATGCATTCCAGCCTCAGTCTCATCTCAGCCCAGGGCAATGGCTTCAGTCTTGACGCACTCCTGACTGGCTGAGTGGCTGAGTAGGTGGCTGCTTGTCTATCTGCAGTCTCCCTGCATGACTTTTTAACAAACTGACAGGCTTGATAACCAACTAAAGGTGGGCGTAAAATGAAGTTCAGATTTTTGCTTGCTGCGTGTCTGACACTAGCTCCATTTTGCTTTTAAGCATACACTGAGTGTGTATTCCAACTCTGGCTCAGCCCAGAAGCTGGACTCTGGCAAAATGCATTCATAAAGTCACAAGCAGAAACTAGAAAAGCACTCATGTATTATTTCTGACAGATAAGTCCTGATAAGTCTGCAGCAGTGGATTTGTAGTAGGATCGCAATCATGTGATCGTCAGCAGTCAGCTGACGTGTTCACTTGTAGTCATGGTTACAGTGACGCCATGCCGCTATCTGGCAATGATACAGAAATCTTTAACAAATCCGTGGATCCAGACTATAAGCTGCATCACTGCCGAAATCTAATCACTTGTTCCTTGTGTCATTTTTGAGTAATGTTGCTAACAGACAGACAAACTAACCAACCCAGTCCTAACATAATTCCGCTGCATTCCTTTGCAGAGTAATAACCAGCCAACACTGAAATGCTAAAAAGCAATTTCTCATATGGTCACTTGGCTCCAAAGGAGAGTCAGTCCCGACAAGTCTTCATGTTAAAATGGCCAAATGTCACAGCAAAAACAAACATGCTTGTATCATGTTACAGAAACTGTTTTAGTCTCTATAGGCAATAATCCCTTTCATGAAAACTGCAAGGGGCATAAAACTTTCAAATTGTATTAAGGATTAAATTATGCATATTTTGAGATGTGCCCACTTGAACTGACCAGGGGGATACCATCACAGAACATCCATTCCTCAGAAACATTTGCATGTCTGGTCTTTGCTCCACTCACACCTCCTCTTTATTCAATTTTTGGTTTAGTTGGAAGTTATACAAACTCCGGGACTGGTCTGGAGCCACCACACTAAGCTTCAAAATGCTGTTCAGGAAAAATATACGTCAGTAACTTCACAAAGGGTTAATCAAATTCTGTATACAGTGTATGATCAATGCTTGATTACATCAAATTCTGATTTTAGAAATTCAGGATTATTTCACAACAAGAAATGGTAATGAAATCTTGCTGCTATAAGTGGATTGAGCAGAGAAGTGGATTATGCTGAAACATTCTTTCATAATATCTCTATAGTTTCAATGCTTTTCTGAGAGTGAAATCTTGTCAGTATTGGACTATTACAAATTCAAATTCAGTGAAACAATAGTGTAAGAGTTTCCAAGCCATTTTAAGGCAGGAAAGGATTATTTTTCATGGATAAAACTTTATAATATTGCATTTTGATACAAACAAGCAAGTTTTTAGGGGTTTTATCAATGCCTGGAGAGAACTTTATCAGCTGTTTGTTGGTTCTTTCTTATGTAGGCAAAAAATAAAGGGGACAGGCTTACTAGGATGCACTAAAACCAATGCAGTCTCCAGGTGAAAACAACACATTTGGATGATTATGTAATCCCAGGACTTTGTCAAATGGCAATGTTTGTACTGGGTGCAGCTGAGACCCAGGCACAGGGTGCACACTAGAGCCCTAAACAAGCATACCCTGGGCTCATGACATTGCTCCTCCACTGCATTATGTAGAATTTAGTGCAATAAAAAATATTTGGTGTTTCAGACTCTACACTGTCCTTAAATAAGTTAATATAGTTCAAAAGTTTGGGGTCACTTACAAATGTCCTTATCTTTGAGAGAAAATCTTTTTTTTTTCAATGAAGATAACATTAAATTAATCAGAAATACATTGTGGACATTGTTAATGTGGCAAATGACTTCCAGCTGGAAACGGCTGATTTTTAATGGAATATCTACATAGAGGTACAGAGGCCCATTTCCAGAAACCCTGTGTTCCTGTGCTCCTGTGTTCTAATGGTACATTATATTAGCTAATCGTGTTGAAAGGCTAATTGATGATTAGAAAACCCTTGTTCAATTATGTTAGCACATGAATAAAAGTGTGAGTTTTCATGGAAAACATGAAATTGCCTGGGTGACTTCAAACTTTTGAATGGCAGTGTATTTGATAAAGGTCAATAAAATGTTCTTATGCCTTGAAAATGTCAGGCGCCACTGCTGTAGGCATCTTAAGTAGCTAGAGATGGATGAAACATTGACATTGCACAAGATCCTCCTTTGCACAGTCATCCAATATTGATGGGGGGAAACTGAGTTGCAATAATAACAAGAAGCAATGAATGTATAGGCAAAGGCAATCAAGTGTCTAATCTTCAAATAAATAAAATCAGGACAACTCTATTCAAAGAGGGAAAACTTGACTTTGTACAGTCTGAGTCAGGCCTCTGCTGACATTCTGACTGACTGGCTGTTTGACCTGCTGGATGTCTGCCTGGCCCTCTGGCTACCATCCTGCTGAATGGCAGTATTATCCTCAAACTGTGGCCGACGCAGTCTGCAACCCTGAGATCTTATTCCATATGATATGCATATGAAAGGCGTGACAGTCCAGCTGGAACATTGCCATGACAAGCCTGGCAAAAAACTGTGGAGCATATTAAAATGCAAGTTGTGCTTTAGAAGAGTTCATTTACAGGGCATCACACAGATTGTGGACTTCTTTGATTAATCATTCGCTAATCTTTATGTATTACCTAGGCAAAGTTAGACACAGGGGGAATTCATATTAAACTTTATGCAGAAAGTAGATAAGTCTAAGATTATTAAAATGCATTTGAAGATATGACTTCATCTAGATCAAAATACTAGTATTTTGATTATTCCTCCATGTCTTGGAAGGAGGCATAAACATAGCTAGTAGTCTGCTGGCTCTGAGATCTATTCATTTAAGCTCCACTTTGCCAAGCTGTCACTCCTTTATGCTGTAATTTAACTGCTGTTTTGCAATTTCCTAGATTATATTTAAATGTATCAACACCAACGTCTTTTTATTAGTAGTTATGGTGTGCAATGTAATGCACATTTAAATATAATCACTAATTAAACCTCTCACAGTTCTTTTTCTCCAGACTAACTGAGGGTTGGGAATCACACCTTCACAACAGAAACAGGTGGAGCAGTGGTTTATTTATAGAGGAGGAGACTAAATACTGCAGTAATCACAGTGTTTCATGCCATTGGCTGTTCTGGCTTAACCATAAAACTTTTAGTTGAAATGTTCTATTCAGTAATTACACTGTATTTCCACTCCAGGGTATAAAAAGAGAGTTGGGATGAGCTGCAGCAGAGACAAATAAAAAAAAAAACAAAAAACAGGGATATATGATCACCAGGAGACACAAGAATGCATGCTGGGTGAAAATTAAATGAGACGCCACTATAAGAACATGTTTGCCCTCGCTGCCACCCCACTTATTCTCTGTGGTATGGAATATGTTTGTATTGTTGTATAGTTTTGTCTTGTTATTCCACCTGGCTCAGGAATGCAGACAGATAGCAAGCTAGGAACCACCTCTGTTTTGACCACTAACTTACATCCCTGGGGTGATGCATGCACGCACGCACGCACACACACACACACACACACACACACACACACACACACACACACACACACACACACACACACACACACACACACACACACACACACACACACACACACACACACACACACACACACACACACACACACAGTCAGGCAGTAGGTAGCCTGGTAGATTTATAGGGTTATTTATCGTGCCAGTCGGCTGTCTGTCTAGTCCATCTATTTGTGTCATGCAGCTGCGTAGGCGTGGATTAGACCTCTTCCTGGATAATGCACACCACAAGTACATCTCTCTTAATGAGAATAGATGCTATTTAAATGTTTGGCTGTTAGGCCTTAGAAACGCGTTCTGCATCACATCCTGAAACAGCTGGAGACAATTCATGGGAAATTGTCTTTCTTGGGCTCCCTGGGGGCACAGCAGGCTACAAGTAGCATATTGCACTGTCTGGTTCATGACCTTTGTTGTGTGTCCTTTTCCCTACGACTCTCCTACTTTTCTCCCCCTGTGTATGAACAAGTGCGGGGAAGCACTAATCAGAAGAAAAAAAAAGTTGTTTTCGAGCTCTGAGGCTGATGCGGCAGGTGTGGCAGCTATAGCAATTTGCAGTAGAAGTAACAGGAGAGATGCTTGAATGGAAAATGTCACGTTGTTCCAGAGCAACATCTTCACACTACCCTCCATAGCAAACATAACCAGCACATGAGGTTTGTGGTTTTAAAATAACTACATCAAAACAACATTAAGTACAAAGTAAGGAGGCGAGTTAAGAATGTCAAGTATGAGCCGTAGGATGTAATGAAGTGAGACCTCAACCACAAGCAGATGAGGGGTGGGGGGCTGATGGGGGGCACAGCTAAACAAGGCTAAGTTATAGGTCTCCTGCCTCATCAGAGCAATTACAGTGAAGCCTATATCCCTCAGGACATGAGATATTGTACATTATACACAATGGCCTATGTTTGTGGGACTGTATGTTTGTGAGGGTGTCTGCATTTTTGTATGCTGTGAGCTCATGTGATGTTTTCCCTACTGGCTACCAGTCACAGTTGTCAGCCAGTGACAGATATAGTGCTGTATGTTCCAGAAACTGTTGCTACAACTTGTTTCTGACTTCACTGTGAAACAAGGGACTTGAAGTTTCTGAAAGACGTTCTTGGCAGAGTGAAGCATTCTCTATATGAATAATTCTGTCTGATTTTTCCTTGTGTCTCAGTGTAAGGTAACTTGCACTGACAAATGTGAGGCATAGAAATGCAGTTCTCTGACTTTTTCCACTTTCAATGAACAGCTAAAGAGGCCACTCCGATGTCATGGTGAAATGCAACAAGTCACACTTGTTCAGCTTAATTTGTCCATTTGTCACAATTCAGACATTAGGACATGAAATGAATGTTATGAAACATAACGAGGCTGTTTCAAACACACACAGATCATTTCCCCATAAATACTTACTAGCACTTCATTTTGCCTTTGTAAGATGAGCACTTGAGGACATGTATGTTGACGTTTTTTGTTCCCTGATCAGAGGCTTGAGCCAACACTTTTTCTGAGCAATGGCTGGACATTGGTGAGCAATGAATCAGTGACGGTGTTTGATGCAAAGTCATCAAAGAAAAGGTTACCTGATAAGTTGTTTCTGGCATCCAAAAATGAGTAATATGACTGTAAACATGACACTTTCAAGACCAACTCTGATGAAAATTAAGTTTTTTTGCCTTGTGAGAATGTCCATATGATGTTCTTATATACTACCGTTCAAAAATTTGGGGTCACTTAGAAATGTCCTTATTTTTGAAAGAAAAGCAGTTCCTTTCAATGCAGATGACATTAAATTAATCAGAAATCCAGTCTGGACATTGTTCGTGTGATAAATGATTATTCTAGCTGGAAACGGCTGATTTTTAATGGAATATCTCCATAGGGGTACAGAGGAACATTTCCAGCAACCATCATTCCTGTGTTCTAATGCTACATTGTGTTAGCTAATGGCGTTGAAAGGCTAATTGATGATTAGAAAACCCTTGTGCAATTATGTTTGCACATGAATAAAAGTGTGAGTATTCATGGAAAGCATGAAATTGCCTGGGTGACCCCAACCTTTTGAATGGTAGTATGCTAGATGGCATGTCATGAATTTGTTGGTTTTATTTCCACCTTGAAATCGTAGAGAGGAGAAAGAGAACAGGTGAATGGTATGCTGGCCAAGATTCAAAATGGAGACTCAGTGTTGATCATGTGGTAAGTTCCCTCATCAGTCTCCCAAATTAATTTGTGTATTTTATATTAAAAATCATGTCTGGTGTCTCTTCAATCCTCATTAGCTTCATTTAAGATTGTACTGATTTCATCGAAGTATATACACACATAAGCCACTTTATGAGGCACACCTGTTCAATTGCTTGTTAACACAAATTGCTAATCAGCCAATCACATGGCCGCAACGCAGTGCGTTTAGGCATGTAAAGAGTTCAAATGGGGCATCCGAATGGGGAAGAAAGAGCATTTAAGTGACTTTGAATGTGGCATGGTTGTTGGTGCCTGGTCTGAGTATTTCAGAAACTGCTGATCGACTGGGATTGTCACTCACAAGCATCTCTAGGATTTACAGAGAATGGTCCGAAAAGAGAAAATATCCAGTGAGCGGCAGTTGTGTGGACAAAAATGCCTTGTTGATGTGAGAGATCAGAGGAGAATGAGCAGACTGTTTCGAGATGATAGAAAAGCAACTCAAATAATCACTAGTTATAACTACGAAATGCAGAATACCATCTCTGAACACACAACACATCCAACCTTGAAGAAGATGGGCTCTAGCAGCAGAAGACCACACCGGGTGCCACTCCTGTCAGACAAGAACAGGAAACTGAGACTGCAATTCACACAGGCTCACCAAAATTGGACACTAGAAGACTGGAAAAAAGTTGCCTGGTCTGATGAGTTTCCATTTCAGCTGCAACATTCAGATGGTCAGAATTTGGCATAAACAACATGAAAGCATTGATCATCCTGCCTTGTATCAATAGTTCAGGCTACTGCTGGTGGTGTAATGGTGTAGGGGATAATTTCTTGGCACATTTTAGGCCCATTAGTACCAACTGTGTGTCATTTAAATGCGACAGCATACCCGAGTATTGTTGCTAACCATGTCCATCCCTTTATGACCACAGTGTACCATCTCCTGATGGCTACTTCCAGCAGGATAATGCACCATGTCACAAAGCTCAAATCATCTCAAACTGGTTTCTTGAACATGACAGTGAGTTCACTGTACTCCAATGGCCTCCACAGTTAGCAGATCTCAATCCAATAGAGCTCCTTTGGAATGTGGTGGAACAGGACACTGGCATCATAGATGTACAGCTGACAAATCTGCAGCAACTGCATGATGCTCTCATGTCAATATGGACCAAAATCTCTGAGGAATGTTTGTAACACCTTGCGGAAAGTATGCCACGAATAATTAAGATAGTTGTGAAGGCAAAAGGGGGTCCATCCTTTTACTAGCAAGGTGTACCTAATAAAGTGGCCTGTGAGTGTATATAGAAGAGCTCATTATAGTCGGAACAGGTTTGTCTATGCAGTTGGATATTTAATGAGCTGAATTACACAGATGGCTAAGGGTAAGTCCACTTTGCTTCTGTAACCAGATGCTCCACCAGCTGTATCAGAAATGGAGCCACAAAACCAACAACGAGCATTTGATCTGAACACCTTCTGTGGTTTCAGACAACCAGCTGCTGCTCACTTCGTTCTGTGGTCAAAAAATCTGGCCACCTTTTAAAAAGCCTTGTAACTTCATTACTCAGCCCTGCAAATACCATCTCATGGCCACAGACACACACACACAATCTTTTTCCTATTTCCAGATTCTTCACTCCCTCATCTGTTCTCCCCATCTCCTTTGTCAGCAGGTATGATACAGAGCTGTTCTTTGCACCCAGATGTAAAATTATACATTGCAGAATGTCTCTGTAATGCTGTCTTTCCTATGTAATGTTAATTTGTGTAACTGTGTTTCAGTCTTTTGGCAAAATCTAGTTCTAGTCACGTTTGTTTACTTTATTGTCACTTCTGCATCCACTGTTGGGCCATGGAGCAATGGTGAGTATGTTATCTCTAAGACATGGCATCATCAAATGTAGCTTTCTAACAGTCACAAAGGAACTTCAACTTCATGGAATGTAGAAACAAGTATGAGAAATGCCAACAAAGGTAGTTTGATAAATGGGTTTTTGTCCCTTAGAGCCTTCACCTAAAAATAGCAATTCCTAAGACTGCGGTTGACTGTTGTCAGTTTTAATCTAGTTTAGGTAAACTAAAACTGTTTAATTGTAGTTCTGCATCTCTTTAGATCTGATTTTATCATTTTTATTATTCTAAAAGATACAGTAACTTGTTTTGAAAGCCTTTTGTGAGGAAATTCCAACAGAAACATATGGCCCACAACTTTAGTGTTTTCATTTAGCCTCAGCACCCTCATCTATCCATCTGCTTTCACCAAAAATGCTCTACTAAATTACCTCTAACCAAAGTCAGCGACAAACTGGTGAACATACTGTAGAATTTGTCAGAGAAGTCAAGAGTCTGCAAAGACCAAAATTAAGGCAACAAGTAGAATGAATATTAGACATAAATCTGTGAGATGCCCTAAAATATGACTCCAAATGAATGACAGTATTGTTACATATTTCCTGGATGTGTACATGTGTTAGGAGGCAGCTGTTTCCTCTCCTTTGCCCTAACCCCACCATTCGAGGCAGACAGCTCCCCTGCCTGAGCCTGGTTCTGCTGGACATTCTTTCCTGCTGTTGCCTAGTACTGCTTCAACAGAGCACCTGGATTTGTTTGTTTACTTTCCATAATAAAATAATCGGAAATCTCAACTCAGTCTGAAGTGCCTTAAGATGACTTATATTGTGCAGTGGTGTCACATTGTTCCAGAGCAACTGAATTTGTTGGCCAATATAACTGCCATGCCAACTATTAGATATCAATATTTTTACAGTTCAAAAATACAGTGTTCTTAATTAATTTGGCTGATTTGGCCTCATAGTTTTACTTTGTTGCTGCACCCAGATCTGTCAGATCAGCCACGTGATAAAAAAGGACACGTCAGCACACATCAGATGATGCTCTGAAGAAGATGGCAGATACCGTTGAAACATGTCAGCAAGGTAAAACCATGCTTTCTTACTGAATTGTTGGTTTAAAAGTAATGCTATACTCTATCATACCTCTCTTTCACCTTACATGTTCCACACAAAGTAACTGGAGACAAACGTCATGCCTGCAGAGCTGCCTGGTTCCATCTGGAGGGTTGCTACAGTAGTTCTGCACATGTTTGAGTACGTGTGTGTGAAACAAAAAGACAGAGTTAGTCAAGTCATGAGGTCAGCCAATCCTCTACCTCTCCCTCCTGGTACAAAGCATTGTGGGATGTGAGCCAGAATGTCATCCTTCATTTTAAACAGATATCTGTGCCTTGATCCTTGTTGCACTGAATATTTCCAGTCAAAAACAAACAAAAAGAACCCTGACACACGATTTGTGAGGAACCTGACAGCTTGGTTTTGACCTGTTTCTCACTGGAGCACTTTCTTTTCACTTTATCTGTCAAGGTTCTAGTGTGTGAATGTACTGAAGGGTTGTCAGTGAAGGACAAATAGAGTAATAAAATTAGATTCATCAGTAGTTTGTAAAAGTACTTGAGATGTCATGAGCACAAATGGTGGGTATGTCATTTTGAAATGAAACTCTTGAATTATTTAGAGACCAATTAGTCAAAGCACATAGCCTGGAGCAAAAGAAGTGTGTTTGGGTGGTCCACCTGGGATAACCCTTTGGTCAGAGAGGTACAGTGGATACGAATTGACACAAATGGCAAGGAGTTTGCATTAAAGCCAAACCTCAGAAAATAAATGAGCCCAGGTCGCCTGAAAAGCAAAGAGCATGACATTAATTTGTGCATCTGATCAGGATTCAGTATTAAGAAATGTGTGCGTGAGCTTTAATAATAAAGGTTAATCCATTATTTTGAAATGTCAGCATACAGCATGTGATTGGCTGACAGGAGAAGATGTGGAAATGGATCACTTTCATTTGTAAATGGAAGGTTGGCCACATAATTAGAATTTTTGAAGGCCAGTGACATGAAATGAAAGTAGAAATACAAGATAGATGAAATTAAAAATATAATAGTGGTTTACACTTGAAGTTAGTGAATTATTCTATAATCAGTGGTTTCCTATTTCATATTCACTGTATTGCTCATATCAATAAAATATTAATTTCAAAATGTCATGTGATGTTATTTATTCATTCAGTATCAGCCATTTCCTCATGCCGTGCCCTCACTCCAATCTAGACAGAGTGCCAGACAGAGTTCATTATGGAGATCCCAAAGGAAACATTGATGGTTGGTGGGCTCACATCCTCCAATCACACTAACCAGGAAATGAGTCAGTGTTACCACGGAGACCAGTTGCATATGTCCCAAAGGCACCAGTGCAGAGAATGGCTCAGATGCACACATGAACGATCAAGGAAGGACACACAATTTAGTCAGGAACACAAGACATTGAAAAATTCTTTATAGGACTCATTTTGTTTTCCTGGGCACCTGCTTTGACACGTTAGTTGTGTCACAAGATATGGCGAAATGACATGACAGTACAAGGCTACATCTTTATATTTATTGCTCATGCTACACATGACTGATAAAGAAATTCATGTTGCTAGATTTGATTCAATTAGCAAGAAATGCTGCGTACACTTGAAGGGAATGCTGCAATATATTGCACAAAAATGACAGTAAAGCCTTCACACAGTCACACTGTTCCAAATCAATGCTAACAAAGTGTGCAATCCAAAAACATTCAAGGTAAAAAAAAAAAAAAAATTTAAAGACATGATCCAATACACACAATAGTATTTTTCATTTAATGTGCTGAATTCTTCTTTTCCAAATATGTTTAGTGGCTTATGCCAGCTAACACAATGTTTTTTTTTGCCACGTTTTATTTTGAGTTACATTTCATAGTATTGCTTTTCATGCCAGGGGCACCCTCCAACCTTGTAGCCAATTATTCTCCTCGCCAAGCTAGAAAGGCCTGTCACTAGTGAGTTGCTACAAAATGGGAGTCCCCCATCTGTACTGAATTATATAAACGAACGGACCACCTTCTCGCAGTCTGGAGACAGACATTGTGACTGGACCAAGTACACTGCTCATCGCTGGACAGAAGTGAAGTTACACTGGATGAACCAAAAGTAATAACCTCTACTCATTTAGAATATGATAATGCAGGGTACTGAAGCAACAATTCACTTAAATTGCAAATATATACACTACCGTTCAAAAGTTTGGGATCACCCAGACAATTTCATGTTCCATGAAAACTCACTTTTATTCATGTGCTAACTTAATTGCATTAGGGATTTTCTAATCATCAATTAGCTTTTCAACACGATCAGCTAACACAATGTAGCATTAGAACACAGTAGTGATGGCTACTGGAAATGGGCCTCTGTACCCCTATGTAGATGTTCCATTAAAAATCAGCCATTTCCAGCTAGAAAAGTCATTTACCACATTGACAATGTTTAGATTGTATTTCTGATAAATTTAATGTTATCTTCAATGAAAAAAAAGATTTTCTTTCAAAAATAAGGACATTTGTAAGTGACCCCAAACTTTTGAACAGTAGTGTACATATTTTAATGAGTCTGCTTTACAAGTTCAGTGCAACATTCCCAGTTCATTGCTGCTGAGTTCAGAATCATGTAGCAGCGGTAAATGTAGTAGTAATAGTAGGAGTAACCATGGCTTTGGTTGAAGTGACCCCTCAGTTTAATGCAACGTGAGTCACACATGCGGCATTTTACGAAATTGTGCCACAACCACTTATGCTTACGCATGAATGACTCATATCAGCCTTGATAAGTTCACCATCTGCAGCAGAATTGGGCGTTAGTTGCTGCTGGAAATAAACACAGTCAGTAACATATCGTTTTATTTACTGGGCTTAAAAAGAGGACACATGCCACCCACCTCTTTGGCCAACTAGCTATATGAGTTTGGTAGGACAAGTGCATGTCCCTGTCAGACATGCACTTGTTTTTACGTTAATTTGACAGCATCTGAATGTGTCGGTTTCATGTCTGAATGAGCACCCTGCTCATCTTTCTGTGAAAGTCACAGAAGCATTCTTTTGAGGTCGGATTTGTCTTACCTATCACTTTCAATATAACACAAGCGCATACAGGCACACTAATGGATAGGCCTGGAAAAACACTGCAGTTCAAGTCGTGTGATGTGATTTGCAAAAGGCTTTTCCTACATTTTAGTGCCAATACTCGTCCAAAAGCATCACATAGGGTGCAAGAGATACAGTTTGCTGCTGAAATCATATTCATTCACTTTGCACAACATATTTTTAGAACAAGTGTCATAAGAAATACAGACCTCCGAAGAAAAAAGTCACATTAATAATGAGTCTCACCCAATAATAAATATAATCCAGGTTTTGACAAAGTGTTTATAGGAGATGAAGTTTAGTTTGTTGCTTTCAGCTGTTAGCAGTAGTCTGTCCTCTGAGTTTATCAAACACCTGCAGCAGATGTGTGTGCATTTGTAGAACAATAGCAGCAACTTCCTTGATCACTTGTAATTATAAGATATCCCTGGATAATTTATAATTGGAGACAGGATGAATCAGGATCTAACAGCAGGTCAGCCTGTGTGCTTTATCTCACATCCCACCTATGAGGTTGTCACACACAGAGTTACAATAAGCTGCAGTTAAATCATTTGTTACATAGCAGATTCAGATCTAATCTTTGTTTAGCAGTTCATTATTATGCATTATACATCACCTAAAGCACTGTCAAATTTGCATGTATGATAAAGATCAAGGTCATCCCTGTCGTCTCTTTGGTGTGTATGTCAGAATCGAGCTGTGAGGAACATGAACATTAAAATGAGCTATGTGTGAACGACAGAATGTTGTCACAGACTGTGTAAGTATATGTTATGTATATTTATAAAAAGGGATTAACACAATGCTCCAAAGTCTCCCTTGGTGTTGATATTTACTCCACCAAGGAAGCGGAGCCTCGTCAGTGTTATGTGACAATCAACATATTTATCTGTTTGTCTGTCTGTTAGCAACATCACTCAATAACGGATTTGGATAAAATTTTCAGCGAAGGTCAGAAATGACACAAGGACCAACTGATTAGATTTTGGCAGTGTTACAGCTTATAGTCTGGATCCACAGATTTGTTAAAGATTTCTGTATCATTGCGAGATAACGGCACAGCGTCACTGTAACTATGACTACAAGTGAACACTACGTCAGCTGCCTGCTGATGATCACAAGATTGCAATCCTACTATAAATCCACCGCTGTGGACTTATCAGGACTTATCTGTCGGAAATGATACAAGGAACAATTGATTAGATTGTGAGGGTGTTTCCGAGTCCCATCAACTCCCACTGCCCCCTACATATTTAGTTTACGTGATTCGGTATCCATACATAATGTATACATTCATAACATACACCTGTGCTCAGCACAAGATCACTGTGTTTGTAGGTACATCTATATTAAATTGCCATAATCTATGGTGCCATGATTTCTGCTACAAATTTCTTCAAGATATCAGCCCTCGGAAATGACACAACAACTGAGCAGCCTTGGCAGAGTACTGCGCTCTCTGAGTGCATTTCTTGTTTGTGACTGAGACAGCCATGGTGTATGATATACATCATTTTTATACTCATCAAATCATTCGCTGACACCTTCTGTCATAAGAGAACAGTAAGCGTCATTTCTTGCTCTTTCGAAAACACTAACAAAAACAGCACAATAATAAAAGTAAAGATAGTCAGCTGCAGATAGATATTGGCATTCTAGCATACATTTACCAATGATTCAGTGTTTCCAAGTTGCTTGTGATCCCTAGATAGTATTATTGTTTTGAAGACATGACTGTCCATCATATGATCCCGCCTCTTTGTTCAAATGCCCCACTCTCTTTCTTTGATCCCTTATTTATCCATCCATCTTGATTTCTATCTCTAGTGTAGGTTGCTGTTCCTGTAATTACTGTCTCCTACTCTATCTCTCGCACTCATATACACACAAACTGTACGTTCACACACAAATCAGACAAGAAAACACAAGGCTTTTTACATTTCATTTTTGTTCTTCCGTGTCTCTCATCCCCATTTATGTAAATTACAGGACTCTATCAGATTGAGTCTGCCTACCCTGCTCGATTGAGGCGATTCTCTTGTGTTTCAGAGGATTTCCATATGAGTCGGGTAATTACATCTAGCTATTCAGCCTACGCATAGGGACACTGCGCCATGGGTGGTACACCGACCGCAGTTCACTGAAAGGTCAACAAGTAAACAGGCATATCGTCTTTCATACAGTCCTGCTGCTTGTTCTGCTTATGAGTGTGTCTGTTACTGTACTGTGTGTTTGTGTGCGTGGCCTTGGAAAGTTGTAGCTTGATCTTTGGCCATACTGAGCCACTTTTAAGAGGATTGATCAATTCCCAGGAGTTGAGTGAAGAGTGAAAGCCCCCATCCATGTTAGTGACCTTATGGTTTCATTCAATGGCTATTTCCTCTGGGAGAATCAATGCCATGATTCAATTTATCATTTGGCAAGTGGACTGCTGGCAGAGATGGGGGCTGAGACCACAAAGTTCAGATAAGGAAGATATGTTGGATAATTTAGTTGTATGCCACTGTTTTATTTTTGTTTTTAATTTTTGCCATACTTTTAGTGATTTACATTTTTAAAAATATAAATATTCATTTGGATACAATGTGCATGACATGTCTGGGCTGTGGTTTTAAGCAGTAAAATCAATGGGATGTTTTCAAAAATAGTACCATGAATAGTTTCATTTCTCATTTTACTTCATTACAGGACAGAATCAAAATCAAATCAGCATTGTTTCATTTGATAACCACTTCTCACAGGATTCATGTGACTATAAGCTGTGGATGAATATCCCTTGAATGATGTTCTCTTCCTTCATTGTTCAATTGTTCTTACAGTACTGAAAATTGTACAAGATTTGAACAACATAAGGATGAAAATGAACATGTGTAACAGAGTAATTGAACTTTTATCCAGTTTTATATTTGGAAACCTCTAGTTTGACTCATCACATTCCATGTGGCTTTCTTGTCCCCTTCCAATATTCAGAATGTGCTACCATTTTCAAAATTTCCTCCACTATGGGAAAACAACAACCTTGGGGTAAGCAAACTGCTACACTGAAAATTTCAAGTTTTGCTGAAGGTCTGAATTGTGCAATTAGGCAGCCCTGATTTTTTCTACACAGAGCTGTGTAGAATTGTCTGGCTATGTGATGGACAATTCTTACAGCTGCCTTGATTACAAGACAAAACTGGACCAGGGGTCACCAACGTTTTTGAACCTGAGAGCAACTTCAAGGGTACTGGGTAGTACGAAGGGCACCTTGTTTGATACAAACTTCTTCAATAGCAAACTTGCACCATCGCCTTTAAACAATAATAATAATAATAATAATAATAATAATAATAATAATAATAATAATAATAATAATAATAATAATAATAATAATAATATGTAAAAAGACTGTCTGATCACATTTATGTTAATTATTCCTTACGATAATTATTAACAACGATTTCCACAACAATGACGGTAGGAAACACACACACATACACACATATATGGAAATCTGTTCCAATATTTAAAAGTCAGAGGTATCCCTTCTCTGAAACTTTTGTAAATATCTTTCTTGGCAGTTTTGTATGAATCAGCATATTTGCAGTATTTTGTTCAAAATCACACCAGTTACATTTCTGTGCAAATTATCACTTCTAACATTTTTAGGAAATCATTAACTGTCATCAAATCATGCTTCATTTGTACAAACCACTACCTTTGTAACATTTTTGAACAATTCATGAACTCTGTCCCATGTTTGTACAAATTATCAGTGATGGAAGAAAAAAAATCAACTCTTTCACATTTTGAAATGAATCCTATCACATTAGTACTAATCAGCAGCATTTTTCACCAGCATTGCAACATTTTTAACAGATCATAACAACAAATCATTACATGTTTTCAACTAATTATTTCACCACATTTTTGTGTAATGGCACGGTGTTTTGAATGACAGCATGTTACCTCTTTCTCTGTCTGTAAATGTGTGTTAGTGGGAAGCCTGGCATTGCAGAGCTTATCATGTCTTACCTTTACCTTGCAGCTCACAGTTCAGATGGTTCAGTTTCCCAGTGATGTCCGTTAAAAATGCCAGGGCAAGAATCCACTCAGTGTCCTCAAGCAGCAAGGTGTCTTCCCCTTTGGACTGCAGGAACACTTTGATTTCGGCCAACAGTGACAAAAAATGCTGCAAAACTGTTCCCCTGCTGATCCATGGGGTTTCTGTGTGTAGTAACAGGTCACCATGTTCAGCTGACAGCTCCTCCAGCAGCACCTGCAATGTCTGGATCACCTCTGCATCGTACAATGAAGCCTGCATGGCAACCCGTCATGGAGGAGCCACGTCCTGTTCGTCACTGAAACAAGCTTTTCTAATAGTACATTTTTCTCCACGAAGAAACTTTTCACCACGTAGTAGATGCCAAAGCTGCCACAAACCAAAGTCCCGGGTTTTCCTGTCCGTAGTGCGCATACAGTCTATGTGCGCTAGCAGGTGGCTAGTTAGCATGGAAGCTTTGTAGCGGCTAAAGTCGCGTCTCTCCACATTGTGCCGCTTTACCGACACAATAGGACACATATATTATCTTTCACTGCCGTGAAAAAGAACTCTTCCTCCCAGTCATCGTGAATAAATAGTGTTTTCTCTTTCACTTCTCTGCCATGTTTTGGGAGTAAAAACCACAACTAGCTTCCCAAAGTGTCTGCGCCCGGAAGCTTCAGCAGAATGACGTGGTGGTTTGACATGCGCAGTGAACTTTGACTCGGACACGGTCGAAGTTCATTTACACCGAAGGCATTTTTGTTTTTAAAAAATATTAGAATAAATATTGTAATTTAAAATCTGAATAATGCAAGTTTTTTTGTTTTAAAAAGAACAGCAACTATAATTTTTTATAAGGAATTTCATGGTGACTAGTGTTATTTTTAGAACATGGTCGTGGGCAACTCACATGGTCTCTGCGGGCAACCAGGTGCCCGCGGGCACCGTGTTGGCTACCCCTGGTCTAGACATTGTTAATATGGTAAATGACTATTCTAGCTGGAAACGGCTGATTTTTAATGGAATATCTACATAGGGGTACAGAGGAACACTTTCAGCAACTATTTCTCCTGTGTTTTAATGGTACATTTTGTTAGCTAATTGTGTTGAAAGGTTAAGCAGCCAGTATAAATGGATGCTTTCACAAGTGATTTTAGCAAGACACTCTAACTGCTGCACACCGGAAGAAAAACATATAATCACAGAGGATAGGATTACTGAGTTCAGAAATCTCACTGATGGACATTGCTGGGCATTATGATCAAATTTGTGCATTCAATGAACCAAAAAACATTTGACATGTCAGTGTGTGCTAACTCTGTGGTGGTGGTAAATAAAGAATTTATAACCATCTCATCTCTCTGATTCACTAATGTAGTGAGACAGCATTCTAACCACATCTAATGGACAGTGGGAAATTACATCAATCACTGCAACACCGATGCTGATGAAATAATCTAATAATCAGGAAATTCATGTGGAAAGGTGTTCAGCTTTCTCACCACAGTGGTTAGTAGGTGCTAAACTACGTCAGGTTACTCCATGTTCCTGCGGTGGAAGCACTTGTCTGTGTGCAGCGCTACTGAGGACAACAGTCCCAGAAATGAGTCACCAAAGTCAGAAATATTTGTGGCCAACAAAAGGCGCCCCGGTGGTGGAACGAGTTCCCAAACTCTGTTCGATCTGCAGAATGCTCTCAGTCTTTAAGAAAAGACTAAAAACCAGCTCTTCATTGAACACATTTGCACTTGACAGACTGTTAAAAAAAAAAAAAATAAATAAATCTTATTACATCTGCGCTGCCTGTAGACACCATGGTCCTATGATCACATGTGAACTTGTTTAATGGCACTTATCAAGGTTGTTTTCTCCTGACTAGATCCTTGCTTATGGTGTATCTAATCTCAGATGTACATCGCTTTGGATACAAGTGTCTGCTAAATGAAATTATACAATTGTAGAATTGTTTCTCCCTGTGTCCTTTGTCCGAGTGTCCCTGATCCCAGAGCTGGATGCTTCAGATCTGTGGTTGTTCTCCCACCAACTGGCCTAATCGCCATCTGTGGGATGGTGCTGCTGACCTTCCTCCACCCCACTGCTTCCAGCTGACCATTTCCATCAATCTACTCTGCATCACCCTCACTATACTTGATTTGCTCATCTACATATTTTTGAATTTACCACCAGCTATATATGTAGTATATTTAATGCCAGAGCTGCACACCATAGCAGTAAACTATCATTAGTTTCCATGTTAGTTGTACTTTGCATGTATCATCTGTCTTATCATGCATGGATGAAATTGTGTGTTTTATGGTCCTTACCCCCCCCCCCCCCCCCCCCCCCCCGCCTCTCTACCTCTTCCCCTCTACCTCTATCCCTCTACCTCTATCCCTCTACCTCTTCTGTCCCTCTCAACCCACCTGGCCAGCAGCAGATGGGTTCCCCACATTAGAGCCGGGTTCTGCTCAAGGTTTTTTTCCCTGTTAAAAGGGTGTTTTCCTGCCACTGTCGCCTTTTGGCTTGCTCTGGGGTTCAGGCATATGGGTTCTGTAAAGCGTCTTGAGACAATTTGACTGTAATTGGCGCTATATAAATAAAATTGAATTGAATAGAAATTTGAAATGTGCAGTCGCAGCTAAGTTTGTCTGACCCACAGGTGATCTCTCTGCAATGCAGGACATAAACTTTTCTTTATATTCTTTACTACTTCTTTTGTATGTATTACTTACACCTCACCCCCAGCCTTGTATTTGCTGCCTTCTTAGAAAGACGATTCATTAATGACAGGATGTCTTGGATTCATCACATCATATATCCTAAAGAAAGCACAATATGTATGGAGTCCAGACTCTAGAAATGAATAGCTTTATTGATTTACTTATTGATTGCTTTTACTTAGACGCTCATCCTCTGACACATCAGTAGATATAATAACTAGCTTTGCTATTGCTGTGTTTATTGCTTTTTTGCAAATGGGTATTGCATTTGGCATATTTCAATAGGTTTTAATGGATCTTAGTAAGACATACAGAAGCACGGACTCAACACTATGACCATTATTCCTCTCTGACAGCCACAGAGGCAAACAACAAAACCATGATGGATTGGAAGGTCAGAAAGAGGAGAAGAGCCTCGAGGCGAAAAGGAGGTTAAAAGAAGGAGAGGGGAGACAGTGGCTTATTATCCAACCACAATGGTTCCAGACCAGTAGCTTTCAAAGCAGAGGTCCTCAAGCAAAATGAGGAAATGTTTCAATTAATGGAATGATTTCTATTTGGCATTAGTGCTCTGACAGTAACCTTTGGCCCTGTCTTCATGATACTTTGGCCTTCAGCAGTTCAACAGTGTTTCAGCACATTTTACAACAGTTGTCTTTCAAATCAATAAAATCTGGAGCTACTGTATGTCCATAGCATGAATATATTTGGAGACAGTCCAGGGTCAGAAATAGAAGAGATGAATTCAGTACTACGTGAAAATACAACAACATACAGGATCCTTTCCAATGACAGGAAAATATTCTACTGACATTTTTCATCAGTATTATAAACTGTAGATGAGTGTCTCCAGCTACAATAACTGTTTTTGTCTTTTGCCACATTAAAGAGGGCCTTTTCCCCATTTATCACATAAAGATCATCATACTCATTACAAGGAGCACTATTCAGCCTGTGAAAACAGTTGCATCATGTCTTCTGTGGATCTGGAGGAGCTTTGTCAAAACGAAGAAAATAGATCAGGCTTGAGACTTTATTTTGTAGCTCAAAGCCTGTGCTGTGAAACTGGTGGCATGGATTCTGACACATATAGGTCAGGATCAGGGAAAGTCTGAAAAAATGAGTTGGTTAATGGATAGTGTAGTTGGAATTTGATAACATTACAGAGTTGCAATGCCAACAATTTGATATAATATTGTGCTTTTTTTAATTGATTTTATAGAGTACCACAAATGCCTAATTAGTCATCATTAGCTAACATTAGCCACGATAAAGCAAGACTGTAGCAACTTTTTTAAAGGTTACACATGTTTTTCCACTTTTCATGGAAAACATGAAATTGCCCGGGTGACCCCAAACTTTGGAACTGTAGTGTATGAGCAAGACAGTCAAAGCTTAGGGAGCAATATTATGACGGAGTACAGTATTCCAACAGTTTGTATACTGCACGCTAAAGTACAGGGGGTCCTCAATTTACGTCAGAGTTCCGTTTCTACGGCCCGATGTAAGTCGATTTTTGCCGTAAGTTGGAACTCCAGTGAAAATGTAAACAAAGCCGATATTGATCAGTTCTTCGGAAAAGTCATGAATACCAATGACTTTCATGCACGTATGAGTCATCTTACAGAATATGTTGCACTGCATTTTTTTTACTCCACAACAGTTAACAAGCCCAAGTCATGTTTTCTTTTTCTTTTTTTTTTTGCAAAAATGTAATTTTGTTTCCAATTCACTCAATAAAAAGAAAAATTGCATAGCCCTACTCCCCCCTCCCAACCTCTCACTCACTCACCCTGCCTACACACACACACACACACACACACACACACACACACACACACACACACACACACACACACACACACACACACACACACACACACACACACACACACACACACACACACACACACACACACACACACAGTCAGGGTATTCCAGCATCTACTACTCTGTCTTCTGTCTTCCTCAAAGTACAGATTTGTCCCTTACTAAGTAAAATGACCATATGATGAAGATGTATCTGTACAAAAGACTGCACATTTGTGAATTTGAATGGTTTTTAGTCCCATTTTCACATTTTAGCACTGATATATATTTCTGTCACCTTGTAGTCAGCCTCTGTTAAAAGCGCAGAATTGTTTGCTGAGTCAAATCCTTGAAAAGCTGTTTTATTTTTTTTAGCACTGTGTAATAAAAGTCCTTTTTGTCCCAGCAGTCACTCGAGCTAAATGATTTAGTTGGCAGAGATACCCACGGGCATAACTCACCATCAGCTATTCTAATGGAGAGGTCACAGGTCACATCAATTCATCATAGCCAGGTGGAGTGGAGTGAATGATGGCACAACACACACACATGCAAAGCACACACATGCGTGCACACACACAAAGTGGCAGCTATTTAATGTCAGGCTTGCTCACTCAGTAAGAAAACTGAATAAGAAATGCTAATACACAATAACGTGTGACCCAGGAGTTCACACACAGGTAGATGATATCATAACTTATATAATAGCTCAACGTGGATTTTATGTTATCACAGTACTGCTTTTCCTATTTGTTTGCTCATTCAACGCATACTTAATTCCTTCCTTTCTCCAGCCCTCCTTTTCCTTCTCAATATTCCAAAGAGAACTTGACGTCTTATCTGGTTTACTGGTGTTAAGTGATGTTCTGGGTGGAGAGGTATTTAATAGTTACTTTCCCTCGTCCAGCTCCAGACTTTGAAGACAGAAGATTGAGAGACGTAGTGGAAATGTGGAGAGGAGGAAGAACTCAGGTGACATCACCTCCTTCCTCTTACAGCTGTGTTTGTGACTACGTGCTGCTAGAGGAAGAGGAGCTGACGTAGCATCTGTGTATGTGTGTGTGCGTGTGTGTGCGTGTGTGTGTGTGTAGGCAATTAACTACAAATAGATTCTAAAGAACAACTTTACATATGAATGTCACTTTATACACTGATGGATATGTTCATACGATGTTTTTGGAAGAGTTATTTATAACGATATGAAGTTTATTTCAACAAAAATCTTATTGACATGGGGCTTTGCATTTTTTTTATCTCTCACACAAACAAGTCCAAGAGATGAAAAGAAGACAAGAACATAAAAACAAGTTGTATATGTGAACATGTCAACTAACGGTAGAGTTTGAGAGGGCATTAATAGCACGTGTCTACATTTGTGTTTGTGTCTTGAGGATGGGTTGTGGTTAGACAGGATGATATGTAGCAATGTTAGTCTCCACCCTGTGCTCTGGTTGTCACACCTTTATGATGTCAAATACTGGAAATGAATCAGACATAACCACAAAATCCAGTAAATACCTACTCCTATGAGGACAGGTTTAGCTGGAATATGAACTACACTACCAGTTAAAAGTGTGTCACACTTTGTCATTCATTTGAATGAATGACAAAGTGTGTCCAAACTTTTGACTGGTAGTGTACATACAATGACTGAGCAGCCTTGGCGGAGTACTGCACTCGGCTTTTCTTTTTTACTAAGAGTCACATTCACACATACCTTCTGCAGCTTTTACACCTGGAGCGTCCCATGTTCGGACCCCTTAAACAGAGATGGAAATGTTTAAAATGCTGTTGGATCCATTTTAGTTGAAAACTCAAGGGCTGAATTTAAGTGTAAGTTTAGTAGAACTGGAAAGCGATTCTGAAGAAGTATAATGACACAGAAAGCCAGTGACACTAGAGAGGGTTATTTCCTCGTGATGCTCAAGATGTGTATTCTAGCATTTGAAAAAAAAAAAAAAAAAAACAGTGACAAACAACGTATGAATATGCTGACAAGGTAAAAATGTGATTTCACCAGAGGAGGAGATGTTTGCCACTGCAGTTAAAAATGTATTTGCACGTTGTACAAACCATCAGCTATCAGTCTTTGATCAAAGTGGAATCTTCCCAGGACTTTCAGTAACTATGTTTTGGTTTCTGGATAAAATGGCAATGCACAATTATGGAAATACAGCATTTGCATCTCAGTGTGATAAATCTGCTAAATGTATGACACTTACCAGTGCAAAAGATGATTTTATAACATTTTTATTTCTTTTCATATGTCATATTGTCATTTTTGTTGCATTATTGCCTTCTCTGTGCTCCTGTCATTTTGCTTGCTCAGCTGATCCAGATGGTATACTGCAGAGAGAGTTAAGGATGATTTGACTTGTGCCGTGGGACATGAAAGTCAGAGAGTGAGCAGTACTTTAATGTGAAGGAGATAACCATGAGGTGCCAGAGATCTGTATTTCTTGCTCTTTTGAATCTTTAAAGTCATCATTTAATCAGTCCTGGCTGCTATGTTTTTGTGCATGATACATCAACGCAGCTTTATCTTCTGTCCCAATCCTACTGTGAAATCCCTCTGTGCTGAACTGACCATGACCACAAAATCCTGTACATCCCTCCTCCCACATGACCCCAACTGTGTTTACTGTCTGCTACTATGTTTGATTCCCAGGACCTGAAGAACAGGAGATCCTGGGAGAAACAGCACACACACAAACATATAGAAACTTGCAGTTTAGATGGATGATTGAAGGCCAGGACAGCGAAAGACAGTCAATCGGTATTGTGGTCATAATAATAAAGTCTTTGTCTTCTCTGAAACGGTACAATGGATTTTTAGAGAACAGTTTGTTCTTCCTCTGGGCAACAGCATACTGGAGGAGAAAAAAAATCAAATATCTTTATTACAGCAATAAAAAATAAAATCTGATTAAGACAACGTCTTTGTGCAAGTGAAAGCAAATCAGTGCCAAGATCTTGTGACAGATAAATGGTGTTTATCTAATTCAGGATACTTTTTCAGTTTCTGCATGTTAACCGGATATTTTTAAAGTTGCGATCTCATTCACTGGTGTTGCCTCAGCATTCATTTTACAAACTGCTCGGGGAAACAACAGGAATGTACCTTGTAGAGAACAAAAAAAATCCAGTTTAGATTAGATTAGTTGTAATAATAACCCTCCTCTGAAAATTAGATCATTGCAGCAGAAACCAGACAGAATGTTCAGCAAGAAATAAATAAAAGAAAATGTTGAATAAAAACTGTTGGGGGAGAAGTTTTTGCACAGGACACTCCAAAAAGAATCAATCACCTGAGTTTTGCCTCTTCTGTGGACAACTCATCTCAGTATGTCAAATTTGGTATACAATCCAAATGAGTGACCAAGCACCTAAGTACCTTTTATCCATTATCACAGGAAGCCGCAGGACATCTAGCACAGGAAATTTGTGTATCTTTGCAAACGAGATGCTGCTAAGGCTGGAAACATTGGCCTAACATTCTGACATGCTGGGAAATTCTTAGCACTAATAGCCTCCAACCTTCTGTATTTTCCCTTTAGGCCTGCTGTTCACTCCATTGATATTTTGTTCCAAACTATGTTGGCTCACTAACCTAAATCAAGTTAACATGGTTTACTCATACGATACAAATGTATTATATGAGTAAACCATGTTAACTTGGTTTAGGTTACTAAACTCCTAACTGTAAACCATTTTGCTTTTGTGCAGCAATTTCAAATAGATGAGGTACTTCATGTAATAAACTTCCTTTGAATCTTGCTTGCTTACAGTTAAGCATTAATTTGAATTTGTTTCTAAATTTGTTTAATTTTGTCTAACTATGTTGGACTATAATACATGACTTACATGAATGTGATTACTTTTTGTGTCTGGAATGTAATAAATGCATTACTGCTACCAATTTTACTACTATAATACTATAATACTGTGTTACATGTTGCTATCCTGGCCCTCTGTGTTCAGTTACAGACTGGTCGAGTGCATGTTGGACAGTAGGAAGCTGGAGGACGAAGTTACTCTGTGTGAGTATGTATTAATTCAGGTGTCAGCTAGTTTTATTCAGTCTAGTTAAAGGTGTGTGAACTGTACAGCTGAGGTTGGGAGTTTTGGAGAGGCATCAGTCAGCCACTGCTGAATGATCAATCAAATCCTTCAAATTAGAGACTGCCTCTTTGTTAAACCACAAAAGCTTATTCACTATTTCTGCACCTGCAATACAGGAGAAGCTAAATGTAGACAGCAGGATGTGAAGTTGTTTAAAGGCACCTAAGGAACATGAACAAGAACATGATTATTGTGATGCATTACTTACTCTGCTGAGTAATTACTGTTACTATGTGAAAATACTCTTTCCCTGAGTGATATGTGATGAATAACTGAATACGATTTTCAAGTAATTCACCCATTTTGCCAGTTTTGCCACATTTTGCTTCCCTTCCCACTCACTGTCTTTCAAACACACCAGCTCACCTTTGACTCTGCTTCAAACATTGTAAAACTATTCTACACTACATAATGGCACATTGGAGCATATCCAGTCATAATTCTCGAGCAGAACACTGATTCTGAAGAAGAAGAATGATAAAGAAAGTCTCAATATGCAAGTTGATGAAACTGGTTCTGTTGGTTTGTTACATATGAACCCCGAAAAACTTGAATCTGTGTTTTCGAGAATTTCATTGTTACATTGCAATGCAAGGTGAAAATCTTCACTCATAGTTTTCACCGCTTATTTCACACATGGTGTATCTTCTGGAATATTAAAAACACCATATTTTCATGTTAAAAAGGTACAAAAAAGAAAAAAAACCTACTTGCTTTACACTAGCGGGACTTTTTAATAGTACTTTATTTTTCTTTTCCGAGTGAATTAGACTGTGTCAGTTCCATTCACTGCAATATCTCCATTTTAAACTCTGAAGTGACTGTTTTAACGCTAAAACTACTACTACGGCATGTTGAATAAAATGAATCTCTGAAGGACATTTACATGCTGTCAGTGTTTTAATTTTGAAGATAATAACAAGGTAAATAATCAAAAACAGCTGACTGGGAGAAAAAGACGAAGGGTCTTAAACAACAAAGAAAGGAGTTAAAGTGCAGATAGAACAAAGAGAGCAGTTAATTATTGAGACAGATGGTACAAAATGGCTCACATTATCCATTAACCAATCCCAGAGGTTTAACAAATGAGGTAAGGGGTGAGGTCACTACCTGTAACCTTTGAATTTAATCTCTGTGGTTAAGTGATTTAGAGGCGACGCTGTTCCCAGAAACTATGCACCAGTGTGTGCTTACATAAGTTTTTTAAATGAACCTATATTGATTCAAATAGGCTGTGAGTGACACCGTTTGACTTCGATGCATGTGTGTAACGGTCACAGTGCTCAGCAGAACGGGGAAACCCTATCCTGCATTATAAACCATGTCTGCACATAGAAACCAAGTGTCACCTTGGACAACTTAAAGAGGTATGTTTCCTTACTCAGCCATATGGGCACACACACTGACAGACACACACAAACACAATATGTCATAGGAGACGCCACCGGTGCATTAGTTTGTCTGTGAGCAAGACGGTCATTATTAGAATAGTTGCTGTTGATGCAGACCTTCATTTAAACCTGGCTAATGGCTCACTGTCGCCTGCACACACCCACCTACACATACACCCACACACTGATAATTATACATTCCAGGGACACATTGTCTCCGTTTAACAGGTCTCCATGCCAGTCTGTCTCCATGAGTCCATCTCTCCTCACTCTACTCACTACAGCTTTTGTTAAGTTTCCACATGGTTGCTGCAAGGTCGTGACATCCCATGATGGTTGGTGGTGATTACACTCAGACATGTTTGTACAACATGCTGTACTTTCAAATGATGGGCTGTGATTACACCAATGACCTACAGTTCTCCAGTACAACTGTTTCTGGGAGATTATCTTCGAGTTCAGTCTAATGTCTTATGATAAATCTTAATGTTACAGTGGGTTCAGAGGTCTGAGACCACTAGTGAAGATAATTCTCTTAGGCATTCAGTTCAAATGTAAAATATTTCTTTATATCAACTTAAGAAAGATGTTGAATCATTAAAATATATACACCACTGGTCAAAAGTTTTAGAACACCCCAATTTTTAATTTTTTTTATTCTAAATTACGCATGTTAATGTCTCATTGTACTCTGAAATGAAAGCATAGAACAAAAAAACAAATGAAGTTTACAAAAAAAGCAATTTAGAAACCAAAATGTATTTGAAACTTTTGACTCATCAAAGTAGCCATAGGTAGCCATTTGTACAGGGTTTCTGCATGGCATAAACTTATGAACTTGTGTAATCCCAGCTTTTTCTTACAATGTCCCAAAGAACTTCTTGTGACATCAGGAATATTTGGTTTTCCCAGTCTATGAGAGCCCCCAAATATGTTCAGTGACATTTAGGTCAGGTGACTGTGTAATAATTCCATGAAAGTCAGCACTCCTTGTCTTTTGGTCAAGGTTTGGAGTGTTTTGGGGCTCATTATCCTGCTGCAGGATGAATTCTTCTGCACAAAGATGCAAACCAGAGGGTGGAGCAAGTCTCTGAAAAACAGAGGGCTGTAGTGCCTATAAAAAGTATTCAACTCTTTGAGAGTTTTCTCTTTTTATTGCTTTTCAGCATTGACTTTTTTTAAAAAGCCTCTTTAATGCTCAAGTGAAAACAGATTTCTACAAAATAATGTAAATTAATTATATTCTAAAATAGGTAATTGTATAAATATCCACTCCCCTTAAAGTGACTCACTTAATTCAACACAGGGGTAGCCACTTGGTACAAGAAGACACACATTTAGTGAAATGGAGATCATCTGAGTAAAGTGAATGTTTCTCAGTAATTGTAGTATAAAGACACCCATATCTGGAAGGTCCAGTCACTGGTGAATCAGCATTCCTGTCTATAACTACACCATCAAGACACTCCAAACAACTCTGTGAAGTCAGGGGATGGATACAAGAACATTTCTAAGTCTCGAAATATCCCTGACGTACTCCAAGTCAAATCTATCATTAAAGAATGAAAGGAATATTGGTTTGGCTGCCCTTAAAAACTTAGTGACCATGCAAAAAAGAGACTGAGGGAAACCTAAAAACTTGCAATGTGATACTTGCAATGTACAATTTGACAGAGCTTGAGCAGTCTTGCAAATAAGAACATGGAAAAATGACAGCCTAGACGTACAAGGCTGATGAAGACCTGTCCACTCAGGCTCAATGTTGTAATTGCAGCCAAAGGTGCATCTATTAAATACTGCCTCGAAGGAGGTGAGTACTTCTGCAGTCAGTTATTTTACATTTTATAGTTTTAATTAATTGACAGTACTTTTGCAGAGATCTGTGTTCACTTTGCCACAAGTCTTTTTTTGTAAATTCCTCTCAAAAAAGCCAAATTATATTGACCATGATGAAATGTTGAAAAGCCTAAAACTTTTAAAGGGGAGTGAAAACTTTCATAGGCACCACACTTCTCCTTGGTCATTGTTGAGTTGATTTAGAGCAGGTGTTCAATTCCAGAGTAGGAAAAACACCCCAAGACAAAAATATTCACACAGCCATGTTTCGCTGTGGGCTTGATTCATTGCAGTATCATTCTCTCTCCTGTTGGTCTCCTTACAAACATTCTTCAGTTACTGCCACAAATCTCTAACTTGGATTTATCAGTAGATTGGACTTTTTTGTAGCTATCCACTGTGAAATGCTGCCATGTGAGAACCCACCCCAAGCGCTCTTCCTGAGAAGTGGTAAAGAGACATTATTCATCCCCTGACAGACTAGACAGCCTTCTTTTGACAGGAGTTTTGCTGATTTCGGTCTTGTGCTCGTCATTTAGCAAATCCTGTGTCTGTTTCCTGAGCAACAGATAAGCAACTTTATCACAAAGCTCGATATATTGATCTTCTGATTGTGTGGTGCTAGAGTACCAGGCTTTTCCCTCCTTAGAAACTTTTACTCTTGCCATGATTCGATGTTGAGAGAAGTCATTTTTTGGCTAAGAACAACAGTTTGTCTTCTGATATTTTCACTCAGTCTTGATGCAATGTTTCCCACTTTCACCAAGCTAATTTGTTTCCTCTTGGAAACTTGAGGTGCATTCATTTTTAAAAGAGGTGAATGATAGCTGCCGGTTGATTCACCTGAACACATCTGTTAAGAAGTTGGATGAAATATCATGACTTTAAGCTTTGATTTCATGATGTTTTCCATTGGAACCACGTATCAAACATGATTAATGTTAGAAAGATGAAAATCCAGTGATTTGCTGGGATTTTCAGTTTCTGCTTCAGATAAATCGTATAATTTTGGCATTTTTAAAAAAGATTAATGGCCTTCCAAACCTTCTGGCAGGTTTTTGGGCTCAGAGCATTGTTATAATGTAATAAATAGTAAATTTACATTGTTGTCTTCCACCAATCATGTATTCAGCTTACATCCAGGAGGCAGGCAGCATTAGCAAGTAAGTTTTGCATAAATACCGGCTGCACAATAACACATTTAGCCAGTGTCTGTCCAAAGATTGAAATAATAATAATAATAATAAAACCAATTAAAAACAACAGTAAAGAAAAAAAGCATCTCCAACTTTCACAAATTATTACATTATTTTCATTATTCAATTTAGACACAAACCAAAACACTTTCTGGCTTTAGAATAGTTACATTTCACTTTTCTCTTCTGAAGAGCAGTTGGTGCTGTGGACTTCCCCAAATCCTGTCCATACCTTGAGTTCTCCAGACTATCAGCAGACTTTGGTCAGAGGGGCTGGGCAGGCAGAGAATTTGTTATGTGTGAGGAAACACTCAGTTATTCCCCTTAGAACCACAAATTGTTGTTTTACATTTCTGTTTGTGTCCAGATGAAACTAATTAGCAATGTAATGTATTATTAAGTCATCTGTGTTCCTTCCTGCTTTCAGTCTTCACTCTAAGTGATGCTGAACCTCTCCTGTCTTAATAATCACTGAGCAAACAAATGAGGGTGGAATCAGCTAATATTCCTATTTCCAATCAAAATGTTCATTTTCATTTACCTGAAACTATCGATCCATCATCTATACACCTCTTAATCCTCATTAGGGTCGCTGGAGTCTAACTCAGCTGACTTGGGACAAAGGCCTGGTTACCAGTCTATCCAGCCTCCTCCCACAGTCCAAAAACTTGCTGAGATTATTTGGTGACTCTAAATTGTCTATGAGTGTGAATGTGAGTGTGATTGTTTGTCTCTATGTGTAGTCCTGTGATAGACTGGTGACCTGTCCAGGGTGTCCCCTAACTTCACCCCAAGTCAGCTGGGATAGACTCCAGCCCTCCCACAACCCTAATGAGGATTAAGCAGTGTATAGATAATGGATGGATGTTTTTGGACTATGGGAGGAAGCCGGAGTACCCGGAGAAAACTCACACATGCACAGGGAGAACATGCAAACTCCATGCAGAAAGATCCCAGGAAAGCCGGGACGCGAACCGGGGATCTTCTAGCTTCATCTATTTCTCTCAAGCAACTGTGCAGCCCTACCCGAAACTAATCTAATTAAATTCTAATTCCAATCCCAAACTCTAATCCTACAAATAAGTACCAACTAATTTTCCTCAGTGTGTGTTTTACTGACATTTGCTCTTCAGAAAGACAGTCTCACACACACCCTTGTTGTCTCAGCCTGTCTGTGCTGCATTTTGTCATCAGTCAGCATTAAAGGCTGCCATGTCTGTCAAAGGCTTGTTAATAGACCAATTCCATTTTAAACATGCCTGACAACTGAACAATTAAATTCATCACACACGTGAATCCATATATACTACACATGAGAGCACACAGACACACACACACTGTCACTGAATGTACACTCCTTCACATACATACTAAAGATACACATCAATTGCCCGCCCTGCATCTCTCTATTTACGAGGGCTTGTCCTTTTTCATGTCCGCTTCTAGATCATAACTCCTCCCCTCCGCTGCCCCCACTCGTCCCTGCCTGCAGAGCCTCCGCAAATGAGATAAGAGCACTAATGTGATTGGAGAGAGAGAGAGAAAGAGAGACAGAGATAGAGAGAGAGAGAGAGTTTCTAATTTAATAGAAACTCCATCAGGCTAATGGAATTGTGGATGGACCGCCCAGCCTCCTACACACACACACAGACGCACACACATTTAGTCATTTACTCTTCACTGTATTGTACCTTGTGAGCGTGGGAACCTATTAGCATTCACCACAATATGCTGGGCCACAGAGTTAAATGAATACATAGAAAGAGGGGACATGGGAGGTTGAAAGAGGAGGATAAACCTGGGAGTGTGATGGATGGAGTGGCAAGCAAGAAAAATGAAATGATACTCTTAGATGGATGTTCAAAGAAAAACAAAAAGGACCTCGAATTAGAGGGAACAAAGCACAAAGTGAGGTGGACAGGCGACTGATGTGACAGTCGCCCAGTGCAGACAGTTCACCAATTATGGCCGTGCGGGTTTTTCTGGTACTTGTTGAGGATGGGACGCTATGAATGGACAGTGAAGGGGTGGAGTCGGGTTGGAGGCGGGGGGGCAGAGATGACGAATGGTTTTCCTCTCACAATCTGTCTGGTCCATCCGTTATAAATGAATGTGTACTCCCTTTCTAGCTACCTCACACACACAAACACTGCAGATTCTCGTTCACATACAGGCATGTTGGCTGATTTATTTCCACTTACGCTCTCAAGTGTGGAAATTTGGACGAGTGACAAAAAGTACAAACAGGACGCGTCCTTGAGCAGTACAGTTCCTGCTCTTCTCTTCTTCTCTCTTTTCTTGGTTTGATTCCTTTCAGTCGCAGCACTTCTTTTTGACCATCACTCTTCTCATCTGACAGGCTCATTTCTGAAAATACAGCTACATTATGTTCTGCAGGCACTGTACTTTCCTGTCTTTACAAAATGGGATGTCATCACATTTCCGCAGGTTTGTGATTCAGATGAACCAAGCGACAAAAGTTTGAAAAGGCATCTGCATATTGTTTTTTATCATTGCGTTTTATTACTTTTTATAACAAGACTCTACAATCCAGATGATTTGATAAAAAGACGGGTGCAAAAAACTACAGCTTTATTTCTAATTCTAAAGCATACAACGTAAGTTGCCTTGAATTTCAAAATGCTCTGGGAATTCATCCCCCAGGGTTGGGTTGTTGGGGCACGACTACTTCTGCAAATCCTTAGGTGTCTGAGGGAGAACGTTTGGTGCAAACAACTTGACATATGGTACAATGACATTTGAATAAGAAGAGATCATGAAACTAGAAAACCAAAGTGTATTGCAGAAATGTGAGCATGCTACAACAAAATGCTTTGGTGGTTTGACTTTAAGGAGACGTGACATTGTTATAATCCAACCACTAGGGACAGCTGGCTGGAACAAAAACATCCATCCATCCATTATCTATACACCGCTTAATCCTCACTAGGGTCGCGGGGGGGCTGGAGCCTATCCCAGCTGACTCGGGCGAAGGCAGGGGACACCCTAGACAGGTCGCCAGTCCGTCGCAGGGCCACATATAGGGACACACAAGCACTCACACATTCACACCTACGGGCAATTTAGAGTAATCAATTAACCTTAGCATGTTTTTGGACTGTGGGAGGGGAACAAAAACAACCATGTGTAATTGGTGAGGTAAAGCAATTCATTGCTCAGTGACAAATTCAACATAAAAGTGGACGAACGAAGGAAAACACAGCTGGTGGATGTTGCTAAATCAAAGAACAAAAAAAAAACAAGAAACAAACAAAGGCTAACAGAGTTTTCTAAACTAGCTAAGCAAAAGCAAAGCAACTAAACTCCTTATCCAGACTTAAGCACAGAAGCAACACCCACCACAAACAACAGAAACTAATACAATACAAATGTGCTGAGGGCACATAATTAAATAAAACTGGTGACTCAAAACAAACATTTCTTAACAAGACACAACACACAAAGACACAAGTCACAAGCAGCTTCTCACCAAATTAGCAGGCTGCTAACAGGAGCCTCAGTCTTCACCAAGACTGGTAGCTCCAATCCAGAATTGCAGCCACTAACAGAGGCTATGTTCAACTCTTCAGTGGCTATGGAACACACAGAACACAACGACTCGAGAGGCACCAGGGCGAACTGGTCACGTGAAATCCCATCCGTCCCAACTGAGAGTTTGGTTGCAGATTTATATCACAGGTGTGGTGATGGTTGGGCTCTTGTGGGAGGAGGAGTTGTGGTGGTGGACCAGTCCCATGGATCAGGTGGTGTGGAGAACCAGGACTGAGAGCAGGTCTGGAGCTCCAGGCCACTCCTGATGACTGCCAGGTGGTATCTGGAGCTCAGTCTACAGCCAGCTGTAAACAATATAGTCTCCACAAGCCATCCGGACACACAGAGGCTCTACAAAATCCAGTAAAATCCATATGACTAGCAGAGGACGTAACAGACATCATGGAGCACGGGTCCCAGATGGAGGTAGAGATAAGCACCGGATTGGAGCTGAAATACTTGCAGTGTTGGAACAGAGTTGGCAGATGTCTCGTGGAGGTTTGCGTGGAGGCTGAGATGTGCTGCACATGTGGATGAGGTGGAGATGGAGAGGAGAGGGGCTGCTCATTTTACAGCCCGGGAGTAAGAGTGTCACGATTGCAACGCATTTAAAGAACTGGGTATCCAGCAGATAGATGATTGGAAATGAGTAGTGATTTGGGACACTGGAGGACATTCATCACCTGTTGCACATGGTGTTTGACAAGCTTACATAACTGGAGTTCCAGGAAGTGTAACAAGAATGGCAAGAGCGCTGGGAGCAGTGTATGACCGCACAAGGAAACAACTTTATCTTCAGCGGCTTCATATTTGCTTTCTTGCCAAGCGCTAGAAGGAAAATCAAAACCACAAAACATATCTGTCTGCTAAATATAAGTCTATGCTTAAGAATCCCCAGCCATCTACCTACCAGCACCTCTCAAGCTCACTAATTAACAAACTCTATCTCCCAATATGTAGAAGCCTTTAATTTGAAATGAAGTAATTAAAACTACAGTTACTGTACTGTATGGAAGCACTGTAGTGAAGTAAATCAGACTTAAATCACACAGAACTACGGATTAACCTTATAATTTAAAAAAAATCTTGGACCAATTAAAAATAAGACAGCTGACTTAGCATAACCACCAATCAATAAAAAAAAGCTCTATTTATGTTGCTTCTGATGCAAAAGACCCAAAAGACACAGTCTTGCTCCTCCTATCTGATTTGCTAACATTATAGTAAATATTTAGTATGTCTGCCTGTTGGTCATGCTGCTAAAGGTATTTAAAAATATTTAGATGGACCTGCTGGGAAACATATCCTCGGCCAAATAGTTTAAGAGATATTTTGCTTAAGGTACTATCAAGGAATTTTGACTTCACAGTGTGTCTATATAAATAAAAGTATCTGGGGATATATTCTGGTAAAGCAGAATTATCCATTTCTTCACCAGTTAACCTGAGCATGTTTTTGGACTGTGGGAGGAAGCCGGAGTACCCGGAAAAAACCCACCTATGCACAGGGAGAACATGCAAACTCCATGCAGAAAGATCCCCGGAAGGCCAGGATACAAACAGGGGCTCTCCTAGCTGCAAGGGGACACTGTTAACCACTATGCTACAGTGCAGCCCTGGTCCAGATGCAAAAAAAAAAAAAAAAAAAAAAAAAGCTCTAAAATCGAAACTGCAGCTTAAATCATCTTCCGTCTCTACATGACAGTCTAGTCCAGAATCTAATTCATTCACTTTTACCTGTTGGTAGTAATGTTTTGGCTGATCGGCATATATTTAGAGAGGAATGGCATAATGTGTACAGACATGAAAGTACAAGATAAAGCAGGTGCAGCGTCATCATTTGGGTAGACAACATGGACGCAGACATAGTCAATCCTAATACAGTTAAAACCAAGTAGCAAGCAAGGAGGAAGGACTGCTTGTGCCGACAGATGCTGTGCTGTCTCGCTGTCATCTCCTTTTCTCTCAGTCACTGCTGTTTTTGGTTGGATGAGGATGCAGAGGCAGAGCTTTGATTACTGGACTGATTACTGGTAACTGGTAACGTTGTTTGTAAAGGGTTTAAAACAGATTTTTACATGTGTGTGTGTCTATTTGTGTGATTATGAGCCCCGTACCAACCGCACGCGCGCACACGCACGCACGCACGCACGCACGCACGCACGCACGCACGCACGCACGCACGCACACACACACTTGCAGTGAGATCCATATCTGTCAGGATGCATTAAACATTCCATTTCCACTTAACTGCCAAGATTTATAAAGGGATTCACCAACCCACATGCAAACAGACACCAGCGTATACACACACCACAACTCCCCACTGGCAACCACTCCTAGTAACACTAATATGTCACTGTGACTCTGGGATCAAATTTTATTGCTCTTAATCTAAACAGATCTCTTTTCTAAACCCTCTTACAAGATTTCAGGTTCGTGTGTCTGACATGAAAAATAACACGCAGCATCCAAGATTCCATTAAGTCAAGAAACCTCCAGAAGATTCTTAGGGGATGTAACAGCACTGAAACAGAGGGAGAATAACCAATATTATTAGTGTTAGAAAAGAAAAGACGTTTCATTCTGGCTTAGAGATGCTGTTTCTCACATGTTTGATTTTCTTTTACCTCGTTCGTCACCTTCAGTTTCTTTTAAGATCTTCATAAAATTAGACCACGATTGATTTGATGTTTATCACTGGTAGTTTTTCAACGATAACCAAACAATCTGTAACTACCTCTCTGTTCAGTAGTTTTCATTGTCAGTGGCCTCTATTCCCACAATGGATTCAAATGGCATGAATTCACATTCACATCACAGCTTTACTGTGTAGAATTTTATTGCACTGGTATCAGAGCACAGAGAAATCTGATAATAAATGTCTGTGTGTACCTGATTAATAATAGTATCCAGGTGACTGCTTACCATGGCTGTTTGAGGATGTCACTGTGATGTTTACACAAACTGTCAATGTAATGACTTCCCTGTAACTGTTAGCTTAACCTGAAATTATTTTGAATTTGGCTATTGAAAATGAAACTATGTTGACTTAATGTGGTTTCATCCACAGAAGTAAAACAGGCGGTTGCTGTCACTGCCTTCACATAGGAAAAGAGTCATCATATTGTCATATTGGGGTTTAGTGACCTGAACAGAGGGAAACTCTACTCTGTATGAGTAGGGATTTGTATATATATATATATATATATATATATATATATATATATATATATATATGTATATCAAAAGTTTGAGGTCACTTACAAATGTCCTTACTTTTGAAAGAAAAGCATTTTTTTTCAACGAAGATAACATTAAATAATCAGAAATACAGTCTGGACTTTGTTAATGTGTTAAATGACTATTCTAGCTGGACACGGCTGATTTTTAATGGAATATCTCCATAGGGGTACAGAGGAACATTTCCAGCAACCATCACTCCTGTGTTCTAATAGCACAGCTCTAATCATGTTGAAAGGCTAATTGATGGTTAGAAAACCCTTGTGAAATTATGTTTGCACATGAATAAAAGTGTGAGTTTTCATGGAAAACATGAAATTGCCTGGGTGACCTCAAACTTTTGAACGGTAGTGTATGTATTGGAATGTTGCTTTGTGTTACTGTTCATCATTTGGATAAAACCATGCCTATGCAATAGCCGACACTGGTCAGAAACCAAGAGAAGCTGTTTAGACGCAACAGTATTGTAGTTTCTTTTAGAGTACTCCAGCTGGCATAACCGAGTTTCTCAAAATTGAGATAAGTGCTTAACCAGGTCTCTGAAATTGAGGTATGATATCTACATGCACAAACAAAAGAACAGGGTACTTCAAAAATCCCATCAAAACTAGGCTGCTCAAGTCCATGTAAACACAGTCACTCTACCGTTCTTTGTGAATGTAAACTGCTGCTGCTTCTAGTCCACATTTGCATTCAACGGGTGAAACATGAGGTTAGTTGAATTGTGAAAGCCTTACCCTCACATGAAAGGCTACACATTTAATCAGTGAGTTTAGTGCTGACGGCAAAGTCAATTTCAAATACACCATCCAGATCGAGTGTGCCTTAAAACAGCTGATATTGATATTAGTCCAATGCTGAGAATATTCTAACACTTAATAATATATACTCCTGACTGAAAAGCGTTTGATAGAAACTACTGTGATTTTAACGGAAAGTAGCAATGTGTGATCTGTTTTTAAACAGTCAACTGTATGAACCAATCAGTTCCTCATAAACGACAGCAAAGAAATTGTCATGATTAATATTAATATGAATTTCTAAGCTAATAATGTTGTAAATATTCAATTACATGCCTAGTTTCTTGAATTTATATTATCTTACTTCGTCTTCTTGCTCACCATGGCACACACACATCTTAATAACCCACCACTTACACACAAGCTCCACCCACATCTTTCTTCCAGTAACAGCAGGTTCAGCTAACTGACAAACCCATAATAGTGCGTGTGTGTGTGTGTGTGTGATGTACTACGATAGTGTGAATGGGTGAATGGGGAGGTGTACGGATGGAGCTGTGAAGGGAAATGGGTGTGGAAATGTGACTATGTGTGCCAAGGGACTGGTCCTCCACAGGAAGACTCTCTCTCTCTCTCTCTCTCACACACACACACACACACACACACACACACACACACACACACACACACACACACACACACACACACACACACACACACACACACACACACACACACACACACACTCAGGAGAGCCTGTCTACGAGCTGGGAACATAAATGGCAGACAGGCCTCAGAATGGACTCAGATGGGCAGCGTGCCAGCTGGCTGGCAGAGGAAACTGGTCCGTGTGTGTGTGTGTGTGTGTTTGAATAGGAGATAAAGACTGAGCGATAGAGTGTAAAGACAGCCACCACACATTCTCTATATCATAATATGTGTTTACTTTCTATTGTGTTAACCTTCACCTGCAACATTTCCTGAATGGCACTGATCTGTGTGTAGATGTTAACTACGAGGCCTCATTCAGCTATTCATGGCAGCAGCTGTTTTGGCATTAGCCACATAAATCCAGTGACATTCCCTCTGTCTAAAAACAGCTTGCCCACAAAGCCCAGCCAATAGATCCCTGCGGCAGGCGCTGATGGGAATCAGCAGTGAGGCCCGCTCAGACTGAAGTTTATTCATGCCTATACAAACATACATACATGTAGCATTCCCTCCTTGGAAGTTTTTATGTTTTATTGTTTTCCAACATTGAATTAAAGTAGATTTAACTTTTTGGACCTCGATAAGCAGAGAAACACCCTTAATGTCAAAGTAGATCTCTACAAATTGATGTAATCTTACTGTAAACAATCTGATGTAAACATAATATGCAAAATACTTTGTATTTCAAGGGGATTCAGTTGATTTTAGCATGAATATACACCTGATGTGGAAGCACATGGTTAGCACTTTTGCCTTGCAGCTAGAAGATCCCCGGTTTGTGTCCCGGCCTTTCCAAAATCTCACTGCATGGATTTGCATGTTCTCCCTGTGCATGCGTGGGTTTTCTCCGAGTACTCCGGCTTCCTCTCACAGTCCCAAAAACATGCTCAGGTTAATTGGTAACTCTGAATTGTCCACAGGTGTGAATGTGAGTGTGATTGTTTGTCTCTATATGTACCCCTGTCATAGACTGGTGACCTGTCCAGGGTGTCCCCTGCCTTCACCCCAAGTCTGCTGAGATAGACTCCAGCCCCCCCGCGACCCTAATGACGATTAAGCAGTGCATATTAAATGGATGGATAGATAATTTACATTCTACAGTATTGAAATAAACACATATATTATTCGTGTTAAGCAAGAAAATTATCAGACTAGCTGGCATTATCTTGCCCTGATTTTCCAGTAAACCCACATTAACTTGCTTAACAATTAAATTGAAGTTAAACTTAGCAACATAAATATTGTTTAAAGAGAATATCTGATCAATTTACACTCAGGTAGGAAACAAAGTTAAATCTCCTTTTCATTTTCTGACCAGTTTCTCTCTCTACCTTCCCATCTGTCTATCTGCCATCTGTACTGTCTGTGAGGTGGCTTTTAGAGAAACCCACAGACAGTATGAAGGGAACCCACATGGAACATCTAATTATGAAAATTTGCTTTCTATGTAATCTACAGCTGTAATTATTCTAGTTACTAGATGTAACGTGAACATGTGTTTTAAACCCTGTTGGCACAGGATTAGTTTTACCTGGAGACCTCTCAAAAGTCATCTGAAATCCTTATCCCATGTGAAAATGAAATGTGTATGATTTATTAAGTAAAGATTCCACAGCAATTTATTTACCATATTTCATCAAATTCCAGATGTCCTGTGATAATATTAGTCTCTTGAGAATCGGCATCTTCGCGGTTTGGGATCCCTTTTTTTTTCCATCTGCACCTTTCTTCTGCCTCTTTCCCACTCGAGAATTGTAGATGCCGCATTGGTAATTATAAATGGCAGCTTTTAGAGTGCAGATGCAGGAGGCTCGTGTCGCTACACAGCATGGAAACCAATTCATGGACAGAGAAAATCCATCAGAGGAGCAAAATCTCAAAGGATGATTAGATGGATGAGGTACACGGTAGAATGAAGTAAGGAAGTAAGCAACATTTCGCTGTCTTTCAGCAATCCCATGTGAATAAGGCTTTGGCAGTGTTTGAATTATTAAGACTGAGAACTTTTTTGAAAAAAAAATTAAATAAAAAAAAAAAAAATATATATATATATATATATATATATATATATATATATATATATATATATATATATATATATATATATATATATATATATATATATATATATATATATATATATATATATATATATATATATATACACATTGCTGAGGAGGGATGCAGGCGTTGAGTGTTCTGTGCCATTTAGGAGCAAATGTGCCCAAGCTGAGCCCCCTGAATACACCTGTGTCTGCAAGGTACAGCTTTTGGTGTCACAAAAAATCTGCATGCAATTAAAAGATTATTGCTTCAACATTACTAAGTCATTGAGAATTGTAAAGAATTGGAAAGAGAAGAAGACATTACAGTGACTGCACAGCAACAGTTTCCTAGATGTTTCATCTGTTACAGAGTGTGGATCTGAAGCTACACAGGAATGACTTCACAGACAGCATCTCAATGCTCTGGAGTGGCCTGCAGCTCATCCACATGCACAGACCAATACATACATGCAGCTGTGCACAATCTGGGTCAAACAGCACTTTTAAAATGACAAAGAAGTCCAAAGGGAATGGAACCAATGGGGCCTTTCCTGGATATCAAAACAAAATAAACACAAACACAGTTGCCGCATGTACACGCGTGCGCACACACACAAATATTTGAGGGAGGGGTACTCTACTTTTGCAATGCCACTGGCCAAAAAGGAAGAAGGAAGTTGGGGGCGGAAGTACAGAGTGGCTGATGACAATACATTCTACATCCTACTGCTCTGCACAGCACAGCCTGATCAGACTCCAGTGGAAATCCATTCATCCACAGCCACTGCTGGTGTGAAAGACTGACGTTATAACAGGCAAAGCCACTGGTAATGGGAAGCTTTGGAACACCAATTTGGCAGATTATAAATGTTAAAAAACTCAGCTCATTTAATATAAGTCCAATGTTCAATTTGCTTATACACAGAACATCTCTTTGTATCAGGTATTGACATGGAGACAGTAGGTTCATAATGTAATTAGAAAAAAGTTCAACAATATATTAAAGTAACCTTTTATTGCACCCAAGATGACCTGAATATTTGATCATCCACACAGCCTCTGGAACCTGTCAGGGATCAACGTGGCAACATTAAAAACAAGAAGGCTCTAACTACTCAAATGGAAATTCCAGCACCTTAGACAGCTTAGACAGGGATCAGTGTAAGACAGATTATGTTGGATGGCTGATTGGTTCGGTGGGGTTCATTGTCAAGTGTTGTACATATGAATATATTTCAGCATCATTGCATCATTGAATCCTCCTTTCTGACCATCAGGATGTTACAAGTAGAGAAATGCTCATCAAAGTAGGCTATAGAGTAATCTACAGAAATGGCACTTGCACGCATTTAATTTGAAAATGACAAGTGGATGATGTCTCGTGTTACAATAGTCACACAGGGAAATTTGCCATGAAATTTTCTGCACATTCGTATCCCCACAGGGTGAACCATTTTCATTTTGGAAAGGGTCTGGTGCTGTGTACAGTTTCCAATATACACCGATCCGGCATTATGACCACTGACAGACCAGTCAGGGTGCCCATGCTGACCCCTGTGCACCTCTGAAAGCACCGACAATGGGCTTGTGAGCCTCAGAACTGGACCACGGAGCAACGGAAGAAGGTGGCCTGGTATGATGAATCACATTTTTTTTTACATCATGCCGATGGCCGGGTGTGTGTGCGCCACTTACCTGGGGAACACATAGCATCAGGATGCACTACGGGAAGTAGGCAAGCCGGCAGAGGCAGTGTGGTGCTTTTGCTGATATTTTGCTGGGAAACCTCGGGTCCTGCCATCCACGTGGATGTTACTTTGACATGTACCACCTCCCTAAGCAGTGGTGCAGACCATGTACGCTCTTTCATGGAAATTGTATTGCTGATGGCTGTGGCCTCTTTCAGCAGGATAATGTGTTGTGCCACAAAGCAGAAATGATTCAAGAATGCTTTGAGGAGCACAACAAGTTTGAGGTGTTGACTTGGCCTCCATATTCCCCACATCTCAATCCAATCAAGCATCGGTGGGATGTGCTGGACAAACAAGTCCAATCCATGGAGACCCCACCTCACAATTTCCAGGAGTTAAAGGATCTGCTGCTAACATCTTGGTGCAGGATACCACAGCACACCTTCAGGGGTCTCGTGAAGTCCATGCCTCGATTGGTCAGGGCTGTTTTGGCAGCAAAAGGTTGACCAACACAAAATTAGGCAGGTGGTCATAATGTTATGCCGGATCGTGTACATGTGACGCACTCCACACCAAGATATCACAGAATCTGATTTCCATTAAAGGTGGAGTCAGCGATTCTAATCCAACACTTTTTTTTTTTTTTTTTTTTTTAGCAAATTCAACAAATACATCCTGAGTTACCTTTCTGTTCCATGTATGCTCTGAAAAAAACATTCAGTGTTCATACGTAGACCTGGCACTATAAATGGAAATAAAGTAGCTCTGACTGACCCATACAACACTATTCCAGCAAGGTTCATGATATGTGTGCACATGGCAGTTTAAAATGAAGCAGGAGCGGGAGGGGAGATGTCAGTCACAGACACCACTTTTAAATTAGTCAGTATTTAGGGTCCCCTGAGGATGAATTCTAATGTTTTGGATTATTTTTTAGCATTCTGTTGGTGTCACCATCAGGCCAGAAATTCCACTGTCACACAACTTATCTCATAGCCTAAGAGGGAGATTACAATGAAATTCACCCAGCACATTCGTGCTCCCGAAGGGGTCATCCATTTTACTTTAATGAGTTTTTCCTAAAATACTACCCCCAGGACAGAGTGGATAAGTCTGGCATGCATAATAAGCTTTTGTGAAATAATAACATAAGTGTGTTCAGATCATTTTGTTGACTGTTTCTCAACGTCTTTTGTTTGGGCCTCTCAGTATGGACAGATCTTTATGAAAAATGAAAACAGCTGCATGGATGTGGGTTTGCTGTTATAGTCACATGTAAACAGTATTTGTAGATCTTAGTTACTTTAGTTTAATACAGTAGTCCTCAGAAGTAACATCATCTGCACATAGCTCTTTCTCATGTTTACCATGATCCCTGGTCTATGTTTAATTCATAGAAAGCAATACCAAAAGACATAGTATTTAAAAAAAAAAGAAAGAAAGAAAGAAATAGCAAAAATTGTTGGTAATCTGCTTTTCTGTTGACAAGATGCTACTTCCAGCTGTTAGTGAGGCAGTTTGGACTTCCTATTACTAATGATTTCCTGCCACTGAAAATGCCAACACCACAATTTCATCATCATTGCATCATATTGCTTTGCTTGTTTGGATGTTCACTTTGTGTAGAAAAACTGTCATTTTTATTTATTGCTGAAAAATGCAGCTTTATATCTAGATAAATCATATGTAAACTAATTTGGTGTAGGTTTCAGGATGTTCAGGTGGGACATTTGTGCCTCTGGCAATACAGCAACTGACAAATCCACTGATGCTCACAACTACTGGTGACAAATTACTCACACGCTGCTGAGAAGGCAGGAAAAAAAAACAGCTGAAAAGGACTCTTCTCCTTAGACCACAAGTTATCCTTCCAGATGGATGGGAGTATAGGTGACAAAATCATGAATGTGTAGCTGTGGCGATGGGTGGAGTGACTCAGATTCATGAGAACACAGGAGGAACCTTGGAGTGTGAGACCACATCCTATACAGTAGTCAGAGGACATAGTACAGTGATGGCAGGGTCACATTAAAGGTGGGGATGAGAGCATGTGTTTAGAATTGTCCTGCTGGATGAAGGTGAAGAGAGGAATGGGAATAAGTCAGCATTAATGGGATGGGGTGACATATATAGTGATAGTTCATGCCAAGAGAGAGCTGTGGGGTGTGGATGAGAATGGACTGTGTGTGAGGAGAGCCTAGCATGGTTTTACAGTCCCTACAGACCTGTATCCATGACTGTATAAGTACGATCCACGGCTGGACTGTTCATAAAATGCAACATGTGTTAGCCCTTTATTTCTGGCTCAGGTTCTGGCAGAGTTTCTCTGGCTCTGGCTCAATGCTGGAACCGACTCGCAAAGGTCAAAGCTAATAATGTGGCGTGGAAGAGCTGGGCTCAGCATTAACATGGCTAGTAGAACAGATTGAGTATGGGGAGCAGCGTGGTTAACGTGTGAAACAAAGCTAAAAAACACAGCTCGACTGCCAACAAAAGGCAAGATTGAACCGTTATGAGGCGCATGTGGGACTGAAACTGCTGACTTCACACAGGCGTTGTGTTATATCCAACCTCTACTTCTACTTGGGACAATTGAACAGACAATGGATTGAACTGCTGTCATCACGTATCATCTACACAGTGTAGCATTTTAATGGTGTGTCATTGTAGCAAGTATGACTTAAGGTAATGGAAGAGTGATTGCCCTTGTGATTTATTAAAGAGAAAGCTATTAGGGGCTGTGGGAGGCACTGCTGCAGCTTCAATTATCATTAGATCCAGTTCAGACCAGTCAGCTAATTGGTGAGGGAAAACCACAAGGCTCATTCAGCATCTCTGTGGGGCTTCACATGCAGTAACCTGGATATGCTGCAGAAGTTATAGCTGTAGGGATTGCCACAGCTTTTGGACATTTCAGTTTAGGTCAGGGTCAGTTGCAGAGCAGAGCTACTTCCTCACTCCAAACTAATAAAAGCTGCGCTATGTTAATGAGATGTGTCTGTAAACAAGGGGCACACAAACAAATAAAATAGCAGAGTTTCTGTTTCTTTGCTGATGCTTACAGAGCAGAGATCATTTGGTAAATGCAGGTTTTAGGGTAATGTTATCCATTGCTTGCCAACAGCCAAATTCAATTAAGTTATTTTAAGCCATTCTAAAAGTCTGTTTTCTTGTAATGTCAAAAGTAAAAACAGACTGAATATGTAATGCAACGCAAACAGGGTTATGTTAAAATAACACTAACTCTGAACTGACAGTTCTTCTTATCATAATAAAAAATATAACTACATCAAACTCCATTTCATCTTTACAATATAAATCATCAGTCGGGTTGAACAATTGATTTCAATTTGAAATCACAGTTTGAAACAATGCAGATAGCAAATCCCAAAACCTACGATTAAGGATATACATTATGCTGCATTCATTCATGCCATCCACTTTATATCACAGTCACACTTTTGACTGTGTGTCTCATGCAGATCACTTATTCAAAATCTATTACACAGCAAATATTAAACTGAAGTTTGATTTTAAAAAACAGATCAGAAGCAACAGAATTCCAACAGAATCAAATGCAATATCTGTCAGAACAATTTTAGTGAAATCATTCAGGCCTACTCTGGGACATTATATCATCCAAGAAGTCATCCAGTGTACAATTAAGGAACATTTTATAGAACTGCTGTTTTAAAATCCGTTACATAGAAACAATAAAAAGTCACCCTCAGTTTTCAATGTTTTAAAATCCGTTAGAAACAATAAAAAGTCACCCTCAGTTTTCAATTCCTATTTTAATTAGATTAGCTACAGCATCTAACATCCGACAGCAAAAATTGTCACTGAAGTCAGTAAAATCTGTGATTTCCAACCAGAAATGAGCAGCTGCTTCCATCTATTTCGGTGAAATAAAGGGCCCATAAATTGCCACAATTTTCAACATGCAGTGATGTGGAAAAACTACATCATCCGATTCTACTTGTGGAGCCTGCTCTGAAATGACTGTCAGTGGCTATCCCTGTCACCAGATGCCCTGCCAGCTAATGTTCCAAATTCTGGAGGTGGGTGAGGCCTGGTGAGGCAGGGGGAATCTGGTCAGAGGTGTGTCCTTAGTGTTGAGGTTCTGCCCAGTTTGGCAGTATCACCCCGGACTTCTCTGCCAGCTAATATCCCTGACCCTACTCCCTACCCTCTGGACAACTGGCTGCCACTCGGGCAATTCTGCCACACCCTCACACCCATAGTAGAAGCATGTCTACCCGTCTCCAAAGCAACCAGACGTGTCCCAGAAATCCCCTGCTTATGGAAACTACCCACCTGTTTCTTGTGTACAGGCTGTAACGCTCAAAAATATGGTAATTGGTGCCATGCCCGTGCGTGTACAGTTTGTGGTGTATCTGTGAGTTCAGTGAAAAGAAATTGCTTATTCTGTCCTTTGGTTATGTTTTCAGGAGTAAACATAAATGTCACTGATCTCTAGGAGTCATTTATAACCCTATAAATAGTGTAACTATACAGCCACAGGGGCTCCCCTGCAGCTTTGTCAAGCACAATTTGGTTCACTAGCAGTGCTGAATTCAAGCTGTTCTCAAGTCGAGTTTGACTATCAACACAGGAGAAGCAGACGGAAGTCAGGCCCTTGACTCCTACACTCCAAATGTGTAAAATATGGGCAATTTGTTGGCCAGGCTGCTGCTGCTGTTGCCACTGATGTGTGAAGAGCGTGTCTCCATGCCTCACAATCCTTGTTAATATGAGATGTAGCATCTACAACCAATCAGTTTTTCTTTTATTTTTTTCAACCGCATCAGCTATGGATTTGTGGTGCAGCCTGAGAATCCTTTTTAATCCCTCTAATTCTTTTTCTGCTCCTAATCCTTTTTTAATTCAACTCTCTGAGTGACTTACAAGGAGTCAAGTCTAAAATGTAGGCGTAGGATTCTGTCAGCTTACTTTGGCAAACCCTTTTTCTCAATTTTAAGACCTGTTTCAATATGTCTGGAAGAGCACAATAGAGAAAGTCTTTAGAGTTTAGCTCGGACATGTCTGGATTCCGGCTGAAGACAGATACATCTAGAGTAAAGTTCAAGATATCGCTAACCTGAGAAGGAACAGATATCTGACCAAACCACTGACTTCCAAAGACTTTTGAGCAGTCACAGCATGTTTGGGTTATGTTTCCTCGACTAAACCCTATCAGTGTATACTATGGGCCCTGACCTTTAATATCAACCCATTTGGAGGCTTTAGTTTATCTTATAGTCACTTTGTCTATGTCATTAGATGCCATTAGCTGGGACAGACCAGGGTTAAGGTCCAATTCAGAGGAGAGAAGACACAAAAATTCAACTCAAGTCAAGCTGACATTATTCACATAACACATTTAAAACAACAGCTGTGGAACAAAAGGGCTTGTCATAGAAATAAGATTGGCACTACAAATGTACCTAACAAATAAATATTACAGTAATACCCTACAGTCCTTGGTCATCATTTAAATCAGCTTAAGAAATTTAAATATTATGGTTGGCTAAGTAATTATAATATGGTGATTAGGTTCCTAAAAAAACATTATTAATTGTGTAAATTTATTTGACTGACTTAAAAATTATGTTTAAGACCAAGTAATAATATACATTAAAACTCCAATGAGTCCAAAGATTTCCAAGGAGCAATATCTTGGCTACAACGGAGAGGAAGAACTCCCTTCTAACAAGCCTCCAGCAGAAGCAGGCTCAGGGAGGGTAGCCATCTGCCTCCACTGCTTTGGTTGAGGGTGAAGAGGAAAGAGAAATGGAAAGCAGGGACAAACAGAGATCATGAATGAACAAAAAAAGCACTCAGGGAGTGCAGTACTCCACCAAGGCTGTTCAGTCATATCAATTCCGATGGCTGAAATCTTGAAAAAAATTGTGGCAGAAATCATGGCACTATAGAATGTGACCATTTAATATAGATGTACCCACAAATAAAATGACCTTGCACTGAGCACAGGTGTGTATCATGCATGTGTACGTTATGTACGGATATTGAATTGTGTGACCTAAATGTGTAGCAGACAGCAGGAATTGATGGGACTCAGAAACAACCCCACAATTAAAATAATTGTTCCTTGTATCACTTCCAACAGATAAGTCCCGATAAGTCTGCAACGGTCGACAGTGTCTTAATGTCAGCATGCTAAGACACAGTAAAAAATTGCAACATGAAGATAAGTCAATATCACCAAAGTCAGAGGGATATTTCATCTGTCCCATCAATAACTGTTTAAAACTTCCATTAATCTGTGAAGGAGCGACTGACAGACACACAGCTATTCGTAAAGCTGCTGCTCATGAGGCTACAATCAGAAAGGAAGATTTGTGCCACTTCTTTTGTTGCTGTTGAAAAAGAAGACATACAAGAAAACACTCGCAATAAATGTAACCATCAAACCCGAAGTACGAGTAGTCAACATTATGGCAGCTAGAATTGCTCCTCTGCTCCTCCACCAACCACAGCAGCCAGTCAATCTAACCTCAGCCGCCGCAATGCGATGATTAGTCCTGCTGTGGCCTGGAACGCTCTTCAGTGATCTGCTGTACTTTACGGTACATGTGGATTATCAGTGCCCGCAGTTTGCTGACAAATCATGTACTTTCCTCCCTCTGCGGTGCCCCTTTCCTTCTCACTTACGACTCTAACCCACAAGTCTCTTACCTCCCAAACTTCCAATAAAAAATAATTTGGCCTCTCGGGAAATCAAGCCAACTTTAGTTGAGGAGTGGCATCAGCTTCAAGTACCCCGCTGTGCTTTCTGTATATCTCAGTCTACTACACCCTCTTTGCCATTGCCTTTCACTGTCTCTGCCATTCACTCCGCTACAGGGTGTTTTTTTTAGCCTCCATGACCCCCACCTGCCCCTCACTACAGATGAATGTGCAGCTGCAAAATGGGGCTTCGACAATATGGTTACAGTGTATACTGGACATTTATATGGATGGGTGCATGATCCCCAATGGGCAAATTCAATACTCTAGCTTTTAGTGTCATCACAAAAAGATCATCCCTTTCTTCAGATTTCCATCTGTTTCACAGAGTTATTTGTCAGCTTAGTTATGAGTGAACCCGGTCATCGCGCACTGGAGCCTCTTCAATCTCACGCAACACTTCCTTGTCTTCAGAAGTAATTTGAGAATCAGTTAACCTGAAAAAAGAATCAAAGGTAATTTGGTTCCATGTAATGCAATGTAATGAATCGGGTGCATATTGCATTAGCGTTGAACAAAGAAGAATCAATGAGTCTTCCATTATCATAACTGATTTACATCCATAACGTGTATCATTCCCCTGATGGGAGGCCTACTGATGGTAAGGTTCAGAGAGCAGGCCTATTCAGCTTACGTGGAAAATTAGGCAGCCAGGTCTGATGGAATACTAAACACTTGAGAACAAGCTATCAAATCATAAATTGCATATCTTCACCTATTATGCTCCTCTTTACAAATGTATATTGCATGGTGGATTCAAGGTAGCTTGTAGAGCTTCCCACTAGCATCTTTGGTTAAAGGAAAAAGTGCCTTTGAATACCCTGACAGTGATGTTGAGAAAACAGTCAAGTTTAATTTAGTAGCTGTCCTGTGTGCAGATTCCATTCACATCATTTGATCTTTATCAGATGGATTTTGCTCAGATATCAAAAACTAAGATGTTCCAATTTCTTTTTTTCTCTCTCCCTGAGCACTTTAAGGAGTTGTGATTTGTCTTAAAGTTTTGCCTTGGAAACAGTCGTAGACAGAACAATCTCATTATAAAATCCATTTGAGAGCTGTTGATGAAGGAAATGTACATTTTTTTTTCTGGGATGTTGTTCTGTGTATGACCATTCTCTTGTTCATCATAACAAATGTTACTAAGTAAACCAATTGAGCTCATTCTGTTGCCTTTTTATTGTTTTTATTCTGTCTCGCAACTGTCTCACTATGGTTTTGTTGATGTGCACATGACTATTGGAAGTAAATTACGCTGATAACAAAGTAGTGGTTCAACACACAGTGACAAAAATGTTGCAAACTAAGGAGAGTTTCAGCAACATGGCATTTCATTTGGTGTTAGTTTGGGCTAAGGACACACGACTGCTAGTGGGAGGTTATTTAAGTGATTTGGGGGAATTTAAGCTTTTAGGTAAACCCACAAGAAATATAGCAACAGGAGCACTACAAGCATGTATCACCTTCACTGCTGGGATTAGCTTTCATTTGCTGTCCTCTAGTGTTAGAATGCAGAAATTACATCAAATTAGACATTAACAATCACATGATTGTCCTAGGGGCTGTACAGTGTAGTGGTTAGCGCTTTCGCCTTGCAGCGAGAAGGTCCCTGGTTCGCGTCCCGGCTTTCCCGGGATCTTTCTGCATGGAGTTTGCATGTTCTCCCTGTGCATGCGTGGGTTTTCTCCAGGTACTCCGGCTTCCTCCCACAGTCCAAAAATATGTAGAGGTTAATTGATTATTCTAAATTGCCCATAGGTGTGAATGTGAGAGTGCTTGTGTGTGTCTTTGTATGTAGCCCTGCGACAGACTGGCGACCTGTCTAGGGTGTCCCCTGCCTTCGCCCGAGTCAGCTGGGATAGGCTCCAGCCCCCCCCGCGACCCTAGTGAGGATTAAGCGGTGTATAGATAATGGATGGATGGATGATTGTCCTACAATTATAGTGTTACAGATCTTTTAAAAATATATATTTGCTGAAGATTAAATATAATATGCATATAATCATTTTTTAAAAATTATTTCACTGATAACAAAATCTCAAATTTTAGTCAGTAGATAAAACAGTCACCAGAAAAATGTAAGTTTATTGTGTTACTTTATTGCTATCAGAAAGGCAGTGTTGGTATTAGGAAATAAACACTAAACGAATGTGATGGTTTAACAAAGCAAAAATATTTCTATCAACATTGAGCTTGAGGTTCATTGCTGTTCAGGTGCTTATATTCTGTGGTTGTTAAAAGTCCAACAGGTCATTTAAACTATTTACGCTGTCTATACAAAGCTCAGCCCTCAGACAATCTTTATTCAGAGACCAGGTAACTTTTCTGTCATGCAGGTCGTGGTAGCACAGCCAACAATCACATTGGTCCATTTACCATTAGGCAGCAACAAGGTACTGTAGTTGATGATCAGCTCTTACAGCCTTAAACTTCACAATGACCTGAGAGCTAAGTGATATCTTCAAACGTATTATTTTCACCACAGTCAAAAGAAACCCACATGTTACATTTACAATAACATAACGCATAACCATCAAATTCAAATATTTGAGAAACGTATGCCTGCCATACAGACTGACTCTTGCTTCTGCTCCTGATTTTGGCTTCAGCTGGATTTGAGTTGTGTTTGGTCCTGCTAACTCCAAAAACATTGTACATTGGGCTGTTCTTAAAAATGTGTGTCACCATGTTAAACTGTCACAGCTTAAAGAAAGCAGACTTGTGAATCAAACTGCCTTTACTGAGGCAGAGAAATACAATGATAAACATACTCTACCTGAACATACACATGTACAGTGCTCTAATATATAAGAAACATAATAAAAGAGAATGTATGAAATACAGTGTAGAATGTGTAGGGTACTGTGTTCTCGATATGCAGAAAAGTCATGTTGATCTTGACAGCTTATTACCATGTCATAACTTATGTATCTGTCTTAATCTTTGTCTCAATCTCTCCAACTTCTTCCCAGTTTTCCCCGCCTCCTCTTTCTAAAACATTCCAGGAATCAGCCGGTAAGGCACAGCATCTGTGTAGCGTTTCCAGTCTTTGCCATACTTGCTGCTGCAGCGGTGCTCATCACGCACACAGCGGTGGACCAGCAGAATGGTCATATAAACAATGTAAAAGTATGGAAGGATGTGGCCAAAGCCACAGGCAGCACAGTAGGCTAGAGAACCCATCAGGTCACCTGTGTAGTTGAAGTGCCGGGCCACACCCCAGAAGCCTGATGTCAGGAGTTTACTGTGGTGGATGCCACCATCAGCAGACTGGTACGAGCACTCGATGTATGTCGGCTTGTGGCCCCAAATAGAGCAGGAGCCCTCTGTGCGGCGGAACAGATCCTTCTGGTGATTGGTGGAGCGAAAGATGTAATACCCAACGAGGCCGAGCAACAGCACGGCCAGAGCGTGGGCATCTGAGAGCTGGACTGGGTGGTACACCAAGTATAAACCCTGGAGACAGACAAGCACATTTGTTGTTACTTCAATAAATGTTAGAGTACCAGAAAGTTATCTACACCTAACACAGAATGACTTATGGTGTAATTTTGCATTTTTGTCTTGGTGTGCGTTAACCTGTGTATGCTTGTTACCTGCAATGTGTAGAGGTATGGCAGCCAGACACAGTCTCCCCAGCCAAGATACCATCCAAAGTGGTCATGGCAGATATCAATGGTCTTCAGGTACCACGCCTCATTCCAGAAGAAGTCCAATACATAAATAGCCTACAAGAAAACATAAAGATCCAGTTACACAGTTGTTTTTTCATAGTATTACTTTGTCTCATACAGCTGTGTTCAAAATATGGATGACTGTTTTTTCAATTTGTAATTGTAAAGATATTTAACCTTAATCAAATTAAAAAAAATTTAACATGTATCTTTATGATTTACCCACTGTCATTACATTTACAATAAAGATACAACACTCTACATACAATATACAAAAATCGGGCATATTATGATGTAAAACTGGAAATAATCAAAAAGGTAAAGAATTTAAAAAACATTTAAAAACTCAAAAGGTTATTACATGTCAATATTAGGGATTTCGCACTCTTTCTAGATCAGCAATCGGAATAAGCAAATTTGTGACACAACTCCTTCTGTACAAAAAGACAGGTTTCCTTGAGTTGTATCGTTACAATGAAGCAGCGTTTCGATGACACTGAGATGAATTTGCCCTTCCACCAGAACATTACTCAGTAAGTAGCATAGTGACACTGGATTACTTGTATCCAAATCACCATTAAAGCAAACCAAGTGACCACACCTAAAGATGTACCTCAGTACATCGTATTTACAGCTGACGTAGTGTTCACTTGTAGTCACAGTTACAGTGCCGCTCTCTCCCAGTGATACAGAAATCTTTAACAAATCCATGAATCCAGACTACAAGCCACATCACTGCCAAAATCTAATCAGTTGGTCCTTGTGTCATTTCTGACCTTCCTTGAAATTTTCATTCAAATCTGTTTATCTGTTTTTGAGTATTGTGTCTAACATCGTCGCATAACTCTGCCGTTCCTTGGCGGAGTAATTACAGTGTACCCTTTTGCAGAGTTAATCATGACAAACAACCCAAAATGAGGACTTGAGCCAAAGTTGAGTTTGATTTAAACAGAAGTTCTGATTATCTCCGTAAGACTTGAGTCAGACACCTGGATTTTAAACAGTCTATGATAGTGGTCTTAAAAAAAACATTCTTTTTAATGCACATTACCTGCAGAACATTGACCAGAATCATGGAGTTGGTGATGTGGCCGTACAGTTCTTGCTGCTTGGCCATGTAAGACAGGTTGATAAGAGTCCAGGCTACAATGCCGGGTCGACCATTGAAGAAAAGCTTGAAGTCAAACCACTTGCCAATGCGGGGGTTGAACTCAATGCCCATCATGTAGTTGTAGAAGATGTTCCCTGTGAATTTGCTGTAGGATCACAAACAAAGGTGAAAAAAACAAGTACACAAAGGTCTGAGCTAAAACAGCAAAAACTAAGTTACTTTTCAGATAATATTAACACTATGCAGATGGAAAACTTTCTGATGTTGAAATCTATTCTTACTATTACAGTTTTTCTCAATTGATAAGACACTGTTCCTGAAAAATAGCACACATTTCCCAACACACTGTACACTATTTTCTTTATTTGAACACAGTTCACAAAGCACTACACACTTGTGTCAAAAGTGCAATTTATTGTCAAATTTTGAACGTTGTTTTCAAAATTAAGACACACGAAGCAAAACTAGGACACTGCACTGCTAAATACAAAACACTCTTGTCTCACTGTTTTCACATGAAGTGTAAATATATATATATATATATATATATATATATATATATATATATATATATATATATATATATATATATATATATATATATATATATATATATATATGATACAGTCCTCAAAAATGACAACTTAAATACAAATACATCCTAAAAATGAATCAGAGGGGCCACTGCAGCGCCTGACTGTACATTATAAAATAAAAATAATGTTAGACAAAAAATACAGCACTGTATTGTACACAGTAGAGTCTGCAGATATTTACACCACGTCTGCACCAATTCTTTCAGCCTGGTCAGACCTCAGGACCTCATCAACATCACTAGCTATGTTTTCTCTGGAAAGAAAGACCTAGTGTGTCTGATCCAGTCCTGACATGCATCAACAGAAACATCACCACATGCCAAGACCATTGATTGATAGAGATTTTCCCAAAGTATGGCTGCCGCTCATATACCTTCCACCTCCATGGAGAGAAGAATTCTTCTATAGGATTCAGAAAGGGAGAATATGGTGGCAGAAAAACCACAATAACTTGAGGGTTCATATTGAACTATTCCCGAATCAATAGTTCTCTATGAAAACTAATATTATCCCAGATGTATTCATATGTATCATCAGAATCCAGCTGAAAAACTCTCTGGAACAAATGCACACAAAACAGAAAAAGTCAGTCATGTACACTTTCTGTAATTTCACCAGCACTTGTGAACCAGAATTATGCATTAGATTTTTTACAGTATTCTCAGAACATTTCTGACTGCTTGTATTGTTCCAGTATAGACATGTCACTGAGGTGACAAACAACATTTACACACCATGTAAAGTAAACCACAATAAACCTGAAACCATTTACTTTATGCACCATCCTTACCATCTGCTGACCTTAACAACAGATTGCATTCTGAAGAGCTAATTCTGTTTCCCAGCAGGTTTTATAGTGCGCAGTTCATTGGCAAAAGAGTTTTCAGTTTTGACCTGCTGTGTCTTAATTGTGACAGCTGTGTTGGAACAGTGTCCCAATTCTGCTTCCTAGTGTTCACTTTTTGAAAAATGTGTGCTATGAGTGAAAAGTGTGTTCAAACGAGCAAAAAATGTGTTCACTGTTTTGCAAAAAGAGTGCAAGAGTTTTGAAAACTGTGTGCAAACCATGAATAGTGTTCAAAATTTGGACAGCAGAGTCCTGTTTTTGAGAAATGTGTGCAGTCAGTTGGTGGCTGTGTGCAGTGAATGGAATTTAGAGTCTTATCAATTGAGAAAAACTGTAAAGTCATCTGGCCACATGTGTATCAGTACTCACCAGTCCTCAGAGTTTGTGGGGAAAAAATAAGCCTTTATGAAAGCGAAGGTAGACACAGCATAGCCCAGTATATTGGTGCACCACATCAGAGGGATCCAGTTGTCGAAGATGATGGTGGGAGAGAACCAGTGAAAGTAATGGGCATTGGCAAACCACAAGGCATGAGTGATCAGCCAACACTGTAGCCCATTGATCTCGTACTTGTTAATCAGGCCTTGGTAACAGAAAAAACAAAACAAAATAGGTTTTTAAAAAAAATACTATCTACATACTAATTTATTAAGAAATGGTACATGCATGTTTTAAATAATAAAAATGTTTTCTTAGACATCTCTATTAAAATCCCCAAAAGCATTAAATCAGATTGAGGTAGTACTGATCTTCATAATAAAAGAAATGTTGTGAACTGATGAGATATGTGTGTGGTAATTACCAGCAGGAGTTCGTGCTCCATCCTGCACTCCACCAACATAGCCAGGAATAAACTTATTGGTGACATCAGGAATACACATATACAGGAACACCTAACAGACAATAAAACCCATTTTACCTTAAAGACAATGAACAGTTTCTCTCAGCTGCACTTTCCTTAAAAGTCCTCCACTTACCTGGAAGCCCACCCAGATGGCATAAATCTTAGCAGCTGGCCACGTGAAGGAGGGTGATCGGGCCCAGATGGACAGTAGTGTGGTTTCACCGCTGTATAACTCAAACAGAGGCTGGCTGATCGAACACTGGTACTGATCACAGGCCATCACAAAGTAGAAGACAATGAAAGGGGCGAAGCAAAGGAGGCTAATTACGCCGATGAGGGAAAACCAGTCCACCTCCCTAAGAATGAATCACATAGATATAGGTACATAGGTACAGTGTAAGGACAGATCATAAAATATCAGAGTTGAGCAACTAATCGTTTTGAAATCTAAAAGTGAATTTTTGCAAACAGCAAATTGCAAAGGCTGTTATTTATGATATACAAGATGTGCATATAAAATAATGAGAGCATTGCTGTGATTCAGTTTAATTTAATCTGAGCAAATCGAAACTTTCAGGGATTGTTTATGTTGCCCACTGATTAATGTATACTATGTGGTTCAGACTTGCATGCCGTGGACTGACTGACATAATACCAGTCTCAATATTTAAATGCTACACTTGCATTTTAAAGCATGAATCATGTAGGGTTTCGACTGTTGTGTTAATAGTCAGTTGCCACAGTGATTAGTTACGCAGTGAATATTAAACTCAAGTGTGAATTTAAAATGTATACATTGCATCTGCCAGAAAACACTGTTCAACCTTATTGTATACTGTAGTACATTCTTAAATTACCTTATGTATACCAAGTAAGGGGAGGTGATCTGACAATTCTAGATCATGGATGACTTAATTTGGTCTGCTTTTCAGAAGAATTGGACTAGCCGGTTGCTGCTAACCAGCTAGCTCTTTTGTTCTACATTCATAGTTCTCCTATTGCCAGGCTGCTAGGTTGTTGTCATGTCAGCCCTGAGTGCCTGGGAGCCTTCTTTGTGGAGTTTGCATGTTCTCCCTGTGCATGCGTGGATTTTCTCCTGGTTCTCCAGCTTCCTCCCACAGTCCAAAAACATGCTGGGGTTAATTGGTGATTCTAAATTGTCCGTAGGTGTGAATGTGATGTGATTGTTTGTCTCTATATGTAGACCTGTGATAGACTGGTGACCTGTCCAAGGTGTCTCCTGCTTTCACCCTAAGTCAGCTATGATAGACTCCACCCCTGGCAACCCGAATGAGTATTAAGCGGTGTATAGATAACGGATGGATGGATTTTCAGAGAGATACACTTGTGTGTAACTATTTATAATGTCCAAATTCAACTCAATTTTATTTATATAGCGCCAATTCGCAACATTTGTCATGTCGTAGCACTTCCATAATTTAAACAAAGAAAAGAGAACCCAACAATATAAAGTTGCTTTTGGATTCCCTATGAGCAAGCAGTCTGCAACGGTGGGAAACGATCCTGTACGTGACATACATATGGAATTACAGTGCTGTATAAGTTGCTACTACTGTTTCCAGACTTTGTCAAGTATTACCACTGGAAAAGCATAGCTGAAAGTATTTTTGGTCATGGTGGTTGGTTCTATCAAGCAATGATACTGAGCTGGTGTGGAAAGTACCAAGACCTTGGAACAAAATGGGTTCTAGTTATTTTCAGACACACTTAATCTTTACATGATTTGACAAGCCCAAATATCGGCTGTGAAAAAGGTCTATTAGAAAATTACATGACTCAAGAAAAAAGCAGAATGCTAATTGCATAACTTTAAAGGCTACTTTTCAAGAATTATCACAAATGTGTGACAGTCTATTCCCCAATCACTTGCCTGTCATATCACCAAGACATATACAAGGTCTAGCCATGCTAGCTTTGTGGTTTTAGCAATGGCATTGTTGGTCTGCCTGTCTGAAATATATTGTAAAACTACTTGATGTATTGCCATGAAAATTTGTCCAGACATTCACACTGTCCTTGTGATGAATAGGGAGGGGTATCATTAAAATCACTAGTCTCTCCAATACTGCTTATTGATGCAGTACTTGTGCAGTGCATGAAACAAAGTAGAAAGAGAATTAACATTGTTTTATTTTCTCTCGTTTTAAAATGTCCTGTCATTCACTCCTCACCTTTGGGTAAAAATGTGAGCTACCAACACTAACATTCACTTAGCGAAGGATATAAAATAAAGCAAGACATGGAATAAATTCCTGTTTTTCAGCACTTTGAAACTGAAACAGTGAACTACTGAACAACAGTTCAGACAATGACCCGTTTGGTGGAACTTCAGGTAACATAAATTAAAAATGATCAATCATATGATCGTATCCTGTGATGTGACATCAACTCACCATGCTCTGCCCCACTGTGCTGGCTGCTCCATGTGTTCGGAGGTTTTGCCATTGGAACTGTGCTGGGTACGTCTCCTGGTGGACTCCATGGCTACTGCACCTTTCGACTCTGGTGAAAGATCAGGTTATCAGGTCATGATCTGTTATGCAGCAGTGCGCTGTACTTTGTACACTACCAGAGCCCTTTTAAATCTCTGAACATCCACGGCATTCACCAAGTGTACAAGAAAAGAAGAAAGACACCACAAAAGACCAAACAAATGTCACTTTCTCCTGTCTTCACAGATTCAGTGCAGTCTCTTACTGTGTAAAGTCAGTGTTATGTCAAGTCAAGACATGCCAACCATTTATAAACAGATAATGAAATGAGATAATTGGATGAATTAAAGTGCATGTCCTTGGAGATGTGAGATAGCAAACAGGACTTTAGTTGGAGGTCAGCTTGATAAAGCCTGTGTGTTTATCAGGCTTTGGCTGCAATGGAAACACTGAGGCCTCCAAATGCATTCAGATGAAATGTGATGTTCTCTCCAACTGTGACCATGTTTCATTCTCTCTCTCTCTCTCTCTCTGTTATGTTTCCATCACTTCATAGGACATGACATAACTTGTAGACATGTCCTATCCACAACTACTACTTGTTTAACCCTAAGCATTATAGTAAACTGAACCTAAATGTAACCTTAAACCAAGTTTTCATACTAGAATCTTGATACTTTGCATTACCGGCAAATGCATCTTACCCACAGAAGGGGGGCGGATCCCACAAATGTGACACACTTTGGAGTACAGATTTCTGGAACAAAGGTAACAGCAGGTCAGCTGGACCAATTTACACTAAAACTACACAAACAATAAAAGCCTGACGACTAAACGATTTCAATGTGTCGCTGTTTTGTTGACATGTCGGCGTTTCGTTTTTTTCCGTTTTTCCAGCAGATTCACAAAGACAATATCTAGAGAGGGAGTGAGGAACACACAGTTGCATAACGTTAATAATAAAGGTCCATTGGTTTTGGAAAAAAAAAACTTCAAAAATGATCTATTTTAGCACCGTTAGTTGTTTCTTGCGCGTGGCCTTTTCATGCTAACGCGAAGCAACTCAAATAACTGTGAGCAATGTCTTTAGTTGACAAAACGGTGCAATTTAAATGGCATACCGACATTGTAGACATACAATAACGTCAAAAACAGATAAAACCGATGCAGTATTGCATAGTAGCTCACTCACCTGTAGATATCTGCACCGGCGGACGAGGAAGAAAGAAGATAATTCGTCTCGTCTCTCCTCCCAGGTGCTGTTATTCATGTAACCGCTGGAGAGCTCACCGTGGCCCCACAGACTCCGCCCATAAGGCAATACGTATTAACATTCAACCAGCGGTATTCGTGCAAAGGCGGGCCTGGGAAGTGCTTCTGTCCTCTGATTGGGTGACGTCGCTGGAGCCACAACCACCTGATAAGAACTAACGCTTTTGAGTGGTTTAGCCAGAATAATGTAAACTGGCAACATTATGAAATAGTTGTCAATACTTTTCTCCTACAAATACTGCACTTTGCTTTATAAATTCGATTGTTGTCTTATAACACCAATAATAAATGTCTTAGGAAACTGATTGACACTTTTTACAAAGGTATTTTTCATTTACATTTAAATGTATATTTTACACAAATTATAGACACTGAAATCAACAACGTGTGGGTGTGCCTTTGCTACAAAACAAAACATTTGGGAAAAGTAAGCTTTTGCATCATTGTCTAAGTATTTTCAACAGCTAAACCACTTACATTAAAACGACTGCAAAAAAAAATCAATCATGTCACTATAGTTTACATTTATTATTGGTAAATCTAATTTATCTGACCTCTTACAGTATCTGTCATCATTGCAATATACTTTAATTTTAATGGACTTTTCTGTGTGCAATAGATGGGAAATTGTAGTGAAAAGTGAATGAAAGGGAAGTTTTGTGAATATTGCAGCAGGCCAGTAATTTTAGTACTCTGTGATATTTATGGAACAATACTGGCAAATCTTCATCAAACTGCTTCACACAACTCCAACTGCATCTTATGTGCATGCCCATCTACTATTGTGACAGCATGCATTCAAAGTTTGACGGCTTGTGTTTGTGTCTACCTTAAAGAGCCAGGGCTTTGTACAAATATACATTTTTTTAAATTTTTTAATTTATTTTTTGTCGTTGCACACTAACATTGGAGAGCTTGCAGATATTTGTCTTGCATGTAACCTGAATGAAATGGCCTCTAAATGTTGTTCTATGGCAGTTTATGTACAAGTTAGTTATTTTTTCACAGGTTTACATCCTGTTCTTCTCAGTGCAGTGGCAATTGATAAAATGTAGTGAAAATTGTTTTTGGATCGGTAATAAACTCTGGTGATTTATGCGGTGTTTCCAGATGTCGCTACATAATTTCACCACTAGAGGGTAGCACACAGCTGTTATGTTAACATGCACTTGCTTGAAGTTAAGTACTAGTATACTTACAGCTCCTGTCTGAGTGGATGCAAGTCAGCAAATGCTATACAAATTCATACTAGCATCTCCACCTACAATATAGTGGAACATCATATTTTAAATTTCATTGTCCAAAAAACAATTAACACATTTAGAGGAGGAATATCAGATGAGTCAAGCAGAACACAGACCTTGTTTAACAATGTCACAACCTTCATTCTAGGAAAACTTATAATGGCAAGAAGTTCTTCCAGCTGCATATCTATAAGATTTTTGAGAGCATTTATTCCAAACAGCAGAGAAATCTCTGTCAGCCCCCCCACCCTTTATTTTCTTCCTGGTCTTTCAATTGTGCTTCTATATCAACAAATTTCTTTCCCTCTGTGATCCCCTTAGTTTTCTGCCAGTTTTTCTGACTCTGTCTCTATAGTCCTTTTTCCGTTTCTGTCTCTCCATTCCTCTCTTCTACTCTTTGATCAGATGCCTTGTTGCTATGCTGTATCCAGACAGTGTGATGTATCTGGGCCAAGCAGCAGACAACAGTGCATCACGATGTGTTGGAGACAAAGATTTTTGTCCGCGACACATCGCATGAGAGGTTTGCGCTGTTGGTAGCTTTTGTTACCTTGTGAAATGTGAAATTTGATGTCAAAAATGTGCCTATTTGCTAAGAGGGAGTTAATTTATTGACCATTTTTGGTAATCCATTTGTTATTTTGGGATTCCCGAGGAAGGTTCAGATTACCTTTCATGTAACAAGCCAAAAAAACGAACAAGAACACATGTACTGAGCCAATGGACCAGGGACCTGGTCTGCGAATTAGCTGTTAGCTATTGACCTAAAGAACATGGCATCGGTTATTGTAACAATGCTTCTTGTTCTGTGCCTATTAAATAAACGTATAAATAAATAAATGGAAGTGGCTACACTGAATGAAATGCAATTGTTATTAATATTTTTTAATTACGTCTGTGTTTTTCCTGTTGATGTCCAAGTTTTGATAAATTAGCCTGATTAAGATGCGCTTTCTGTCAGTTAGAATGGCTGAAAGTGGGACTTTAGCTGTAGAAAATTAATGAACGGATGTATACATTTGGCATCACACTTGCATAAAGTTATACCTTTACACAATATTAGTAAAATCTGAAATACATTTTTTTTCTTCAGGAATAGATCCAAATCTAATACAAGAAAAGCACTAAGAGAGCGCAGTACTCCGCCGAGGCTGCTCATTCCTTGTATTATTTCAGATGGATAAGTCCCGATAAGTCCACAGCAGTTGATTTGTAGTAGGACCGCAATCATGTGATCGTCAGGAGGCAGCTGCCGTAGTGTTCACTTGTAATTGTAGTTACAGTGATGCTGTGCCACTATCTCGCAATGATACCGAAATCTTTAACAAAATTGTGGATCTAGACTATAAGCCACATCACTGCCAAAATCTAATCAGTTGGTCCTTGTGTCATTTCTGACCTTCCCTGAAAATTTTATCCAAATTCATGATTCCATTTTTGAATAAAGTTGCGCACAGAAAGACAAACTAACAGACAGACAAACACACACCATAACTCCGCTGCATTCCTTGTAATAATTTGGGTCTGCTAGTGTCACATGAAGGGGCATTTCAAACATGCAGCGCCACAAAAATTGTGGAATGGATGCTAAAGCTAAATGTGTGCACGTGTAAGTTCATCGGTTAATCAAAAAGCTGAGTAGGTTAATATAAAAGAATACGTTACCCCAATGCAGGATGGAAAGGTCTCTTTGTGTGTGTGTGTGTGTGTGTGTGTGTGTGTGTGTGTGTGTGTGTGTGTGTGTGTGTGTGTGTGTGTGTGTGTGTGTGTGTGTGTGTGTGTGTGTGTGTGTGTGTCTGTGTGTGTGATCAATATAAAAAGATCTGGCAGTGGGGGTATGGCACGTATCTTACCCTAATCACCTCCCCTGAGACGTTGCATGTGTGCCTATATGCACAACGGTGTCTGTATGTACACACAATATTCTGAATTTATGAATACTGTTTATACATGTGCTGCTCGGATTGTGCATAGCTGATGCATGGCCATGTGTATGCGTCCCTTTGTTGATGTTTAAGTGTCTTATGAATGTGAGGGCCCGTTCTGTATCAGAGACGCAATGCAACATGGCTCTTAAATAATTTACAAAAAATGAAAGTGAAAAATTAATGAGAGCAGATTCTCCCTTCTGTTTGTCCTCCTCCTTTCCCCAACCCCTGTCCTGATGGAAATATCTTCTCTTACTCCTCTCTCCTGCTTAGTTATCCTTACTGTCAGCATTGTCATCAGTGTTATTTAATCTGCAGTCTTTCTGTCCATGATAAGCCACCTCAAATACAAACTGAAATCAAAGAGAAATTAGTCATTTTCCGTCTCATTAAAAATGTCAGCAATTAGTCAGTAAAATGCATGTGATACATTGCCTTTCAGCTTTCACACTTCACTTCAATAGGTGTTAACCCTGAGGCCCTGGTGTAAGAAGTCAATGTGAAACAGCCTGCTGACAGTTTGATGTGGAACTAAAGTATACATCAGAGACTGCAGAAATGCTTTCACTGATACATTTAGCTACTGTGCTTCTCCTTTTAGTCGCACCTTTGTAAAGGTGTTGAATATCTTTCAGTTTGCAGTTACATTTTCAGCACTCAGAGGATGCTGCAGGCCTCTTCTCTGTGCTGTCACGGTACTGTTGTCCTTCCTTTGTCTTAGGTTGTCTGCTTTCTGAATTTTCTGAACTGAAATTCCAATGAAAATGAAACCTTACTGCAGTGAAGAGTCGAGAGGTCATTTTAACAAAATGTAATCCAGGGTTTGACAAAACACTCACAACAAGACCTGAAGCTTAGTTTGTTGGTTCCAGCTGTTTGCAGGAGTCACAACAGTAGCAAATTCTATATATACTACTGTTCAAAACTTTGGGGTCACTCAGACAATTTCATGGTTTCAATGAAAACTCACGCTTTTATTCATGTGCGAACATAATTGCACAAGAGTTTTCTAATCATCAATGAGCCTTTCAACACCATTAGCTAACACAATGTAGCATTAGAACACAGGAGTGATGGTTGCTGGAAATGTTCCTCTGTACCCCAATGGAGATATTCCATTAAAAATCAGCCGTTTCCAGCTAGAATAGTCATTTACCACATAAACAATGTCTAGACTGTATTTCTGATTCATTTAATGTTATTCTTCATCAAAAAACTGCTTCTCTTTCAAAAAAAAGGACATTTCTAAGTGACCCCAAACTTTTGAGTGTATATACTGTATATATAATTTTAAGTGTTTAGAAAAATCACAAATAAACTACTTTATTAGTTTAGATTTTGTCTTTCGTTATTACTGTGGCCAGCTCTCAACCTGCAGCAGAGAACAGAAATATACCAAGACATGTACTGAAACTAGCTCAAAAACGTTCATCATGTCTTGTTGATACTTCAGTTTGTGATTCTTTTGTTCAGACATTATCAAGCCTCAACATCAAGAACCCGATCTGGACCAAAAACGCAATCATCAGAGCCAAAAAGGACTTACTCAAAGAACGGATAAGAGGAACAGTAAACAAAATCGACAGACTGAAGGCACAAATCGGTGAGGGTATGGATGATCTCATCAAACTATTTCCAACGGATAAAGACACACAACAAAAAATAACAGAGCACCTTAAACACGCACATGAACAAGAATTCACAATAACTAAAAACCAGCAGAGGAAAAAACTGGAGCACCTAATCCAACGAAGAGACAGGAGCAAACGTGCAAACCAGGAAATAAACGAAAAATGGGTACAAAATTCATCACAATGAACTCTTACAGAAATAGAAAAGATGGTGTTATCCCGGGGTTTAAATTATGCCATCATAACAAAAAACATTCCATATGAAGAGTACATCCTGGTCACAGAGCTGACATGTCAAAAAATCCAGGACCAAGGCCAAAAAGCCGAACTACGCAATGCTGTAGCAGGCATACTCAAGACAGCAAAACTCCCACAAAGCAACATCACTAAACAAGAAAGAGCAGCCATAGACTCATTAAAAAAGGACAAAACCATCACCATTTTACCTGCAGATAAAGGAAGAACAATAGTCGTTATGGACACCAAAAAATACACATCACAAATGGAAACAATGCTAGCTGACACAAACACATATGAAATATTAAAGAATAATCCCACAGAAAAAAAGAAGAAAATACTGAAAGACCTGCTAAAACCACTTCTGGAGAACAAGAAAATAACACAGGAAGCATACGATCACCTCATACCCACAGCAAGCATCACCCCCCCGAATATACAGTACACCAAAAATCCACAAAAAAGACTCCCCTCTACGACCCATAGTAGACAGCATAGGCTCCGTCACATACAACCTATCCAAAGCACTGGCAGAATAATCAAACCCCTTATTGGACTTACAGAACACCACTGCAAAAATTCTAAAGAACTGGCCAAAGAACTCAGCAACCTAACAACAGAAACAGACGAGATCCTCATTTCACACGATGTAGTATCCTTATTCACCAAAACCCCGGTAGACGTCACCCTGCACATAGTCCTGGAACAACTACACAAGGACAAAACACTCCACAAATGCACAAATCTCACAGTTCATGACATTTGTAACTTATTACAGTTCACTGCCAAGTCCACTTATTTCCAATTCAACAACATCATCTACAGCCAAAAAGAGGGATTCGCCATGGGAGACCCTCTCTCCACCATAATGAGCAGTTTTTTTATGGAGGACCTGGAACAAAGAGCCATAACCACAGCACCACCACCTCTCAAACCCACCCTCTGGAAACGTTACATGGACGACATATTGGAAAAAGTTAAAACTGGATACACACAACCCCTTACAGGCCACCTCAACACCATCGACACCACAGGGAACATCAAATTTACACATGAGGAGGAGCACAATAAAACACTGGCATTTCTGGACATAAACATCCACCACAAGGATGACAGCAGCATTATGTATAATGCATCCCTTGGTGTGGTGTTTAACCTCACATGTCCCACAAATATGGCACCTTTTTGTCACTGTGGTGCGTGTGTATGTGTGAATGCATCTGTAAGAAATAGACTGATGAAGTCAAAAATGTTACGATTCCCATATCTGAAAATGGCTTTGTTGTATAAACTGTCTTGACCTGGGATGAATCATGTCAGTTTAATCCAACATTATTTCAAAATGTTAACAATCACATAACTTTCTCCAGCAAGCAAGTGATTTTCATTGAAGTTAAACTGAAGTTAATACAACATATTGAACATTAGCAGTGAAAAATATGACTTTTTTACACTGTTAAGACCACAGTGCTCCAGATATGATTGGCCAACTTACTACAGCGAGAAATCTTGAGCAGCTGTGGCTGATTATTATTTACTATAGCTCTTCTTACAGGGCTTCTGCATGTACACTATGGCAGCAGACTTCCATGCAAAGTGTGATTTCATGTTCAGTGTCTGGCCTAAAGACACTTCAGCATGCAGAGTGGACACCAACCTTGCAGTTCATGGAAAGCTGGATCTACCACCTGAGCCACAGTCGCTTGAATCAGAAAAGCAAACAGTCACCACCCGAGAGCTCAGTGGGGCAGTTTATTTAACCTGCCACTTTTCTCACCGAGCAGAAGGATCCTCTCAAAACAACATAAAAGTCTATTTCTATTTTTTTTAAAAAATAGCAATCACTATTTAATTTCAGTTTTTAATACAAATATAAATGTCTGAATTTGGTTGTCATCTTGTTTAATTCTGAAAGGTCAGCTCCTTCAGTCGTAGTTACAGCAGAGCAGTGTAAATATGCAAAAATGTATATACAGCCACTAAGAAATATCATGTTATTCTGAGCTGCTGTGAATGTGTGGATAACAGTGTAAAATCACCGATACTGTAATCCTGTTGGCAAAGACAGAAATTTAAAACCCATCATTTATTGTAAGGTATTAAGTGTGACATACTATCCGCTAAAAGCTCTGCTTTTCAAACGATGAGGACACATGGAAGTTCTAGAACAGCAAAAGGATACTACAAAAAAGAATATTTATTGCCCTTTTAACTGCTTGTCACTTCATTTCATGTTAGTCATACCGTCCATTTCAAATGTTATCATACCATTCAATAAGCGTCATCACCGTGTATAATTCCCATACATATGGGCCAGTAGGGACCTCTTCCATCTTTTAGTAGGCCAAGTGTTCATACAGTAAAAGTTACTGTGGTGATCCAACTCTGTTCAAAGGGCCCCAGCTTGATGCAGGAAAGTTAAGCTTAAAGATATCTGGATAAACAACACATTTTAATTGATTGAATCAGGAATGGTGATAAAATGACACATGAAGATACTGCAGTTGAAATGCTAAAATGTTTCATTAGCCATTTATAGACACCCCATTTCAGTTTGTCAGTTTGTATAATCTCCTTTCATATATCTAGAAACAGACTGGAAAAGTTTTTTTTTTTTTTTTTTAAGTTAAATATGGGCAAATTCAAAACAGTAAAAAAAAAAAGAAATAAAACCAAAAAAATCTGTGAAACTCATGAATCTGAAATCCCCACATTTGAACAACTAATCTAAATGTATTTCAAGACTTGGGCGCTAAGCTGCAGTGGTGCTACTAGGTTTGACCAGATTGGTGTGTATACATGCATGCAAAACAATGGCAGTACTGTAATTAGAAATGTCCGAGTTGTTCATCCAAATCCTCCCTCTGTTAAATTGTGAGAATAAGATCACCTTCAAATGTTTGCATACATCTGTGCAGACATGTTGCAAATCATGCCGCTGTATGCCAGCATGTGGGTTCTTCTGAGACTGCCGAGCTTGTGTGTGTGTGTGTGTGTGTGCGTGTGTGTACATGTGTTTCTGCAAGCATATTGTAAATGTGTCCATGTTCATCTGTCTGTGTGCATTTCTGCATGTTGTGACGTATGTGTGTGTGTTTAGTCAGTGAGATGCGTCAGTAACTGGGGCAGAACTGATTGTTGCTGATGGCTGTAGGCAAACGCAGACCTACATTCTGCTCTGCCATACAGAGGAGGAGGAGGGGTGCAGGAGGTAATAAAAATTGGGGTCTCTCCTGTACTCATCTCCCTTTCATCTCCAGTCATAGTGTATGACAACCTCCCACACTGCTCTTCTTGGGCTTTTCGGTCTTTCGTTTTCGACTCTCTCCTCTGCCCTCCCTACATCCTTTCATTTGGTGTGGCTTGACACTTAACAGGCATGGGGTCTTACTCAGCATAAAAAGGAAGGGACTCTTGATAGCAGGAGGAAAAAGAATGAAGAAAAGAGAGATGATATTGGATAAAAGTGTCTCAATACAGCTTAACTGGTTTTTCAGGCTAGAGACACACTGCTCAAAATGCAGATTCATAAACACATGACATACAGAGTGAGGAATGCAGTGCATTAAAGGCACGACACTGAGCATCATCGTTCTGTCAGCAGCTGTTTACTGTACCTCCACAGATGCAGCTACCGCTGATTATACAGTGCTCCTTTGTATTTTATGAGGCAATTTGGGCTTTTAAAGGACTCTGAGGGAGTTAACGTTTTATAGTTACAATGTATATTTAAAGAGGAAGACTGTAATATTGTCGACCCTATTATTTTTTTAGCTGAACCTTTAGTGAAAATAGTTGGCACCATAACAGTAATGCTTTACTGGTCCCTAATAATTTCCTAGAGAAGTTTCCTGATTTGGCAGTGTGTTCTATATACTTATACTTTTGAGGGTGAGTTATGTGACGATCACCGTACATTTGTCTGTCTGTCTGTCTAGTCTGTCTGTTGGCAACATTACTCAAAAATGGATTTGGATGAAATTTTCAGGGAAGGTCAGAAATGACACAAGAACCAATTGATTAGATTTTGACAGCGATGCGTCTTATAGTCTGGATCCACGGATTTGTTAAAGATTTCTGTATCATTGCAAGATTGCGGCACGTCACTGTAACTATGACTACAAGTGAACACTATGTCAGCTGCCTGCTGATGATCACATGATTGCAAACCCACTACAAATCCACCACTGCGCACTTATCATGACTTATCCGTCGGAAATCATACAAGGAACAATTGGTTAAATTCTGGGGGTGTTTCTGAGTCCCATCAATTACCTACATATTTAAGTCATACGATTCGGAGTCTGTGCATAACGTACAAATGCATAACACACGACTGTGCTCAGCACAAGGTAATTTTGTTTGTGGGTACATCTATATTAAATGGACACATTCTATGGTGCCATGATTTCTGCCACGAATCTTTTCAAGATTGCAGCCGTCAGAAATGATGCAACGACTGAGCAGCCTTGGTGTCGTACTGCGCTCTCTAAGTGCTTTTCTTCTTAAGAGTGGATTTACTTTAGTTGAGGTTATAAGCTGGCTTTCTTTGAAAAAAACTGTTCTGCTCAAGTAAAACTTGAATATGACAATCACAACTCTGTCACAGGTCCAAAAATCTGTTCCTATGTAACTAAAATGCATTTTCAGTTACTGTTCTGTTTGTTTGGGACTTATGAATACATTCCAAATCAGTACGTTTCTGCCCTTTATTTCATTGCTTTACGATCTCTTGTTTTTAGCCAGCCAATCACATATCAGATGGAGAAGGACTTGTCGCCATGAAAACCCAGAAAGTAGCAAACGTGTAGATAAAGGGTTGTGTTTTAACCCAAACCACAAAAGCTGAACCATGTACTGTAGGTTGGATGCCTAAACTGAACCAAGCATTTAACATGTAGTTATTGTTGTGAAAGTGGAACTTTTCATTTCTCTTGATACTAGATGTGACTCAGCCTCTTTTATTAGACATTCATCTCTCGAAAAAGAAGCATGTTCATTTTGAACAGCACAACTTCCTTCACTTATGTGGACTTTGTGGCTCTTTCAAACTAGAAGTCTTCTCTAATGCACCACAGTCTTACCTTGTCATGAGTAAGTACATTTCTTTCAAAACATAACTGAGTGCAGTTTAGTTGAAAATGTGTCGCTTCGGAAGCCACTTACTAGTGACATGTTTGTTGGCTACCACACAACATTCTTTAGCTGCTGACTTCTCCATCAAACATGGCAAATTGCAGCAACAGTTTATTTTGTTTAATTTAGGCAGAAGCAGTGCTTTTTGTTTAAATAAAGTCACAAAAGTGAAAAACTACACTTGTCGATTCAAACCGCACCATTCTATCAAATTTAATAATTGATTTCTTGCCTGTGTTGCTGTGTATGACAAAATAAAAACCTGACACAGTAAGCTGTACAGACAGTGAATCCTACTAACCAAATTTAAAATGACATGAAGCACATCAAATCTGTGCTTCTTAGCTTGATAGAGTTCGATGGATGTAATCTGTTTTTTCCTGTTGGTCAACTGACCTTTTGTCCCAGGTTTTGAAGCACTGCTTCCCCGCTTTGAATCAAATGCGAGTGTCCTTGTGCATTCATGAAAAGATGATTGTCAGGAGGTCTGAAAAATTAGTGTGCAATCACTGTAATGACATTCTGTGGGTCCTTATCTGGTAGTGTCACACTCATGCTCGGCCATCGTGTGCATTCACACAACTAGAGAGAATACCACAATAACAAACATTCATTTCTGCAATGTCTTTGCTTTCAGTAAACACTATTTGTAGTCAAAGGGAATTTGCATCCTCACATTTTCTGAGCTATGAAGCCATGAAGAAAAAAAAGCCGATTAAGCCTCAAGTTAGAACAGTAAGTCAGCAGTAGAGCTTTCCATGGGTCCAAAAATTAGTGCCTGAACCCATTCATCCATCCATTTTCTATATACCACTTATTCCTCATAGGGTCGCGGGGGCCTGAAGTCTATCCCAACTGACTTAGGGTAAAGGCAGGGGACACCCTGGACAGGTCACCAGTCTATCACAGGGCTACACAGGGAGACAAACAAGCACATTCACATTCACACCTACAGACAGTTTAGAGTTACCAATTAACCTCAGCATTTTTTTAGACTGTGGGAGGAGGCCAGAGTACCCGAAGAAAACCCACGGGAGAACATACAAACTCCATGCAGAAAGATCCCAGGCCCAGGCAACCAGGGATCTTCTGTGTCTGAACCTAAAGATCTACAAATGTACTACCAGAAACTAAACCAGACCCATTTATTGTTTGAAAACTGGGACCCAAACTCATACTGAACCTGACATGCTAGACCCCCCGAGCTTTCTCAAATTCACAATTTTATACTTCACACCTCGCTTCAAGCACCAGCTACCATGCTGCATGGCAGTCCTTGAAGACAGAATGTTCTCTCTTAGTGTCTGTAGATGTCGACTGATGAATCCTCTCCAATCCTATTGCTCGACAAGACTGTAAAAACACTGGAATGCATTCAGTGTCAGTGTCTTTTTAATGCTCATTGCTAGTGTTTTTCATTTTCTGGATTTGTACAAAATGTGGTCCTGGCAACTAGGGTATAATGAAAAAAAGAAGAATATTTTGGTTATGGAAATTTAAAAAAAAACAAACAAAAAAACCAAGGTGTAGTTAGGCTTCACAACTAAGACACTCAGCTGAGGTTACAGAAAGATCATGTCATGGTTCATGAATAAATAAGAATAAACAATAAACAAGTCATTTCTTGCTATGTTAGCACTAAATGAATGACTCACTTAAATCATAAGCAGAGTTGTCTAATATGGATGTCATTTTAGGAATACTGAGCTGGAAACAGAAACACCAGCTGCTTCTGTTTGAAGCTGCTGCTGGCATCTTTGTGAAGATATTAAATCAACATCTCTGTGACATAATCAACATCAACATTTTGAGACGGTACTGCATTCCTGTCGTTGTGTCCATCTTCTGTATCTCTCATGAAACTATTACTTTTTATTTTTATGTGTTTTGTTTTTGCTTGTACCACCTTGTTTTTATTATTATTATATAATTATTATTATATAAATTACTTATCTTGTACCCTCATTCTGTTTTCTGGACATTGGTGACAAATTCTGTAGCAGCAGAAGTGACTGCTGGTTTTATTTCTTTTGGCACCAAAACAAAACAGAAAGTTCTTGTCACGTCTCTCTGATAGAACTTCCAGCTGACGATAAATCACTCTCTTAAAATGATGACAGCTCACCAGATGACAGCAATATCAGCTGACCTATTGCAAGATACTGATAACACTGCTGTCTTAAGAACAGCTCACATCTGCTTTTAGTATGCAATATCAGTTTTGCTCAAGTTCTGCTGCTTCCTCTCAAAAGAAATGCGGAGTCATCTGCTTTTAAGGTCAGCTGACCCCTGACCCCACCCAGGCACACTGCTCTGAGCACATTCTGCTTTGCATGTGTATGTGGACATCTGCAGAGTCCATCACCACACATAACTGAAACGGTCACTCCAAAATGTACTTAGTCTTGGCTCACAAAAAACTATACAAATATATAGGCTAACAATTGCTGATTTTAATACTCTACTGAATATTTTTAGAGAATGATACTGTTATTTATGTAAATATGCTTTCAATTCAGAGTTAGAGAAAAAAATGCAGTGTCAAATAGAACATACACTATCAGTCAAAAGTTTGGGGTCACCCAGGCAATTTCACATTTTCCATGAAAACTCACACATGTTCCACTTTTGTTGTCAGACAGCTCAATGAGTATGAAGCTGTTATTAAATCACAAATGACATGTTAACCAGTAGCCATTCCCAACCTGAGACTGCTGATAAAATTCTTATTTTATGATTCTAACACAGAGAACTATGAATATAGCACAAATAGAGACATCTGGATTTGACAAATTTCTGCTCTGTTCTTATTTAAGACAACTACAGTCACTAGTTATGCATTTGAAACTGTGCATTTCTCTTGATACTAGATGTGACTCAGCCTCTTTTATTAGACATCCATCTCTTGAAAAAGAAACATGTTCATTTTAGACAGCCCTACTTCCTTCACTTACAGGCTTACAGGCTCGTCATATGTAGTTCACTGCAGAGTCTGAATCATCCTGTTCTTTTCAGGTCATTTTAAAATCCACTGACTAATGTTCTGATTTTACCAGCATTTCAAAAGCAATAACTATTAAGTATCGATGAAAAAAGCTTCCTTTGTCTTATTGTATAGCTCTGTCTTCACTGTCATGCCTGCTCAGGGAGTCAAAATGGTTCAATCTGTTAAATGGTCCAAATCTAACAAGCCAGAGAACTAATCAGGCTCAGGTATGCTGTGACCTGTGTGACTATCAACAGAAGCATATGCTAAATGTTTAAGTTTTTGTTATCACAACCAAAAAGTTTAAACATTAAATACATGAAGTAGCAGCAGAAGAAGGTAACATGCCATACTATTATGCATCTGTAATGTATGTTCTGAAAGCAAATGTAAGACTAAAATATTGTGCACTGGGTATGATTTAAGAACACATTCCTCTTGCAACAAATGCAGTTTAAACTAGTTGGTGAGTGATAAAAGCAGCACTGAGCCTGAGGAGGAAAAAACACAAGGCTAAATCAGCGAGAGCCTGTTATTTTTGTAGACCAATCAAGCTCCTTAAAGAGATGAAGAACCTCTCTGAGCATCCAACCAAGGATGCCGGGGCACATTCACAGGGAGTGTGTTGTTTGTGAGGAGTGTTTAGCCCCCATCAAAGGGAATCCTAAAGGTAAAGCTCCCTCTGATGCATTTGCAAAGCTACCCCGAGGACTGAAAAGAGATGAACAGACCAAACTCTTCAGCTGCGAAGACCATCTTGAATCTGGTAAGATAGGAAATATTTTATTGTCCCCTTGGAGAAACTTTTTGTGGACCTCCCTGCATCATTCCCTGATGACACAGCTCATACAGTTGGCATGAGAACAGATGTTTTATGCTCTATGGACTACAAAGGTAGTGCATCTATGACTGGGTAAACTATGGTGTTTTAAATCTTTTTTATAATACCAGTAAATGTAATGAGTAATGTATGTTGATGCTGACAGATATGTATGCTTATCTGTCATCATGTGGAAAAGTTCAAGTCCCCGAGGACAGAGTCGAATCTAGTCACTAACATTTTTTTTACTGTGGAACTCTGGCTGTCATGTGTCCAGAGATTTTCCAACACTCACTACAAAGAGTCTCTGGAGGGCCTCTGCCAGGTGCTTTGCATTACAGGCGAAGAGCTGGAGTTGCTCACAGCCTCATGGACAGCTATTCTGATAATCTATTTATTTATGTTGCTGTATTTTTGTCAGTCATGAAATGTAACTGAAACAGACACTGTGTCTAGTATTATTAGTCAAGTGAGTATTCCAAAAGTATTATTTTTCGATGCACATTTTCACAACTCCAAACAATGATTTTGAATGCTTTTTGGATTTAAATTATTTTCTGGTGATATGTAATTGTGTAGCAAGGGTGGGTGTGGTCTAAAGTGACTTCATTACATAATTACTAGGCAGCTTTATCACCTCAGGAAAAATGATTTAAAAATTAAACTGACACTGAAGAGTCATAAATTGTAAAGTGCCTTTCAGGCAGATGTATCACTTCTGAAATGTTATGGTTAACAAATTTACTGGACCCAAATGCAGAACGCAAAGATGATGCAGTTTACAGAGGTGTATTGCAGAACTGTTTGTCTGATGAAGGGTAAAACCACCAGAATCACTCCAAAGATGTTTGGAGATAGAGGAGATGGCTGTGGCATCAAACTAACTTATCCTAAGTGATTTACAGACTGAGGGTTTGTAAAAGGAATGAGTTGATGAGTAGATGACCAGAGGAGACTGACTTGGACCTGAGTCACAAAGAGATTGCTGGTTAGACAAGGAATCATATAAGGAAGTAGGTACTACTAAGAGAGATGGCTAACCACATGGCCACAGGAGCAGGCAGAACCGTCTGGTGAGGAGTAAGGTAACAAGTTGAAGTTTAAACACTGCAGCAGATGATTAACGGGATGAGTCTCAGGTGAGACAGTTGATTTCTCCTGCTCAGATACAGCTTCACACTCACAGACACAGAACAGGGTCAAACAAGAGAAAAACAGGAGAGGGAAACTCAAAAAATAGCAGGGAACAGAATGATAGTACTGTGACATGTAAAACCAAACCTATTCACACTTACCACTTGACAATCAAGTATTTTGTTGCTAATAGTCAGCACAGAGCATAGAGAAGAAAAGGCACAAATTAACAGCACAAAAAAAATCACCTTTACCCCCCATTGTCATCACATTCCAGAGATACAACTAAACTTGAAATGTTAGGACCTTGATGTACAACAGTGAACAAAAGATCTAATTCTAAGAAGATAGCAGGTGAGAAAACTTAATCAGGGTTTGCATGTGTATGACTTCATACTAACAAGTCTTTCTGGCCCTTCACTATCTCAGTGTGAGGCATCTTTAAATAGAAATCAGGTCCCCAGTTAGGAATGCAGTAAAACCTTGTCAAATTGATTTAACCTGGCTGGAATCTGTTGCTCTACCATACGCAGCTGTTAATACACCCACACTGTTTTCATGACTCTTTGAAGTATGTTTACTTTCTACATTGGTCTGATCATTTTCAGGAAAGGCCTCATGGGAGATAATGAGAACCAAAGGAGGGTTTTTGCAGCGCCTGAACACGTACTGTTTCATTTTCTGCAAGGTCCAAGTGAGCCAGTAAATTTCGCTGGGTGTTGCAAGGCTGGCTGTGTGCAGGAAAGACAAGACGATGCATGGATTTATGGATGCAAATAAACATACAGGGAGGGTTAGATTAAGACATGAAACGCATCGGCTGTGTGATATACATTACACCCTTCCGTCAAGGTCACCACAGAGGACCATTGTAGCCACAGGAATGCTAACAAACATGTACACATATACAATACATATGTACATCCACACAGAAGATGCATAGGTGTGTCTTCTCCTGCACCCATACGAGGTCTCTGTCATAATGCTGAAGATTTGGCATGAGCTTAGAACTGAGCATATGTGTGTATATAGCTTGTCCCTATATGCATAACACAGAGTGTCATGTCTTTCTCACCTGCTCTCTATAGATACAAGGACTTGCAAGTTCAGCCAGAGTGAATCTTCCAACTTAAACATCAGAGATGTCCTAGTCTAATTGACATCCCATATCTGGAATCCTGTTTATGAGTAAAGTTCATGGCTCCTTTGGTTTTTAAAGCTATAGACTAGAGGTGTAAAGATTCACCGATATGAACCAGAAATCGATTTTAATTTTAAAGATATGAATACATCGATCGGCGGACCACTGGATCGATTTATATCTACTGTGAAGTGGCTGATGTTCGGTTGTAAAGTTATAAATCAGTCGATTGGAGCTCTGCTACTAAATATGGCCACTCCAGTCTTGCGAGACTCCTACAAGAGTAACATTCAATTGATGTGTTTGCTAGCGCTTTACAATACACCCTCAAATCTTAAATCCAAAGTTTCGAAGACTTTTGAATTTTAAAAGAATGATGTAAAGGTGGATAAAAGTCTGGCCATTTGTAAAATATGTAAAGCTGTGATTAAGTACAGCGGTAGCACGACTAATCTGAGCACTCACCTACTGAGACCACACAGAGACACCGATGCGGGCGACAAGGGATATGTGAATGTTAGTGCTAGCAAAGCTAGCGCATCCTCTTTTATGTTTTTTTTCTCTATTTTGTGCCATGAAATATGCCATTGAAATGTGTTAATGCTGAAAAGTTTTTGCAAAGTTTATGTATTGCAACATACTGAAGGGGTTAATGTTAATATTTTGGTATATTTAATACAGCAACAGTCTGTCTTGTCTGTGTGTATTTGAAAAATAAACACAATGACATTGTTCTGACCGGATACATTTCTCTTTCATTTTTTTCACCATACAAATAGATTCAAGCTGCATTGAATCGCATTGCATGGAATCGCATTGTAATGTATTAAAATGGATTATTAGTGAAGCATATTGTAATCCACATATCTAGATTCTTATTGGATCGCCTCTTAAAAATTAAGACTATTTTATCAAGCTCAGACCTTGAGATGATCATCCACACTTTTATTTCCTCGCGATTAGATTACGGCAACTCTCTTTTTATGTGTTTTAATAAGAGCTCTTTGAACCGTGTACAAATCATTCAGAATGCTGCGGCGAGGCTTTTAACAGGAGCTCGTAAGTGGGATCATCTGACTCCAATTTTATCTGCCTTACACTGGCTACCTGTTAAATTCCAGATTGATTTTAAAATTTTAGTCATTACTTTAGAGCATTACATGGACAAGCTCCACAATACATTTGTGATCTTTTATTTCCATACACTTCTTGTTGGTCTCTCAGATCTTCTGAACAAAATTTTTTGATGGTACCAAAAACTTGCTACAAAACTAGAGGTGATTTGGCATTCCAGTCTGTTGCTCCGGGTTTGTGAAATGGTTTACCGAGGTCCTTGCATCTGGCTGATTCAGTTGATTCTTTTAAAAGTCAGCTGAAAACACCACTATTTAGACAAGCTTTTGGGTGACTAAATGGTTGGTGACTGTATTTTAATATCATGTTGTCATGTGTATTTATGTGCTGTTTTTATTATTGTCATTTTGCATTCTATTGTGAAGTACTGTGAAACTTTTCTGTGAAAAGTGCTATAGAAATAAAGTTTACTTACTTACTTACTTACTTAAGGTAGAGATGCACACCCCTATTTAACACAAAAGCTGTACCAAATTAAATGTAATATCTAGACCAGGGGTCACCAACCTTTTTGAACCTGAGAGCAACTTCAAGGGTACAGAGTAGTACGAAGGGCACCTTGTTTGATACAAACTTCCTCAACAGCAAAGTTGCGCCATCATCTTTAAACAAAAATAATAATAATGAAAATAATATGTCAAAAGACTGTCTGATCACATTTATGTTAATTATTCCTTACAATAATTATGAACAACGATTTCCACAACCATGACGGTAGGAAACACGCACATACACACACACACACACACACACACACACACACACACACACACACACACACACACACACACACACACACACACACACACACCATATATGGAAATCTGTTCCAATATTTAAAAGTCAGAGGTATCCCTTCTCTGAAACTTTAGTAAATATCTTTCTTGGCAGTTTTGTATGAATCAGCATATTTGCAGCATTTTGTTCAAAATCACACCAGTTACATTTCTGTGCAAATTATCACTTCTAACATTTTTAGGAAATCATTAACTGTCATCAAATCATGTTTCATTTGTGCAAACCACTACGTTTGTAACATTTTTGAACAATTCATGAACTCTGTCCCATGTTTGTACAAATTATCAGTTATGGAAGAAAAAAATCAACTCTTTCACATTTTGAAATGAATCCTATCACATTAGTACTAATCAGCAGCATTTTTCACCAGCATTGCAACATTTTTAACAGATCATAACAGCAAATCATTACGTTTTCAACTAATTATTTCACCACATTTTTGTGTAATGGCACGGTGTTTTGAATGATAACATATGTTACCTCTTTCTCTGTCTGTAAATGTGTGTTAGTGGGAATCCTGGCATTGCAGAGCTTATCATGTCTTACCTTTACCTTGCAGCTCACAGTTCAGATGGTTCAGTTTCCCAGTGATGTCCGTTAAAAATGCAAGTGTCCTCAGTGTCCTCAAGCAGCAAGGTGTCTTCCCCTTTGAACTGCATGAACTCTTTGATTTCGGCCAACAGTGACAAAAAACGTTGCAAAACTGTTCCCCTGCTGATCCATGGGGTTTCTGTGTGTAGTAACAGGTCACCATGTTCAGCTGACAGCAGCACCTTCAATGTCTGGATCACCTCTGCATCGTACAATGTAGCCTGCATGGTGACCCGTCATGGAGGAGCCTCGTCAGTCGTCGCTGAAACAAGCTTTTCTAATGGTACATTTTTATCCACGAAGAAACTTTTCACCGCGTAGTAGATGCCAAAGCTGCCTTTAAGTCCCGGGTTTTCCTGTCCGTAGTGCGCATCCAGTCCATGTGCGCTAGCAGGTGGCTAGTTAGCATGGAAGCTTTGTGGTGGCTAAAGTCGCGTCTCTCCACATTGCGCCGCTTTGCCGACGCAATAGTCGCCCCGCAAATAGGACACATATATTTATCTTTCACTGTCGTGAAAAAGAACTCTTCCTCCCAGTCATCGTGAATAAATAGTGTTTTCTCTTTCACTTCTCTGTCATGTTTTGGGAGTAAAAACCACGTCTAGCTTCCCAAAGTGTCTGCACCCGGAAGCTTAGCAGAAGTACGTGGTGGTTTGACATGCGCAGTTAACTTTGACTCGGACAAGGTCGAGGTTCATTTATACCGAAGACATTTTTGTTTTTAAAAAAAATTGTAATAAATATTGTAATTTAAAATCTGCATTAATGTAAGCATTTTTGATTTAAAAAGAACAGCAACTATAATTTTTTATAAGGAATTTCATGGTGACTAGTGTTATTTTTAGAACATGTGTAGAGGGCAACTCACATGGTCTCTGCGGCAACCAGGCGCCCGCGGGCACCGTGTTGGTTACCCCTGGTCTAGACACTGCGTCCTGAAGCCGTCATGAGGTTGGTCCATTGTTGTCTCATTTCCAAGCATTTCTCTGACATGATACATTTGCGGTTGCAGGATCATTCAAGCCACTCTGACCTTTGAGCTTTGAACCATGATTTTGATTTTTGAAGGCATCATTATACTTCGATATTCTAAAAGTACAGTACATTTTACACACAGCTTTTACTTCACATTCATTCCAGTATACAAATATGCATCACATTTTCTTGACTCCCTCACCTGTATTTTGTCCTAGCTTGCAAAAATACACAAATATTATCAAACTATAATGTTTAGCTCAGAAACTTTTTTCAGCTCAAAAATAGAAACAGATACACATTAGATAACACCCCAGTGAGAGAATTTCTACACAAACAATAACTGCCTCAGGATACATTTTTGTCATGAGTTGTGGCTTTAAAGGAGTCATACACAAGTAGCACAGTGATATTAACAATATTAAGAGAAAAGTTGTGAAAACAGTTACATATTCTTAGAGTTATTAATCATAAAAGTCATCAAAAAAAACCAAACAACAAGCAAAGTATTTTCATCACTTTTAAGTGTCTATGCGGGATCACACCATGTAGTGCTAATTTAGCTCTTCGAGGTCATTTTGATTCTCTGATGTTTCTGACATTAACCCGTACATCGACCAACTTACTTACTAGCATTTGCCAGCCATAGTGTGCAGTGTTGAATGTTGTTGGTTCCTTAGGTTTGTTACATACTTATGAAACCCTGGAAGTCTTAAACCATGTGTTTGTGACATCCGTTACAACAGACTGCAGTTTCAAGGTTTAAATGAGCAGTCAGTGGGGAGCCATGGATTGACTGCTTATTTTGCTCATGATATATCTTCTGGTTTATAAAAAAATATATTATATGGGTATGCTAACAAGGTTAAAAAAACTGCTTTTTGCTGGAGGGGGTCATGACATTTTACGCAAATTTTTATCTGTGTCTGGTATATTTGTGTCTGGTATATACAGACAATACTCATTGTTTAGGGTATATCGCTCGTTAAAGCTGGAGAACTATGCAATATATGACTGGATGGCTGAAAAGGAACAGTAAATCAGTGGCAAAGATATTGTTGATTAGAAACATATTTGTGACACATTAAAAACCAACAAGATATACATTTCATCAACCTCAGAATGTAACTCAACAGTAACTGAATGTAATTCAGCTGAATAGGAATGTTATTTATTGAAGACAGAGCTGTATCGGTGTAGCTGAGGAAGTCATTTAGACTCATTGGTAACTGTGTTAATACCCAGTCTGAACTCATGCCGAGAGAACAAGAAGAAAGAGCTATTTAAAGTGACTTCAGCATCATTGGTTAACCCACATGCAGAGGCTGCTGGAACTAAAGGGCGCCACCTCAGCTGATCAAAAGTGTTACTGGTCATTTTATAATAAAAACTATCTATGTTTGTTTAGATATAACAATATCAAAATGTGTTTTATGTAATGTATGCTATTATTAGTCTGGAAGAGTAGCAGTAGTTTTCTATTTGATTCATGTCTCTCCTGGGGGCAGTTTGTCACCCAAAACTGAATCAGTTGGTAGTTGTGTAGTAACACACGCACACAAGAACTCTGGAATTTAGTCAGCATTGGTGTAGAAACTACAGAAAGGGCTTGGCTAATATCAACTGGGCTTCCTAATTAGCTAAGCAAAGTAGTTTAAAGGTAAAACCGAGCTTAACGCTTAACACTTTTCTTAGGAAATTGAAAGCACCTGTCTACAGATGTTGGAGTTGCAGCTAAGCATCAAATACTGTTCATTATTCTACTGGTCAGAAGTATGAATAAAGTTACTTGTTGTTCTTTATATACACTTTGTCCTCTACATCAGAGTAGACATTCAAATAATGCATTTTTATTACAAGACTAATGTAGTGACATAACTCTTTTACATAATAATAATAATAATAATAATAATAATAATAATAATAATAATAATAATAATAATAATAATAATAATAATAATAATAATCTTTAAGAGAGGTGCTATACTTTCTGGTAGCATATTAATACAGAAATTGAGAAAACAGATATCTCACAAGAAATCATTAGCTGCTTGAGCTGGAAGTGCAGTACAGGACTTTTGTACTTCTGCAAGAAATCAAGTTCTTTACCTTGGCTTGTGAAAGATTTTTTAGTTTATATATTCAAAGGGAAATTCTCTTTCCCCATCCTGGCTTCAGAGAACATGGTCAGCTGCAGAGTGAGGGATGTCTGACACCTTAGAAAGATTTCAGTTGTGCTGGGGCTGTAACCCTACCCTTCCAAGCAGTAACCCCCTGGTCTTTACGGGTAAATCACCTATGCTACATAACAAATGTAAATTGGCCAGTACGGGGATCGAACCCACGACCTTGGCGTTATTAGCACCACGCTCTAACCAACTGAGCTAACCGGCCAGGCAATAACCAAGGATAGCTAAATCTGTAGACAGACTTCGATTTGACAGACCTGAAGAACCAATTCTATCAACTTGTTGAAGGGAGCTTTCTGTTATTCTCGCTCAGAACCCCTTTCCAGTTCTGACATATGGCTAAGTTATTCCAATACTACAACTTGCCACTGTGTAGTGTACAGTAGCTGTACAGTGTCTGAGCAGTGATAGCTGAGCTGATGTACCCGACCTGGAGTGAGTAGTGCAGGGGTAGGTGGCAGGAGGAATTTAATGGATCTGTACATTCTAGAAGAAGCAACAGGGCAGAGTGACTTTGAAGTCGTTTTAAGGCAAGGAGTGATTCTTTTCTCATAAAAAAGTCAAATTACTTTCTAAATTCAAAACATTTACTCGCTGGCAGATAATATGAAGAATTATATGCACCATGTTGTAATAGATCAGCCTCTAAGCAGTAGAATAAAAACAAAACAAGCCCACTAGGTCAGATACAGCAGTTGAGTATGTGAAATCAGTCTGAGCTGGATGTACCAACATATAACAGTAACTCAGAAAACTATGAGGAATGGAGAGACTAACGGTTGAACTGTATGATGTTTTCTTTCATGGATAAACCAATAGACTCGTGTCACACTTGAAAGCATTAGAAATTTTTTGAAATCCTGACACAAATAACTGTCTGTCCAGGTCAGGGAATGTGATAAATCTGGATTGTCAAGACGCAATCCTCCACACACACCACACTCCACTGGTATGTAAATGTATCAGACATTTACCCCCTGCTGATTTTTTTTGTTATAGGCGAGAGGTCTTCGGTCGGTGTGTGTGTGTGTGTGTGTGTGCGCGCGCCCGTGTCTGCATGCGGCCATGTGACAGACCGTCCGGAGTTGTCCAGCCTCCTTTTTTTGACTCGCTTGCAGTTGCATGGATCGTATTACTGGCTGGTCTCCCCGCACCGCTGAGCCCACCGCCTCTGCACCAATCACAGCCTGCCTTTTCTTACGCGCACATGCATGCACGATCGCACAGACTCTGACATACACACACACACACACACACACACACACACACACACACACACACACACACACACACACACACACACACACACACACACACTCACGGCGACACATCGCTCCGGTTCTCCGCTGCCTTCACATGCGTCCGCACCGACTCCGCGTTGCGCTGGCTGCGCAAAGATGAGCGTGGTCGTCCCGGTACCATCTGAACGGTACCATCCCGTCGCCTGACTGAGTCAAAGCCAGAGAGAGAGAGAGAGAGAGAGAGAGAGAGAGAGAGAGAGAGAGACAGCGAGAGAGAGTGAGAGACCATCTTTTCTCCCTCCAAACCCATCTTACCTTCGCCTGGAAGAGACCGCAGCGCCAGCTTGTTTCGGCATCTTGATTTTTCACCCCTCCTCCTCCTCCTCCTGTTCTTTCTGCATCCTTTCGTGATTGTCGGTCTCCCGGTTTAAAGGAGAAACCGGAGAGCCCCATCGTAATTTTGTGGAAATACATTTTGTATTTTTTTTCCCTGCTGGGTGTTGGTAGCGCGCAGTTGGTGCGCGCTTCTGCAAATTCCGGTGAATGGTGGATTTGGCAAACATGGAGACCGTGGAGAAGGAATGCGGGGCCCTCGGGGGTCTGTTCCAGGCGATTGTCAACGACATGAAGGTAAATAAAAGTTGCTGTTTTCTTTCCTCTCCCTAATATTTCATCGGATCTGTGATCATGGCTCCACACATGTGCTGCATCCCTGAGAACAGCCACAGCCTCACCATAATGGAGCTGGGGTCGTTCTCAGGTACTCGTTTAAAATTCTGATTTTGATTGTATATGACATGAAGATGGATGAATGACGGCGCCGTTTTACTGACAGAGATGCGGCGGCCTGGTGGGTTGTTGGTGCGAAACCCGGCCCCCTCCTCCGCCACCATCACCAGAATATTGGCTGCGCATGCAAACGTCAATGCATCCATTTTCGGACGCACTTGAGGTGATCATGAAATCCGCGTAAAAACAGAACAAGACCTCGACCGTCACAAATCAGCCAGCCCGCTGTTTTCATTCAGGTTCATCTGGCATTTTGCGGTGAGACGCGCAGAATTCGGGGTTGTGTGTCAGTATGAACATGGGCATATCAAAGCCCTCTGTGAGCCTATATTAGCCAATTCATGTCAATGGCTTTATGGAGCACGGTGGCATATTAGAGAGGCCTATAAAAATCCGATCACATCTGCGTCCGTGCCGCGTATGGCACATTCCTCTGGCCTTCATACACGTGTGAACCGGGGTGGGTAACTGCTTGGGAATCATCGCCATCGTCTTGTTTTCCAGAAAAGGTGCACGCTGCACTGTTCAGCAGCCTCCCTCCTTTTTTCAATGGCTGGCCCAGTGTGCGTCTCCGTTAGAGTGCAGCGTCATTGATTTTCTGTCAGGCTGATCTGGCAGGAAAACATGAAGGCGTGAGAAGCCGTGCAGCCGTCAGACAGCCAGTCTCCCTGCCTCTCCGTCCGTCTGTCTGTTCCCTCTGCCTGTCTGTCTGTCCGGTCAGTGATTCTGCAGCATGATGGCTCCAGCATGGCACTATCAGCGGCCACTGCCAGGCTTTAGTGGTTCAGTACCCACCCAAACAAAATGCACTGTGAGCTCTTGTGCTGCTGGAAGGTGTTTCAGATGAAAGCCTCCATGAAATGATTCAAATACAGTCTGTTAACCTGCCTGTCAGACGCCCAGCAGCCCTGCATGCTTTCCTGTCTGTCATTCCATGTCTTACCTCTCTCTTTGTCTCTCCCATTTTAAATGTTGTTTATTCATCCCTGTATCTGCAAATGTAATATTTGTAATAGGAGATGTAACTTTAACAATTACCCCCCTTCTTTGGAAATGATAATGCTATTCACTTCCATATTACGTTGCTTTCTGTATGACCCTAGAAGCTAGAGGTCACAGCAAATGCTACACTCTCACTGTGCCTTAAGGACAGATTACTGGCTTTCTGCTGTCAGTGAGACATGCAGGAGAAAGGGATACACAAACATGATCCCAGATATCAATACTAATCCACGATTAGTAACTCCTTCTGATAGTAAATATGGATCAGATTAATTTTAGTATATTTCAAGTCAATATTGCACAGTATAAAGGTACATCATGAAATAACTGAATAAAAAAATATCCAAACAAAAAGCATTATGAGCAATCTTTAGATAGATTTGAAGAACAATGTTGAGCACTGAAGCAGTAGAGGCAGACCTATTCTATTAGTCCCAAGTGCAGGTCAGGCTGTAAAACACACTGGATCCTACACTACCTATAGACTATGCTGCTAGTAGCATCTTTCCTCAGGCCATCCCCTCGTCCTTAAACTGCATTCAAAATGTTCAGTCTGCAGCTCCGAACTCTGACAACCCCGAGGACATCATATCTCCCTGTACAGCCAAAGTACACATGATACAACTGCTTTCACACAAGGGTAAAACTCGTGACCAATAAATTGAGGTCAAATACTGAAGGAAATAGCATGTATTCCAGATTGAAATCAGGAATTACAGCATTGCATTTTTAGTTTAATAGCATGAATATTTTGGTTTTAGTGTGGAAATATTCTCTATAAATCAATGGGAGGATCAAGGTGCATAAAGTACATGTTAGACAAACTGCCTTGTGCAAAGAAAAATACAAAGCAGTATAGATACTGTGCCATAGACAGTATGCCTGCAGCCTGCTCTGTAAAAACAAACAAACAAACAAATAAACAAAAAATCTGATTCTAAGAAATATTAAGGGCTTATAACCCTCATTTGCAAGATACAGATTATTTTAGTTCTGCCTTTGGGCATGTATTATATTTTATATGCTGTGGTAATCCTATAGCAGGGATGTCAAACTCATTTTAATGCAGAGGCCACATTCAGCCCAGTTTGATCTCAAGTGGACCAGGCGAGTTAAATCAGAGCATATTAACCTACATAAAACAACTCCAAATTTCCCCTTTTTGTTTTAGTGCAAAAAAAGTATTTTCTGAAAATGTTCACATTTAATGAACTATCTTTTACAAAGCATTGTGAATAACTTGAAATTTCTATAGAAAAATAAATAAAATTTCAACAACATTACACCTCATTTATCATTACCATTTACAGATCACAGTGTATCTACAAAGACACAAAACACTTAGTGACAGGTATCTGGAACTGAACAATACAGTTTTATTTATTTATTTATTTATTTTAATTTATGATCAAAACAACTTGTCAAGATCTTGAAAATATTTAAAGTTTACATTCATTTCCACATCTGTGTGGCAATCCTGACCACCTCAACGGACTCACCACACAGAACCTAAAGTGGGAACTATTAAGGAAAAGGTTTAGTTATCTCCCTCCCTTGTAAATATATTCATGAAAAATACACAAAGGTTGTGGCAGTGCATCAACCACAGGGTTCCACCAAAACAAACTCAGTGATACTGAAGCTGTGGACTGACATTATATTGCACAATGATCAATGTCTTCAAATATTTTTATAGTAAGTAGTCATTTTCACCTCTGTAATTTTTAGACTTTGCGAAGTCATCCCACGGGGCAGATTGGACCCTCTGATGGGCCAGTTCTGGCTTGGGGCCGTATGTTTGACACGCCTGCTCTATAGCGTCCATCTAAATCAATGGCATGAATGTCACAGACAGGACTCACATGTACGTGCTTTAGGATTCAGTGGTCTCAAGCCTCATTCAGTTTAAATGGGGTGATGTCATGCAACACATACGTGTGAGTCCTACTGTTTGCCTGTAAATCCCAGACTGTACACATGATAGTATGAAAAATATTTATCTTAGCTTGCTTTGTGATTGGAGATTAGCAGCAGCTACACGGATTATTAATTTGCACTCTGGTAAACATAGAGGAGTTTCTTTTGACAGCTGTATAATGGAATGCATCTGCCACAGGGATCATAAATCAGGGCAGTTTCAAAGGTTCCATACTAATGGAAAATCACTATTCTGCCAAATACAACCATTTTGAGATGATAACAGACTACAGAGTGCTCATCCCTTTGAAAAGTGCAGCATGTACTGCTCTGTAACAGACGACAGGATGTAGGTATCAATTGAACAGGTAGAGAAAATGTTTTGCATCTCTGCCATACATCAGAATCAACTTGTTCTCTCAAGCGCTGATGCTCAGACACAAACAAGCAGAATCACAGTTCAAAGAATATCACTATAAAGGCTTCTCCCTGCTTCTCCCCGTCTCTGTTTATCTCTGTTTCATCCATTATTCATTGCTTTTCTAATGGTCATCCTGTTTATGTTACCAGCTCACTCTGAAGTATATGGGTCAATAAATTGGGTTAAAAACTATACTGCCCTAATCTGGAATGGATGAACTCCACAAGCCTCAATGAGGCAATGAATAGCTGTCAGTGAGTGGATGAGAGTCACTGAGTCATAACCCTTAAACTCTCTCTGATTCAACATGAAGCAATGTGTCTTTAATCAGTTTTAATGCTCACCAAAGAAGAAGCCATTTGTCAAATGAAACAAAAGGATTAATAGTTTTTCTTCATGCGTTCTCGGAAACAGGCTGACTTGGTGATCAGATTGATGCAAGACTCACGCAACCAAATAGTGACTCGAGAGGAGACATTTTTAAAATACCAGTTCAATTGTTCTGCTCGTATCGCTGAAGTCCACACAATTCTCTTACAAATGCATTAAGTACAGAGATATTTTACAGTGGAAGTCCACAAATTAATATATAGCTGAATTATTTATTCATATTTGTGGAATGAACTATTTTAAAAATAGAAAATAAGAAAAATACACCAATTCATTGGTTTCTAAAGGCAGCCTAATCCTTATTGTCGCTTTAAGACACTGTATTCTTTAAATACATCAAATATTGACAACCTACAAATTATCTAATTGCTTAGTCTTGTACATGTATTTTTATCATATGCAAGTTTGTGATTGAACATGACCTTGTGATGGACTGGTGACCTGTCCAGGGTCAGCTGGGATAGGCTCCAGGTCATGTGACCCTCCATAGTATAAAGCAAGTATGGATAATGGATGGATGGATGGATTATGAAAACAACAATCGCTTTTCCATTAATATGTCAAATATTTAGCCAATTTTAAAATATATTATTCAAATTTATCTCATTTGGTGAACATATGAAGCCACTCTGTCAAGCTTTGTAAAGCAGCTCCTCGTGATTCCCAGGGTCTCACAATTGTCATCGTTTCCATACAAATTCAATCTGATTCAAAAGATTTGGCAGCCTTTTTGGGGTCTCCAGTAGAATTTTGGATTTAACTCTTAACTTCACATCTATAATATCAGAAAATGTTACTAAGCTGTAAACCATATGTAGCCCTCCTACTGATATATACTTTGGTTTTATAAAGAAAACCTTGGCATAGGAGATCAACCAGCGTGAGCTACTGAATTACCTTCGGATTCTTAAATATACACTGTGAGTGTAGGCATAGCTCTCATGCATAACTTTCATATCATTTAAACAGTTAGACTTACATCTAGCACTGAACACATTACCAACACATAACATCAATGACTAGTCTGTTAGCATAAAACATAGCAACATTTATTCACCTCAAAATGATGATAAACAGTTTAACATGAAATTACAAACCCAAAATCACCCGGGATTTAGTCTGTCCTCTGGTACCAGACCTTTGTGCACAGTTGGAGCTCATGAAGAAACACACACGGATAGAAAGTCCCGCTTCAGCTTCCAAAAACCACAAAGTTCAACTTCAATGTCCAAAAAAACAAAGGCCGTTCAACAGTCTTCACCGCCTCGGTACCTCACCACGATCCTTAACTCTGTCCCTCCTCACTCGGCGAGCGGCAGCTGTCGGTTGTCTGGTCGCTAGCTTGTTCGTTTTCCACCGGTAACTTTTCCTCCATTCTCCTTCATCATCGCCGTCCACTTTGCGCGCTTCACTCTCCATCCCGCCTCTGCAGCGATTCAATTGGCCCCCATGTCCATCACAACATAACAATCATTGGCCAACTATATCAGATTGACACCTGTCTAACCCAATCATGACAGAAAACAACTTGTGGCGTTCAGGGTCAACACAGAACATTGGAATTTTAGAGATTATGCGAAAACAGTAAATCAACAGCATTAGATACACATGTCAACAAAATAAATGACAATAACAGAATACCAAGGCACTACACATATATTAAATAGAGCAATATTTGAAATAACTTTAATTAAGATGCACATTTAATGTAAATTAGAAGGAACACTGACATTTTGACATTCTTACAAGGCATCCTATTAGATTATTATTCTAAGAACTGATGAGTAGGTTGACATAAAACTAATTATGAAACTGTTATAACTGTCATCCTAATTACTCAGATGTTACAAAATGTCAAATTACAATTGTTAATTTAAAAAACAATCACAATCAAACAAAAGAAGTGAAAATAATTGTGAGCTGCAGCCCTAAAAATAAAGAAATGAATCTAGTAAATGGTTTGACTTGCTGTAGAATTGTTATGCAGTTCCTGGTAAGCGCAGTAAATCTGCTCATCTGATTTGGAACCTCCTCAAAAATTACTTGGTGGATGCTGAATGGTATATTGTGATGTATAACATGTAATAGATCTGAAATTATTTTAGCTATGGATTTACACATTTTATAAAGCAGTTTATCTTAAATGCCTTTACATATTGTTTAACAGCAGAATCTACATACCCTAATAGAAATGATAAATATTCTAATACATGGACCTGTATGAGATACGTTAGTGTAACAGCCAAGTGAAAAAAATCTTCTAAGTTTTAGCAGGAGTCGAAACTCTCTTTTAGTTTGTGGACATCCTCTGAAGCCATTGTGCCATCCTGTCATGCCAAGTTCATTATGTTTTCATCTTTTGCCAGTGGAATTTTTACCTGATGCTTTTACGCACACTCATGAGTTCACAACAAGAGCCAAAATGAATGCCGTTAGATGCCAACATCAGCAGATTGGATCCATGCTGTGTAGAAAGCAGTTTTTCTTCCTCTTTCCCTTCATCTTCCTCTTCCTCCTCCTGCTTCTCCCTTCCTCTTTCTCTCCACAGCATGTCCTCCACCCAGTGAGAGCAAGTTGACTTTGGTCTGTTTTGTGTTGCATAAAATGATTAGGAATGAGAGTAAATAATTAATAATGCAGCAGTGGGAGCTGAGAAGAAACTTGTGATATTAAAGCATCAGTTATAAAGTAATAGCCTCACAGTTCATGATATGTTAATATACTTTAATACTGTGTTTAAAATTTAAATGTCCGGCTGTGTACATATTAAACAGTCCCATACATTCATGCACACTCATAGTTGTCTCTGGAGATGTGTATTGTGTATATGTGTGTGTGTGTGTACAAGGGCACTAAGTGGTTGTCTGCCAGTGTGTATCCCTTGAGGCTGTGTCTCACAACTTTCTAGTGAATTACACACCCGCAGGTCACGGAGGGGCATTATGATAATATGTAGAGGTCATGTTCACGGTCAGCTGACTAAATAGACCAGCTACTGAACACAGGCTAATGTTTTGTTGACAGTGGCAGTAAGATGGAATATAGGAAATCATAGTTTTGTGGTCAAAGTTGTATTTCTATTATCTGGATATTGTGCTGACAGAACCCAGATCCAAAGTGCTGCAGGAAATATCAATGGACATTCCTGAAGCAGGATGCGGTGAATAAGATAAGCATAAATATGCTATACTCTGTTAAAATAACTTCCTGCATTAGTGTTGTTGCTCTTGTTTGCATTTCGCTTTCATAGAACATTTTTGCAACAAAACAAAACAGAGTGATGCAGTTCCAGTTCATGACCAGCTTCCTTTGGGCCTTTTTCTGTTGTCAACATCATTGGAGTAATTTCAATATTATAGCACTAAAAACTTGTATTTGATATAGTTAATAATTTTAGTGGTCAATTTGTTTATTGACTAATATAGATGTTGGTTTTGCAGTTGCTATATAGATCAAGTTTTATTCCAAAAAGGAACAGGAAAATAGAGTGGATGAAATATAGGCCTTGGTAGTGCTTGGTTGTCGTAAAGCATGCGTGGTTAAGACTGTCTATCTCTGCTTTTGGCCTTGTGTTGGAAAACTGAAAATGTATCTTTAGGATTGCATTTTTGCATATTTGAAAACCACAATCCCTAACAGGTAGGACATCTACTTGGGTGGCACTTGTGCGCATGGTTCTGTTTACACTGCTTCAGCTATATGCCAAGGCAGATGTGTTCATGCACGTGCATTTTGGTCAGTGTATACAAGCTGTGCAGCCATAAATTTTTGGCCACATGTGCATGAGGCGGCTTAGTATCTGCAGATTTCACTTCAATATCCAGGTCCTTCTGTCCATGTGTGCCATATAAATGTACGATATGCATAGACCATGATGGGCAGATGGTGAAAGTCGTCACACTGAGCTACTGGTATTTTTGTTTTTCTTTGCAACTTGACAGTTGAGTGGAAAGGGGCCTGCCTCATTAAATTAGTAAACTGGAAAAATAGGACCATCAACAAACCAGGAGAACTGGAAGTAAACTGGTCAGTATCCTCATAGAGACTGCCCATTGTTGTCCGTCCCTTTAAAAGCCAGTGACAATTATGTCCCATGACTCTGGGCCATGATGCAGAACTGAAGATGCTCTGTGGAAGCGTATCATTAGTCCAATCTGTGGTGTGTTTGTGTCTGTGTGGTCCGGGGGGCTTCCCACCGCAGAGCTTTTTGTTCAAAACAGAGGCCGGGGTGCGTGTCAACAGAATGAGGGAGGAAAAAGACAGACACAGATCTCTCATCCTTGTGACTCCTTTGTGTCCATGTAGCGTTGGTTTCAGCAGACCAATGAGTCTTCCTCAGAGCAGACATTTTGACTTGTCATAATAACATAAATGCCCCAATTCAGCTATCATTCATTTTATTTTGGCACGGAACAGAAATTCCTGTGCAATGTCACTGAAATGTGAACTGATTCAAAATCATATCACCTCTCAAAAAATGCATTATTTCCATATTGACAAGTAGACTATTTCCTGTTATGCACTATCTAAAACAAATACTTAAGAAACACCATATTGATAATAGTTCTCAGAGTCAAAACTAAGTGCAACAAAAGGGAAAACACTTGTGATCACTGACTTGCAAGTTAGAAAACCTGTGATCACATGTCTGTGTTTTACAATGAGAATAGATGCATGAACAAGGTTATAAAATTACACTACAGCTTCCTGAATTTTGGACCTATGGGCTGTGTCTATCTGCATGTCTGCATCATTGCTCCACATTGAAAAGAATTGGCAGACAAATTTAAAAAAAAATCTGACTGTGAGTCTCCACATTCACATAGCAAATGCAACTAACTGCCATGCAAGGTGGAGCAACTTCAGATTTAATATTTGGCCCAAGGACACTTCAGCACATGGAAGGACAAGGAATTGAACCACAACACTTTCAAATATAATTTACGACTATCTATTGGTCAACTAAAAATCAAATGCACAAACAGCAAGATGAAACTTTGCTAAGTACTTTGGACGAAAACAAGCCTGATGAATACTGGGAGCACATTCTTGAGTAGGATAAGGACAAGAACAATTTGTGCAGCTCATATGCTGTCCAGCATATTTGACGGATACCTGGCCATTACAGTCACAGTGACTGCATAGTCCTGAGACTAAGGCAGGGAGGTGGGACTGTGATGATGTGGAGATGGATGAGTGCAAGACGTGTTAGAGATTTGATGTTTACAGATAGCACCATTAATGCCTGTGGACATACCAAAATACTTACTGACAAGATGACTCCCAATCTGCAGAAGCTTGACAGAAAAGAAATATTTTAGCATGACGATTAGCAAAGCACACAGCCAGAATCACACAAGACATTTACAAGAAGAATAAAGAGAAAACTATGACTTGGCCAATTACGTCACCTGACTTGAACCCAGTAAAACACCTTTGACATATTTTAAAGAGAGAGGTAGATCAGCACAACCTCTCCAGCAAAGAGCAGCTGGAAAAATCTCTGAGAAAAATGGGTATCCTCCAGTCTGTCATTAAAAATAAAGGTGGCCATATGTGAAACATTGAAAAATAAAAAAATACAAGATTTGAATATGACATAAGAGCATGTATCCTATTGTTCCACTTACGAGTAAAGCAATTACTGTTTGGTGATACAATTTTGAATCTTATGATATAAACAGTATACAGGGTAATTGAAAAAGTCTCACTTGGGGACACCCTTTGGAAATCAGTATGTGAAAGGGTCCAAAAAATGGACAAATATGGTCAGTTTTTAGGGGAGTTATGCCACTGTTTCCAGGTGAAGCTTTTTGAAGTGCCCTCGTACTTCAACCCTTCATACTAAATATGCTTTTTGGAATGCATGATAAAATTGTTTGCTTTTGCTCCTATAAATGCTGCAATTTCTGGAAATTTTGAGATTGCTGTAATATTCTTATCAAGCAAATTAAATCACAGGTGAAAATTGGATTATAAATATGCAAGACAAGGTATACAAGTAATCTGGTGTTTAGAGCAAAAAAAAAAATCTTGAAAATGAAAAGAAGCAGGGCATGCCGAAGGCACATTTCATGTACCTTGCAACCAAAGGGAGATTACCCTCATATGAATACTCATAGTTTAGTTCTTAAATGATACAGTAGAATTTGACCTTGGAACTTTGTAACTGCAACAACAACCATGTAAAAACATACAGTTAAGCAGAAGTAGAAGATGCCAACGTGCCAGCAGAATCATAGGACACGTAAAGGAGCATCTCCCTCATTAGAGCTTGTTAAAATCTCTGAGGTCGTCAGGGCCCCGAGGCTCGTTAGGGCCGGTAGAGATGAATGGGGAGAAGTGGTTGTGGGAGGCGTGGAAGCTGCTTGGGAGCCAGCCAAGACAGCCTCACTCAGTGAACCCTTTGTCAGGCCTGTCAAAGCCTTCTCATCACACTCTGTTCACTGTAAAACACACTGATCATTATGAAGAGACCAGAGACAGACACAGAGAACAACAATTAAAGTGGCAAATCAATATTCTCATTTCAAAGAGAAACCACTGGATGGAAAGAAAATTATCTTCATGCTCTATATATCATATATGTTTTAGTATGATATGTATTGGACTGAACTCTGGATGTGCTCGCATGATTATGGTGCCAGACTACAGTTTGAGCATGAGGTAATTTATTCTGTGGTGTATGAAAATCAGTGTTGGTTTCCTTTTTACGTACTCCGCCAGGAACGGTGGAGTTAGTTACGTTTGTCTGTCTGTTTGTCTGTCTGTCTGCTAACATTACTCAAAAACAGACTAACTGACTTGGATGAAATTTTCAGGGAAGGTCAGAAATGACAAAAGGATCAATTGATTAGATTTTGGCAGTGATGCGGCTTATAGTCTGGATGCATGGATTTGTTAAATATTCCTATATCATTGCGAGATAACGGCACAGTGTTACTGTAACTATGACTACAAGGGAACATTAAGTCAACTGGCTAGCCTGGAGTTGCTTGTTGTTTCCCAAAATAGAGAATGGATTTAAAAAATGGTAACATGCAGATAGCAGAAGGAGGGGAGTAAGCAGTCTGACATGAGTGACCAATGGCAGGCTTATAGGCGCAGCTCACATCCGGTGAGTTAGACTGATGTGTAACTGATAAGTTACAAGGAATGTAAGCAAAGAAAAGCCAAGTATGCAGTGTCAGTGAAAAGTTTGCAAGCACTTACTTATAGTATTTTCGACAGTTTTGAACAATACTTAGGACATCAAAATACATATGGAACAAGAAAAGCACAGTACTCCTCCAAGGTTGTTCATTCCCCCATATGGCATTGTCAGAAATGCTGCATTTTTATTTTTAGAAATGCAGCATTTCTTTATTAGTTATTGATGATCAGAAATTACAGCACTATGGAATGTGGTCATTTAATATAGATATAACCACAAACAAAATGACCTTGTGCTGAGCACAGGCGTGTGTTATAAATGTGTACATTACGTGTGGATATCGAATCGCGTGACCGAAACATGTAGCTGGCGGCGGGAATTGATGGGACTCGGAAACACTCCCATAATTTAATCAACTGTTCTTTGTATGATTTCCAACAGATAAGTCCCGATAAGTCTGCAGCAGTCAATTTGTAATAAGATCACAATCATGTGATGGTCAGCAGGCAGCTGATGTAGTATTCCCTTGTTGTCATAGTTACAGTGACACTGTGCTGCTATCTCACAATGATACAGAAATCTTTAGCAAATCCGTGGATCTAGACTATAAGCCGCATCACTGTCAAAACCTAATGATGCGGTCCTTGTGTCATTTCTGACATTCCCTGAAAATTTCATCCAAGTCCGTTAGTCCGTTTTTGAGTAATGGTGCACACACACGGAATAACAGACAGACAGACAAACATACGCCGATCATCACATAACTCTGCTGCGTTCCTTGGTGGAGTAATTGTTGGTGTAGTGTGTATTATACCAAAAAATAATATGTCAGCCAGCTTTAAGAGGTCATCACCCAAAATGTTTTTTTTAAATGAGTTAGTGTTTGTACACAGCAGCTACTGTAGTAATCTATATTATGGCAAGAACAACTCAACCAAGTAAACAGAAATTACACTGCATCATTACTGTAAGACATGAAGGTCAGTCAATCAAGAAAACATTTCATGATTCTTCAAGTACAGTTTCAAAAACCATCAAATATTGTATTGAAACTGGCTCTCATAAGGACTGAACCAGGAAATGAAGACCAAAACGTACCTCTGCTACAGAGGAAAAGCTCATTGAAGTTATAAACCAAAGAATATGCCAGTCAACAGCAGCTCAGATTAGAGCCCATGTCAGTTCTTTCCATAGTGCAGCTAGCAGAAATATCCCAAAATCAACTGTTCGAAGCAACCCTGTTCCCAAAGAACTATGTTCCTATACAACTAAACTCTATCTTGATTTACATTTTGATGAAAACATATTCTCTCCCTAGAAGGTAAGAATGTGACACAGTAGAGAAGAAAAGAATTTCATTAAGAATGGGGGCACAAGTCAGCAGCTGGTTTTTAACCCAAGTTTTGTTTTCATTTGTTGTTTACTTTCACATTTCACTCACTGTCTGTTTAGGTTTATGCACCAAAACCGCATGGTTAGGCTTATGAAAATGTCATTGTTTAGGTTCAAGTATAATCATTTCACAACATGTTTGGAGCTTATCCTCCATTTTCTAGGTTACCAAGAGGACGAGTCCTGCCCTAGCTAATATATGATTGGTTGCCTGAAAAGGAGCGACAATAAAGCAATAAAATAAGATATATATACGATATATGAAATTGAAACGCATTTGTGATGCATCACAAATAGATGCAACACATTGGAAAATAACTTTTCCTTTAAACGTAACTGACAATGAGAGTTTAGTTGTATAGGGAAATACCTTTTGCGAGACAGATACTGAAGAAGACTTGAATTCTGGCTTATCTAATAGGTAACACTTTGTTAGCTACCTATTCATCAGATATGGAACAACATTAGTATTAGGTTGTTTTGGGCATCCCTACTGTCTACTCTACTGTTCCATTACTTCGTTACTTTTCCTTACCAGTGAGTATCCCAGTGTCAACTGGGTGTCATCTGACTTACCCATCAAAGTCAAGTTCCTCCCCTTATCTCTGCGTACGCATCTCTTTAAGTGCTTCGGGTCACAGTAACAGTTGCTCTCACTTACGCTAAGTGGTCTGACAGACGTACCTTCAGCATCGACAGCCCTTTCATACGATTGGAGCAGTGCAGAAAATAATGCCTTTCAACCCAGCAAAGGAGAGAAAAGACACAGCTAAGAGCCTGGCTGATTGATAGCTGCTTGTGAATATACCACCCAATGAAAGATAATGCATCTCTGTCTTGACTTTTATCAGTGAGCTGTCTGTTCAGCATGTAAATCACTCTGCATTTCATGATTCGTGACTGAATATTTATGGTTATGTTTGAAACCAAATAGAACTGAAATTGGAGCTCCAGGTACAAATCAGTTTGCTTGTTTGCTGTTCAGCATTATTCAGGCTGTGAAAAAGATTTGGGATGTTTGATTGGGCGGTCGAAAAGTCCAAGTAATTAATGGAAGTGCTGTGTAAAATGTTGAACTTCTTCCTATAAAGCACTCCTCTCGGCTGCGCAATCGATTTTGATGGGTCATTTAGACTACAGACTCATATTTTGTGCCTTGTATTACATTGTTGTTTGATGTTTTTTAAAGGACTGCATGTCATTATTTAGAATTACTCAGTTTAGGCTATGTTGTGACATTTTTTTTCTCCTTGAAGTCTTTGGCTAGTATGGATTTTTTATTGTTATAATAAACTAAAACGAAAGAAAATCTTTCTGTTGTTTAAACTGATAGTGATGTTTTACCAAAAACTCCAAATAGTAGTTTCTGTGTCTGAAACTAATGCCTACCCTTCTTTCACCCTCATATCTCATCTTCCATGCCTGCTATGATACAGTAGCATGAGATAGATAAACTGTGTACAATCATGGCTACCACTGTTTGGCATCTTACATGACATTCATCAGTATTGCTTTAGCCAAAACATGGTGCAGACAACCCAGATGTTCACTGATAGGGCGTCTGTGATCTCTGGCCTTGCAGTGCAGTGACACAACAACACACAGATGGTTTCCTCTTTCCCCTCATCGCTGCGTTTAGATTGGAATTAACTGCTGCACTTCATCAATTATGCAGTGAAGCAGCCTCTGTCTCATCCTCTACATGCTCACTGTTTTCCCTTTGAAACAAACTGCCAGTGTTTTACAGAGGTGGAATCGTGAACAGATGAAAAATGGGTATATTCAAGAATGATTACAGCAGATATCAAAGAAATTCAAGTTACAATTGCGCCATTGTTAGTTCATTTATTTTGTGTCCTGCAGCTCTTTCAACCTACGCCACAAAATAGCATATGATCACAGTAGCAGAATGAACACGCCATGCCAAGAATCAATCATGTGTCAGGATAAAACATACAAATCCAGATGCATCTCATCATCATCATTATAACATAGTTAGTCGATGACAGCTTGAAACAATCACTGCACTTGTAAAATGGATGGTTTCTTCTGTGCCTCATGCCGAATGTTATATTTTTTTAAAAATTAAATAAACTCAGAAAGAAAGGCAAGACTTTCTCAATGACCAATGGTGTGCTGTCATTTTAGGGGAGTTTTATCTGACAGCTGAAATCTAAACAAACATGTGAATGTATTTTGACGAATTCTGGCACCAGGCAGGAAATGAATGATTGATGATATTTCCCTGATGATCAAAATCAGGACTATTTATGTAGTTATTTATTTTCTCAATATCATGGAGATGTTGGCTTGAACAAGAAAAGTATAAATTATAGGGAAAATATGACAGTAATGATGTCTGAGGGTTACAGTAAATAAGTAACAAGATGGCTTTGTCAGTCAGATCCATCATTTAGGAACAACCAGATTGGATCATATAAGAATGGCAGTATCCAGTTCTTTTTAGTATTAGCAAAACGGTAAACGTGACCTGTGTAAGTAAATGTCAGTCAATGTAATAGAACAACACACCACCATTCTTCCTGGGAGAAGTGGAGACAGATAATATGTAGTATTTTTCTCTGTGGGTTATACATCCATTCCCAACCTTGATAAAAATGAGTTTGATCCTCTTTTTGAAAACTCCCAGCCAGCCGATTATGCATATGAAGCACTGTGAAATTAGCCTCTTTTGTTTGGTCCTTGCATTTCTCAATTCACACATTAAAGTGTGAATTGGCTCGATTATACAACGAAAAATCGAGCTAATCCTTACATCCCTCTCTGCCTGTCTCCACCCATTCTCTCTCTCCCCCTGTCTCTCTTGCTGGATTTCCTCTGTTTTTCTGTCTTGCTGAGGGTGAAACAAAGGGAACAAAAGACAGAGAGGAGACAGTAAGCTTCTCGTCCACTGTAGTGAGTGGTGGAGTGGAGCTCTCAATAGAATGCTGGGCAGACTGGGTGGACTGGTACTATGAGAACTAGGCCAGAGGACTGTTGACAGCACCCCAGAGTCTACAGTCAGGACAAGATGAAATGGAGGATTATCAAAAAAAAAAAAAGAGTGTAAAGGGAAAAATGAAAAAAAAAAGCCAATATATTGCTCTGTATCAGGAATTATTATTGGTGGTGCTGGTCCACATAGATTGTTGGATTTAAAGTGGAGATCAAATGGAGGGTAAAGCACAGTTTATCTACCTCCAGTTTTTGTACATACACATAAAAGAGCAAGTCTGATTGAAGCAATTTAAAATCAAACCCATAAATTACTGTAAGTCTCTTTAGAATCATCTCCTTATGCTTTGCCTTATTAATAAATAATAATAAATTTTATTTGTAATGCACTTTCCATTTAGGCAAAATCTCAAAGTGCTACATTTAAGATATAAAACAGATAAAAACAAAACAATCATGTAATAAAAACAGAGCAATCAGATAAAATAACAATAAAAAATAGGAACATTCAGGGGCACATTTAATTCAACGCTTTGTTAAAAAGAAAGGTCTTTAGGCCTTTTTTAAAAACATCCACTGTGTGTGGTGCTCTGAGGTGCTCAGGGAGGGAGTTCCACATGTGAAAGGGGCTGAGGGGAAGGCTCTGTCTCCCATGGTCCGGAGTTTGGTTCTGGGCAGGCGGAGGAGGTGGCAGTTGTTGGTGCGGAGATTTCTTTTTGATGATTGATGACAGATGAGTCCTTTAAGGTAATCCGGAGCGTTGCCATGCACTGATAGGTGAGAAGGGCGATTTTGTTGTGAATTCTGGAGTATATGGTGAGCCAGTGGAGTAAACGGAGTGTGGGTGTGATATGTTGTTGCTTCTGCACTCTCATCAGGGCCCTAGCAGCGCTGTTTTGAATATACTGCAGCTTATTGTTATTATTATCATTATTATTATTATGTTAAGACATTTTCCTCAGTATCAAAAGCACTTTAGATGATTGATGTCTGTACACTCCTGGTTATGGTGCAAGCAGTTCTTCTGTTTTCACAATAATTGCTATTTGTCTGTCTGACTTGTCAGGCATTTACCTGTAAGGTCAATCAAAGAAGATGTGAGACTGTGCCTATAAAACTTAAAAACCATACCTGATTTGAATATAGCTGCAGTACCCATCGAAATAGTCTTCTACAGTGTTGTCAGTGCTCCTCCAACATTTGCAACGCTCCCTGGAAGTCCCTATTATGCAAACATGTCAAGTACCATCTGCGATGAGCACTGAATCTCCAAAACTGTATCAAAATGGGGGGGGAATTTTGGGGGGAAGAGGAAGACAGTGCAGGAAGCCAAATCCAGTGAGCAGAGTGAGGAGAGTTGTTGTGGCCAAAAAAAATATGCAAAAACTCATGCGTGACCAGTGTACAGTCCACTGGAGCATCCACATGCTGTTGCACTGGAGTTCTGGTTTTTTGCACCAATTGTGCTCTCTATATGACCTCAGAACATTAATGTAGTGTATGCTGGTTTCGGACACTGTTGGCTCTTCTGCTGTGAAAACTGCAGTTTCTTCTCTTGGTAGTAGCTGCAGACCCTCCCTTCGTCACCAATGATGATCCTTAACCTAAAGGGTGCCTCATCCTGGCTGCTGATTGACACAAAATTTGATGGTTTCTTCTCAACTCCAGTTTGCAGTCCATGGAGAAATTGTAACTGCATATATACCAGTGGTCCCAAAATGTGTGTAACACCTCTCCTGCTGTTGATAGTGACTGTGGTGTCATGCATACTGCTTACACATGTTGCAATCTCATGACCCACTCCATGTAACAGTCTCTGAACTTTTTGATCTTCCCCTATATGGAGCTACCTCTATGAAGGTGGTGTCACAGTCTAAATCCAGATGTGTTTTGTTGAGTGGTTTTCCAATGTACAGAAGCAGATGTCAGTGGACACATCACCAGACCTATTTGAATCACTAAACAAATATATGGGACTCGGGTGTAGGCCACAGCTGGCTTACTATCACTCTGGCAACAATTTAGTTCCTGTTTAGAACATCAAACATGTGATGATTCCCTGGTGATAAAATGGAGTAAAAAAAAAAAATCAGTTCGACCGTATTTTATTTTGACATGATCAATTCCACTTTTTAACTTTTTTGAGGCTCAGAATGTCCCATTAGTTTGGATCTTACTGTATATTACCGCAACACTTACACTGGAGGATATGTATAGATATTTCCATATAAAAACCCATGAACCACATTGAAAACACCAAATAATTTCAAATTGGATGAATTTCTTTCCTGTACCAACTACATTGCAGTGAAAAAAGAATTGCACAGAAATCTTCTAATTTTTAGTCATTCACATTATCAAAATTATTTCCATATAAGACAAAGATAACCCAAGAAAACACATAATGCACTTTTTAGATGATTTTATTTTTTGAAGGAAAATTCCTGTTCAGGCCATCTGGCCCTATGTGAAAAAGTAATTGCCCTCTTGGCTGCCAATCTACCAAATAACCAAATTCATTTAGCATTCACATATGGCTATTGCCAGGCTTGTTGAACGTAAACATCACTACACAGCATTGTGAAGTAGTCAAAGGTTCTCAAAAAACATCACATGATGCCACTTTCTACAGAGATTCAACAACGGATGCAAAACAAAGTTGTTGACATTTGTCAATCTGGAGGGTTAAAAAGCCAGCTAAGGCTCTGGGACTCCAGAGAACCACAGTGAGCGATACTATCCACAAATGGTGAAACAAGGAACAGTGGTGAACCTTCCCAGGAGTGACCGCCCAGTGCACACAAAGTCAGTGTACAAGATTCCACAATAAGGACGTCACTGTGTGAAAATGGCATCATGGGAGAGTTGCAAGGCGTAAACCACTCCTGATCAAAAAGAACATAAAGGCCCATCTGGCATTTGCAAAAAAAAAAAAAAATCTGGATGAGCCCCAGAATTTTTGGGATAACATCCTGTGGACTGATGAGTCAAAGGTAGAACTTTTTGGAAGACATGGGTCCATTACATCTGGTGTAAAGCTAATACTGCATTCCACAAGAAGAACATCATACCAACAGTGAAGCATGATGGTGGTAGTGTGATGGTTTGGATTCTGGTCTCTATCAGAAAATCCTTCTAGAGAATATCCACCATCAGTTCATGACCTAAGCTCAACACAAATGGTTTATGCAGCATGACAATGACCCAAAGTACACAATCAAGTCCATCTCTTAATGGCTCAAAAAGAACAAAATTAAGGTTTTGGAATAGCCTAGCCAAAGTCCAGACTTCGATCTAGTTGAGATGCTGGGGGAAGACCTTAAAAGGGCAGCTCATGATTGAAACCATCTGATATGGCCAAATTAAAACTATTCTGCAGAGAAGAGTGATCCAAAATCCCTCTATTGTGATGCAAACGAGTGATCACAAGCTATGGCAAATGTTTAATTGCAGTTGTTGTTGCCAAGGGACCAACCAGTTATTAGATATATTTTTTTCACAAGAGTGATCAATGTTTTCAATAAATCTTTAGTAAGTACTAATTTAAAAACTACATTTTGTGTTTTGTGGGTTATTGCTGTCTAATATTCAATAAATACAAATATTAGTTTAATGAGCTGGAACATTCAACTGTGAGAAACATGCAAAAATAGTTAATTTCTGTCACGGCACTGTATATATATCATTTATACTGTATGTAGTCCAATAAAACAAGTGCATAATATTCAGAAAGATTTATAGATTGCACATAGTAACACTGCCTTTATCTATGTTTGTCAGCACCAGACACAGTCATCTGGGTTGAAAAACTTTACTGGAGCTGTCACTGAACAAAAGTGACCGGGGGCGTGGTATTTGCACTCAGTGCAAGAGTTCACATGTAGTGTGAACTCTACATGTTGGCTGGTTTATTGACCTGTAAAGTGTGAGAGAAAAAGTCACAGATTTTGGTTACAGTTGAGACTCAACGTGTAGTCTAAGTTAACATGTTGTACATGTTGCCGACCTTGTTAGCGTGCTGATGAACAACGACTGGTGCACTTGCTAAAACATTGTGGTTGGAGTTCACACTCTAGAATTTATGATCTGTGAGCACAGGCATGTAGTCAAAAACACACTACTTACAGTAACTGGCTGACAGGACGTACCAAACCAGGGAAATTTCATATGAAACTCTACGTTGTGTCCTACACAGTTCAGTATGAATACACATACTGGTTCATCCCGCTAGTGATCATTAGTTGGAAGTCAGAGAATATGAACTTTTTTATCAGACTCTGCTAAGGATGGAAAGAGGTGGGAGGAGTTGAAGAGGGATATAGAAAAGGAAATAAAAGTAATGAACATACAGAAGTTCAGTGAACTTTAGTAACTGTTACTGGAAAGTGAGAAGGGACAGAGGGAAGAGTCTCAAAGAGTTTCTATGGTTAGATTAAAGTTACAGCCAGACCAAAAGTCCTTCTGCTGCCCTACACTTTCAACATGTTGTGGGTTGATCCAGTCAGTCCAAAAGCAGGCAGCTGCTTGTTGAAGTTTTAGATTTTTAGCATAATAGATTGATGCAGTGGTTGTGTCTCAATTGTTATTTCAAATTATTTTTTAAGACATTGCATTAATTAATTATCATTGTAATTTTCGAAGATCTATAAATCTGAACTATGTTTCGCTACTTTGGCTGTTCATGTCAGTGTGACTTTATTGTGAAGAAGGCAGCAATAAAGAGAGGAGGAAGGAAGGGAGGACAGAAAGGAAGAACAAAAGGTGAAGTATCAAGGTGAAATGCAGAAAGATGGAAATTTCCCTCATTTTACTTCAAATAATGCACACATAAACATTCTGACTGCACAAGAGTGTACACCCTCTGATATAATGCAATGAGTGTTTAGATCCATTTCAGTTTTTCACCAGTGCCTTGTAAAAACAGGGAGGCTCAGCCAATGTTTAGTTGTGATATGTTCACTCTCAGATGGATGGGGTAGTATGTGCTCCAGAGGTAGTCATGCGTGCCCCTCTGGGTTTTTTTTTTCTTTCTTTGTGACACAGGAAGCGGTGATGTAATAGCATACAATCCAAAGGCTTTTTCACATACTCACTGTCTCCCTTTCCTGTGTCTCTCACACACTGTTGTACTAGTTATGTATTTCTTTATTCCTGTCTTTCTTTTTCTTGCCTTATTTAATACAGTATTCAGAAGGAGTATTCAAAAAGTGCCAGGGCAATATTGATCAAACTTGATTTGACTTTAGTCTACATTTCTAGATAGCTTACAGTTAACATCTCTTAGTTCATTCATCGGCTGAGGTGAATAAGCACAAGCTACACATTAGGGATGTACCCAAATATAGATTTGTTAGTTGGGAAATCACAAATATTGAAATAGAAACAGATATGTATATATGCATATACATATGCTTTACGAACCAAACCAAACTGAATATTTGGATATTCGTCATTAATCAGGGCCGAACATCCGGAGCCCAGAAACTGCTATTCGGGCCAGCCCTAGAATCTTGTGTCCCTCACCCTCATGCAACCAAAACAGCCCTGACCCTGCTGGAGCATGGATATGGTGGTGTTGTGTGGTATCTTGCACCGAGATACCTCTGGGTTCCATTAGTTGGGTTTCATTAGTTGCAGGATCTATGGATTTAGCTTTTACTGCTGGTCAAAAATGTTGATCAGATGGGAATGGGGATCTGGGGAGTTTGGAGGCCAGGTCATTGCCTTGGGCTCTTGGCTCTTGAGCCATTCTTTAGCGGTTTTGACGGTGTAGCAGCAGCACACTGTCCTGCGGGGCCAGACTTGCATTTCCCAGTAGAACATTAGTGTACATTTACTGTACAGCACAACCAGCAGCGACTATACACATTAAATACTGCATGTTTAAAATGCTGTAGAGTTCTGCTTCAGGTGACTGTTAACTTGGTTTGGCAGAAGTTAGAAAATAGACCAAAGTGTTGTTCATTTCTACACTACTGAAAGTACCTTGCAGCAATATGCAAAAGGGGGAAAGACTGGCATGTTAAGAAACAGAAACCAATCACACACATGCACACACACAGTCATCGCTTGGTCACTTGCCACCAGGCTCTTTTACTTGATTGAATTGCCAGAAATATGTTAATGAAGTGCATGCTTGTACGAGTGAGTGTGCAAAGAGGAGGGCGTCACTTTCCGTTATCTCCCGTCCACACTACTTAAGCTCCGTAGGCCACTTCAAACAGGCAGTAAGGGGAGGGAGCAGGGTGTGTGTGTGTGTATGTGTGTGTGTGTGTGTGTGTGTGTGTGTGTGTGTGTGTGTGTGTGTGTGTGTGTGTGTGTGTGTGTGTGTGTGTGTTGGATGGTGGAGGGGGTAGCTTTCGGTACCAAGGGGAAATAGGACTGTGATTTCAGACCAAATTAAGCCACATCAAACAGGCCAGATCAAAGAGTATACAGCCCTTACTGTCTGTGCCAGTCTGACATCACAGCAGGATGCCCCACCCCCCAGCACGCACACACACATGCACGCACGCACACACACACATGCACGCACGCACACACACACGCATCTAGGCACGCACATTTTCTTCCTACTGCTCTTTTACACCTTCCTTTTTTCGTTACTCCCTGCATTTCCTTAAGTTTCTTTTTTCACACTGGCAGATTTTCCACATCTCACCATTCCTGTAAGGATAGTCTGACCCCCTGCTGATATGAATACACCTACCAACCCCCATGCACACAATTTGCAAGCATTTAACAGGGTTATAGGTTAACCTGGATCAAGTATAATGTAATATGTGCTGAGGCTGGGGGTGTGTGATAGAGCAGTCATCCAGTCTGAAGATGTGCTGGGAGGATGGGGAAGCAGCATCCATTAGAGACACAGGCTGTTCTAGTCAAACCCTTTGATGCTGCATGATGCCAGTGGCTGTCAAGTGTTCTGTATATATGTGTGTGTGTGTGTGTGTGTGTGTGTGTGTGTGTGTGTGTATGTGTATGTGTGTGTGTGTGTGTGTGTGTGTGTGGATTAGATGCCTGCATAGGGCGGAGAAGAGGCGTTTTTGGGGATGAAGGAAGAGGTGAGGGGAGGGTGAAAATAGGAGGGGGTGCAGGGTACCAATGGAGGAGAGACTGGGATAGGGTGTGTGTCTCTGTCTGTGTGCTTTTGTGGAAAGAGAACAGGGAATTGAGTTGATGACAGAAATTGAAAAAGGTAGAGAGTTACAGTGGTACAGGGAGAACAAAGAGTGTGAAGTACACAAAATCTTCACTAAAATGTTTTTTAAAAAGCAGGGTAAATGAAAAGTGATTTTTCGAAACTATAGTAGATAGCAGATTATTATTATTATTATTATTATTATTATTATTATTATTATTATTCATTTGAACTGGAATATATTTTTATATAATTTATCATGTAAAAGTGCAAAAAAAATTCAGAGCAAAATGTCTCTGAAGTTTCAGAAGTAAAACCGCTCTCTTTATGTCATATATTATTGTGGATCATTAAATCTGAATATTTTCTCCAATCCCAAAGTGAAGTTTGTCAGCTTCATTAGCCAGAAATGCTTATTATCAACTTATATTCGTCAAAACTAACATGCGTTGTTGTCTGTGTTTCCAGTGCTCCTATCCTGTGTGGGAGGACTTCAGTGCCAAGGCCACCAAGCTGCATTCCCAGCTCCGGTAAGCTCCACTGAGAACAGAATAACAAACACATGCATAGTTTTTGGAACTGAATATTGAGCAAAAATATCAAGAGAATCTTTAATGCCACAGAGGATCAAAGAATTTTGGAAAAAGACAGACTTCAAAAACTATATTTTTGTGAGTTTTTCTTTTTCTTTTTTTCTTTTTTGATGACTGATCCAGTAGTTTTAGACTAAAGCTTCTATCCTTTGAATTCACAAGAATTCAGGCACTTATTGATTGATACAATTACTCAAATTGAATTTTATTTTTGTCTGTAGACTTAACTTCATCTAAATACAGTAATTGAGTACTGAGTTGCTGCTCTTTAAATTGCACCAATATTCTAGGACACGTGACTTTATTTTATTTACAAAAAAACAGATTTATTGAAAATGAATGACAAGAAAAAATCTACTTCTTTCATACTCATTGCCCAAACCATTGTTACAATACCAGTGCAAAAACAGTAATCTCTTTATATCAAAATTAGACTGAAGTTTAGTCATGATGCCATTTTATGCTAAGTCATTTTTAATTCCTGTCTTTGTAGAACCACTGTCCTGGCTGCTGTGGCCTTCCTCGATGCCTTTCAGAAGGTGGCAGACATGGCTACTAACACCAGAGGTAGGACAATAGCAAGAACATGTGTGTGTCTGTGTGTGTGTCAGAAAGTGTTGCTGCTCTTGTGTAGTGCACTCCACATTGCAGCATTCTTAGGAGCATTATCATGTTGTTGAGATTTTATCAACCAGTCTCCTAAATTCTCCTTTTACTGATGAAAGTGTTTCCAGCAGCCTGGAGGTACACTTTGTCCCTAACTTCAAAGCATGCACACTGCATTGTTTACAGAGACAGAAAAATGATGCAAGTATCTCAGAGAGGTCAGTGTAAGTTATTTTTGTAGCAGGATTTTGTTAGACCTACCATCGTAATAGGAAGAGAAGTTCTAGAGGACAGTCATCCTATTGTGTTGCAGCAACCTGGGCTTTTAAAGGCTGATACCAGTGTTTTGGGTTGGAATCTTCAATTTTAGTATTCTGTCTTACCACCAGAGTATAGGTAGAAAAACCTGTGGAACATGCAGACAAGTAAAAAACAGGTTATTACTTAATAGCAACTGGGATACTGAGAGTCTTTTTTTGAAACACGAAACTAGTTACTAAGTGTCTGACTTCGAGTTCATTGGTCCCCTGAGTTGCACCAGTAGAAGTGTGCTATAACATGATGGGTCACCACAAGTCTGCAGATTATTGACATTTACTTAATTGGAGGAACAGTATTTGTCCAAAATACATTCCTTTATTTGGTGTTTTGATGGTGGAGGAGAGCACACATTGCTCAGTGTTGTAAAATTGTAAAACATCAACACTAGCAAACCAACACATGATGCTTGAAGACTTGTGGGTAGATCAACGTGATAATTAAGTTTTTGTGCCTTGAACTACACAAATTACTAAAGTGATTGGTGTAAAATCTTCATGATATCAAGGACACAGAATTTGCCTCGGTGTGCAGAATCAGGTAGTAGTTCCAACAAAAGCCACAGCCATTAGTTGGTAATGAAGTACTGAAAGGTAAAGGTGAAAAGTCTTATGTCGAATGTTGATGTGTTTAGATCCACAGTGTGGGAGGTGGTAGCACTGATGGAGGTGCAGACCGATAACTTGGAATGGAAAATCACAATATTACTCTTATAGCTTTAGTTCTTCAATCCTGCACTGACATGGGTTTCTTGTGAGTGAGTAGTTGCCTATTTGCACTGCAGTAGGATGAGACTTCTGGTCACATCTGGTATTATCTAGTGTTTGTTATATGTTTGCTTTATGTTTCTTACCTTATTCTAAAAATCAGACTGAGGGAGGTTGTGTGTTCTTAATGTGTGCATGAAGGAATGTCATACAGTGTGCATGTATTATTTGCGTACAGATGGGTTTCTGTGCTTTTAACTGTGGGATATTTTGAGACTTTCCCAAGCCATGTTTCCACAATGCATTATTTGCACAATGAGTACAAAAGATGAATGGATGAAGACACAGAAGTGTTGAAATGTTGGTCTGTTTGCACAGTGAAAGGCTGTGAATTAATCAGTGTGCTTCAGAACCCTTTTTGTATTCTGGACATTTGCTGTTCTCGAGCAGAGAAGTGTCTGTTTCAGTTGCATTTTACAGGAAGAATCCTGTTTCTACTGTGTTGTTTGGGTGTGATTTGAAGTATTGCATTTGAAAAATTTATGGAAATGACAAAATTTGAACAGAATCTCTCCAATTCTGTAAAACTGTTTTTTTTCGTTTGCTTGAGGCTTCGAGTAGTGACCATTTAACTATTGACTGATCAGCTGTTGCTGTTTCTTTCATCGTATTTGCCCCCAGATAGCATGAAACATGGCCAATACCAGCTGAAAAAGCTTTTTTAGAAGTTAGATTGTTCATACTCACGGATTGATGGAAACACAGACAATTACTTTCTCACTACACGTTGAGCCAACTTTGTGCTACTCTGGGTTAACATAGTAAGTGTGGATTTTCCCTGTAATTCTATGGATCATGTTTGCCAGCCAACGCTGACAAACTTAAGGCAGTCACACAGTAGAAACTGTTGACATGACCAGCTATCTGCTTTTGTTCACGATCCTGAAAATGTCCATAATAAAGCTATCATGACGTTTTGGTATCAGTTTCTCCCCCTCAGCTGCAGATGGATCCTGGATTATTACTCCATCAAGGAGGCCTCGTTGGAGTTATTTGACGATCAACGTTGGTTTTTCTGTCTGTCCGTCTGTTCGCAATATTACTCAAAAACGGATCAACGGATTTGGATGAGGGGCTGCACAGTGGCGTAGTGGTTAGCACTTTCGCCTTGCAGCGAGAAGATCCCTGGTTCACGTCCCAGCTCGGACCTGGGATCTTTCTGCATGGAGTTTGCATGTTCTCCCTGTGCATGCGTGGGTTTTCTCCGGGTACTCCGGCTTCCTCCCACAGTCCAAAAATATGCTGAGGTTAATTGATCATTCTAAATTGCCCGTAGGTGTGAATGTGAGAGTGCTTGTTTGTCTTTGTATGTAGCCCTGCGACAGACTGGCGACCTGTCTAGGGTGTCCCCTGCCTTCGCCCGAGTCAGCTGGGATAGGCTCCAGCCCCCCCCCCCCCCCCCCCCCCCCCCCCCCCGCGACCCTAGTGAGGATTAAGCGGTGTATAGATGATGGATGGATGGATGGATTTGGATGAAATTTTCAGAGAAGGTCAGAAATGACACAAGGACCAATTGATTAGATTTTGCCAGTGATGTGGCTTATAATGCGGCTTATAGTTTGGATCCACGGATTTGTTAAAGATTTCTGCATCATTGCCAGATAGCGGCATAGCGTCACTGTAACCATGACTACAAGTGAACATTATGTCAGCTGCCTGCTGACGATCACTTGATTGCGATCCTACTACAAATCGACCGCTGCAGACTTATCAGGACTTATCCGTTGGAAATGATACAGGTAACAATTGATTAAATTGTGAGGGTGTTTCTGAGTCCCATCAATTCCCACAGCCCGCTACATATTTATGTTATGCGATTCGGTATCCGTACATAACGTACATCTGTATTAAATGGCTGCATTCTATGGTGCCGTAACTTCTGCCACAATTTTTTTTCAAGATTTAAGCCGTCGGAAATGGCTACACGGATACCATGACTGAGCAGTCTTCTGTGGAGTACTGCGCTCTTTTGGTGCTCTTCTTGTTTGTAAATGGGAAATCACATTTTTGAATGTAGACCTTTTTCCTGCACTATACTCTGCCAAAACCTGCTGAACTTCATAGACTATGGCTTGTGGGTTGTTATTTTATGTTTTTGGCTTAACACTCTTGACATACTTGATATTCTATGCGTAGGCTTAAAACTTGGCACAAGTTTTAATAAAGTGTGGGCTGAGAGCTCAGAAGGTCAGACAAACACTCACTGCCCACTAAAGGCCATTTGAATACTATGTTGTGGTGGTAATACAGGGAATTTCTCTTCCTTTTTTGACTTAAGTGCAGCTGCCAGACAGTGCATGTAATTATGATGTGTGTGTGCAGCCCCAGGTGGGCTCCTGTAGCAGAGGATGCAGGAAGAGGCTCGTGCTGCTTTTACAGGCCAGTCAGGAAGTCACTAAGCTTTGTCAGCTCATTATATATGCTGCTACCCCTGCCACACACACACACACGCACACACCTACACACACGCACACACACACACACACACACACACACACACACACACACACACACACACACACACACACACACACACACACACACACACACACACACACACACACACACACACACACACATGCACAGAGGCAAAAATATAACATAAATGATGCCGTCAAGATGATTCAGACTGTTGATCAGAGGCTGTTTGTACTTTCTGTACTGATGAGTCATTCCCATCGGAGTCCATTTGTCAGATTGCTATACAACAGCAGCTCTTTCTCAGTATGTGATGCTCTCTAATAGATTTGTTAAATGGATGGAGGCAGGAGACGGCAGTAATAATGATGCTCTCTGTCTTCCTGCCATTTGCTTTATCAATGTGCCACTTTTGCAGTGTGTGTGAATCATGCCCAAAGGGTACTGATGATCCTGTGCTCGGCTTTTGTACCAACGGTCTCATTTATGAGCCACAATTGGCAATGTTTCCATTCTGCTGTTAAACTAATTTTATGTGAAGTGAAACACTGCAAAATATTTTCATGAGCTGGATGCAACAGAAAAGTGGGTTCTTGTTGTTGATGGAATATTTCAGATTTCTCCTGTCCAAACGGAACAGCAAAAAACTACTAATGATACTGATCTTAAATCTGGCTGAATGTCAAGTCTGTGTATTGTTACATGAATTCATTTCCATACTTCTATACTGATACTGTGATATATTTGGGAAGATTTCATCAGATAGGAAGTTACTCTTCAGGTTTTTCACTTATGTTAGTATAATGGGTCTTGAGATGGAGATGGCAGCTGGTCCATTGCTTTGGTCCAAACTGTAACAATGGGTCTTGAGATCTGACACAGACATACTACACTACCATTCAAAAGTTTGGGGTCACCCAGGCGGTTACATGTTGTCCATGAAAACTCATGCTTTTATTCATGCATTAACATAATTACACAAGGGTTTTCTAATCATCAATTAGCCTTTCAACACCATTAGCTAACACAATGCACCATTAGAACACAGGAGTGATGGTTGCTAGAAATGTTCCTCTGTACCCCTATGGAGCTATTCCATTAAAAATCAGCAGTTTCCAGCTAGAATAGTCATTTACTACATTAACAATGTCTAGAGTGCATTTCTCAGTGTTTCCTCTAGGATTTTTTTCAGCAGCAGCGGCAGGTTCTCCGGGAGCCGTGGCAACATAAACAAATGGCACTTGACTGCAGATTTTACTTGTACAACCTATTTATTGAATGGCCAGTTGAAAATAGCTTTTTAAAGGCTGAATGTAAAAATTAAACTCTCTCTCTCTCTCTCTCTATATATATATATATATATATATATATATATATATATATATATATATTTGAACAAGCTCATCTGAAAATGCAGTCAGCAGTTTCATCATGGCATGTAGGTATTTGCTTCATGCTATCAATTAGTTTACTCACGTTAGCGACACTGAATTGGCACCGGGCCCAAGTAACTTAAGCTACCGATATGCTACATAACATTAGCTGGCCATCAATATTTTGCAAATGTCTATTTACCTTGTAAAATCTATTATCAGCTATTTTATGCTAATAACTTTTCTCCAGTACGAGGTATACGAGGTGTGGTTACTAAATAAATATGCTCTCTGATTAATGTATACCATCTGATTCGGGTATGAATGCTGTGTTTTGACTAACGTATGTCCAGTTTTATTATTTAATAGCCACATCTCAAACATTTTACAGGATTTTTGAGAGTTAAAGCTGTTGTTCATATGGTTTTACAAGTCCATGCAGCCTCTCAGTCACACTCACATCTCATGATGATGATAATGCTCCACATGTTTTGAATCGATTACACAGTAAATAATAAACTGAAGCTTGACTTTAAAAATTAAATCGAATCACAATATCTGTAAGAAAAAATAAAATCAGATATTGTCCCCAAGTAGGTCAGTCTTAATGCACATTGAACAGAACTGAACAAAGCTGTATGTTGCATCATATCGTACATAAGGTGACCAATAGAAAAAGTGCCACAAAAGTGCAACTAGTGAATTTTTCAGGCTTGGGTCATAGTCAGGCAATATGCTTTGCTTAGTCCCTAATGGTTAGCCATCAGATGTATTCAGCTTTCCTCTCAAGCTGATAAAGATAAGGAAGGCTGCATAAAGTGTGAGAGAAACAGTATTTCTTGTGTGTGCATGTGTGTGTCTGTAGGAGAGAGATTTAGCAAGTGGGTAAAATCCAGCAGTGGGAAGTGCACAAGTGTTTGTGAATTCCCTGGTGTGGGGTGACTGCAAGTGCACTTTCAGATGTACTCTCCACTCCCCTGTCATAGCCCAAACATTCATTTTCCTCAATTGTCCCAAGGGCCAACTGTGTGTTTTACGTGTGTGTGTGTGTGTGTGTGTCTGTCTGTGTGTGTGTGTGTGTGTGTGTGTGTGTGTGTGTGTGTGTGTGTGTGTGTGTGTGTGTGTGTGTGTGTGTGTGTGTGTGTGTGTGTGTGTGTGTGTGTGTGTGTGAGATTGTGGGACAGAAAAGCTCAGTGAAATGGAAGCAGATTAACAAATACACAGAACCCTTGCTGCCTTGACGTGGGCTGGTCAGGGCCTATGTGTGTGGTGTGTTTCCCATATTTGATAGCCTGCACTTTTACCACTGTATCACATCTCCCCTTTGGTCTCATTTGAGACTTTTTAAACTTTTTTGTCCAAAACTGCATGAAATAGGAGGCGCCCAAATTCTGCAACTGTTACATTAGCAACTTTATGCAGAAGTGGTTTACTGGGATTTTTAACGCAGGTTTAGACCACAGACTCTGTTCTGTCTCTGTTTAGATGATCTTACTCATAACGCAGCGGTCACAGTAAGATCTTATAGTTTTGGCTTTTCTTAGGTTGCTAACCAACTCCAGAACATTGTTTGATGGGGCAACATGACTCAACTGTGATGCAACCAAAGTACATGAACCACAAATTACTCTTTGTGTCTTTTACAATGCTCTAAGAGATTTCTCAGATCAGACCTGCAGAAGCATGAAAAAAGGAAAACTATTATTGGTAGCGGTTTTTATTATCAATAAAATCTATATAAATATTGGATTCTTTTGCTGATTATATCTGTCTGCTTCTGTCACCACCCTCTTCCTCTTCATTCATGTAAACGTGGCATTGCCCAGATATAGTGATGATATCCAGCAAATCTTTCATGACGAGTACCCCATGACATCATTCTTCATTCATTGAAGGTTAGACATTGTGGCTGTGCATGAAATAGCTTGATTTTATTATCAGTGGCAACTTTTGAAACTTTTGTATATTTTCATACATCCTTATTTGATATCATGCATTCTTCAAATTCATGTCATCGTTATTAACATGAACTGAAGGTAAAGTTGGTGGGAACTTAAGTCATTGAACTAACTGATGTTTTGAGTTATTTTTTGTGTTTGAACAGACTGTTGGCAGTCAGTAAAACTTTAGATTTTTGCTTTAAATGCATACAATTAAAATATCCACCACACCTTGTACAATTACGGGTAAAAAGTGTTTAAGCACTCATTATACTGTACATTCATTATACACACCGAACTTCAGAGATGTGGTGTGTTAATGCTTAGGGGGAAAAAAATTCCACAACTCTTTTGGTGATGATGATAATGATACTGATGCATCTCTTTATCGACACTCTCCCTCTCCCTCTTTTTTACACTCTCACTGCAGTGGCAGCAGTAAAACCCGTGTCAATCCCAGGACTCTCACTATGCACAGCACACAGCAATAAAGTGCCCCTGTGTGGGCCTCCGTGTGTGTGTGTGTGTGTGTGTGTGTGTGTGTGTGTGTGTGTGTGTGTGAGAGAGAGAGAGAGAGAGAGAGAGAGAGAGAGAGAGAGAGAGCTGATGAGGACAATGATCTGATACTACATATTGTCTGGTTGTTTTATTGCCAAGCTGCCTGCTTGCATCCAAATACAAAGTTTCATAATGAATATCATAAATCTTATTAATATACACACACACACACACACACACACACACACACACACACACACACACACACACACACACACACACACACACACACACACACATACATGTATACATGTGTGTATGCACTCATCCATACTGTAGACACCAAGCTAAATCTCCTCCTTTATTCTTTGCACCCCAGCAGCTGGTGACAAAATGAAGAACAAGAAAAGCAGTCAGAGAGTGCAGTACTCCGCCAAGGCTGTTCATTCCCCCATATGGCATTGTCAGAAATGCAGCCTTTTGTTTTTGGATGCAGCTTTTGTCTATTAGTTATTGATGATCCGAAACCACGACAACATATAATATAGATGTACCCACAAATAAAATAACCTTGCGCTGAACACAGGCGTGTGTTATGCATGTGTACATCATGTACGGATACCGAATTGCGTCACCTAAATATAAAGCAGGCAGTGGGAATTGATGGGACTTGGAAACAACCCTACAGTTTAATCAATTGTTCTTTGTATCATTTCCGACGGATAAGTCTTGATAAGTTCGCAATGGTAGATTTGTAGTAGGATCGCAATCATGTAATTGTCAGCAGGCAGCTGATGTAGTGTTCACTTGTCATGGTTACAGTGACGCTGTGCCGCTATCTTGCAACGACAGAGAAATTTTGAACAAATCCTTGGGTCCAGACTATTAGCCACATCACTGGCAAAATCTGATCAATTGGTCCTTCTGTCATTTTTGACCTTCACTGAAAATTTCATCCGAAACCATTAATTCGTTTTTAAGTAATGTTTCAAACAGACAAACCAACGCCAAATGTCACATAACTCTGCCGAGGCCTCCTTGGCAGAGTAACAACCCAAGATCCATGCGCAGCTGAGGGGGAGAAACTGTTATCAAAACATCATGATAACTTTATTATTATTTCTGACCGTCCCTGAAATATTCATCTATATCCGTTAGTCCGTTTTTGAGTAATGTTGTTAACAGGCAGACATACAGACAAACAAACCAACGCCAACTCTAGCTCATTATTTGTCTGCTGTGTTCCTTGGTGGAGTAACAGTGGGTTAGAGTATGTTCTCTGATGCAGGTTTGATTGCATTTCAAATGAGATTTTTCACTTGATCAGAACAAAAACAACAACAATAAAAAACATGAACATTTAACAATAAAGATCACATGTGCACGTCACGAGTTGTCTGAGCTGCTTCTCTTACTTCTTTGGTTAGAACAGTACACACATCATCCAGTACTGCTGCAGGACATCCAGTACATCACCACATCCATAGAACAGTTAAGAAAAAAAAATGCAATCAGTCAGCATATTCTTTAATAGTATTTAGAGTGTGTTTTGTCTTTTTACAGCAAATTAATTACACTCAAAGTACACTCAACTGTAGGGAGTTGGAGACGGTATGTCACCACAGCTGTGCTATATGTCATTTCCATGTTGAAATGTCATCCAGATAGTTAGTAGTGCTGCATTATTTATGATATTATCATGTGTGTGTTGACTTTATATAAATGTTTCATGATCATAATATCACTGTTATTGTCACGACATGTATATTGCGAGACTGTGAAAAGTGTGTAAAACTGGAGGACATACAGACACGCATTTTCTTGATGGTTGATTCTGTCACAATCTACATACTGGAAAATGATCTTTAACTGTATATGAAATGAGCAAGGGTGATTTATTTTTTCTACCAAACAAGTAATGAGTAAGGACAAGACTAAGGTTTATCTCAACTGCAGATGGTGGAAAGGAAAGAAAACAGGCTGGAAAACTCATTTCCAATATGTTTATCTTCTACTGTGAAGCCAAAGGAAGGGAGCTGGGGGGCAGGAAGCAATGAAGTTTATGGGAAATGTGGTCTTGATTTTGAGAGGCATTACCACTAATATACCACTAGTGTGACATACAGGCTGCCAGTGAGCTTGGCCGTGGTCTCATTCATTAACAGTAATTTTACTAAGGTAGGGATTTTAATAAGAGAGCGGTTTATTGGTGTTTAAAAGCACAACACACAGCGCATTTAAAACTTGACAAAAACAACAGGGGTGCATTGATTTCCTGTAAATAAAGAGTATGAGATTTGAAGCACAGTGATGATGTGTGGAAGTGAATGTGTGTAAAATAGTAGTGAAACGCTGCAGACCAACAGTTGAGGATTGTTCTAGACATTGGTCCAGACAGAGAGAGTGAATGTAGCAAGCAATAAAGACAGAGAATGGACAGAGGACTGTTGTGGGGACATGTGAGGAAGTGTTCAACGACAGGCCTGTGCCGTCACTGTGGATACGCACATCAGCTAAGTCGGTGGCTCCCATACCATTCAGTATAATAACAACTATTCAACGCTTCCTCATTAACTCGCTGGCTGCCTGGCAGGGCACTCCATGCTATCTGCACTGATAACTCCCTGGTTGGGAGGAAGAGAGGTAACACACAGATGTGAGGCCACTTAAGTTAATACAGTCACATGGACACACAAATAGTGCATGCAAGCACGCACACATGCAACTCAGCAAGAGCGGTTTCCCTTATTCAGCTCTCGATATGGCACCCCCTCCAAGGACCACCTGCAAGTTAATGCAACTACTCACACACATGCCTGCCCCCCCTCCACACACACACACACACACACACACACACACACACACACACACACACACACACACACACACACACACACACACACACACACACACACACACACACACACATGTGCAATTCTGGCATGCATGCACATTAGCTCACAGGCATGTGTGTGTAAACATGCCGGCACTGTACAGAGCATGCCAAGTAATTGTGACCACACGCACACACCAACACACTGGCATGGCTCAGCCTGCTGATGTGACATGCCATGGGAACAATAAACAGTGGAGCAAAAAACTGTTTATTGCATTTCGGTTGTTTGATATTTATAAGTTCATAACTCCTGCTTGTGATGCATGCGTACCGCCCTATTTTCTCTCTCTCACCCTGACATGGATCTACCATCCCTTCAGCCAATCGCACACAAGTGGGATCACATTTACGAGCATGGTTGCCAGGCAACAAGAAGAGAGAAAAAAGAGAGAGAGTGAGTGTGTGAGAAAGAGAGGGAAGTGGTGGCAGAGAAAAAATAGCCATGTTGTTGCCAAGAGGAGAGGAGAAATCTGAGCAAGATGGCTTAATTGCCTTTCACAGATAGCATGCCATTCACGGTCAGATGGAGATATACTCCATCTGATATAGTTGATCATGCAACCAAAGTGGCTGAATAGGAGTTTTGTACCATACATAACTGGGTTAGCATGAGGATTAGTCAGCTACTGACCTTACCTTAACCCTACTGTGGTAACTGAATACATTCTGACTAATAATCACTATTTAATTGTCTCCCTTTCTGAGGATTTGTCTCTTTCTGATGTCTAGTGGTAGACAGATGATCAGACCATTTGAAAACAAACCACCAAGTAATTTGAAGCACATGATTTAAAGATGATAAAAACGTGCCAGTGTTGGTTATTAAGGCATTACTAGGCTATTGTTTTCAGTAATGAGGAGTATAACTGTGTCTGCTTTATAAATATATAGAGAGGATACAAAAAAGGAGACTTGCAGAAAATAATGTAAATAATTAAGTTTCGAATGGCATCTGAGTTCAAACTGAGACTGAGGCACAAGCACACAAGCCACATTTCCATAACAGGTTTGTATGCACATTTTTAAGTGTTGCATTAGAAAAAGTTAATGGAAACAATAAAATTTGAAAAATAAAAAGTATTTATACTTACTTGAGATGGCCTTGAGAGCTAATGCACTTCACAGGAGATGGAAACACCTTTATCGAATAAATTCTGCTGTGGCGAACATTTATGATCGATCAGCTGCCTTCACTTCTTTCACTGACTTTGCCTCGGGACAGCATGAAAACATGATCAGCACCAGCTGACATGAAAGACTGATGACAGATTTCCTGATTGAAAATAACTCTAGACTGCATTCCATTTGTATCTTGTAGACGGACAAAGTTTTGTTTGTTTTGTCTCCTTCTTTGAGGCTTTTTAATAGTTTGCAAGTAACTGTTTTTGTTTCCAGCTTCTTCTACCCCTTACGTTTCAGCCTAATCCACCATGTTCTGACATTACTACACTAAGCAGAACACACACACACATGCATGCACGCACACACACACACACACACACGCACGCACGCACGCACGCACGCACACACACACACACACTCACAAGCACACTCACACACATACACGCTTGTTTTCTGAAGTGCTACATGCTACAGGAATGATGATGATAGCCAAAGTAACATCTCCAGTTGGTTTGTGGATTAATATTCTAATGTCTCGAGTGTGGCATGTTGGTCATTGCTTACGTTTTATTCACCTGACACACACCCATATACTAGTGACTTGTCAATTGCATGTTAGCCCCACCCTCCCCAAATTGATTGTGAATTTTTCCCTAAATGGAACCATAATTTACACAATGAACACCCTGTTGTATTGAATGATATCTGAAACTAGCCATTGAGACCATGAACCTATTAAGAAGCTGTTTAATGGGGAACTCAATATGGCTTCATTTTCTCATAGACTTCTGTATAGTCATACATATTTTTTGTACCAGAGAAGTCGCCCCCTTTGGGCTGAAAGAATACAGGTTAAAACCTCATTAGCCATAGACAGGCTACTCGGTAAACCACAGCGCCTCATTTTCTTTGTACGTCACCTTGCAAATACAGTAGATGCAATGATGGTGATGTGCATGGAGGCTTTTGGAATGCTCATATGCACCTTTGATGGAGTTGGGCCATTAAAAAAAACAAAAAAAACAATCCATTTTTATTTATTTTTTTTTCCCAATCATTGATTCTTTATTTTGTTAATAACAGTTGTCCCATAAACCAAGCAGATCTGTATAGATGGGTTGTTTTATTGAACCAACAGTCCAAATCTCTACCTTTGAGGGGGCAAAGGTACCATGTGCATTCATCCATTTGTCCATGTTCTTTCTTTCTTTCTTTCTTTCTTTCTTTCTTTCTTTCTTTCTTTCTTTCTTTCTTTCTTTCTTTCTTTCTTTCTTTCTTTCTTTCCTTCTTTCTTTCTTTCCCACCCTCCCTTTCCCCCTGTAACTAGGCCATGGTTGAGAGGCCTGTTGTTGTGGAGGGCTACAAAACAACATTATTGTCTTTAATTAAGCCTCAGCCGCACTGTGCATCTATTTCCCTCCCTGCAGCCCTGTCCCTTTTCTCTCTCCTCCTCCTCATTCAGTCCACATTCTACTTTCCTCTTCCCTCCTTAAAATCCTTTCTCCAACAATTCCTGTTCCTCCTTTGGCATTTTCCTTCCCTCCATCCCTCTCTCTGACTCTGGCAGCTCTATGGACATTTCCTGATGTCACAGTGCTGTATTGTCCCAGAGGTCAACAACACAAGACATGCTCTGTTGGACACACACACATACACAAGCACTGCAATCACTCAGCAAGCATGGGAAGCTGAGCTCAGTGAGTCTTGCTGCTCCAAGGCCAGTTCTGTTTAATCAGACAAGAGGCTGTGTTGAGGAGTGGTATGCCTGTGAGAAAGAGTGTGTCTATGTTTGTGTGTGTGCGTGCTGGGAGGATAGTCAGTGATAGTTTTACCTAAATATTTTCTGCATCATCAAGATTTTTTTTTTGTCATGTAAGATTCAGTAATTGACTGAGTTCATCAAAAGCAACCGTAGCATTGAGGGAGGACCTTGTGTATTAGTGTGAGTGCATGTGTGTGCTCAGAGTTAGTGAGAGTTAGGTGTTAATCCGCAGCATTAACAGCCATCAGCCAGGCGTGATAACTGGTGTGGCTGTTGCTGGCTCAGCTGTACACACACTAACACACACCCATTTACTGCTATCTGGTGCCTACATTACACTACATCCTTCTGAAACCCTAATGTAACGATCAGGACTGTGCCTTTCTCTAACCTTAGAGGGATTCTCCATCACTCGTCCATCACTCATTCTCGAGCTGATGCTGTTGTGGTGACGGCGTGTTGCTTCAGGTACTAGTGCGATTATGAAATACAACAAGATTTATTACAGACTGAGACACTGTTTAGTGGTCTATAAAACTACGGGAGGATGTTATTGCTTCAGAAAATTGTCACTGCGGCGATAATTTTATTTTTAATAGCAGAGATTGCCAGTTATTCAGTGATGTTGCATTGCCTCTGCAAATTTGAGCTACGTTCACCTGTTTTTCTGCAGTGGTCGAATTCAAATGAATGATGACTGTCTGAATAGGGCTTAAAAATCTGTACTCTTGATCTTTATAGAGAAGAGGAGAAGAGCTGCAGTTTGTTTGAATTCAGTCAGAACACTGAATTTGAATACTAGCACTAGTCAAGATGAGTACTGTGGGATTTTGCTCATTTCCGTCATTATTGAACCTGCCAAACGCAGTGACTAGTGATGAGTGAACGAGCTCTATCCCAGCCTGCTTTCATGATGTTTATTACATATAATGTGTGCCAAATAGCTTTTATTTGTACATCACGATGCACACAGTGTCTCTGTGCAGGTAGGTGTATTTATCTTCCTCATCCATTCATTTTTTTGCCTACCCTTCATCCCTGTCTCGCTGCTCTGCGGCTCTCCCACTGGGTGCATTGCCATGGCAACAGTGGCACACACAGATGTCAGTCTTATGTTTTGGGGGTTCTCGGTTTAACCCTTGATTCATGCACACAGTTTTTTTCTTAAATTTCATTACCAATTACATTACTTTTAGATGGAAAGAAGATGGAAGATCATTCTTGACCTTTGATTCAGTAGTTTGTCAGAACATCTCAATAACAGTGAAGTTGTGGCTTGTGGTTTATTTGGTGTATGTGTGTTAATATATTAGTACCTGTAAAATGTGATGTTACTGGAGGAGTCATGACTCATTGTTCTTTCATTTCCTTTTCTTCAAATCCAGTTCTCTGCAATGTTTTTCATTTGGGGGTCAGGAGTGCGCAGAGCAGCAGATGAGCATACATGATGCCGAGACTACATTACCCACAATGCTATATTTAGACCACTGCAGTGTGTGACTCAGCACAGACAAGCCTAACTCTGATCTGATGCCACAGCTCTGACTGGTTATGCCTCTACATTACATGGACGCTTACATGCATGTTTAATTTAGACAAACATCACAAAGTAGCATCATGACAACTACGCCTGCTGGCCACCACATGATCAAGTTTATTCAGCAGGTTTATTTATTTAACCCAAAATCACAAACCTGCCACAAAATGTTTTACGATCTGTACACCATATGGCATCTTCTATCCTTTATCACTTTGTTTTGATAAGCAAAAACTCCAACCCAAAACAAAAAAATGTACTGGCAAAACACAAAAATGGGAAAGATAACAGAGCATTATCACACAATTCTGACAAAACCTGTTGTTTCGCTATTTTAGATTTATCTTAAGTTTGTTTTAGACATGTGCCAATTAACATTGAAGACATTAAAGATCCTCATTGTGCTCTTTTCTTGCTATAATAATGCAATGTACAACACTCAGCATTATGATCATATGATTGAAGACAGAGGTTGTTATATTTACTCTAAATAATGCTAAATAATGGATTCGGTATCCATACATAACAAACACATGCATAACACACACCTGTGCTCAGCGCAGTCATTTTGTTTGCGGGTACATCTATGTTAAACTCATTCTGTGGTGCTGTGATTTCTGCCACAAATTTTTCAAGATTTCAGACATCGGAAATGATACAGTGACTGAGCAGCCTTGGCGGAGAGCTGTGCTCTCTGAGTACTTTTCTTGTTTGTTTATAAAGTGATCTTCCAGCAAACTCACACCATTTGCAATGTAGTCCTTAGAATGTGAGAAGAGGGTCTATGATTCAATATAGTCCAGTGTCAGGGTGTCTACCAGTGCACTACAAGCTCAAGAAAAATATGTCTTTTGAATTACAGTTACATACATAATGGTTGGAAAGCTCTCCAGTGACATCCAACAATCATGGCTGCATTGTTGCTGTAATATAGAAAATCCACAGAAGTAATGTGTTGCAAGTATCGATCAACTGGTTGACTCAACCGACTGCTGCTTACTGGTAGACCCACAGCATTAAGTTTCATAGAAATTCAGACATGGATGCTCAGAGAACATTTATCAACTCATTCTCCACTGTTGTCCAGTGGTACAGCACTTGTACAGGTAGAATGAGACGGTTGGTTGATGTAGTATCTGTTCCTCTGCTTGTTCTCAATGATTGGATGGCTGGATAAAGAGTGACAGTCATGAGTGCCATGTGTTATCCAGAGTTAAATATTTTTCAACTTTTGGTTCAGCACCTTGACATGCTTCCAGTATTTTTAGTAGAGTGAAAAGATACAGAAGTCACACTGGCCAGGTGGACATGCTCCCTAACTCAGTAATTCCTACATGCCAAAGCATTCCAATCCAGCACAAAACACACAATACATCTGCCAGCTAATCAACAATTACAACTATCTGCAAGTAATTTCTGTGTATATTTTGGTTTGTCAGACATAAAGCCATTCTAATAAGAAATATGGCAAATGTTCATATTTAAGAATGTTTGTATTCATTTCTCGAATTCTGACACACACAGACCACCTCTTTTGCTCTTACGGAGCTCATATGATGCATTCATGCAGATAGCATGCTGCATGTTGCAGTGAATACCATCTGCAGAATGCATGTGACCATGTTGTGCATGTTGAATGTCTATAAAATTGTGTGAGAATGTGTGTTCACATTGTGAATGCACATGAACATCTGTGAGATGTGTTTCAGTAGTGTGCAGAGGAGTATGAATGCAGTTTGTAATGGGTGAAGTGCAGATGGGCGGTGAATTTCAAACACTAACACGTAGGGCACAATCATGTATGTTAGTCATGTTTTCAAGCCTCTATGTGCTCTACATGCAAATTAGCATGTTAGGAAATTACAATGAGCAGTCTCCCTGAGGGTTTGTGTAATGGGTGTGTGAGATTGCGTGTTAGGAAATATCAGTAGATTCGTCGCAAACACACGAGTACTGTTTCTTATTTTTGAGAGTGTCAGCTTTATAGACGTATCCCTGCAAGACAGTGATCATATATGACATCCAGAGCTGATCTCCTTGGAAAGGGTGATTTCTTGTGTTCTATTGCAATTGTAATCCACAATATGGACATTTGCGTCATCCTTGGCTGCAACATATTTAATTATTATGGGAATTTGAATCATTTCTCTAATGTGATTGTCTTGAAAATATACATGTTTGTGTTGATACAAATAGAGCAATCTTTGTTCAAAACTGTTTTGTGTAATTTTCTATGATAAAAATGTACAAAGAACAAACCTGATTATCATATCCAATATTTCTAAGGGCAAGCAGACAAGAATATATTGCATGACTAATTTGACAGCTATTTTAACAAGAAAAGTGGTCAGAGAGCGCAGTACTCTGCCAAGGCTTATCTAGCATTGTCAGAAATGCAGCATTTTTTTTTTATTAGTTATTGATTATCAGAAATCACGGCAACATAGAATGTGGCCATGTAATGTAGACGTACCCACAAACAAAATTACCTTGCACTGAGCACAGGCGTGTTGTGCATGTGTACATTGTGTACGGATACTGTATCACATGACCTAAATATATAGTGGGTGGTGGGAATTGATGGGACTTGGAAACAACCCCGCAATTTAATCAGTTGTTCCTTGTATCATTTCCAGTAAGTCCACAGCGGTGGATTTGTAGCATTCACTTGTAGTCATAGTTACAGTGACGCTATCTCGCAATGATACAGAAATCTTTAACAAATCCATGGATCCAGACTATAAGCCACATCACTGCCCAAGTCTAATCCCTTGGTCTTTGTATCATTTCTGACCTTCCCCGAAATTTGCATTCAAATCCGTTCATCCGTCCATTTTTGAGTAATATTGCGCACAGACAAAGAAACAGACAGACTAACAAACAATGACATAACTCCGCAGCGTTTCTTGGCGGAGTAATAAGACTAAAGATTGACCGATACGGGTTTTTCAGGACTGATACCGATTATTAGTAGTTAGAGGAGGCAGAGGGCGAGAAAAAATTTGAATAATGCAAACACTGAACTTCGTTTAAATGCCTAAAGCATGTTTATTTAATCAAACAAATAGAAAATAGTAGCTCCAGAAGTGCATGAATTTCCTAGACTCAGAAGAATCTCTTATAAAGTTGAATAAAAGCTTAAATAAATAACTCCCTGAAATTTTTCCACAGTAAATAAAGTAAAATTTAAATATTAGGAATCTGGGGGGACAATTTGACTGAGGTCCATTTTTGACTAATTTTGATTTTACCTTTATATTTCACCTTCAAAACTGTTGATCTTGCTTTGCTTGGTGTCTTGTTTTCAGCACAACCTCATCTGTGTGATTCTACAATTATTGATACATTTTTGATATAATGTATGAACACACTTGACCTAAAACTGCAGAAAAAAATACAAAGTCCGAGTAGGAAAAAGTTAGATTTTTTTACTCTAGACACCATAAACATGTGTAAAGAATCCTTTTCAGAACTTAGAATGCAAATATAAATTATGTCATAAAATAATGTGTATTTAGCAGTCAACACAGTTATATACCACTATTTGCACTAAAATGCAGGAAATCTTTAGGCGCTTTTGCACTATTTACAAAATCATCAGGAGTCGCAATAAAATTTTACAGAAATGAATTTGTGCCACTCCAAAAAACTTTTTCTGTCCACCGCAGTCTCTACAAAGGCAAAAAAAAAAAAAAATGGCCGATGCCGATATCTGTCAAATTTCCAAATATCGGCTCGGATAATCGGCCCGTCTCTAAATAAGACTGCTTCTCTTCAGCTGTATAGAGGCCTCTAGTGTTAACTCTGTTCTTTGTGTCTGAACGTTTGATCCTTAATAAAGTGCAAAGTGAGAAAATTGCGCAGCGCCCCTAGTAATGTTCAGCTGATTATCTTAACACATGACACTGGAGAATACATGCACACCAAGAGAGTGACAAAAATACGTTATGGAGATAAGCTTTCACTTGAACCTAATACAGAGTGGCTTCCTAAGTATTTGCTGAAGCAGTGAGAGCTCTTTAAGATCATGTGTCATGTAGCCTCAAGAGAGCAGACAGCTCAGAAAATCAGCCACTCCGTAGCACCTCCGCCTACACTGTCATCAAACAGCAGCTTTGTTTAAACAGTTCAGCATTCTTACTAGACTATGATCTGTGGACAAGGTTCTCACATCTGGATGTAAGATTCCAGCTGCAAAAGCATGCGATGTAGGACTGATACTTGAGTTGAAATTGAAAGTCAAGCTCCAACGTTTACAGTGTATTGGGGTCACCTGACCGACCGAATGGTTAGGGTGGATATGATGTGCATGCAAATTCCTTGCAGGGAGTCTGTAGTTTGACTATCTATCTATCTATCTATCTATCTATCTATCTATCTATCTATCTATCTATCTATCTATCTATCTATCTATCTATCTATCTATCTATCTATCTATCTATCTATCTATCTATCTATCTATCTATCTATCTATCTATCTATCTATCTATCTATCTATCTATCTGTGTGTGAGTGTGTGTGTGTAGCTTCAATTGATTTTCTTTCTCAGTGATAACAGCTCAGTGTCTCTGTTTCTGTTTCAGAGTAAAATGAGTATGTAACAATAGTGTACTGCAAGATAATGTTGTGATATTGCTTTTCCACGACAAATAGTGTTTTTAAATGTATCACTGAAGTCTTCAGCCTTGGAGCTGATAGAGATTACGATTTTTGAACAAAATCAATTTGACAGCATAGCTGCTTCTCCATAATCCTGTTCCCGACCACAGTTATTCTTTACAATATGACTCTATAGTTCAGCTTTTAATGCATTTTGACACAATGTTAAGGTCATCCTTATCTTTACACTCTGTGGCTTAACAAAGCCAAGCATGTACACATGGAGCCTTAAAATTAGCAAAATATATTCAAAAATGTAGGTTTGCTAATTATATAAATAAGTAATTATTTGACAGTTAGTTAAATTATTAAAATGGAGTCTAAACAGGGCTGCACAGTGGCGTAGTGGTTAGCACTTTCGCCTTGCAGCGAGAAGATCCCTGGTTCACTGGTTCTCGGACCTGGGATCTTTCTGCATGGAGTTTGCATGTTCTCCCTGTGCATGCGTGGGTTTTCTCCGGGTACTCCGGCTTCCTCCCACAGTCCAAAAATATGCTGAGGTTAATTGGTCACTTCTAAATTGCCCGTAGGTGTGAATGTGAGAGTGATTGTTTGTCTTTGTATGTAGCCCTGCGACAGACTGGCGACCTGTCTAGGGTGTCCCCTGCCTTCGCCCGAGTCAGCTGGGATAGGCTCCAGCCCCCCCCCACGACCCTAGTGAGGATTAAGCGGTGTATAGATAATGGATGGATGGATGGAGTCTAAACAGATATACTACTGTTCAAAAGTTTGAGGTCACTTAGAAATGTCCTTATTTTTGAAAGAAAAGCATTTTTTTTCAATGAAGATAAAATTAAATTAATCAGAAATCCAGTCTATACATTGTTAATGTGGTAAATGACTATTCTAGCTGGAAACAGTTGATTTTTAATGGAATATCTCCATAGGGGTACAGAGGAACATTTCCAGCAACCATCACTGCTGTGTTCTAATAGTACAGCTCTAATCATGTTGAAAGGCTAATTGATGGTTAGAAAACCCTTGTGAAATTATGTTAGAATATGAATAAAAGTGTGGATTTTCATGGAAAACATGGAATTGTCTGGGTGATCCAAACTTTTAAACAGTAGTGTATGTAAAGCTGTACTTTCACCACAATAGGTTGATCATATTAACCAAAAATATTTTTATGGTTTTAGTTTGCCCAGTTTAACTTGAACCACATTAGATGTGAAGATGGACAGATCCTCCATGACTTCAGGTTCCTTGAACAGGGGTTTTGAAGCTCAGTATGTGGTTCGGGCCATTGCCATTTTGGCAGTGCCTGACTCCTGCTAACTCCTGGATAATCCAAAATTGAGCAAAGACGTGAAGCATGAGTTGAGTTGAGACAGGCCACGTAAAAGAATTCGATCATGGACTGTCCTTTGACAGTATCCACTTGTCACTCAAAGTAGTCATGTGCTTAATTATGAATAACATTAATCCTTAATACAATTTAAACAAGTGTGTCATATTAAAATTCATGCACATAAAGTTGTTATTAACAGTGAAATTAGTTATAGAGATCAAAACTATGTTTTGTACCAGGCTGTAAACCTGTTGTCACCAATGGGGTGGAGTTTGTTTTGGAGCAAGCCTCAAACGGATGTTCGAGAAAGCAGCATTTTTGGCTTAAATTTTGAACGTCAATTTAGTAACTGAAGTTATCCTCAGCTGGGCAACTTTTTACTCAGTTGCCCAGCTGAGGATAACTGTCATTGGGAAATGCCACCAGTCAGTTCATTAACAATTCCTAACTTCTTATTTAGCTAGAAGAATTATAGCACACTACCTAACAAAGACAGCTGGCTTTAGTTTCATTAATTCACATATACAGTTATATCTTTGATTTATCTTATCAAATTTTACAACAGTTTACAGACCTCATAGCTTTCAAATAGCTGGGGGATTAAAACAATGACTACTGGCATTTTTAACACCATAGAATGGAAACACTGTATGGTAGCTGTGCGACAGGTTAGAGACTACAACAGGTAACATCAGGTCAGATCTCTTTATAGCCTTTAGAAAGTGTAGCTTTTCTCCCCATACTGGTCAACAGGGACAGGAAAGTCCAATCCAGCAGGGAGCTTTTTAAGTTCCACTGAACTCCTGTTTTTTTCTTTCTTTTTCTCTTTTTACATGTGTCCAAGATTCTTGTGTAATATAGGTGCAAGCTGGCCCGGCTGCTTTCACTTTCTCTGTAGGTATTTTTAGCATCAGAAGCTGTCCTTTGGCAACAAACTTCCATTTTTGAGTAAAATGCCCTGTCTGGAGTCCTGGAGTTCAGCCCTTCTTGGGTCTCCAGGGAGTGAGTGTGTATCTGTATTTCAGTTTGTATATTCATGTGTGATGTTGTGTGTGTGTGTGTGTGTGTGTGTGTGTGTGTGTGTGTGTGTGTGTGTGTGTGTGTGTGTGTGTGTGTGTGTGTGTGTGTGTGTGTGTGTGTGTGTGTTTGTGTGTGTGTGTGTGTGTGTGTTTGTGTGTGTGTGTGTGTTTGTGTGTGTGTGTGTGTGTTCATGAGTGAGTGTGTAAGTGTGATTTAAAGCCTCTGTAATCAAAGCCAGAGAATGTGCATGCTTTCCCAGGCCCAGCTGACTCCACTCTAAACCATTACACCAGCGCACTCACTGTTCTACAGTATCCTGCATCTTAACGGGTTGGAGGCTCCAGGCTTTGGGGTGCATGGTTTGTGAACATCTGTGCTTGTCTGTTTTGTGAATAAGGAAGCAGTCCGGTAGTGGACTTCCTCTATGGTGTTAAAGTGAGCTCTTTGATGTCAAAGCTGTTTGCCAACTGGTCTTTGTAGTACTTGTGATGACACAGTGAGTCTGTTACTCTGTTTTTATCCAGAATGTAAAAATCTATTTTTATAACATCACAGCCTCAGAGCAGACAAAGCTTCATGCCCCCCCTTAGGTCTCTGGCGCCCCCCCTGGGGGGGCATGGACCCCAGGTTGGGAACCACTGTTATAGATGAACCAACAAGAGTGTGACTGAAATTACCTTTAAAAAATGTAGATAACCTGTAGAACAAGTAAACAATAGTTCTGGCCTGTTCAGTAGGCTGTGTGCTACATTTTCTTTTTCATTTGTTCTTTCAGATGTCTTTGACCAAGAGTTATGTACCAAGTGTGAATACCCACACCAGTTATGGACTGCCTCTTCCTCTCCAGGACTGAAATCAATTTAATGTATGACGTCAGTAAGATGTCCTAAATCTTCTATTTTGTGAAAGCATGAATAAAAATAGACTGGACAGATGGAGAAGCATCTTCTTCTCTTTGTTGTGGCCACACTGCTTCATAAGGATTTACAAATGCGTGTGACTAGGCTGGGGGAGAACTGTCTGGCTGTGGAAATCAACCAGACTGGACCAGAACATTGATTGTTCAGGTTCATCACAGCAGGCACTCATCAGGGTCACACTCTCCAGCGTGATGGGTTGCTGAGGACCATGTCTGATAAGCAGCAACATCAGCATTAAACTGCAACAGGGCTTACTTCCAAGAAAATATATGCAAAATATGATAGCTAGATGTCAAATACACAAATCAATTCTAAATTGAATGATTTCTGAGGAAAGTGCAAACCACTAGGAAGATAAGAATTCTGTTGTCAAATCAAATTTGGCATATCCCTTTGGATAAAATGGACAGCAAAGTGAAAACAAAACACATCTTAAAAACGTAGATCTGAATGACGTATATGCCCAAAATGAGAGACTCAGTTTTGTAAACTGACAGTTGTGTGGAAACAGTGAATGTGTTACAACCTTTTTTAGCCTTGAGAAACGTGTGTCACGTCAGCTGTCATTGCCAGTCTTAACCTCCTGTCACCATGGCAACAGGAGTTGGGGCGGAGAGACATGTTTTGACAGGAAGTGACCTCGGCATGACCTTCTGACTGATGTCATAGGACCAATGAGGGTTCAGAGGTCAAAGCTGGCATGTTGTTTTGTGTGTTTGCGTGTTTCTGTTGACAGGAACAATTTCTGACTGACAGCATAACTTGTAGTTACAGTTCTGATTCTCGACATAATTTAGGTGGCACACACTATGAGTTTGAACAAAACAATTTGGAGTTAAAAGAGAATGATGTTTTTGTTTTTTTTACACTGAGATATTACCCATTAGGGCTGCACAGTGGCTTGGTGGTTAGCACTTTTGCCTTGCACCTCAAAGATCCCCAGTTCGCATCCCAGCCTTTCTGGGATCTTTCAGCATGGAGTCTGTATGTTCTCCTTGTGTATGTGTGTTTTCTCTGGGTTCTCCGGCTTCATCCCACAGTGTAAAAACATGCTGAGGTTAATTGGTAACTTTAAACCATCTGTTGGTGTGAATCTTTGTAGCCCTGTGATAGACTGTTGACCTGTCCAGGGTGTTTCCTGCCTTCACCTTATGTCAGCTGGGATACACTCCCACCCTCCACGACCCTAATGAAGATTAAGCAGTATGTAGATAATGGATTGATGATATTCCCCATTACTGTGGCTATTGTGTCTCTATACATCATGTTAATTTTTCACTTCTCAGTTGTAGAGATTCAGGGAAATGTGTGAGCAGCATTTAGGGGGGCAGTTAAAATGATTGCCATATGGTTTTCAGTCTGACCAAAGTTGAAATCTGCCACCCAGAGCAGACATTTTGGTATCTGCATAAAGGATCTCCACTCAAGGAGACTTGATGGCTGACCAATCACCAACATATTTGTCTGTGCACGCTGGTTCGTTTGCATGTTGACTTTCACTGCGGGGATGGAGACAGCATCACAACAGGATGTTCTGAAACATCACATTCTTCGTGAAACTGGCTGAGGAGGACAACTATGCAAAGAGTCGGACCTGTGAACATCTCACTGTCACCATGAAATTAATTCCAGCTGTGGAATTATAGCTAATGATTCTACATCTTTGATAAACATTGGCATCTTGCAAATAGTGTTTCATCTCCACAACAATTAACTATACAAAAACAGCAAGCGTCCCCAAATGTTAAGCTCTCTGTGCGGTAAGTACCAGGAAATACAGGTACCAAAATGTTAGTTACAGGTGACTAAACCAAGTGTTTACTTTCAGTCAGACTCAAAACACATGCTTAAAATAATTCATGTATAAATCAGCTGTCTGTGGAAAGCAGCACAGAGCACATGCTAATTGTCCCATGCTAAATATTGTTTTCCTGAATCTCTGCAATGGAGGTGGAGAGTGTAAAGCTATCATGACAGTCAGAACCATAATAGCCACATTATTTGGGAAATGCACTAGAATTTTCCATTAAACTGGGACCTTGACTTTCTCAAGAGATATTCACATTTACAAATATAAGTTTATAACCCGTTGCAGCTATATTAGAGACCACAGTGGTGTGTTTTCCACATTACAGCCCAATGACTTAAAAAGTACTTTAAAGAGACAATAGTAACTTTGTTTTGGTTACTCAATGTCTAGTGATCTACTCTACATGTTACTGTGAAATGGAGTGAATAAAGGGAATTCAGAAACAGCATCCAACAATGAAGACATGCCAAAGAAGCATATCTTAGAGAAGAGTTAAAATTGTATTTATATTTATTTAAGTAGTTTTCTTGCCATGTACCTAAAAAGCCATAAACTACAAGATAAGGATTAGAATTCACACATTGTGTTATAATAATGTAATATAAATAATATAGTATAATAATAAAATTGTTAGCTATTGAAAGAAATAGGTAGATGTAAGAGGTAGTTTAATATTTCATTTGCAATAAATTTGTTTGTTTCTGCCAAGGAGCTTGGCCTTAATTCTTGAAACCTTTCCTCCTCCTGCCTCTGATCTAAACAGAAGGCAGACAGGTAAACATGCTCACCATGAGCTCATTTAAAATTGATGTACTGGCTGTAAAAACATCCAACTCCACAGTAAAAGTCTTGCTGTGATGCCTTACAACAGAGTTCAGGTAAAGTGTGGAAACAAGACATGACTATTTTACAGTGCTCTTTCTCATCTGGGTGTCAACTCATTACTAAATAACATCAATTCACACATATTATTCACCACACTATTAGCTACATTATTGATCAGCACATTTAATGAGCATTTACAACATTACCACTAGTTTTCTCCTCAATCAAAATCCTTCCAAACCACGGCCTCTTGTGGCTTGTTGCTTAAGTATAATGTTTCATGCTGTAATGCATTCCTTCAGCATGCGGTGTTGGAGGTTTGCTGCTCAGGGTTTACACTGGAACACAGTTCAGTGTGTGTACTGTAGCTGCTGTTGTATCAGAGACTGATGGCTTGTTTTGGCCGGGGTAACTGGCTGCCTGGTTGTCTGGAAAGCACAATCTCAGACTTACTTTCATGGTGAGAGGAGAATCTAGGCCTCATGAATAATTCTGCTTTATCTGCTACAACTGCAGTCTCTGCCTTTGCCTGCCTTCTCGTCTTTAATCTGTCTCCCTCCTCATCACCTCCTTCTCCTCTTCTCTTTGTCTCCTCTTCCCTGTCTTTCTTTTGGTCTAACTCTCTCCCATCTTCTTTTTGTTGCTGTGTCACCGCAGAGATGCTGGTGTCGGGGGAACAGATGGGTGGTTGCTGCAGACGTCCGTAACCTTGGCAACCGCAGCCTCACCTGCTTTGGCATTAACCCTCCCTCCTTGTTATGCCACCCCAGACACAAAAGCTCCGTCATCTCTGAGTCCATGTTCCTCTTCCTCCTTGTATCACCTATGACATTGTTCTCTTCTCTCTTGTATGTCTCCTTCATTCTTCTTTTGGTCATCGTCTATATAGGTGCCAGTCACAGACAGTGCTACTGAATATCTAGTAACATCAGCCACTGCTAATGCTTCTAGCTGATTTGCAACATAATCAATAATATCTGACTGGATTAAATTTAGCAGTATTCAACTGGCTGAACATGGCAATGAGTTCACTGTACTTCAGTGATCTCCATCAACAGAACTGAGTCCAGTAAAGTACCTTCAGGATGTGGTGCAATAGAAGATTTGCTGTATGACTGTGCAGTTGACAAATCTGCAGAAAAGATGCAATCATGTCACCGTGAAACAGAATCTCACAGGAAGATTTCCAAGACTGTGTGGAATCTATGGCATGAAGAACGGAGGGTGGTTAGAGAGCAACTTAATACTGTGGTGCTCCTAATAGATTGCTTGAGGAGTGTAGCATTGTAAACATCAGTACTAGTGTAAATGCCAACCGAAAAAAAAAATGCAATACAGAAATATGAAAACCAGACAACACCGATAATTCAATTTGGTGTCATGTTATAGATACAATAGTTACTCTGCCAAAGAACATGGCAGGGTTATGTGACAATCAACGAACGTTTGTCTGTTAGCAACATTACTCAAAAACCGATTTGTATGAAATTTTCAGGGAAGGTCAGAAATGATCCAAGGACCAAGTGATTAGATTTTGACAGTGATGCGGCTTATAGTCTGGCTCCACGGATTTGTTAAAGATTTCTGCATCATTGCGAGATAACGGCACAGCATCACTGTAACTATGACTACAAGGGAACACGACATCAGCTGACTGCTGACGATCACATGATTGCGATCCCGCTAGAAATCAACCGTTGCGGACTTATCGGGACTTAACTGTCGGAAATCGTACAAGGAACAATTGATTAAATCCGGACATCACATACACATTCATAACACACACCTGTGCTCAGCTCAAGGTCATTTTGTTTGTGGGTGCATTTATATTAAATGGGAACATTCTATGGTGCCGTGATTTCTGCCACAAATTTTTCCAAGATTTCAGCCATCGGAAATGATACAACGACTAAGCAACCTTGGCGGAGTACTGCACTGTCTGAGTGCTTTTCTTATTTAATATGGTAAAATGTCCTAACATGGACAATGCAGGCTGTTCACTGATCGCACGGTGAGCTGTTCAATCTCTGCCACCTCATTGTGTTAAGTGTCTTTAGGCAGAACGCTAAATCCTAAGTTTCTCCTAATGGCAGCATCTTACACAGCAGCTCTCCCATCTTTTGTTTTGTGAGTGTGTGTATGAAGGAGTAAATGAGAAACACATTGTAAAGCTCTTTATGGAATCTAGCTCAGGTTCTCTATTTACCATTTAATTATTTTAAATGTTTAAGTTAAAATGACTTTTTGTCAATAAACTCTGAGAAGTACCAAAACCAGTGTTGGAAAAAAAAATCTCTTTTGTAAGGTTGGTAATGATAAGAGTGGAGATGTCAGCAATGTTAAAGATAAACAGAGGTTGAAAACTGGGCAGCATCTTTGCAGTCATTGGCAGGTGTCACATTTGGACTCTGTCTTCAAGGCAAAGTCAAGTTAGTTTTCCATCAAACTTCTCTGGCCTGCTCCAAATGCAGATGTGGTGTCATGTTAGGATGGTCAATAAAGGTTGTGCAGAGCAGGATAAGACTTGCAGCTACACTGCACTGTGTCATCTTCAAGCACACCTCACAATCTACTTTCTCTGTCTACACTTTCTCTGTGAAAATATGTTGAACTTGTGTGTGTTCCATGTGTTTGTGTCTGTACAACAAAGCTAGAAAACATGACTACTGTAATTTTTTCCCGTTACCTCATAAAAAGAGGACTAAGCACACTATACGCACACACACACACACAGAGAGAGAGAGAGAGAGAGAGAGAGAGGAGAGAGAGAGAGAGAGATTCAGACACATGCTGGATGAGGTTATCCAAGTAGAATAAGTGTGTGGTCATCACTGCCATTCACTTTTTCAGTTGCATGTTTGCTGGCATTGCACAGCAAAACGAAAGCCAGAGGCTGGCGAATCTTTCTGCAACATTACAGATCATAGTTGCCATGGAGATGCACTGGTGGGAAGGCCAGAGATGCCCCAGGCAAGGAAACAGAGAGAGGGAGAGTGAGATGCTATCATTAAAGAGCAGAAGAGGCTCAATGAATTTCCTGGGAAGGCAACAGTATACGACAGCATATATTTGCATGTGCGACTGTAGCTGCAATGATAAAGTACCCGTAATTACTTCAGGAAGGGGCTATACCGAGCATTAGATCTCCCCAAAAACTTTTTAACTACTGAGACTAAAACCGTTTTTAGAAATAGTAGTTGTGCATGTGTGTGTGCGTGTGTGTGCGTGTGTGTGTGTGTGTGTGTGTGTGTGTGTGTGTGTGTGTGTGTGTGTGTGTGTGTGTGTGTGTGTGTGTGTGTGTGTGTGTGTGTGTGTGTGTGTGTGTGTGTGTGTGTGTGTGTTGGTTTATCTGTTCCTGTTCCCACCGCTCTCTGAAACCTCTTCCGGTTGAGGTTACTGTGTGTGAGTAAGTGTCTGCATGTGGTAGATGTGTGTGGTATTCCCTCTCTGTCCTTCACTCTCTCCGTCTCTCTCAGTCTGCCTCTCTCACAGTTCAGACATTCGTTTCCATAGCAGCAGACAATTTGACCTTAGCAACAAACATTCAGATTCTCACCTTAGCAACAGGCCAAGATCTGCGCTGTCATGGAAACCATAACAAACCTGTCAGTAAAGTCAGTTGCTAGGTGATGAAGAAGAATAGTTACTTTACCATTCACTTGGTGGGCTCACACTTTGCCTGGTCTATGACTAAACATGATCAAATCTGCTCAGGGTTTTATACAGCAGAATATGCGTGCCATACTTAAACAGCCTACTAGAGTTCCTTCTGAATTCCACACATTACTCTGCAGGCACAAGTCTTTTTTTCTGGGAATTCTATGCCTTTTTTTATTTTTGATAGTGTAGAGACACAGAAAAAGTAGGGTAAGATAGTAGCAGAGTAACATGCAGCAAGGGAATCATACTATAGGTGCATTTGCATCTATGTAGTATGCGCCCTAACAACTTTTTTGAGTAGTGGCTTCACATGTCATTTTTACATTTCCATTTTGGTCATTCAATGTTAGAACAGTTAGCATTATTAATTCCATATTGAAATTAATTTAGTTTGACCAAACTAGACACCATACTAACTAGGTGACAGAAAAGACCTTGTTTGCTGCATATATTAGAAATGATAGAGCATTTTAAATAAAATAATACGTTTTTATTATCATGAAACAAAATTCAAAAATCTGTAAAACTGCTCCATAGTTACTTTTCTGGGTGGGATTCTCTCACACATGGACGTTTATGTTCACAGGGAGCTTTGCATTCAGGAAACGGATAAAAAACAGAAAAGGGAGAGCGAATGAAGGGCAGAGGAAGGAAACAATGTAAACCCACATTTCCCAGGAGGGAGTCCCTCCTCTCTGCGCGACAGACAGAAAGGAGGTAGAAAACGGTGGGTTTATCTTTGAATACTGTAAATGAAGTAGTCAAATACAAACCTACTATGATTAAATAAAAGAAAACTGTAAATAACAATAAACAAAAAATATAAGACCAAAAAATATGCATGTGTTATTTCTGGTCTGAAGAAAGCAGAAATTCCCTTAAGCTCTGCCCCATTTGCCTCATACTTCATGTCCCTATATCACAGGAAGAAACTACAGAAAAGCGATTTTGAAAATTATTTTTTAAGACTTTTGTGGGATGCTAAAATAAATACTCTGTAAATAAATACAAATGATACTTTACATTTTACCTGTTAGTAGACACCAATTACTCGTGGGACTTATGGGGAATTTCTGGCTGTTTTGTTAGAATATGTCTTATATTGATTTGGCTAAACCTGTTTTAACTTTGGGTCTGCACAGAGGCTTGGAGGTTAGCACTTTTGCCTTGCAGCTAGAGGATCCTTGGTTCACATCCCGACCTTCACGGGATCTTTCTGCATGGAGTTTGCATGTTCTCCCTGTGCATATGTGGGTTATCTCCGTGTACTCTGGCTTAATCCCACAGTCTAAAAACATGCACTGATAATTCCAAATTGTCCTTAGGTGTGAATGCAAGTGTGATTGTTTGTCTGGCAACTTGTCTAGGGTGTCCCCTGCCTTCACTTTAAGTCAGCTGGGGTAGGCTACAGCCCCCCGTGATCCTAATGAAGATTAAATGGTGTATAGATAATGGATAGCTGGATGTTTTAACTTGAGTTTTGGCCAAACTGTTCTCAAACTGGAAAGGAACATGACTCTGGACTCATCTCGTATGGTCCATCTAAAATTACAGGGGTCCTCAGCCGACATAAGTCGATTTTTGCCATAAGTCGGAACTCCATCAGAAGAGTCTGACTTATTCTTGGGAGCCATAATGAAGGCCAAAAAGTTAGGGAATTAAGCACAATCCAAGGTAGCGTACAACCAGCGAATGTAAACATAGTTGTCTTATAGTGCCGACGTATTCGTCTGCTTCGCTCGCCATGTGATGATGTATTTGCCCGCTCCGCTTGCCAACTAGTTCCACGGAACCAGGAACAACGAAACGCCGTACGTAGTAAATCGATGACCTACCCGTAATCACTTCTGATGTAACACAAAACACCATAGGTTGAAGATATCGTAAACTGAGGACCCCCTGTATTAGCTACAATGACTCCAAGGGTTAAGTAGAAGCTGGTGAACTCTAGTATGAATGACATTATTTTATTTATTTATTTAACCATTATTTTACTAGGTAAGTTAGTTCAGAACTAGTTCTCATTTTCGATAACAACCTGCTCAAGAGGCAGCATACTTGGTCCATCTAGAATTACATGTATGATAACATTCATACATTACTGTATGAATGTTATCAGTTTGTCTTATGCTCAAAATAAATTTCCGTCATTGTGTCAAATATCTTGTCTAATCTGATCACTTTAGGGTCAGTAGACAAAAAAGATCAAAACAAAACACTGACATATCATCAAGTTACTGTAGTGAACTTGTTGGCCAGCAGTTGCCTTTTTACCAATCCAACAGACACAGAGCAACATTAGTGTGACAACTTGATAAATTCAAGTCCAATATTCACTTTCCTGAGGGAACTTTAATATCTAGAGATGCTAAGTGCTCCACTGTTTTAACCACCTAATAGCCGACTTGGTCTGCCTTCTGTAGAGGCTTAGAACAAGTTCATTTGAACACTTTGACAGAAAACAGCTGCCTGCTGCGTCTGGAAATAATGCTGATGAGAGTCGTGACCGTAAATGAAAAACATAATGTTGCTGACTCCAAAATCAGAGATTATGAGGTTTCTCTGTGAGTTGACATTACATTTAGTTACATGATCAAGTGTTATTATACATTTTTTAAGGATAATTGCAGCTTTAAGTATCAACAGCCACATACTGATTAGATGTTTTAGCTAAGAAAAGCTCATTACATATTTAATTTTGACATTTCTAAAACAGATTTACATCAGAGTTTCATGACTGAGACTTACTTTACCTGACAATAGCAGGTGTGAAGTGGTTGCTGCAGTGTTCTAGGAGACAAAGCATTGCTTTGGAATTTTACATTTTTGTAGCACTGTCAGCTCGATCTTTTTCACCTTTCCCTGGTCCTTGGTTGTGTTTCTATTTGCCATATCATTGCAGCATCACAGACCTGCTGTATTCGTACTATTTTAATCAGCCTTAACTGAATCAGTGTCTTCAAACAAGGTTGAGTGTGGTTTGAGGGTTGCTGGGCCTCTTTTAGTTCAAGCAAAGTGCTAAAAAATGGTGATTTGCTTTGGAGGCAGATTGACTTCCATGTACACACGCGCACACACACGCGCACACACACGCGCGCGCACACACACACACACACACACACACACACACACACACACACACACACAGTAGCTGTATTCCAGATGTAAGTCGTTTGTGCTCTCATTTACTTGTTGATGTCCTATGAAGTCTTGGAGGTCTGGTAATAACAGACAAACAGGAAGAGAACCATCATAAATGCAGAGATCAAACACACACACGCACACACACACACACATGCACAGACTTGGCTGTAACTCCAGTCCCATGGTTCTCTCTCCAGCAGTGAACTCATTAAAATGAGCAAGGCGACCCCTCTCGTCCTCATGCTCTCTCATCTCTCTTCCTCTCTCATTTCTTTCCCAAATCATCCTTTCCCTTCCACTCTCTCCTCTCTCTTTACTCTCTCCTTATGTCAGTTTCAAGATCCACTCCCTGATTTGAGAATAGATTACATTGTCAGCACACACAGTTGAAGATACTGCTTCAGTTGTACAGCTGATCGGCATGCATGGAGTACACTTGTATATTCTAAGTATGTGCGTTTGTGTCTATGAATGTGTGTGTTTGGGGGAGGGTGGCTCTGCTTTAATGAATGGTTGCCGGGTAGAACAGGAGGCGTGAGGGAGGAATTTGTTAATTATGAATGGAGGACTTCTCTCTGGATGTGAACGGCACAGTGGAAGTGTATGTGTGTACGTGCGGTTCAGTGTCTGTGAGTGCATCGGTATGTGGTTGCATATGGGAGTATGTCTTGTGATAATTTTAATCAGAAGGTTGCTAATTTGAATCTGCAGACTGGCTGATGAGGGAAATTAAATGAGAAATACTAATTACCATTGAGGTGCTCATGAGCAAGGCGTTCCAGAGCGATCAGTCCAGGCATCACAGGGCTGCTGTGTTTCAATCTGCAACAGAATAAATCCCACACAGAGATGCGTTTCATGAAATCCAATATAAGAGATCATGCAGAGTTAACCAACACACTGCATACAACACTGTCACTGTCTGTCTCTTCGTCAACCAATAATTGTGCATTCAAAAAGCTATGTTGTTCTATCAAATACAGCCATTTGTAGTCAATAGTTTTAGCAATAACAATGTTTAGTACCAGAGCAGGTATTAGTTTGTGCTTTAAAGTGGCAATTTAGGCAGGAAATAAAGGCTGAGTAGGTTGTCTGACTTGATTCAGGAATCTAGAGATTGTGTTTCATCTTTTTATTTTTTTTTTTTTTTACATTTTTATGCCTGTAATTCAAAACTCTCCCAAACCATAGCTCCCTGATCATAGCTAAATAATAATAATCTCATTTAATTTTCATTTCTGAGTGAGAATTTATATTGAACTTGATCCAGGGTTTTGCATAATGATTCACTCCTCTTGTCTGAGCACATAACTGCATTTACTGTGCTGCATAGAATATCATAAATTAAAGTCATTTCAGTTTTCTGCTGCCGTGCCACAGTGACTGGAATCCTTTTTGTTACAAGTTCTGTTGGTTTTTACAAAGTTCATATTAGGTGACTGAACAACTGCAGCAATGCCAGTGGCTCTGAGAGGCTGTGCTTAGAGACAGCAGTGCCTGGAGCTAAATGCCAACGTCAGCATGCTAACTTGCTCATTATGATGGTGCTAACATGCTGATATTCAGCAGGTGGCGTTTACTGTGCTCCCCTACTTAGGTAGCATTTTAGTGTGCTATCATTTGCTTATCATCACTAAATGGTAAACACAGCAGATGCTGATTGGAATGTCATTTGGCAAGTATTTGGTCATAAATAACAGATTTTAGCACTAGGTGAAAAGTGGAGGATCACCGCAGTTCTCGATTGATCATTCAGGGATCATCATTGTCTAAAACAATGTTCCAGATGTTTTATAGGCATGACAATTTGAACAAGAAAAGCACTCACAGAGTGCAATACTCCACCAAGGCTGTTCATTCAGCCGTATGGCATTGTCAAAAATGCTGCTTTTTTTTGTAGAAATTCAACATTTGTTTATTAGTTATTGATGATCAGAAATCACGGCAACTCAGAATGTGGTTATTTAATATAGATGTACCCCCAAACAAAATGACCTTGGGCTGAGCAAAGGCGCGTGTTACGCATGTGTATGTTATGTACAGATACCGAATCGCGTGACCTAGCTTTGTTCTTATCCATTTCAAATAGATAAGTCCGGATAAGTCCACAATGGTTGATTTCTAGTAGGATCACAATCATGTGATAGTCAACAGGCAGCTGATGTAGCATTCATGTGTTGTCATAGTTACAGTGACGCCGTGCTACTATCTTGCAATGATACAGAAATCTTGAACAAATCCGTGGATCCAGACTATAAGCCGCATCACTGCCAAAATCTAATCAGTTGGTCCTTGTGTCATTTCTGACCTTCCCTGAAAACTTTGTCCAAATCCATTATCCTCTTTTTGAATAATGTTTCAAAAAGACAGACAGACAAACAGATGGACAAATGTACGTCGAACATCACATAACTCTGCCACATTCATTGGCTGAGTAACAATCTGTGTAGTTTTTTTAGCAGAAACTTGGAAAACGTGAGACCGACATTAACTAAAGGAATGGTTAGAGCATGATCAGTTATTGTATGATCCATCCTCTGGTGACCTGGAAAATCCATGCAAATCTTCTATATGTGCATTTATGTGATAGCCCCCAAAGCGGGAGCATAAATACAACATTTTTCCATTTAAATCAATAAATGTCCACTTTTATTTAGTTATAAAGTACTTTATTGGCAAATTTGAAATTTTTATATTGTCAAAGCAAATTGGTCATGGTTTTTTCCCCTTTACAATGACATCCTATTCATTCTGAAATTCTTGAATGAGTCAATTTTCATACTCTGGATCAGTTTTGGATGAAAATATTAATCTGGAACATAACATGTTGGAAAACGCCCCTCCTCCCTCTGCACTCCGCACGTTTTCCTGTGTAAGCCTGTGTAAGCCCTTATGATAAACACTGTCTCTCGAGGAAATCCCATTTGGCTGCTGTTTAATCTGAATTTTCCAGTGTGTACATTTCAGTGGCAGTAGTTATTATGGTATTCTCAAGGCACTGTATACTGTGTAAGCCTCACCTCTGCTAGAATGTCTCTAAGTACATAGCACGCGAGTGAATCTATAATCACGTTTCTTATGTTTGCTTTCCACCTGTGCTGTGGCGGCAGCAGCTCCGAGCACCTTGTTTGGAAGTTAGTGGTGTCTGCCATCACTTAAACTCATTTAAACTCTGGGGTCAGCTTTTTCCACACAGACCTACTACCTTAAAATAGATGGGTGTTTACAGCAGCAGGTTAGTTGCTCACGAAACTGGGTCTCTGAGGTCTGGCTGTCACACAAACACACACTCACGAGACACTACTTTATTTGGACGAAACTGGGAGTGTGTGTAACGTCTGTAAGAAGTAAATCGGGGTCTTGTGTAAATACAGGCTGAATGTAAGCTAATACAAAAGCCTCTGTAGTTGCTCAACTGTTTGAAAGATAAAACGCTTTTACTTTATAGAGAACACTAACAGCTTAAATGTAAATATTGATCACAGCTTGGTGATCTACATGTGTGTGGAACAGAAAAGAGCCTTTTGTGGTGAATATGAGGCATCTGTATGTGTGTGTGCATGTTTCACATTATAATTCTGGCTGTTTTGTGTTTCCAGGGGCAACTAGAGATATCGGTTCAGCTCTGACCAGGATGTGTATGAGACATCGCAGCATTGAGGCCAAACTTCGCCAGTTCACCAAGTAAGATACATGATTTCAACTTTCAGTCCCTTTAATCACACTCCTGTCTGTAAACTCCTTCCTTTGCCTGGTTTACTTCTTTTGCTGATCTTACACTGCAACTCATCAGGTTTTCTCATGAGTCATAAGATGGTAAACCTCATGACTGTTTCCATCTAAGGCTGACCTTGTTTTATGAAGCATGATGGGACACATGTTTGGTGAGGTTTTCCTTTCAGCTGTATGGATTCCATTAGGAACACTACTCTAGTCTGTACATATTGAAATGACTGTAAATAAATACAAGCGTTGGCACGCCACACAGACCACTCCGGAAACCTCACCAAGAGTCTGTTTTCAACCATTGTTTGCCTTTTCCTTCATTCTTCATACTTTCTAATGACTTTTCCACAGCAACAGCTATTATAGCAAAAGCTATTACATTTATGATGATGATAATGATCTAAAGGCATGGTAATGACAAAGGGTTTTTGAAGACTGAATCAAGCTCAGAGCTCTGGTGTTTGTGTTTATACGGTATGTATACATACTTCAATAATCCTGCATTTACCTTGCGTGTGACCATGTACATGGCACATGTGTGGGTAGGGAGGGGGACAGTGGTCCAATACTAAAACTATGAAGTGGAACAATACGTGGAGGGAATTTATTTAACAATGTCAGTCCAGAAATATACTGTATCTGTACTGTGTCTCATTTTCAGTGGGGCTCGGAGGTCAGAATATTGGGGTCGCTTCTGTTCAGACTAACTCAGTCTCATCAAGACATCACACAAAGGAAATATGTACCATAGGTGTGATTTTCACTGAGACATTTATCCATCTTCTTTTTCTCTGTTGTTGGCATCATGTCTCACCTACTTTATAATTCATGTATCTCACTCTTGAATCTCTGTCTTTCCTCCAGTGCTTTGATGGAGAGTCTGATCACTCCTCTCCAGGACAAGATTGAAGACTGGAAGAAGACAGCCAACCAGCTGGATAAGGATCATGCCAAAGGTACACACACATCACAGGTTATGATTTTAATTCAAGAAACCACAGCAAGAAATGCAAGTTCTAGCCCCACATCCTTCTTCCCGAAGTAGCTTTAGTACACATAAAGAGTAGCTACCGCTCTGCTCTGTGACCACTGCAGAGGTCTGATATAAGATAAGATGGACTCCTCTTTGATCAGTGTAATCTTGTTGAAGATTTAATTGTCAATTAGCCAGAACAATCATGTTCTAATCTCTAAAGAGCAATTTCCATCATGACCCACTATCTATTCACTCCATAAAAAAGCACTGCACCAAAGAATACAAGAACATTTCACTGGACTCTTGCACCATGTACAGCTTCTTCTAACACTGTCATACAGGATTTGTAGCTGTTAAATTTTACTGTCACAACAATCATGAGATGAACTGTAGAAGTTTATGTTACAAAGTAACCTGCAAGGAATCTGCACTTGCAAGTATTTCATGCCATCACTTGACACAGACTGGATAACACTGGAAAGGCCGAGCACTTAACTAATGTTGTGTTTGTCTATGTTCTTTTTGTCACATAATTTTTTATCGAGACATGATGACTGAACCACATGTCATGAAAAGCGGCTATAGGATACAGGCAGGGTGACAAGTGGTATCTTACATGCTAATATTACAAGTGTTCATGCAATATTTCACTTGTTTAACTGTTAAACTAATTAGAGTGGGCCATAACCGTCATGCAACTTTGATTTGACTTGTTTTGCTGTTTACTTGACAAGGAAAAGTCCACCTTGTTACATTCTGATGTATTTGTCTGGTTATAATTACTAGAACACTGTATAAAGATTTACATTGCCTCCAGATAATGTAGAACATGACTTCTACATAGTTAAGGATTGACAGGGAGGATTGATCTGAAATGAAATAATTAGATAATACTCTGTTTCTGTCTTAACCAATGGAGCAGCTCCTGGAAGCCTTTCTATTTAAGTTTGTATTGGAAATGCAAGATAATAGGAGTTCACACAGAGTGCTTTACCTTCCTCTTACTAAAGCATCTCTCTTCATCCTCTTTCAAGAGTACAAGAGGTCACGCCATGAGATCAAGAAGAAGTCATCTGACACCATGAAGCTGCAGAAGAAGGCTCGTAAAGGTAATAGTGAGCAGTCGAACAGTCAAGCTTAGACCCCTTACACTTTAGACCGAACAAACAGAAGGTCAGATTATTGTATGAAAGGCTGCTCAGACATCGTCAGTTCTACTTGTATTAGTGGTGTTTATTTGTATCTTGAGCTATAGCTGTTGTTTCTATGATCTTACTACTGTCGGTGGTAGTACAAGTGAATCCTTAATCAAAACTATAAACAAAACCAGCCTTGAGTCACTGACAGAAGTATATGTAGACTTCAGACGAACTGTAAGTCTGTATTGCCATCTAGTGGTTATCAGAGGTACTGCAGGTCATTTTTCATTCGTCCTGAACCACTTTACTGAGGGAGGCAACAACTAATAATTTTTGCTTTCTGTCTAGAACAGCTTTTATTCAGTTGCCAGGCAGATGGATGCAAAAATCCAAAATGTCTGTTAAGTAATTTTCAAAATAATTTTAATAATAAATAATATTTAAATACTTTGCAATACAATTTAAGGGGATGTCTTCATGTTTTCTTTTATCTACATTGCAGAACATAAATAAAGACATGGGGACTGTAAAATAAAACATAGGTATTTATATAAAAAGCACAAAATTGTGTAAATAATGCAAATTTATTTCAAACTGTTTGAATTGTCCTCAAAACACTGTCATAACTCGGCTCAATGGCCATGACAAAAGAAGGGGAGGAGTCCGCTTTCCAAAATAACCCAAATAATTTATTACAACTGAAAATAAGCCAGGTTAACATAGCAGGTGTGCCAAACCACAGACATGCTCCCAAGCAAAGCTTTAACCGCACGCCTTACAGCACTACCAAGCCCCACGCAACGAACCCCAAGGGGAACGCTGCTACAACCTACAGGGGAAAACTCCACACCACCATAACAACCAAGCACACGATACCTTCTTACCTGACTCTCCTACTACCTGCGTAAACAAAACTGCAGCCAAGGATCCACGCCGAGTCCACAGAGTAAATAAACAACTAAACATAGATACAGCTTAGAGTCTACATTAACAGTATACCAATTAACTTACCCCGATGACCAGCCAAAATAAGCTATGCTCTTCTCCTCTGTCCCCACAAACGCACGGACAAAACGTTTACCGTCAGTATAAACACGTAAACAAAAGAAAACAGGTGCGCCAAACAATTGTACGCACGTGCGCTCTCGCCGGCACAAAGCACCAATTAAACATCTGAATAGTCTAAATGCAACACAAACAAATCCCAGAGGTACCCAAAAGCGGAAACTCCTAACAAATATATTACCATTAACTTAGGCACTAATTATCAAATTCCGACCGAAAAAAGACCAAATTGCGCAACAAATTATCCAAATGTTGCAAGTAATCAACACTTCAGGTGGAGCAGCAGGCCCAGGTGCTCCACATCTCAGTGATTTTACCTGGCCAATCCCAGCACCTTGGAGAGAACAGATGTTATTAGGTCCTCTATTAGATATATACACGGGGCCGTCACAACACACTGACTGCTTGCTGTTGTGAAAGCTTTGCAAACTCTTAACATCCTCTCAAACAGTTTCCTGAGGTCATCACCTGGATTTTTTTCCCCAAAACTTCACACATGTGCTGGCTGCTTAGTCTTCACTCAGGAAGTTATCTCATTGCAAACCTGCTCAGATGAGTTTATGTTGGGTGATTGTGGAGGTCAAGTCATCTGATGCAGCACTCCATCACACTGCTTCCCGGTCTGACAGCACTCATGCAGCCTGGGGATGTTTTGTGGGTTATCGTCCTGTTAAAAAACAAATTATCCTCCACAGCAGAGGTAACTTTTGCTCTTCCTTTCCTGGGGCGGTCATCATCAGAGCCAGTTTCATTGCAGCATGCGATGTTTTTGTGACTGCACTTAATGAAACTTTCAGTGTACTTGAAACAGACTGACTTTCATGACTGACCTTCATGTCTTAAAGTAATCCTGGACCATCATTTGTCTATACGTGACTAAGCGGTTCTTCCCATAACAGATTATGTCAAACAGAGTCAAATAGAGCCATTTGCTCGTGGGGACATTGGATTCAATATGTGTGCATTTATAGATGACAGAAGCAAAAACTGCTGTGTACATGTTTTTATTACAAATTAAGGAACTGTTGCTGCTAATATTGTTGCTGTGATAAAAGTGTGAGTGTTCATGGAAAACATGAAATTGCCTGGTTGACCCGAAACTTTTAAATGGTAGTGTATATATGTATATGTATTTTTTTTCTTTTACACCACATGAATTTTGAGCTTAGCTCTTTTCATACATGCACCCCATTCCATTAATGTGTTATCATCTGAATGTATCAGCTTCATATCTGATTGTGCATGCTGTTTAAATTGAAAAATAATTGCTCAGACTCAGGAACATTTCACATCACTTCCATTCCAGCAGAAATGTGAACTGCACGTTGTCACATTAACACTTAGGAACACGCACACAATATACCTAGAGTTGTGTTCACAGACAATAAAAAGACACGGTTTGTGGTCCAAAGTCATAAAACACACTATTTTCTTGTTCCTTCATTTTCACATCTAATACAAACTGAAAATGTCCTTAAAAATAACCCCTGCTCAGTTTATAAAGTGCAGTTACATCAGTTACAGTCAATTGTTACATGACAGCTATCACTGTGGTGGGTTTGACTGAGGGAAGCTGTGACCAGCATTAATGTAAAGGTGAATTATGTCTAAATGACAGATCACAGTCATTTCAACAGACTGATGAAGCAGAGAAGTGAAGTAACTCATGTCTGAGAAAGGTTTTTATGGTTTAAAACAATAATCAGGGCTGATGTGATTCATAACAGTGGCAGAATTTTCACTCACTGTATTCAGGTCAGTGATTGTCAAGAGATGAGGTGAAAACTAATCCAGGTGAGCCCATGAAGCTGAGTAAGATGTTACATAGTTGATAGTGTGCAAAGCTGTCATTAAGACAAACACAATGCTGTTTTGTATTATTTCATAGTGTTGATGTCTGGAATGTTATTCTGTAATGTACAAAAGAGCAAGAGGAAAAGAAAACCCTTGATTGACTACATGTGTCCAAACTCTATGGCTGTAAGCCTGAATACATGTGAAATAATTATATCAGAATCAGTTATCAGAATCTTTTGTCAAACACTAATAATGCAGCAAATGCTACTGTGAAAAAATATGGGAATGTATTTATGTAAGTAGTTGACAGTGAAACAGTGTGATGTACTTTGCTCTTATGTTCTGAGTGTCTGGTCAGCCCTGTTGATGCTTGGTGGTATTATTGGTTGAATTTTTGGTTGCAGCAGTGTTATTTTGCTCTAACCTGTGGCACTGTGGCTGTCTTGAGATGGCTTCTTTGTACTAACCTTAACAATGAGTTCTGCTATTTCTGCTCTCTCCCTCCCTGTCTCTTGCTGTCCCCCTCTTTCTTTCTCCTTATTTTGCTTCTTTTTTGTCTCCCCCTCCTCACCGCCACCGTCTCTCTGTCCCACTGTAATAGAGATCCAGGGTAAGTATCAGCCTGTCGCTCTGCCTAATCACCTTCCTTTTTTTCACTCAAATTTCCAAAACTTTGCCTGCAAACAGTGGATATTATGAAATTTGTCAAATAAAGGTCATGGAAAAGGCTTTGGGGTAAAATTAGGAAACCATTTTATGTCATGAAACAATAATGAAAATAGACTAGAGGGAAGCAAAGTGAACTTTATCAGGGCTGGATTAACCTCTTTGTGCATTCATTGCAGTCATTTGTAATGAGTTATTGGTCTGTGGTAACTAAAATAACCTACATCTATTTTTGTGAAACACAATAAAAACATAAATAACAAGAAAAGCACTCAGAGAGTGCAGTACACCACCAAGGCTGCTCAGTTGTATGATTTCCAATGGATAAGCCCCGATAAATCTGCAGTGGTCGATTAGTAGTTTGAATTGCAATCATGTGATCGTCAGCAGGCACCTGACATAGTGTGCACTTGTAGTCATAGTTGCAGTGACGCTGTGCCACTATCTCGCAGTGATACAGAAATCTTCAACAAATCCGTGGATCCAGACTATAAGCCGCATCACTGCCAAAATCTAATCAGTTGGTCCTTGAGTCATTTCTAACCTTCACTGAAAATTTCATCCTAATCCGCTAGTCCATTTTTGAAACAGACAGACAGACAGACAGACAAATGTAAGCTGATCGTCAAATAACTCCGCCGAGGCTCTGCCTCCTTGCCGGAGTAATGAGAGCATAAGGGTTGCTGCCATTTAACTTCAGCCATGAGACTCATACTGTATGTGATTTTCAGAGACTCTAGGACTACATTATATTCTGCCTGAATCCTTCATCTTACTCATCTAAGTCTTTGAAGCACATTTTTTATTGATCTGTGGTATAAAAATTGATGAAAATGTGTTTTTTGTTTATTTATTTATTTTTAGAAATCCAATATATTTAAAAAAGATATGCAGGTTACAAATGACAACACTATTTGGCCTCATTTTGAGCAAGGCATACTATAAATTACAACAATCAAAAGGATAAAGTATCATTATGTTTGCTTTCTACAGTGCTGGTGTTTCAAGTAGAGCAGCACTGTCTTTGATGTTGGGAGGTTTTGATGTCAGTTACTTCAAAAATGAAGACATGCTTGAAGCAACGGATGATGAGAATTCTATTTATGAGCCCAGTGATCAAACAGGGTTTGGGGGAATGTTTGGCAGTTATTAAAATCCACATTTAAAGGTTAAAGTGTGCTTTTGTGGTAGATGAACTAACAATGTAATTAATCATTTTACCACAAACTAATTGCTACATGATGAACTTGGTGCTTTTGGGTCCCTGAATAGCTGCACACTGTGCCCAGTGGGGGATCCAGCCTTGCTTCTAATAGACATATTCTACCAACAAACACAGTAACTCAGTTTTCTACACCAACAAAATTTCAGCTTTTTGTTGGTTTTATAATCCCTGACTGGAGGTCATGTAATAGGTATGTCAATTAAAAACTAAACGAAACCAGCTACCATGACTTTTTTAGGAAATGAGCTGAAATATTTCCTAAACAAGCCTCAGCTCAGGTTTTGTCTCCTGGTGACAGACTTTAGAGTTTTATCCAGTTTCATAGTTAGCTGTCATGTGGTTTCACTCTCAACAATGCATGATGTAGTTTAACTTCTTTCTTGACTCCTACGTGACTTTCGTAGCTGCTACTGTTAACTTTGCAGTGACGCCGCAGGCTTTCATTCTACTCTCATGCTCCCCCTCCTCCCTTATTCTCTCTTTCATTTTAACTCTGGTACTGCCGACATCTCCGCTGACTTTTTGCATGCTGTAATACTACAAAGAGTTATTTCATGTTTTGCTTTCTAGTCACTGTATTTCATGTTGTTTTTTCTAGGCTGTAGATCATATGCAGATTTTCTACACCATACTTATGTATCTATGTCTTACCTTTTGTCATCATGTGATCTCTGTGCAGTTACAACAAGTAGTGTTTTAAAGACAGACACATGTTATCAGTGTTTTGGCTCTGTACTGTCCTTATGTTGGGTGTGGACTGACAGTGAAAGAGAAGGAAAATTGGATGTACTCACACATCATGATCAGTTTTTATGCATCGTTTTAGACAAATTTTTCATTGATGCAAAGAGAGGCGACAGAAAAGTTACAGTTTTTGGGTAGATTACATGTTTACCCCATAAGTTGCTGATGTAATAAAGCTACATTCACACAAAAGACACATGCTATTGCACACAAAAATATGTACAGATTAGTCGGAATTATCTTGCAGTCAAATTTCAAAAGACATAATGATCTCTGAATTCGAATTTGACTGCTATCTGTCTAATATGGGATATAATATAGTATGACATCATAACCTACTTGTAGAAGGCAGGAGGCTACACAGAAACATAAAAACAAATACAGGGTGCCCCTGAAGTCTCGACACATACAAACTCTCATTAAATATAATTTTTTTGCCTCCATAGATTAAATATGGCTTTTTCAAAAGAAGAAAGAGTTGCACTGTTACTTCTCAGTGGACGTGAAGGATGGACATATCGAAAGATAGCAGATGAATTTAATGTACGTCATCCAAGAGGATTCCACTTGGCTTTTCCACGGTGGCAAAGGTGGTTAAAAAGATTAAAGAAATGGGCAGTGTCATGGACAAACCTCGTTCTGGACAACTAGATGTATCAGCCGAAACAAAAGAATTGATCGTGGGTAAAATTCATGCTAGCCAAAAAAAATCACTTCCCTAACCCTATCTTTCAATATGTCCATCCTTCACGTCCACTGAGAAGTACGAATTCAACTCTTTCTTCTTTTGACAAAACGATATTTAATCTGTCGACGCAAAAAATTATAGTTAAAAAGATTACCTATGTGTCCAGACTTTAGGGACACCCTGTACAGAGCAGAAACATTGAACAAGGTGTTGCTGTTTATTTGGTGTTGGAGTTCCATAATCTATGCCAGTGGTTTGATGGAGCAGTGTATTTGGAAAAGCAAAGACTGATGGACAGATATCCAGTCAAGTCAAATTATGTTATAATGCCTGTGTTTTTATAAACATACTTTATCTACACTTCCATCTTCATTTCTCCTTTTCCTTTCATTTAACTTCTCTGATGAGAACATTTAAATGCTGCTGCTCTCTCAGTTCTTTAAATGTCTCATCACAACTGTACCGTTGCCATCCCAGGACGAGGGGACCTGCAGCCCCAGCTCGACAGCGCCATGCAGGATGTGACCGACATGTGCCTGTTGATGGAGGAGACAGAGAAGCAGGCAGTGCGCCGTGCCCTGGTGGAGGAGAGAGGTCGCTTCTGCACCTTCATTGGTTTCCTTCAGCCAGTTGTGGTGAGGACATGTAGTAGAATGGAGAGACGGGAGGAGGGACCGATGTTTAGACGACGGAGCAAGCAAAGTTTGACCTGCGGCACAGTTTATTATTGGAGCTGCTCAGCAACAGAATTAAAGTTTAAATACCGTAGATGTGTCTTAGTCTGACATTTAAACAAGAGATGAAACGGTAAGATTTTCTTGCTCTCATTACTATGGCAAAGAATGTCCGCAAGTAGTATTTTTGTGATATTGCATTAACAATCTTCCTCTGAAAACTTAAAAAAAAAAAAAATACAGCAAACACCCAAAAACTGAAACTGAAAAAAACCAAAACTATTTGTCAGATTCTCAATAAATGATGTGTGATATGGAGTTCTGTTGGGAAAGTTAACCAAATTCAAGGAAGAAATCGCAATATTTCATCAAAATTGCTTTGTTTTATGTCTCATTAAAAAAATTGCCAAAAATAAACCATTTGCAGTAACCATCCATCCATCCATAATTTATACACCGCTTAATCCTCATTAAGGTCGTAGGGGTGCTGGAGTCTGTCTCAACTGACTTAGGGTGAAGGCAGGGGACACCCTGGACAGGTCAACAGCAGACAATTTAGAGTTACCAGTTAACCTCAGTATGTCTTTGGGAGGTTTGTGGGAGGAAGCCGGAGTACCCAGAGAAAACCCATGTATGCACAGGGAGAACATGCAAACTCCATGCAGAAAGATCCCGGGAAGGGCGGGACACAAACTAGCGATCTTCTAGCTGCAAGGCGAAAGTGCTAACCACCAAGCCACTGTCAAACCCTTGCAATAACCAGATTATTTTTAAAAGCAAAACTAACAAACCAACCAAAAATAAACCCGAAAACATCTGCACTCCTATGCACTACCAAGTGCCATAATTCATATGACCATAATTCAGGGAGTACTCAGCTGAACTGCAGGCTGCGTTGAAACAGAGCAGATTGGAGATGAATATGGAAACAAATTTAAAATGGAATTAATAAAATATCTGTAATATGTAGAACTATAATTTTTTACAGTCTTGGCGACATACGCAAACTCTTGGAAAAATATTGATTCCATTTTTTTTCCCCCAATTTTTGTAAACATTTTATTTTTTATCTTTTTTATGAGGAACAAAACATTGTTTTTGAGTCCTCTCTACTTGTAGCCATGTTTGTGTTGTGTCCTTGAGTCCTTGCTTGTGTGTTGGAGACTTTGAGGTGAAAAAAGAAGCAGGAAGTCCAGGAGTTAAACAGACCAACTAAATAAATTTTTTTCAATCCCGTTCTTCTAGAATGGGGAGATTGCCATGCTGGGTGAGATCACCCACCTCCAGGCCATCATTGATGACCTCACTGTGCTGACAACTGATCCTCACAAACTGCCCCCTGCTAGTGAACAGGTGCAAAGCATGCACACCCACAATATGCAGATCTCATAAAGAAACTAACAAATAATAAACAAAGTCAACTGACTGCGCTCTCCTGTCGTTCACTCAGGTGATTAAGGATCTGAAGGGCTCAGATTACAGCTGGTCCTATCAGACCCCTCCATCATCCCCCAGCAGCTCTGGCTCTCGTAAGAGCAGCATGTGCAGGTACTCACACGCAAATACACACATGTGCACAAACACACAACCAGCACCTTCTGCCTGCTCTGCAGTGATTCATATATGGAGTATCAGAAAGAGGAGCCTTCATTGATGTGTATGTTTCACTGTGATTGTCAGTGTCTCAGTCCATCATTACTGGTTGTTCAGTCATCTTCAGTTCAGTAGAATCCTCTGATATTGAACCACAGCTTTCAAAGAGAAAGCATGCACTAAAAAAAAGATTAAATAACATATAGAAATTTGGAATAAATTGATGTCTCTACATCATTTATCTTTAAATACACACATGCTCGAATTTAGAGCCTGTGAATAACAAAATGAATGTTAAAAGAAGAATACAAAAAAAAAGATTTCTGTGGTTCTTTGTCTTGAAAAAAAAAACACTTCTGTGCGTAAGCCATTTTGTGTTAGAGGGTGCATGTAAAGCATGCAACTTTACAGCCTTTTGTCTCCAGTGCTTATTGTGTTTCTGTCTGTGGATGTGCCCTGGATTTTCATGAGTTTACACACTCTCTGTCTACTTCCTCCTTCCCTTTTCTCTTCCTCCCTTTGTCCCTCACCACAACCACCATACTGTGCACTTGGATCTTCTTCTTTTGTCTGTATTCTATTTTTTGTATCTTGTTTGTGTGCACTCATGTGATTTGCCCTCTTTCTCTGGCGCTGGGTGTTTCCTTTCATTTTGGGGGTCTCTATTTTTAACTGTGACTGCTGTGTGACTCTACTGCATCATTGCATTGTGCGTTTTCGCTAACCTGATGAACCAACGACTTGTTGTCAACTACTCCTGAACTTCAACCCATCATGTAAATCTGTCACTTTCAATGCTTCCTCCAATCACCAATTTATTACCTTTAACCATCACCAACACCTCGTATCTTTTGTTCTAACTTCTTCTGGAATCAAACCATTACTTTGACACATCCCTGTAATCATGCTGTCTCTCCCTAAATACTGTCTTCACTCCGCACTGGGGATCAACACCTTCATCCTTCCTTCACATTTCTTCATGCCTACATCACTCTTCCCTCTCCCTGCTCCTCTACACCTCCCTTCCCCCAACAGCAGTGTGAACAGCGCCCACAGTAGTGCCTCCCGTTCATCAGGGGGAGGTGGTAGTATTGGTATTGGTGGTGGCGGTGGAGGCTCGCAGCCTCACTCACCCACCTCCTCCTCCTATCACTACCGCAGCAGCCTGCCGCACCAGCCTCCACCACCGGGGGGCATCGCTGCCCACCGCCTCAGCAGCGTCTCGTCCCACGATTCAGGCTTCGTGTCCCAGGATGCTAACATCTACTCCAAGCCTCCCTCACCTATGCCCTCAGACATCACAAGTCAGGTACAAATGCTTTAAATACATACTTCCATATGTACGCTGCTAATCAAAAGTTTGGGTTCACTTAGAAATGTCCTTATTTTTGAAAGAAAAACTTTTTTTTTTTAAACAATGAAGATAACATTAATCAGAAATACAGTCTAGACATTGTTAATGTGGTAAATGACTGTTCTCTGATTTTTAATGGAATATCTACATATGGATACAGAGGAACATTTCCAGCAACCATCACTCCTGTATTCTAATGCTACATTGTGTTAGCTAATGGTGTTGAAATGCTAATTGATGATTAGAAAACTCATATGCAGTTATGTTAGCACATGAATAGAAGTTTGAGTGTTCATGGAAAACATGAAATTGTCTGGGTGACGCCAAACTTTTGAACAGTAGTGTACTTCCATATGTACATGTATTGGGTTTATGTACACAAATTCATAAATTGTGTGTGGTAATGAGGCTTAACAAGTTTGTTCACAGGGGCATGGTCTAATGATCAACTGCACACTGAGTTAAAAAAGGCCCCAGATAGGAGAAATCCAGACTGAAAGAGACAGCAGACACAGAACCTGCTGTGTTTGTAGCTGTTTCAGTAACATCTTGCAGGTGAAGCAGAGTTGTCATCGCAGGAACCTGTGCATCTTTAATATTGAAATGAAAGAAATATTAGATTGTATTTCAGTGACAGGTATGTGATCATCAAACACCCTCCAGATGCTGTAGACACCATGAACTCCTGAACAGTTCAATAAACCTGCTATGTACCAAGTCACACTGCTGAATTAGTGTAAAAAAAAGAAGCAAAAGAAGAAGACAGAAATGATTGTCTAAATGGATTTCTTTTAAATGGAAAGCATTTTGGGCTGCTTTAGAGAAACAAATTGCTGAAAACAGAATTTTTCCTTCTTCCCTGCTGTAGAAATCATCCAGCTCAGCATCATCAGAGGCCTCAGAAACATGCCAGTCAGTCAGTGAATGCAGTTCTCCCACCACTGTAAGTATCTACACTGTACAACATAGGTCCTCAACAATGTGAAACACGAAACCAAATGAGAATTCTACATCAAATAAAATAGGTTCTCAATTGACCTTTATAATGAAAGCTATTTAATAATATATAAACACAATTCTAAAATGAGTTAACTGAGAATTAAGTAATTGCTATATATTTATCATGAATGTTGACATTTGTACATCTAAACACCTTAGATATAGTCCAGATTTTATTATAAAGTACATACAGGTTCAGCAAAATAGAAAGACATGACTAAAACTGAAGATCAGTAAATTGTACACAGCAGGGTCCTATTCATCAATCTGTGATATCAATGCTGTAAAACAGTTTGATGATATCAGTGATCTCTAAATTGAATGTCTCCAATACCTCTGTTTTATTGTCATGTTTTGATTTTGCTCTCTTGGTTTGGGCTGTCCAAATACATCTCTGTCGGGTCTGTCATTTGTGCAAAAAAGATAAATTGATTAGTTAAAGTGAGAACAGCAGCTCTGCTGATGCCTGACTTTGTGACTTTAAGGTTAATAGCAGTTAATCTTCTGTCTATCAATGCCCACAGAAACTTGCTGATCGCTTTGTCACAGAATATAATGCCATCTGTTCTGCAGTAAGTTTGCTCATATACCCAAAAATCTGTCTCTTAGGAGTTTCAGAAATCCACTAGAGGAGACAGCAGAGAAGGAAAATAAAAATACATTTCTGGTAAAATTTAACTTTTGTGAATATAGTGATGGTATAAAGTCATTGTCAGAACAGAATTATATAACACATGCTGTTTAAAATATATGTTTTCATAAGCATTCACCAAGGTAGCAGGAGTTAGAATAGTTTCATTGAATTCTGAAAACAACAGGAGACTTTGACATCTGAATGCTGAGTCAGACCTGCAACAAAATTGACATTAGTAGGATGTTTAATGGGCCCTCCAGCAGAGAATGCTTTTTGGTAGTATCAATCAATATCAAATCCAACACCATCAACTCACTTAACAAGAGAACAGTGAGAAAAACACCCCTCAGACATGAGTATTTGTTGAATTAATGCATGTAATGCTTTTCAGATTTAAAAAACAAACAAACATTTAATGCGACAATTAATCTAAGAGGACGCATGGAAACAGCTGTATCCTCCAAATCATGAATCACCTCCTCAGTTCAATGGCAAATGCAGCATTGTTTTTAAGATTTACAGCCATTTGCATCTTCCCTCACATCAGGTCAGCTGCTAAGCATGGAAAGCTTGTATCCTGCACTTTTTGTGTCTCTGGAGACACACCCACATGAATGCCTCCGAATATATAAATTCCTTTTAATTATGTTTTAGAGCTATTCTCTTTCTCTTTCATCGTGCTTTCTTTGACCAGTATGCACATCTGTTTGCAGAAATAACACTCTATAAATGATGCTCGCAAGGCAAGATAAATATTCATTTCTTATTTTAAGCAGCATCTGTCATCTACAGCAGCTTGCATATATGACAGCCTTCCTTTTCAGTTGCAGTGAACACAGCCATCTGTGATCCCTCTCTAATTTGAGTGACAATGTCAAGATACATTTGGCATCTCACTTCAATTGGTTGACAAAATCTGGCACAACCACCATGAGGGAGCTGCAAAACAATCATGGAAACTTTTATACTCTTCTGTGCATCACACATTTTTGTCATATCGGGGTAAATTTATTTAAATTTAGGGTGCATAAGAGACATATGGTGTTCCCATAAATATCCTAAGTCTGGTCAAAGGTACAGGCGCACAAATATGAAAGTTGGGTAACAACGACAATATCATTATGAAAAGGCAAAGTTAGTGAAATAATTTTAAAAAATGTCCATGTCCTTAGAAAGTTTACACTTGCAGATATTTTTGCCTGAGAAGATACCGCCATCTGTTCTGCACTAAGTTTGCTCATCTACCCAAAAGTCAAACTCAACAGTTTTCAAATTTAAACAGCTTTTAACAACTTAATACACTTTTTTCTTTACCGAAACATTTTAATTTTATTTGTAATGCTCTCTTCTGATGACAGTGAAGAACAAAATGGAAATTTCACTGAACTATTGTTTGACTGCTTTGAGTAAAAGTTTATTTAGAGCATTTAAAATGCAAAAATTGACGAATCAGCTAAAACAAGAGCAGCTGTAAGTAAAATAGGATGAAATCAGAAACCTGAATTGCTGTTAGACCTTTGACAGTTCTGCAGGTTTTTTCAGGTTGTCCATGCACCGTTAGTAACTCTCTGCACCTTGATTTAGAAGTATACTGTTCATACAGTTGCCAGTATCAATACCAGCCTCCACTAGAGATGTCTCAACTATTTCTGTAACACCCATACTTTCCCCACCTCCATGGGAACTATACATGATTCCCTTACACCAAGTGGATGAGACAGCTGCAACACGGTTACACCAGTACTAAAACCTGTTATGATTCACAGCTTTACACCAGCACATTAGAAGCAAGGCTTTGGAAAACAGACAAAGTTACCAAGTACAAAAAAAAAAAAAGTTAATGCATCACACAAACTGTCAAATTAAATCACTCAGTTTTAAATGCATGATTGGGCCTGCTTTAACTCATTCCATGATCTTTCTAACATAGACATATGAGGTAGCTGTTAAATGTAGGCTCTCCAGATACACTGACGTAGTTCTCACACTAATCACTCTTAGTTTGCGTAGTGTCATGTTCCTGCTCTTCAGTTTCACGCTGAGGACTTGGTGTGTGTCTATTGTAGGTGTGTGTTTACATCTGTGGCTTTTACTCTCATGTGTTTGGCCCAGTGGTCCCATAGCTGGCTGCCTCTCTCTCTCTGGCTTTTTCATTGTCTGATGACATGACTATGTCTCTCGTCCCGCAGTTTGGCTCGTCCTTCGCTACCTTCCGCCCCGCTCTTTCTCACTCTGGCTCCACCAGGCCTCTCTCTGTCATTCTTCCTGTACCTGCGTCCCCACCCTATAAACGCCCCTCTGGATCCAGCTCCTCCTCTCCCACATCAAAGGTTCCTATGTGGAAGGTTTGTTCTCCATTGGCTTCCATTTCTTCAGTTGCACTTTTTCTTCTGTTTCTGTTTAATAAGTTTCAGTTAATGCATAGGGTTTATTTTCTTTTAATTTTCATCACCTGATTAACTCATTCATAACCACATCGCTCTGCTTCCCTAAAATATTCATCCCACTTGCTGTGTGTGCATGCATTTTTTAATTTCTATTATTATTTTTGGCTTCCCCTGTTGGAGTGGTTTTGCGATCTGCCAACTGGTGATTGGCCAAAACTGTGCAAGGTCGAAGTCATCATCATGATCACATTCAAACGCTCTAAAAGGCCCCAGCCTACACACACTGACTTACACACACTTCTCCAAGCACCCAGACTCTGCCCACCCAGAAAGGCCCCCTCTCTCTGCACTCAGATGAAGGGCTTCAAACTGCTGGATAGTGGACAAGTCTCATGCTAATCCTACCCACTTCTTCCTGTTTATTAATTCTGCTCACCTCCTCAGGATTGGTCTAAAGCAGGTCAGTATGAGCAGCCCGTTGCTGCAGCGGCAGTCCAAAGGAGAAAGGAACCTCTTGACAGGCTGAGGGAGGGCGAAGCGTCGCCAGGCTCCCAAGGCTATGCTGGGCCATCACACCCTGATGATGGCCAGAGAAACAGGATGACACCGGCTACTATCGCTGCCAAGGTATTGTTAGACTGACAAGCAGGCTGAGAACAGCAAATCTCTGACAGTTAAAAATACTCAAAAAAAATAAGTAAGTAACTTTAATAAATTACCTATTCTTGGGTTAAATCAACGCACGAATGGTGTGCGTATATTTTGCCACTGGAGTTGTGACAAAATCCAAACTTTAACCCTTTGATGCACAACATGTATTAAAGGTGACCTATATACAATGGAAAATGGGTGTCTCTTGACCCATGTTGTGCATCAGAGGGTTAAGGAATTCAGTGTTGGTTTCAGACACAGACAGCACTTGAACATGTCAGCATGTTTCTCCTTGTCTCCAGCATAATCCCACTTTACTGTGTTTAAAAAAAAAATACACTGCCTGTCCAAAAAAAAATTGCACACTCTAATATTTAATTGGACCACTTTTAGCTCTAACAATGACACATATTCGCTGTGGCATCATTTCGATAAGTTTCTGCAATGTCACAGCTTTTATTTCTGTCCAGAGTTGCATTAATTTTCTACCAAGATCTTATACTGATGATGGGAGAGTCAGATCCCTGTGCAAAGTCTTCTCCAGCACATCCCAAAGATTCTCAGTGGGGCTGAGGTCTGGACTCTGTGGAGGCCAATCCATGTGTGAAAATAATGTCTTATAGTCCCTGAACCACTCATTCGCAATGTGAGCCCCATGAATCCTGGCATTGTCATCTTGGAACGAGTCGATGCCATCAGGGAAGAAAAACTCCATTGATGGAAAGACCTGATATTTTTTTAGTACACTTAGGTCTTCAGCTGACCTCATTCTTTGAGCACATAACGTTGCTGAACCTGGACCTGACTTACTGCAATAACCCCAGATCATAACCCTAACCCCCACAGGCTTGTACAGTAGGCACTAGCCATGGAGAGTGCATCACTTCATTTGCCTTTCTTCTTACCCTGATGCGCCCATCACTTTGGAACAGGATAAATCTGGACTCATCAGACCACATGACTGACCACATTTGTTCCTTGAAGATAATGATTCATCACTATCCTTCCAAGTTTTAATAATGCATTAGTTCTTAACCCAATTATAGTAGTTTTTGCAATCTCTTTAGTTGTTTTCTCTTTGCTTGATGCAGGCCAATAATTTGAGCCTTCACACAGATGAACATCCTTTCTATGACCACAGGATATGTCTTCTGACATGGTTGTTTAAGAAATGAGAAGCTCCTCACTGAATCAGCTAGGGATAAATAAGTTAGTGCCTGCTGAAACATATTCATCACTGCAGTAATTATTCAATGGAAGGCTCTGATCTATTTACGTACTTAAATCTAGGTGGCAACCTTTTTTGGACAGGCAGTGTATAATCATAAATATAATCAATAAATATATCATCTTCAGGAAATAATCCCAAGTTTTCAAACAAACATTTGATCAAACATCATTCCAATGCAGTCTCCCCCTGTGTGTCTACAGCATGGAGAGGAGGTCTCCCCAGCAGCCAGTGACCTGGCCATGGTCCTGACCAGGGGACTGAGTATGGAGCAGCAGAAAAGCAGCAGAGACTCCCTGCAGTACTCCAGTGGATATAGCACAGAGACCACAACCCCATCCTGCTCTGAGGACACAATTCCTTCACAAGGTGAAATTCCAATCTGCTATACTCTTCACAGCAGTTTTTAATCTTGTTCACCCCATGATACACATATTTGTTACATGTAACCTGGTCGCATTCATCAACTTATTTTTGACAACATCTCAAGAAAAGCAGTCTATTAAGGGAAGGCATTATGATTTTTTAAAGTGATGTTTACAGTCTCTGCATAGATTTATGCTTTATTGCCATCACTTCCACTAGCACTGCTGTCCTTAATGTGTAGTGTTACCCAGATCAGATAATACAGATTATCCATTTATTCAACCAGGCAGCAGTGACAGTTTATGACAGATGTATTTTGACAGTTTTCTTGACAGCAGCTGGAGGACTACAATATAAAGATAAAACTGAAAAATATTAATGTGTTCCTGCATAAGGATGCTGCCTCTCAACTAATGGTTTGTTCTACCCCAAATAATTTAACTATTCCTGTATTAATCATTATAGTTGTCACTATATTTATTTTCTTACCTGCTTATTTGTTTTTTAAACATCTTTATTCTCACATTAGGTTCAGATTATGACTGCTACTCAGTGAATGGTGATGCTGAAGGTCCAGATGGACAGACAGAGTTTGACAAGTCCTCCACAATTCCTCGCCACTCTAACATCGCCCAGAACTACAGGCGTATGATCCAGACCAAGAGGCCAGCCAGCACAGCCGGACTGCCCAGTGGGGTTCTTGGTCCAGGGGCTCATGGGATACCAGGACAACCTGGCGGATCTGGTGGGGGTGGATCAGGGACACCAGGCACTGCCACCATCCGCCGGACGCCATCTACAAAACCAGGAGTAAGACGTACATTGTCCAATGCAGGGCCCATCCCCATCCGACCACCCATTGTGCCTGTGAAGACACCCACTGTTCCTGGAGACTCCCACTCTCCTGGGTATGCAGGTGGAGGACATGGAGGGGGTGTGCCTGTCCGCGTGGGCAGCGAGGAATGCGTGTTCTTTGCTGGAGTTGAGGATGCACAGGGAGCGCTTGATTTTGTGAAGGCATCACCAAAGCGCCTCAGTCTGCCTAACACCGCCTGGGGATCAGGGGCTGCATTAGAGGTCTATGCCCAGCAGCACGGGGGCCTTGCAATGGGAACAGGCTCAGGAGCCGGATCAGAAGAGGATCAAATGATCGCGGCCAATCGGCACAGTCTAGTGGAGAAAATAGGCGAGTTAGTAGCCAGTGCACACGCCCTGGGAGAGGGGCAATTTCCTTTCCCTGCCCTCCCAGATGACCCAGCCCCGCCACCAACTGGCCCCACTGAGTCTCAGACAGGGACAGAGGGGGCAGAGGGGTCTGGTGACATGCTGACCACCATCAGGAGAGGAGTCCGCCTCCGCAAAACTGTCTCTAATGACCGTTCAGCTCCACGCATATTGTGAATGGGGGAAAAGCAGAAAGAGGATGATGCTTGTCAACCAATAGGGAGTCAGGTGTTGGTGTGGTGCAACCCAACCACCTAGTACATACACAAAAACTTAACCATGTAGGGAAAGCTATAACATAACAGAAGATGAATGAAAACAAAAACATACACAAAAAAGATGTTTAAAGACACCATTAGAGTAAATGATATATAATATAATGATAATAATAACATTAATAATGTTAACCCATGCTGACAATAAAAAGTTAAATACTGAATATTGAGAGGCTCCTAGCAGGCCACTATAACTAGTGTGTGTTGGACGCATGTTTGTCTTCTATACACCCTCACCCAGGGATGGAAAGACTTGTGGGAAAAACAGATAATATAAAAAAGAGGCAAAGAAAGAGAGAAACACTGGGTTCTGTTCTGTTTGCCAACTTACACCCTTCCCTATCCTCTTCTCCAACTCACTCGACTGTCTGATCCCAGATGAAAGACTGATGACCGAAGGAGGGGCTGGTGGGGGCAAGAGAGAGAGGGGGGCCAGAATGCCATGTGACCAGCTGGATTTGAACCCAGGCTGTCTCAGCAGCAACACACTGTACTTATTAGCCCACTGAACTGAAGCTTGGTATTAGCACGGGGAGCTAACAAGCCAGAGGGCATCTCTGGTTCATCCTCATGTAAAAGAGTCTTGAAAAAAGTACTGTTGGCATTGAGCCGTGCTAGTGTCCCCTTCCCCTCTCTCTCTGCATAGCGTGTGCGTGCATTCATGTGTATGCATGTGGGCAAATGTAAAATGTGAGCGTGTGGGTACATGTGATTGATTGTGTGTATGTGTGCGAGGGGGGTGGGTAGAGCTCTGCTGCAGGACAGCTGGTTACCCAATGAGGGCAGGGCTTTTCTGCTGTGTGTTGTGTGTGTATTTTCTTGTTTATATTGTGACGTCATTTACCTTGTTACCACTGTACGAGAAGTTACGAGACGTAATCCAGGCGTATAGATATATTCATATATATTTTCTAGAACCAGAGAGAAAATGTAAAATCAGAAATGGAGCAATAAATGTGTTTTATTTTCTTGTTTCGAAGGAGCGGATTGATGGAGGATTGTAGGTTCTCCCTTGTTTCATTCAGGCAATCATCAGGAATGCTAAATTACACATCGACTGTGAATTCATGCCTAGCCGGTTTCGGCGTGTGTCTCTCTCTGTCCCTGTCTCTTTCTGGTGAATGGATTACAAAAATTTAAAAAATAAAAAGGAAAACTGTAAGCACTTTGATAGGGGGTAGAGTATGTACAATAGCCAGTAGATGTTGCTGTAGTCATACTGTATGATAAGGAGAGTGAAAGTGAGAGAGATGGCTGCCCAAGACTGTGTCCTGCGGAAATGATTTCATTTGTGAAAGAGGAAGACGCTGGGGAGGGACTAAGAGGAAGTGATAAAGGCTGTTTGAACTGTAGTAAAGGGTCAAATGAGAGGTGGAATTTGAAAGTAGAGCAAAATATTTATCTGAAAATGAGTGGGGTGTCAGGGCTTACAAGCCGTGGCCTGCTGTGGATTGTGAATAGCGCTAAAGCTTTTTATGATGTGTTTGCACTGAAGGACTGAACACATAATGCAAAAATACCCCATACCAATGGATCAGACTACTTTTTGATACATGCTTCAAAGAGTGGCTCATTCAAATGACAAATGAAATACATTTTTCACTAGTCATGCAAATACTTTTAGTTTTATTTGCCCAACTTAAAATATCTGCCGCTGACATTTTTGCCTCAACGTCAGGACAATGGAGGAAAATGTAATAGACCTTCAAAAACTGCTGAGCACATTCTATGGGTGGCAGAGAGTAATAGGAACGCTGTTAAAGCCAAGACACATTACTGGTAGATTCCAGAATTTCATTTTTCAATACTGTGATTGCAACAAATGGAATTCTATTCAGCTCTACTGCATTGGGCCGGAGGCAGAAATGTCATAACCTACAAAAAATATTTAAATCTTTTAAAATAGCTAGATCTCTAGAGGTACAACGAGTTATAAAATCTGTTCAGTTGTTATTTGGTCTTACGATACTTACATCTGAGTGGCATTTATGTGCTTTTCAACAGTGAATGCTGTGGGACAATATTTTCCAATGCCCCAAATTCTGTATATTACTATGTAATCTTCATGTTCATTTGCAAAAAGAAGCAGACCAGCCTATCTAAAAATATAGTCTTACCTATAAATACTGTACAGTTTTGCATTACAGGCAAGCAAATTGGAGCTGAACCATCGTCATTTGTCCCACATTAACTCTTGTTACACATATTAGTTTTCATCACCATACTAAAACAGCACAGACAGAAAACAAATACAACACATGGAGAGAACAGTGTTGGGCAGAAGCACATTGCTTAGTAATACTTTGCTTTTTCAGTTAAGAATAAGGGATTACAGTTTCAGCGTTTGCATTACGGTTACTGATCAACAATTTGGAAGTCAACGCGTTTGCAGTCTTAGCAGAGGTTGGATGGAGGCTTGACATCAATGTCCTGTCTACAAGTTAGAGGACAGACAATAGTGGGATGAATTAACTTGTTGCGGAGTGGATAATCTGCACTATAAGGTATCTCCAAAGTTGTCTTACTTCCTTTTCTTAGCTCCCAGCTAGCTTCTGGAAGCTTTGCCTTTGTCCAAGCCTTCAGTCTACAGATGTGAGGTGTTGCTGTGGAACCTTTGAAATTATTGAAAGGCACCTTTGAGCCAGATTACGTACAACAAAGACTGTAACAAGTAATGTAACTACTGCTGAGTAATCTGTAATGAATAACTTACTGCAGATTCCAAGTCATTTGCCCAACACTGCTTACAGATGAGCTGTGTCACATGAAAAATAAGACCAGCATTTGATTCAGTCACAGAAAATGAATGTATATACAGTGACCGGGTTCTTTTATTTTATAGTGTAAACACAACATTGCTCCCTAAAAAATAAAATGTCACCAGACCGCCCCAGCACAGTTTGGCTCAGTTCATTGCAAATAACCCAGTTCAGCGCAGGACACAGCACAGGCTGTATGAAAGGATTATTTATGAACACTAAGATGTGAGGAAAGGTGAGGCCGGTTTGGTGTGCTCACTGATGACAATGCAAGAGAATTGGAATCAGACTTCAGAAGTTGGCATGGAGAGAAAATGAGGTGTGGAATGAGCATTTCACTGCCTGTTCATACTATGTACTGTATGTGCTGTACTTGTAAAAGAGAATCAGGCGCACAGATTTGGTATAAAGGTTTGTTAGAAAATAATACATGGAATATTCAGTTTGTTTTTTTCCTTCTACAGTACTGTTTGAATATTTAGTCTTACTTTTAATTAATGTAAAAAGAACAAAAAATCCAGTTGTAACACAAACTACTAAGCTGTGTAACATATGGATATAGGATGTGTGAGCCAAGAGTGAGTGTGTCCTTGTTTGGCTGTTGATCTGTAGGCTAGTGAACTTTTCATCAACATGTCTGTACGCTCTTCTAGCAGTGACTTGAACATAGCCAGTGACATCAGCTCTCTTACATGCTCTTTTTGTCAACTTATTTATTTTTTTTTGCCTTGAATAGAGCAATGTTTTAGACACATTTTGGCTGTTTAAAGAGAACATTAGGATGATTTAAGTTAAAGAGATAGAGAGGAGAATTTTGCATTTTATTTTTAACAATGTCACCCTCTGTGAGCACAATTTTTTGTTGAACAGTGCTTCACCAAGGGGCTGTATTATGTTTGTTTGTCTAGGGGGATACTACTGTATGTGTGTTGCTACATGCAGATGCTGTGTGCTGAATCTGACTGGATGAGAGGGTGGAAGAGGAGAGCAGTGGGCTTGAACTTCATTCCCCCCAAAAAACATATTTTGGGTGAGAAAATGTTCACCTGAAGAGTTTGTCTAAGACCACCTGTCAAGGTCACACTGTTCAGAAATCTACATGCATATGCTGAATGTACTACAAGGTAAAGGTGGGCATCCAACTGTACATGTTTGATTTACTTGAACTGTTGCAACGTCAGAACTTTGTTCTTTTACAACTGAAGTTTCCCGTTTAAACTGTCAGAAAGCAATACTGGGGTAGTGTGCATGTATGTACATTCTAAACAATGTTCTATTGTGGGTATTTTAAAGGAAAATACCACTGTTTTGTCTGCTATTGGATGCTTGAGTTCTCCATCTAGAAGCTAGTCCACATTTCACAGCTCTGATGGTACCATTTGGAGTTTTAGAGATCTGTATAGCTAGAGCTGATGCCACTAGTCTGAATGTGCTGCATTTTATTGACTGAAGAGCAAATTAAAACAACTGAATTCACTGCCAGTTATTTACAGTAAGTGAACGATTGAATTAGGGTTTTTTAAAGCCCTGCAGAACAGACACTGCTGCTTAATTCCAGATGATGGATAACAACTCAGAACTAGACAATGATTCTAAAGTTGTAGGCTTTTCACATTGAGTGACATCACATTAGTCTACACAACCTTAACTGCACATGTCCTGTCATGCAAGAGGATGAATGGCTATCGGAAGAGTGTGACACTATTTTCTTTTAAAATACCCAGTTAACAGCACAAAAAAAATCTAACCAATGTTATTTTTAACATGCTGAATTAACTGTGTACTGAACTAACTGTCTGAACAAGCTGAAATAACTACTCTGCTACAGTGTCAATATGTACCATTTTATGAGTGTATGTGTTTAAAAGTAGGCCTGCTGGCTTCTGTAGTAACGTACACAGGCACATAGGCAGATTTACATGCACATTCACATGGGATATACACAAAACAACCCCTTCTTCCTCAACTGCAAAGTCCCAACTAAGGCTTGGAGTAGATAACACATTGTAGAAAGTGATGTTATGACAATAATTCTATAATTTGGTCTAATCAAAGAGTGAAAAACTGAGCTTTCAGTGACATTACTGTGTTTTCTTTTACTGATAGATGTCTTGTTGCCAAAAAGGGTGGTGTGTGATCTAGACATCTTCATTAATACACAAATGGAACATAGCACATTTATTTCATGGAGCTATTTATCTAACTGATTATTATGAGCTTACACAGACTTTCAAAATTGAAAGGAATAGTTTGACATTTTGAGAAATACTCTTGTTCATGTTCTGCCTGAGACTTAGATGAGGATATTGATGTGACTCACAAATCTGTGCATTAAGTGTGAGGCCACAGCTAGCAGCTGGTTAGCTTAGCTTGGTATCAAACTTGGAGGCAAAGGGAAATCTGAACTTTGCACCTCTTAAGTTCAATGCCACCTTTCACCTTGTTTGCCTTTGTTGGATTTTATGGAAATGAAAGTGTAAAAATTACAACCGGTGGTGTAAGGGAGGGAGGTGGGGGTTAGGGTTAGCAGTGGCTGCAGCCAGAAAGTAACAAGAATCTAAAAAAAGAAATGTTTTCCAAAACCTTGAGCTATTCCTTTAATTTTGACTTAATTATAACTGCAAAAGGACTGAGATGTGAACAGCTTGGAGGTATATGAAAACTGCCAGTTTAACAGCTGTGTAATTTGCCTTTCAACACTCTTTGACCAACTGGCAAAATGAATATATATGTTGCCCTAATCCTCATGTTTTTTTGTTTTGTTTTTTGTTTTTTGTTTTTTTTACACCTCTGTATCCCTCTCTTCCTCTAATTTTCTGTTATCTCCTTCCTTCTTTGCTTAAATTGCCCCTCAGCCTCCATTCACTTCCACTGATCATACACCCAGGGGTACTGTGAAGCTGACAAAATAGAAAACAATGCTCATCATGGTGGGAGTGCCATTGGCTGGTCTCTCTCTGTGCCTCACAGCCCATCAAAGCTAATGAAAAATAATTCTGATGAAGTCTTTTTTTTCACCACAGTCATCAGTGAACACACACTTAGCTCTGTGTATGATTAGACTTCTCTTCATTCTCTTCCCTCCCTACTCTCTGTGCATCAGTAAACTGTGTGTCAGTGTGCATGAGTGAAACAGTCCAAATGTGTGTGTGGTAATGGCTAATGGGCGCTATCACTTTGGGTCCTGGGTGGGTTGTTCAAAGCATTGGGACAGTTAGCTAGCGTAAACTTCTCCTCTGCGTACACAGTAGCTGATTTCAAGGGTAGCAGATGGATGCCTAATGCTTCATCTGAATGCTAGATTACATTTTAATTAATTTTGATCAGATTTTTAAGACATCTTTATGGCATCATCTCAAAGACTGCTTGCATTACTTCGATGGTTTATCAGTGAACTGTGAAGTATCAGTGGGCCTTTTTTTGCCTCTTCAACAAACCTGCTGATCTGTAGGTCTTAGAAAACTATGTAAATAATAAAGAAGCACTGGCATTTACATTAAAGTCTTTAATATATAGCAATGATTGATAATCACCTTAAAGTTTTGTGGTGATTCGGAAATTATGTGAGGTAGTGAGTCAAAATTCCAATTTGAAATCTTGTGAGTCCAGGGTTGTTCATTTTGTCCTCAGAGAGATATTTCTGACTATCTGAAAATCTAATCTAAAAAAAATATCCCAGGGCTTAATGTGGTTACAGCCGCTGCCAATAACACACATTAGGCTCCCTGTAAAACCAGAACATGCAAGACTGTAACAGCAAAATCCTCTGCAAGGCTTGGTTTTGTTGCTCATGAATTTAACATTTCTTTTCAAGAGGAAAAAAAATCTTACTTATTCTTTCACAAGTTACAAAGCTTCATTTGAAGTGCATAACAAAAACAAGGTCAGAATGTCAAGGCTTTAGTTTTCAGCATAGGAAGTAATCAGTAATCAGCTACTCCCCAGTGACTGCTTGATATATTCCCTCTGTAGCTTTTTAAATCAATCTTGTAAAGACTGAAGAAGAAGCAGCAGTCAACATATTGCCAATTTATTGTTTCGAGCTGCAGCATGAAAGAATTAAAAGTAGGATATGAAAGGAGATCTGATTGCCTTTTGATGATGGATGAAACATTCAGTAATGGAGAATTTCATTTAGCCAGTAAACTTCTTGATTAGATACACATACTGAGATTTATAGGATGATATATGGACATTTTGTGGAGAACCCTTGTGTTTGTGTGGTGGAAGTCTTCCCTATAAATTTGGTACCTTCAATATCTATCTATCTCTCTCTCTCTCTCTCTCTCTCTCTCTCTCTCTCTATATATATATATATATATATATATATATATATATATATATATATATATATATATATATATATATATATATATATATATACACCACAAACTTTCAAAATGTCCTAAAAAAGATTTTTGAATGTCAGCTTTTAAAAATAATCCAAATTAATCCAGGGAAAAT